>CM076188.1:17315583-17930583 GCA_038277355.1 Encarsia formosa | reverse complement strand
TTGCAGCCCGTGGATTCTTTGAAATTTTAACGTTTAAGCTGCAAAAAATTTTTATTTGTTTCTTTTTATTTGATAAACTAACTTTTTATACTACTTTTATTTTTAAATTGTAATCTAATTTGATAGCCGTATTGTGATTAAATAAAAATATCTTGTTATCGAATGACACTTGTTATTACATGATAAAAGGGCATGAAACAGTTCGATCAAAAAGAATTATTATCTAATAAGCCCAAAGTTTCGGGTTAAAAACCCGATTAACGTAAATATTAAGCTCTTGACATTGTTTAACACCAAAATGGTTGCATGAACGGAGTTATCAATAAAAATAAAAATAAATTATAATAAAAAGAAAATCATATGATTCAGTTAATAAAAATTATTTGTTATTAAAGTTACTTGTTTATTAATTTAAAGCGTACCTCGATTACAAAATTGGCATCCCTGTTGAAAAAAAAGATAGTGTTCGAAGAATCACTCTCGGTGCACGAACAACGCTTCCGGCGAGTTGTAATACTCTGCTGCTCCAGCCACTTTCCTGAGATTGACGGAGAAATCGATCTTGAAGTTCATTCAGTTCCAACCTTTACGCAGTTATTTTTTTTCAGTTTGAATTGTATTAAGTATTTTATCCTGTTTCTTTCTATTTTTTTTTTAATTTAAAATTTAATTGAATTTATACATTTAATAAAAAACTTTTTGTCGTGGAAAAAAAAAAATTACTTTATAACTTTGAATATTATTTTTAAAAGTTTTTTGAAAACTTTTTAACGATTGGCTTTAAAAATTAATCAGATGGCTTACACTTTAGCTTCATATGCCGATTCTATTTCTTTCAGTTTTGATTCTTGGCGCAAAATGAGACTTTCCAATTTGGCTGTTTGCAATCTCAATGTTTTTTCTGATTCTTCGCTAGCTGTTAATTGCTCTTGCAATATTTTGTTATCTTCTTGAAACTTCTGCAACGTTTTTTCAAGCTCTGATATCGCGTTATCTTTTTCTTTCACTAAGCTGAATGTCAGAATTTGCTTTGATTAAACTTTTAGACCCAGCTATTTGTATATATAAATTACAAAAGTTGGAATCTATAAAATCGTATTTTTAAGTAACATTAAAATAAAAAATATCATTATTGAAAACAGCTGTGTTGAATGTATTTAAAACTTTATGATTATTGTTTTGTTGACTAGTTATTGATAATTAAGTGTAAATAAAAAATTTAAAAAAAATTGAAAATTAAAAATAAGGATTACTTCGTGTATCTGACGACTTCCTCCTGTAGGGAATTTGTAAGGGCTATTTGGGTTACAAGTTGCATCTGGGTATCCTCATGGGCAAGTTCGGCCTTCTCCATTTGCGAGGCCCTCTCCGAGGCCAGAGATTCGCAGGAAGAAAGCTGCGGTGAGAAGAGAAAGCCCGGGTTTATTTTAAAGACCGAAAAACAAAAAGTTAATGAAGCCCAAGGGGGCCTATTGCTATTGCCGCCGGTCGCAAAGTGCTGTGCTTTCGTTCGGAAGAATTATTTACGAGCCGTGGGCTTGCAACCGACCCTGAAGGGGGGGGGGCGAAAGGGTACTCAAATAGATGTTTAAGATCGCGAAGCTTATGACGCTTAATCCTTTGTTTATTTATTTTACTCGGACTGGAGTATAGAATAATTGGTGCGATTTTTAAGTTTAACATTTTTTTTATGACTATAAGATTTTACCGAAATAGTTTTCTCAAGTAGCATCTCAATAAATTCGAACCTATCTCAGCTGAATTGATATTTTAAATAATTTTAATAGTTTTTTCTTTTTCATACTAATTTTTTAAAGATGCTTGTATATATTTACAAATTAATTGTGAACGTTAGATAGGTAAAATGGTCAAAAATATAAAAAATATAAAAGTTTTCAAGTTTAAAATGAAAAAACTGTAGAACTTAAAAAATCATTTGAAGAAGAAGTCTGTATTCGTAAAAAACCCAAGATAAATCTCAAATTTTAATTTTACTTCGAAACAAAAATCAACCAAATTAAATTTCTAAGAATTAAAAACCTAATTTTTTCTACTCTACCCAACGTTTTAACTTCGCATAAATTTTTTTTTTTTTTTCTGTTCTACATATAAATTAACGTGAAAATATTGATTCTGAATTATCTCCTTAATCGTATCGTCAAAGCTCATCTTTTAAATCACGATTCAATCCGCGCGAGGTTGGCTTATGGTAAGCTCGTGTGACTATTATGTGACATTGAATCATAGCTGCTATGAGTCAGACCCACTCTTTTCCTCCTTCTCGAGATCGTTGACTTGCACGCCATACGAAGTAAAGGAGAAGAATAAGAAAAAAAACAAAAAGTAGAAGAACAAGATGCCCCCTGCAGAGAAGATTTCGAGGCGCGAGCCGAGCGATTTATAGTTTTCGCCGAGCCCTTTGTGCTCCCTTTTGAACTTCGCGCTTCGAGCGAGCGCGTGCCAAAAAGGTACCCAGCAATTTTAGACGGAGATCTATTTTTATTCTTAGGTACGACTTCACTTTGTTTTTTTGAACATTTGGTTTCGCGAAATCGTTCATAGATCCTTAGCTTTTCGTTTTAATTGACTTAATTAACATGTATTCTTATATTACACTCATTAAGAATCGCCATTATTTGATGCCCTGAAATGCGCACCATTTATATATTTCGCACACTCCTTACATGGTACGATGAAAAATGAATCAATCTGGAGTAAAATAATATTACAATTATATTAATTCATTTTTTAAACTTTTTCCTTTAATTTTTTCACCTTAGGAATATTGTAAAAACTAGCGAGAGAAAAATCGAGACTGACGCTAAGAATGTTAATTAATCAAAACTACTTTCTGCCACAGAGCTATTGTTTACAATCTTTACTAATTTTTGTTAATTTCAAGTTTCTTTGATAATATTAATTTTTAAATTATATCAAAATTTATATTTGATGGGGGGGGGGGGGTAGCCCCTTATTTAACATTTCTATGAGTAAATGCTCAGTAATTAAATTTAAAAATATGACGCGCTGAATAAAAATTATCAATGTGATTGATACAAAAATCAAAATTTGGAATTTTTTAAACCTACAACAAATAAAAAAAAAAAAAAAATTAATAAACCAAAAAGGTTTTTTCTACCTAAGGTATTGACCACTCTAAATAAATTAACAACAAAGAGCATCCAACTCAATAAATTTAAGAAAAAAATATTGTAGTTTAAAATTTTCGTAATTTTACAAATATTTATTAACGAAACTGAATAAAAGATAAATTTTGGGATCATGCCAAAATTAATATTATATCTAAGTAAATTCTAATTTAGAATCTGAATCGAATAAAACTGATATTTTTTGTATAAATAAGTTATTTCAATCACGATTGACACAGCGTTCATATAAAGTTTTATTATTGAATCCCAATATTGATAAAATATTTATTAAATTAATTAAAAAAATTAAATTTTTCAGATCTTCATAAAGTAATTTTAAGAAATCAGAATAAATGAATTTAACGGGTATCACTGTCCAACTATAATTTTATCTCTTTTCATTCCCACATTGAACCAGATAAGAGGCTACATGACAATTTTAAGAAATATTTTCTTCTTCACTAATAAAAACATTGAAAACCGAATAAAAGAAAATCTTTAAAACTATGCCAAAATAACTTAAAAATTAATTTAGAATTTAAATCTACTTGAATTAATATATTTTATATATTTTTTAGAAGACTCAGAGATTCCATTTAGTTTAAGTACTTTAATTTCACAAAATTTAGAAACTACAGTAGGAGGATGACAATTTTTTTAAATAAACTTAAGTTTATTTTTTTCAAACAAGTTTTCCGGAAGAATCTAAAAATAAGTTATTTTACAGAGTAACAAAGTTCAAATAAGAGTATTTAAAAGTTTAGTTGATTTCTTGATATTCAAAGGGCTAATAAAATACAAAAAATTAAAAATAATTTTTTTTTTGTTTTACACGACGTTTCGTCATTAATAATAATCTCATCAGGTGACATTAGTATTGTTCAGATCGTAAGATAATAATAAAAAATTAGTTTTTAGAAAATAGTACATGTAGACAATAAGTTAGCTTGAGTGATTCAGACTAGTTATCATAATTCAAGTAAGAAGTTTAGGATTCAATTATAAGTAGAAAAAAAACTACTAATATTGTAAAAAAACAGTTTTTACTTCTAATAAAAGAATTCACACAACATTCGAAAAACGCAGTCACTTTTTCAAATTGAATTTGATCTTTTTATAATTAAATTCAAAATAATTGCTGGGTTTTTTTCTCATTTTTCATCTTTTGTTTTTCAAAAATTGAAAGTATTTGTTGAAATAATTAAACTATGGTCTTGTGGGAATCAAGCATTTTTTTTTTACTTTGATCATCCGTCACTTTCTCAAAAACGCGAACTTATAAGAAAAAATTTAAAAAAAATTTTTGCTATTTTTCCGGGCGTTTTAAAAACATAAAAGCGAAAAACAAGCGTTTGGGTTAGCAGTCAAATTTGATTGTATTTCCATGCGCTAAACGAGAAATGCTCAAATTTTTTTCTATGATTTGTTTTGATCTAAAAATCTTTATTTCATAACTACCGTAAAAATAGATAAATTCTCGTATCTAAAAAAATTAGAAATTTTTACGATGTGCGAATTCTATAAATTTGTTTAAGTTCGATTTTCATCAGTTTTTCTTATACGTTCCTGTTTTTAAAACAATTTCATCAGAATTTCATTAAATTAAAAAAGAAAAAAAAAAGTCAAAGTTCAACCGGAATCAACAGGTTAGAAAATTCTGGCAGTAAACTATTTTTTATAAGTAGCAGAAGTAAACAGTAAAAAATAAGTGAATCACCACGTAGATACTTAAGTAGTCGGTCTTCTCCCATGCGAGTGGGGAGCCAAAAAATTCATTGCCAAATAATCGAAGTTGCCTAACCTTGTGAATCAGCTTTTTTCGCAGAAATTCACCCCCGAAAAGCTTCACGACCTCATTCGCGAAGAGGAGATGGAGGAGAAAAGGGGGTTACTGACTGACTCATCGGTCTCATCGCCACCACTGACGGCGCGATGCGCATTGCAGTTGTGTGTAGCACTGCACCAGCGCGGCATAGAAGTTAACCTTATCCATGCCGGTGCATCGGTCGTTTAAATAACGCGCGTGTTTACCGGTGAACAGCCTTTCAAACTCGAATATTTGACCTTTCGAACGAAGCTTGCCAAGTGCAAGCATGTGCCAAATTTTTCGTTTTTTTGTTAGCTTTTTTTTCATCGAGTTTACACATAGTTCGTAATATTTCGGGATTTATATGCAATCTTTACTGATTAACTAACTTAAAAAGTATCTATATAAAAGGAAAAAAAAACAAAGTACTTTATCGAGCAGGATCTTCTTGTCCTCTCGGAGTTTGAGGAGTTTCTCTCTGTCGCGAGAGATCTGAGCTTCGACAGCGGCCAGTTGGTCCCGTGCGGTCCTCAAGTCGTTTCGGAGGTTCTCGGCGCTGACCTGGCGCTCGTCCGAGATGTCGCGCTGTCTTAGCGCCTCGGCCTCGGCAGCTTCTTTGTCCTGCGGTAGCATTTCGTTCAAGGTGGATATTTATGGATTGATGTATCTCGAGCTCGAGCGTGATGTCACCCCTCGCGCTTTTACTACAGCCACATGCAGATGCAGTCGAGCTTTTATTTTACGATCTAATTTTGGAAAGCGCATTTCTCTATCTCTTGCACCCTTTTCAAGGGGACTTTCGCACGGGCGTATTTTTGAGCTATGCTGTGTTTGCTGTTACCGAGGGGTGACTTATAGTTCTAGGAAATTCTTTTCTTCTAATTATTTTATTTACCGTACTTTTCGAATAGCTACCGAAAGTTTACTGTCTCCCATTTGTTAGCTCTATAATGGCTGTTATCATTTCAAAAACTTTGTAGCTTCTTTTATTGTGCATGATTGAATGTAAAACAAGGGCCGATCGACCTTATATATTCTCAAAGATTACAAAATGAACTCAATGAATAAATTGAATGATAGTATCCTTAATTAAGCTCTACAAAACTATCTTCAAGATATTAGTTGTCTCAGTTTTTTATCTATTTTTCAACTTATTTTTCATTTAACTCTTTTCAATTTTTAAGAAACTGATGGTATTTTGAAAATTTTTCAGTAGAACTTGCCAGAGAAATCTTATATTGTCTTTTTTTAACCAGAAAAGAAACAAGATTTAGTATTTTTCTAAGGTTTTCTCACCTTTAAACATTTAAAAAATAGAAATTTTTAAATTTTTGAAGTATAAGTTTATACATTTTTAAAATTACTTTTTTTGGCTTCCATTTTAAATGTAATTAGTTTAAATCTAAAACTTTTTTTTTTTTTAATTTCATTTAAAAATTTAATAAAGATGATAGGTTCCAGTATCCTGCAATAATAATCCTCGAAAGAATTTTTTTTTTATGTAATAAAAAATACTATTTCATGATTTTTTATTTAAAGAAAAGGTCTTCAAAAAACTGATATTGATTACAGTAGAAAAATGTACTAAAGTTTTATTAAGACCACTATTCTGTTTCATACGAGGGGCTATGCACTCCAGAATCACTGATGATTCTTTTGATTCTTTTTGATTCTTTTTCGATTCTTATGGCAAATTTAAAGTGTTTAGAGCCTTGGAATTAATTTTAGTTGATATTTTGTGAAAAATAATATTTTCCGAAGATTTTTACTTGTAATGGAATTGATATTTTATTGATTATATTGATTTTCGTGTGTGATTCTTTCAGTGATTCTGGAGTGCATAGCCCCTCGGTTTCATAATATCCCTTCCGGTTTTTGTATTCATTACTGTTTTGATATTTTAAATATCAATCATTTTTTTTAAATTTGTTATGTTTTTTAAAAAAATATTCATTCAAAATTTGTAATTTTATTCAGTCAAAAGTAAAAAAAAGAAAATCTTCGAAATGATAGTGACACAAAATTCTTATAAATAGATTTGCTGATTGCTTTCTATGTGTAATTATAAAGAAATTATAACAATTTTTGTTTTTTACTAGATAAAATTTTTTTACTTTAGTATTTTTTATTTTATCGCTTGCGATTCGTTTCATTTTGAATCTACGTCCTGTTTTTTGATAAATAATATTGTTTGTGATATATAAACACACGTAATAAGGTGTTGCATCATCATTACTGTTGTAAAATATTTTCAAAACAGTAATAACTTTTAGGGAATTGCCCGTTAACGCAAAACTTATCGCATACGCGTTTGGATTTATCAATACTCTAGTTGGATAAAATTTTAGAATCAGCGGTTTCCAAAGCTGTCAAAATATAAGGATTGAGAGTAATTCATGAGGGGCCACGCACTCCAGAATCACAAAAAGAATCAGACATAAAAATCAATATAATCAATAAAATATCGATTTCATTTCGAGTAAATATCTTTGAAAAATAATATTATTAACAAAATATTAATTGAAATTGGATTCAAGGTTCTAAACACTTTAAATATGCCAAAAGAATCACAAAAGAATCACTAAAGAATCAAAAAGAATCAAAAAGAATCAAAAGAATCAAAAGAATCATCAGTGATTCTGGAATGCGTAGCCCCTCGGTAATTCAAAAAAGTTTTTCAGTTTCAAATTTTAACATAAATTATATAAATAAAATATCTTTTGCATAACTGAAAATAAAACAAAATAAGTAAAAAGCACAGCTATCATTGTAAGTAATGCTACACAAAAGTTGGTATTTGCTGTATCAAAAAAAATTATCATGGAAAAGAAAATTGAAGAAAAAGAAAAATTTTCCTGATTCAAAAGAGAGTACACGACCTTAGAGTTGGTCAAAACATTGAATTGTCATTTTATTGCTAAAAAAAGTATACTTAATTCATAAACTGGACTGATAAATTAAAAAAACTTACATTTTTAAGCTGATCCCGGTCTTTAACAACATCATCGAACTGCATCTTAGTTTTGTGCAACTCGCCAGCAATCCCAGCTACCCTCGTATTTTCTTTATCCAGCAGTTTTCTCAGTACGACGATTTGCAACTGCAGCTGATCCAGTTGCTGTTCAAGATTGGCTACTGTTGACTTCAGTTCTACCACGTGAGCTCGCTTCCTGCGCCAGGCGTTTATGGCTAGAGCTCGGCCTACCAAGCTCGCCGCTCGGGATTCCCGGAGTTCCTGCTCCGAAACCCAACTGGCCAGGTTTAAGCATCCGTTGTTAGGCTTGCTCAGAGTTCGACAATCACCACCATCACCAGCATTCTCCATCCACGCTGAGTTTGAGCCCGATTCAATACTGTTATAATGGGAACTTTTTAATTAATTTAAATAATAGTCAAAATAGAAGGGAAAGGTTCTGTTTTGTTTGAAAAAAAAATAATGTTATTGAAAAAAATTCAAGTTTAAAAAAATTTTTGATACATAGTATTTTAACGAGTTCATCAAATCTTGACACTATTCTGGCAAACGTTTACAAAAACAAGACAAATATTTTGGCAACAGGAAATTCCATCAACTTATTGCATTCTATGTCCGAATTAATTTTTGAGTATCATGAATAATTTAATAGACAAAATTTATTCTAGGGAATAAAAATTGAAGGAAAAAAGCATGGGTGATATTCGATTTTCAAAAAATTTATTTAAAATTAATTTTTGATAAGTAAAAAGTGTAAATTAAAAATCTAACCTTTATGTTAAAAAATAAAGACTCACTGTGGATCGATGGACTCTGGTTGATTAGCGGCCAGACTAAGATCGATCATGGAAAGGCTCCTTCGACACATCGCAGTGTTACTCCCCACGCAGCAACTCTTGGCCGAGCCGCATCTCTTCGGGGTGAACCTGGACAGAGAGTTGACGAGTTTGCCCCGTCGTTGTCTCTCTTGCTGCTGAACAACCTTGCTTTTGGCCGAACACCGAACCGGCAGCTGAGAGTACTGGAGTCTTCTCCGAGCGCTTTGTATGAGGCTGGCGGCATCGGGGGTACGGGGCAGCTGGTTAGCCGACGCGGGCTTGGGCTGTTTCGGGGTGGCAGAAACGCTGCTCGCGGCGCTGGTGGGGCACGGCTTCCTGGGCATCGTCCACGAGAGCGTGCTCAAGATATGTCTTTCCTGTAATTTCGACGTCGTGTCGGATCTCGCTGACTGCTGGTTTAAGATCAGTGATTAGTGCTGCAATCACTTGGCGAGATTAGTCTCTGGTTCACAGGTTTACTGGTTGTTGCTTCGTTTACAGCAGTGAGCAGCCTCGTTATATCATTCTCTGTTTTTGTTTATCGAAAAGCTGACGTTTCTTGGTTAAAAGATTGTTTTATGTTTTTTTTTTTTTTTTTTTTTTTTTTTTAATTTTTTTTTGTTCGATTCTACTGGCTGTATATATATTTATTTTGTTTGCAAATAGTATTTTTTAATACAAGAATGTATTCATAAAATTATAAATTTTCATAATTTTCATAATTTTTTCTTATGATGTTTGTGAATGAATTTTAAAGAAATAAAAAAATTCTTAATCTGTAAATGAAATGAAGTTATAACCATAAAAATTAGTTCATTTTTACTAAAATAAGTATTCATTTAAAACTATTTCCAGATTATTATCTGGTACGCTACACGTGTATAATATGCTTACATGGTGCATTTGTTTAAAAGAATGATAAATAATAAATTAAAAAGAGTGGTCGTTCAAAGATAGATTTTTTTTGCAAGTCAACAAAAAAAAATTTTTTTTTTACAATAAAAGACTTGGATTCGGGACAAATTGATGCTTATGTGTCTCGATGTGAGTTTGAATTTCATGCATTTTCACCTTTTAACGTTATTTTGAAAATACCATAAGAAATACGAGAATCTCTGATTATTTTAAACCTGACTCCTGGTCAGACAACCGTACTATCCTTGTTTATACCTAATTGTCAAAGCTATAATCTTTTGGCCTAATACTATTTTGTTATTTCCTATTAAACAAGGAAAGTTGTATAAATATTTCTAGATGAAGCAATTATAGATGGGATCTCAAAGTACTCTTGAATTACTATTTTTTTCTTTAGATTACAATAAAACATAAGTTAAAATGCAATCTTGCTTTTAATTCGAGAGTCTTCGGTTTTAGCTCCAAAATTATCACACTTTCAAAGTAAAAAACAAAAACATATGACATGCGAGCTCGTTCATTATTTTTAAAGATTTTGATTTTTCTGGTTTTGTTTGTATAAAATACCTTGGGTTCAGGGTGGGTATTGATCTCATCAGGGTATAAATAAAATGATTTGTACTAAAAATATAAACTATTTCATAATGATACCAATAATGAAAATGTGTTTGATTCACGTTTAAAAAGTATTTTCACTAATTTATCTAAACAGATACTTAATTAACTCATAATAAAGTTGCAATAGCAAAAGAAGATATCATTTCGATATGAATTAGGTATAAGATGATTCAATTAAAATGGACAAAATTATCGCATTTTTTCTAAAACCATTAAACAAAAATAAATTCTTTTACCGACATATACGTATTTTATATCAGAGATAAATATAGTCGGGTTGTTCAAAAAAAAATTTACCTCATTATCATCAAAGCCTACTAAATTTCAATTTAAGAAAAAAAATTTAATCTACTTATTTAAATTAAAAAATAAAATAAAATAACCGTTGTCGTCGTACATTGAACTTTCTTTTTAAAAAAAAAGTGACATCTGTCTGTCCGATTTGTTAGAAATTTGGTAGCAAGGGGTCTTCGATGGCGCTGGTTACGAATTTAACATACAATTTTTATTTTGACCTACAATAAGTATGATTTTAAGGATATAGATTAAACTTGTTTTAGGTAAAATTAAGAAACGTTACTTTGACGTATCGGATTAGTTAGAAATTTGGGTTTTAGAGAGTACTAATGACGAATCTAAGTTTTATTTTTAAATTTGACCTACGTAAGGTTTACTTATTTAAAGTTAAAATTTATCTCTTATTAGATTTTTTCAAATTCGGTGAATGAGGGTGTTTGAGGGTGCTGATTACAAACAGAATTTAATCAACTTTCAAACATTCATTTTTTAATTTGGCTTTTGCAAGGTCTACTTTATTGAGGTAACTATTCATTTTTTGTAAAATTTTTTTTTTAAACTTGATGTACCGGGGTTTTTGTTGATGCTGATCACGAATCAGGTCTTAATTATTTAATTTTACTCTAATTAAGTCTAATTTGTAAGGTAAAAATTATTTTTTCAGATTTTTGTAGAACTTAATTTAGAGGCTGCTGCTGATGCCGGTAGTGATTTAGACTTGGAATTAGAGATCCATTTTTAATTTAGACCCTTGATGAGGTCAAAATTCATTTTTTTCATCAAATTTTTGTTGTTATTTGAAAGTTTCAATCACAAAATAGGCAATAATTTTTTAATGTATTCTGCATGATGAGACCGAGTCCAAGATTGAACAACCGAGGTCTCGGTCTCGGTAAAAAACCTCGAGCTTTAATAAATTATTGAAAGTCTATGTAAAATGTAATTGAATTCATTGCACGGAACAATTTTTTTTTAATTGCAAAACTAATAATCTGTGAAAAAGTAATCAGATTTTCGAGTCTTATCTTTGAATAAACTCAAACTTAAGTATTGTACGAGTAAAAAAATTATCGAGATCGAGGTCGAGACTAAAGTAAATACCTAATTACCAGTGTGTATGGGGAAGTATTTGGAATCTTAAAAAAATTGGTCCTTAATAAAAAACTCTTAAGTATAATTTTTTTGTATTCTCGAGCAGTAAGTGATATTAAAGCTTCCTAGAATCAAAAACGTATTTAAATGTTTGTAATATTAAATTATACACTGTATAATATACAGTCTAAAAACTCTAATGAAAAAAAAAAATATAGTTATCAGTAGTTTTGAGTAATAGTTGTTTGCATCTCCCGGATAGGGCTTTAGTTGTAAAAAAGACTACTTTTTATTTCAATTAATCTAGAGGAAAAATAGCAAAAAAGTAATAAAATTAAACGTATGTAAGTATATTTTGCATTTTTGCAAATAATAAACTGAACACGTGCAACGGGGCAGTTACCCAATAGCGCTCTCGTGCGGGCTACGATCCAACCTGTTGGACTCTTGGCTCTACAGCTAAGAGTCTTCATATAAGACATCGAGTTATTAATCTATAGAAAAAACCCATGTTAATAACGATGATACTCTTTGAAGTGATAAATAAAAAAGATAAGTATTTCTATTTGTCTTAAAACAGAGTATGAAGCGTAATCGCTCTTCTTTTTTTCTTAACACACTCGCTACGATGCAGTATCTTTATTTTACGAGAAAAAAGAGGAGACTGTACGCTTCGACAAAGACGAGCGTGCACTCTCAGTTTCTATATATACGTAGCTAATGCTTGTTGCTGCTGCGGTCACTTTCTCACTCAAAATAACTTAGTCCACCACGCAAGCTTAAATTCATGCCGTCTACTTTTTTTTACCAGAGTTTTTTTTCTAATTTATGCTTCATTCAAAAGTTATACTCAAAATTTTTGTCAATGGTAAACATTTTTAGAATGATCAGAGTCCGATTAGTCACTCCGGAACTGGGGACTCCCTCGCCGGTTGTTTTCGTGCCCGGGATACTCCCTCGAGTTTGTTTGTGATGGCGGAATAATTCTTTGAATTTATAATCTTTTTTTTCTCTTTTATTATTCTTTCCCACGCTTTTTATCAGTTTAAATTAAATAAAAAATTAATAAAATGGCTTAAGTTGAATCATAGTTGTGAGTGATTCCATAATTTAAACGCGGTGCAATTTTTGAAAATTATCCTAAAGATAACATGTAATTTTTTAGTAAATTTTTTTATTAATTGTTTAGCTTTAACTATTTAAAACGGTATTATTTTAATGCATCATTTAATAATCATGTCTACGAAGAGGTGCACCATTGTTATAATATATATATTATTAACGCATGATTACCGAAAATAAGGAACAAAGTTCATCTTTCTGGGAAAATTACATTTTAAAAACATAGAATCATTTTTTCGATAGCTGAATATCTATCTGTTAATAATAAATTATAACAATTTACGCTTAAAAATTCTATACTTTAATGTCAATTAATTTTTTAAGAAAATTATAAGGATGGTACGTATTTTAACTTAGGAATGTTTCTAGATAAATTAAAATTAACATTCTGTGGATTCAAATAAAATCAACAGAAAGTTACCGTACCTCACTCCATCTAGCGATGCCAAAAAACTGTCATAATTATTGTGTCACAATAAATCAAGTATTTTTACTTCAAATAAGGAATTATGATTGAATTAATAATTTATGTGATTTATTTTACACAAAAAGTTTAAGCATATTATGAAAAAAGTAAAATTATACTAAAAATAGAGTAAGATTGTAAAAAACTAAATATTACAAGTCCAAAACAGTTGAATGTACCCGGTCAGTGCAATAACATACGCTATTGAATCCTTCGTGTAATAAGATAGACTATTGAAAATCTAGTGCATTAAGATTGTTATCAAGCTATTAATTTAACGTTGTTTTATTTAAAATTAAGTTAGGTCTATACTAAATAACTTTTATCAATTTTAGATAATTTTAAGTCACTTTTTGAATTATTTATTAACTTTTAAAAATTTTTATGCATAAGTTAATCAACTTCATTGCAAATATTATGTAATCAGAGCGATTTTCTCTGCATAACTTTTAGCTTGTAAGCTACCTCTCAGTCTTTTTTGTTTTAAAAAATTTACAAAATTTGATAAATATGTCTAAAAGAGACTTTAAAAATTTGGACAAAGTGATTAGCATATGCATAACTCAATTTTTAGATAAAGCATCTTTACATTTATAGCTCAATAACGTATCTTATTGCACTAGTGTTTCAATAGCGTAAATTATTGCACGACCGAATTAATCGCGTACGTTATTGCACTGAACGGTTTGAATTGACCTTATTGCATTGAACTGTCTAGTTGTTGTTTTTGATTTAATTAATTTTTTAGTTAATAAACATACATACAATTCGAGAATAATAAAAAACAAAATGTTTTCGATTTTCACAATTTATTTATTAACATTAGTTAATACATTAGCCTCATGACAGCCGTTTCGACATACAATGTCATCTTCAGATGAGTATATACAATATATATACATACAAGATGAATATATTCATCCTATTCATCTTGTATATACATACAAGATGAATAGGCTAAATTTGATATCACCCGGTGAAACCCATGACCATTTCTTAAAAAACTTTAAAAATCATACTCTGGTAAATTTTTGGCCTAGTGTACCAGCTCTAAAGAATCGGTCGAAAAAGATCTCATTTTCAAATTTTTACTTTTAAAATGAGACTGCAAAGATGTATTTTCTAAGAAGTAAAAATATTGTTTAATATTTTTAATAGTTATCTGTGGTAACTATTACTTAGATGATGCTTTTGATCAGATGATAACTAATCGAAAATAACTTTTAAAATGACTTTTCTAATAAGATGCTGATCTTATATAAGGTTTTTTTTAAATTTTAATATATTTTTTTAATCTGGTCTTTGAGTCCCATAAGAATTATATAATGTATATATTAGGTAAAACCCAAAATCTTTTCAGTGGGTGATTTAAAATAAAAGGCGCGCAATCTCGAAAAACAGGAGAAGAAGAAGAAGAAGAAGAACTGAGAACAGGAGGAAGAAAGGAACCACGAAAAAAGTTGGCGTCACTTCTCCCCTCTCTTGAAAACGAAGCACGCACTATATAGGTACCGGCTAGCTGCTAGCGCACAACCTGGGAAATTGACCGGTACGGGCGCTATACACATTCTTCGTGAATCAGTTTGGGAATTCTGATGTTGAAGAGCTAATGCGCATGCTCTCGATGATGAAGCTTAGCGCGGTCGCCGCTACTAGCATGAGCCACCGAGCCGGTTGCTTGACTTGAGCGAGCTCTGGTAGCATCAGCGCGAGCGATGATCCAGCCGAAGTAGTTTAGTTCGTGACTCTGGCGCAGAGGCACGCGGCTGGGGCGTTGTGTGCGCGGCGCCAGCTAGAGTCATAATAATAATAATTTTACTCCAATCGCGACCAAACAATAAATAGTCTAGAAAAGCTAGTGTACAAAGTCATACTGTTACGATTGATATCGGTATCGGCATTGATTTAAACAAATTGATAGCTTTATTTGGAGGTGGAGAGAAAGTGCTCGTAGTCCGGAAGTCGCACGCGTGTCATATGTGTCTCTAGAATTTTAGAAAAGGATAGAGCTACCCACACAACGCCTTATGGACTACGTAGTTTTTTTTTTTCTAAGCGTTCAGTGGTGTAGTTTGCGTCGTTTACGGAACAGAAGCCTGGGTAATAATTTTACATATTTTATTTTTTTATTATTGGTTTTGAAGAGATTTCAGAGTACATTGCTGCTAGTAATCAATCGGTGGTGGCGGCACTGACTAGCCTAATCACACACCGGCGACCGGGTCTGTGTATGATTATTTTGACGGTCAACTAAACATTTTTTGATTTTACTTGTACTCAGGAAAAAAATACACTTCTACTTTCATATTTTTTTTGCAGACAAAAAATCAACAACTGAATTATTTTAAATTTTTTTGTTCAGTTAATGTGAACTTATAAACTTTCTCATCATTTAATTATCTTTTATATTTTTAAGTAACTAATCTATTCTTATTTCATATTTCATTTTTTCTGAATGAATATTTTCATATAAATAAGAATTGTCAGTAACTTTAAATAATGTATGCATCGTTCAAATTTAATTTTTGTATGTATTAATCTACATCTTTACTTCTCTACGAACGGAGTTTCAATCTGTGAGTTGTATTTATGTACACCGTGCACAATGTGTTAAATAAATAAATAAATAAAATCTTTCTCTTTGTTAAAAAATAAAATAAGTTAATAAACAATACCGAGTCCGGGCTGAACTGCCCAACCGTTTCGTAACAGAAAATATATGTAGATTAACTTTTTTTTTTTTAGTAAAAGCAACAGTATTTAATTTAAAAAAAAGTTTTTTTTTAATTACTTTACTAGAATTTTAAGAAAAAAAATTATTTGATTTGTTTACTTTATTGATTTGGTATTTTCTTAAATAATTTAATTTAATTTTTCTTTCTTTCCCTTGGAACCTTGATTTATAATTCCTCAAATAGCTTTGTACAATTGACGAGATTTTATTTTATTGTGTGAGCTTAATTTACTTTAACTATTTGCTCAAGTAAAACAAATATAAATCGGTAAAGATTGCAAATTATTGTAATTACCATAGATAAGTAAATTCACAAATATGATTAACTTTTTTTGAATATCAGAGACATAATTTCGGAAACTTTCAGTTTTATCATATACCTTGAAAAAGTTTTTAACCTTGAAAACAATGATTGTTGACGGTTTTCTGCTATGAAAAGTATCAAAGTTATGCTTGAATGGATCCAAATCTTTGAATGTTTATAGCAACAGTTAATAATAAACTAATAATAATAGACAGTATAATAGACTAATTCGATTAAACTTTGTAAGTAGCTACCGTGTGTACTCACGTTAGCGTAAGCAACTCGAATGCGAATTGGTCGACTTTAAAGGGAGCCTTTTCTCACTCTTGCTTGTCGGATAAACGAATAAATAGTAAACGCGCTATCCCCTCGTGGTCATCACTATAAGTTTTGTTGTAAATTTTGTAGACTTTTTTTAACTGGCAGATTTTGCGGAATCTTTTTTCGAAGCGCCACACAGTGCCCTGAGTATTAGGGAGTTTATTAATAGACGACGAAGCCAAGTTGCCTAGAAAAGCATACTACACTTTATCCCAAAAAATGATTCAGGCTTTCTTGCCAACAGTAAGGGTCGTTAAAATCGGATTTGCAAAAATCCCGTAGAACAATTTTATTTATTAATTTAATTATTTTTACGCTATCATGTTATAATTATTAATCTATACTGTCGGTTTAGATTAAATTAAATCAAAACTTACATGTTAGATAATGAATCTTTTAACAAAATAGAAAAATCTGTTGTGTAAATAAATGTGTATGTATTTATTCAAAGATTTATTGAAGATTTTTTTTTTATTTTTTAGAAAAGTAATGTCTTGATTTATTGCAAAACGGTGCTCTAAAATCAGAATCATGGACAACTTTTCTCCAATGGGAGAAGATCCTAATCTCAGTGATGTCAGTAAGTAAATTATGAATTCATTAAGTTACCCTAGAAGCGTGCATAGTTTTAAGAAAAAATATTCTTGCTAAGAAATGATGCAAAATAATTGATTTTTCCGAAATTAAAACTCATTTCTTTTTGAGTGTACAATTCTAAGTTGAACTACGAAGTTAAAATTAAGATTAATTTTTATTAATTTTAAACTTAATATTGCTTTCAATACTTACTATTTCTATTACATGTTTTTCTTTAACTCACAAAGTTTCATTGTTGTCAAATGTTCAAATCTGCCAAGCTTTATAATTTCGAGCCTATATGACCTAGAGGTCTGAAATTTCTAGGGTTGGATGACAACACATTAATCCGTCGTGATTTTTGGACCTGGACATTCATGTCGCTAATGACGGGAGTACCCAGGTTACATGGAGGCCATCTCCAAGAGATCAGGTCCAATTCTTTGACTATTACTTTGGAGGAGGTGGAGGGGAGATGTTATAGAGTATTTGAGTAGCAGTGTGAAAAATCCAGATCTCTAATGACTGGAATATCTGGGGTTCCTGGGGGCCGTCTCCTAGAGTTCAGGTCTAATTATCCATGTCAATAAAATGTGGGGTACCAGGCAGGTTGTTAGTTTTGTACAGAAAGCCTTGAGTTTTAGCAACCGTCGATATTATCAATTTGACAGCGCTGAACCGGCAACTTCATGGGAAGTTGTCCCAAATAGTGCAGTCAAAATGATTAAATCGTCGCTTTAGTGGGGAAAGACAACATATAAGAATATCGAGTTAGAAACGTATCATCTCAACATTTGTCGTTAAAAATGTATTGTCTCGGGATTACACGTTATGAACGTATCATCTCGCTAAATTATTTTCTCAAAAAACTGGTTTATTATAAAGTGAAAATAAATTCGATAAAAAGTTTTTAACATCTTATGATTATTGATATATATTGGAGTGTTAATGGTATCAATAATCATAATTTAGATGTTTAAAAAATTTTCATCGAATTTATTTTCACTTTATAATAAACGAATTTTTTGAGGGAAGAAGTTGGCTCCGAGATGATACGTTTTTAACGCCAAATCTTGAGAGGATACGTTTCCAACCCGATATCCTAAGATGTTGTCTTTCCACACTACACCGACGAAATAATCCGCGTAATTGTTCGGGTGAAACCGGCCAAAAAACAGTGAACGCAGGAATCTATGATACCGACGGGACAAACGAAGAAAAATTCTAAATTGGTCGCATCACGATCCCCTCAAACGATTTTGTTGCTTAATTTCAACAAAAAATATTAATTGGTTTTCGAGTTCTTACGAGTTTAAATCAAATTTGAATTTTTATCAATTTATGTATGTTTTGTTGAAGTTTTAGGAACAGTTTCAAAGCAATATTCTTTATCGGTAAAAGATGACAGCCTTTTTGGAAAAGCCTATTGGGCTGCCTGAGCCAGTCTTGAACGCTTATTAATTTATTGCATCTGGAGTCTTAAATATACCACTAATAAAATTCTTCTTTTGATACAAATAGACTGAAAGTTGAATCAGAGTAATACAATTTTATTATTTTATATTTTAATTTAACTATTTAAAATTTTATTAATTAAACAATTATCATAAATAATGGTTTCAAAGCCCATTCCAGTACTTTTCCTTGCAAAAGAATATTTTTATGGAGAAATACTTGTTACATTTGACTTCATTGAACAGAAATATAACATGTTGATAGAGGAGAGAATATTTGTCATTATTAGTGCGTGCGGCTTTTTTTTACCAACCGGCAGATAATTCTGACTATTGTGGGAATCAATTCGACGTTCTACTACTTGACGATGTTTTTTATTTTTTTATTTATTTACTTTTATTATTTTTTTTTTACCGTTTTATGATTCCCTTTATACGGGATACTTCTAGTTAAAATTATAATCTCACCTAAGACTCTTCACTCATTATAATCGCTTTTTTTTATCATTGTAACAGTATCAACGTAAAAATCATACATTTTTAAAATTATTTATTTATTTTGAAAAATTAAAATCAGAGAATTTTTGTCCAGAATAATATTACGTTCTCAGAGATAAGAATAAAAAAAACTTCTTAGAATATCTCAGAAAAATAAAAAATTTATAAATAATAAATGTTTTTTCCAGTGGCTGTGATCGGGCCGGAGCTAAATAACCCCACTGCTACTGAAGTACCATCCTCTAGTGGGACGAGTATGATGACGAGATCGCAAGCTGCTCAGCAACAACAACAACAACAACAACAACAACAGATGCAGCTACAACAGCAAGAGCAACAACAACTATTATTATTGCAGCAGCAGCAACAGCAACAGCAACAACAAGAACATCAGAGGATGCCTTACATCGAGATTATCGAACAGCCTGCTAGTAAAGCTCTGAGATTCAGATATCAGTGCGAGGGCAGATCAGCTGGCAGTATACCTGGCGTTAATAGCACCAATGAGCATAAAACTTATCCCACCATCAGAGTTAGTTTTTAAATTACTTTCATTTCTTTATTTAAAAATTAATCGTTTTTTTATTAAAATATTTTAGTCATTTTATAAGACATCGGCCAGCAGTTCTTCGGAGTGCTTTAAAATGAATTTTTTTGGCATTCTATACTATGAAAAATTTTAGATAAAAATATTTATTTAATAATGTAAAACCTAAAAAAGCCAGAGACACGCTTTAGGCAGCATAATTTTGTTCACAAAAATAATAGATCAGCCATTTTTCAAAAAAAAAATAATAATAATTTGGTTAAACTCGAATTGTTTAGACTGTTTCAAATTTAGAATTTTTCAGAAGAATGTCTTACACACGGACAGAAAAAAAACAGGAATTTACTGTGGTAAGCTAACACGAAAAAATCGTGTGTTAACCTTACGCAGAAAAAATCCTAAGCGCTACTGTAGCCGAACCAATCAGGCAATCAGGTGTGACCAGAGTGATTTTGATTGGCTCTCTTACAGTAGCGCTTAGGATTTTTTCTGCGTAAGGTTCACACACGATTTTTTCGTGTTAGCTTACCACAGTAAATTCCTGTTTTTTTTCTGTCCGTGCACCCTCTTAAAAAATTAAAAATATTTGTACAGAAAACTATTATTATAATAAAAATCTCGGGTTTTTTTTTTTTTTTTTATTTTAAGGATTAAACCGACCTCAAGACTAAAGTGCTTAAATTTGCAAAAAAAATTTCCGTGCATCCAAAAATCAATTCACGGTTTCGCTTCTTTTATCCCTATCGAAGAAAAAAGTTTCAAAAAGTTATTTTTCCGCCTTAAATTTTATATAGAATACAAGAACTACTCTCTGAGCGATTTAAAGATTTGACCTCAATAGTTCAAACGTTGTCTGACTGAATGAATTTAAACATCTGTTCATTAATTTATTATAAATTTACATAAATTAGAATCTTAAAAAAGTATTTTTTTATCAACAGATTGTTGGATATACGGGTCGAGTGATTGTAGTAGCTTCCTGCGTAACTAAAGATGCTCCTTTTCGTCCTCATCCTCATAAACTTGTTGGCAAAGAGGATCATTGTAAAAATGGTGTTTGCACAGTTGTTACCAATCCAGAAGAAAACATGACGATAAAATTTGAGAAACTGGGTATACAATGCGTCAAGAGAAGAGAAATTGAAGAAGCTCTTACCTTAAGGGAAAAAATTAAAGTTGATCCATTCCGCAGTAATAATATTTATATTTACTAAATGTTTTTAATAAAAATTGTTTTAAATACAGCCATTAAAAAATGTATTATTGTTTTCTCAGCTGGATTCGATCACAAAGTCAGACCAACTTCTATTGACTTGAATACAGTCAGAATATGCTTTCAAGCTTTCTATTATAGTTCAAAAACTGAAAAATTTACAAATTACATTTCCCCGGTAGTGTCAGATCCTATATACGATAAAAGTATGTTAATTTTCAAAAATTATTTTTTTGTTTTTCAAAATTTTTGAATGTATGATAATTAAAAAATGCATTGATATTATAGAGGCAAACTCAGATCTTGCGATCACTAAACTCAGTCATTGCGTTGGTCCAGCTTGTGGTGGTACTAGAGTGATGATATTTACTGATAAAGTAACCAAAGAGGATATCGAGATCAGATTTTTTGAAGAACAAAACGGTCAACTCCATTGGGAAGCTAAAGCTGATTTTTTGCCAGCTGATGTTCATCATCAGGTAATATTACAGTTCATATTAATTGGTGAACACTTTTTTGGGTTCTTTATAATTTTTTCATTTCTTTTTAATTGTTATTTTCTTTATGTGAGCAGTATGGAATTGAATTCAAGACGCCATGCTACAAAACAAAGCAAATCGACGAGGAGGTGAAAGTCCAGTTTGAACTTCGAAGACCGTCGGACGGTGCAAGAAGTGATCCTCGGGATTTCAGATACCTGCCATCGGAATTAGGTAGGCCTGGCCAACTGTGGCTTATGCGTAAAGCTTTCGCCCGTCAGAAAGCCATGGGTAATGTCTTTGCGGCGAATAATAAACTTAATGACGGTAACAATAAACGCGTCGCGGATGAATATAACAACAACTGTAAATACAGCAATTACAACGGCAAGCTTTCTGCTTTTAAAGCTTTAAGTGAAATTTACGATGTTCAGAGAAGCTTAGAGAGAAAGAATTCATTTACTTCCTCTAAAAGCACCCTGGTACCCCTACCGAAAGACGTTGAAAATAACGAATTAGTGGGTCACGATGACGTTAAAACCGATTATTTAGCCTCAACTGCTCGAGCTAAGTCTGACTGGTTTGACTACAGTGAAGTTGACAGATGGGTACAAAGAAGCCAGGAGCTCGATAAACCTGAAACTTTAAATGAGCTGAACGAGCTTTTTCCAGATCCAGCTGCTACCAAATCCTTGAACGAGCTTTTGAGCCAAGTAAGTGAGATCGACAAAATTTATGCCGATACTCAGGAAAAACTCGTCGAAGAGTCTAATGGTAATAACAGCTTTTGTACTAACAATATAGACATGGAGTTGGATCTTCAGGATAATTTAACCTACAACAGTCTGCAGATGGCCATGAAAAATCCTGTTTGGGTACGGAGCGTCAAACGACCAATAGTTAAGTCAATGCCGGATGATACGACACCTCCACCTAGGCCGCCACCTCCGGGTTTCTGTGAAAAAGGACCAGCACCTCCTTTGCCACCTAAAAGAATCCGTAAAACTCCTTCGATGCCGGTTCTTTCCCGGGCTTCCTCGATTCAGGTTCTGGATCCTCAGCAACCACCCAGCAAAAACTTACCAATGCTACCTTCTTCAAGCACTTTGACAAAGCAGCAGAGCAAGCCAGGTCTATTTTCAAAGCTCTTCTCTAAGAAGAACAAAAAAGAAAGCTCGAGCAAAGAAAGCTTGCATCAGCCAATAGCTAACAAATTGTTGCATGCGTCAGTTCCAGTTCGAGCTTTTGCAAGTTCCGCTGAGTTCGATGGAGACGGCGATATTACACCCCCGTATGGGGTTGAGCTGACCGAAGCTGAAAATTACGCATTGTATACGGCCATGGCACCTCGGGCTACCGCATCAGAGTTTGATGAGATGTCTTTTTACTACAGCCCGGTAGAAAACGGAAAAATATTAATTGATGAATCGACTCATACCTCGACTTAAGTTTGATTGCAGATTAAGAGTACAAAGATTTAGAAAAAATTTTCGAATTACTATGCAGCTATGTTTGGTTAAATAATCAAGTTTTACTCAAAGAATTTTCAATTATCTAAACAATTAAAATTTTTAAAAAGCCCAGATTTTAACTAAAATATAATCTGGTTGTATATTAACGGTGGATGAATTCGAATCAATCTTGGAAACGACCTTCCTGGACTAAAACTTGAATATTTTAATCAACTCAAAAGTGTACTTCGAAGCGGCTCCTATTAATGTGTTTACGAGTTTTGCATTCGAGACAAAGCGAAAATGTTCCTTAGATGTATAAGATTTTTTTAAAGAAATCGTAGCTTAAATATTTTACTAAAAATAACAATTTTGACGAATACATAGAATGAAGTAAAAAAAATTTCATCAGTTCAAAATTAAAGTAGATACATTTTTAAGGGCATACAACTTAAATAAATAATCAAAAAATTGTGATTACTATTAGGTTGATTTTCAAATTTTTGATTAAAAAGCGCTTTCGTTCAGTTTTTTAAAGCAATTTCACCACCTTCACTATAAAATTCTAAGCTATTGTTATTACCTATTAATTTTTCAAAAACTTTCTTGCTAATTACTTTAAAAAATATATATACTTTTTTAGAACTATTTTTATCTGATATAATATTAACATTTTTTATGAAGAATTTTACACGGAATATTATTATTATTATTTTTCTTTTTACAAAAGTTGGAAGGCATCCATTTTTAAATTTATTTTTATTATCGTCATAAAAAATACCTTTACAAATTTAGAGTACAGGTCAAGAGGTTTACTAAGCTAGTCATCAACAATATTATATATTTTAAGTATCATTATTTTATGTAATAATCAAATTCATCAAATTCTTGACCGTCCATAGATGAAGCAGAAAGAAGGCGTCATAAAAAGCCGAGAAAAAATGTTAGTGAAATGTTGAAGGAGTACACGGCTAAACAAAGTGAGTATTTGTACAAAATGTTAAGATCATCTGCATTATTTCTTTCTAAATTCTGAACCTTAAAATTTCATACTTGGTGTTGGTCATTCATCTTGTACAACATACTTTCCTTATATCTTATGATGTCAAATTTTTTACAAATTATTGTCTGGTTTATTCGGTAAACAAAAAAATTTGTTTACGAAATCACTTCGAAACTTATGCTGAAAGTGCTTAGTGCCTTAGTAACGTACTTAGATCTTTCAAAAATTGAAAATATAATGAATTTTTAAATGAAATATATTGACTCTGACTATTTCTTTAATGAAATGTTCAAAAAATTTTGATATTAAAAAATTATTGTCGCTGTAACTAATTAAATAATAATATTAATTTTGTATATTAATGAAAAATAAACTGTAATTGACAGTAGTAAACTTAAAAGAGGTGTCATATTCAGTAGATATTTTATACTTTTTTGAATAATAAATTTTTTGAAAATTTTTATCAAAGACGACTGGTGCGTTGAAAAAGTTTTTTATACTTACTATTAAATTGGTCTCTCAAGATGCAATACTTTCAGTAATGAGAGATGAAGTGTGTTATTTAATAAACTTTTCATTATGCTATGTGCTTACATTCAAAGTAATTTAAAAAATCTAAATCTAATTGACGTTGCAATATACCGAAGTGGAGATGTGCAATATATTTTAAATAATAATTTTTTGATAATTCGTTCTTTAATTATTTTCTTATGTGAAATGGATTTTGTCAACCTTTTTGTAAGACTTTCTTGAAGAATGAGATTCTACTTGTATCAATTAAATAATAAATTTAATAACTATTTGGGTGAATTAAATTCGTTTTCATCAATATTTTTTATCTAACTATTCCCTCGAGTTGATTATTTTTTATTTCCTCTCAAGAGTTTTCAGATTCAACACATCGCACAATCGGATCTTCAGGTATGATGCAATCGTGTGGGTTTTTGCTTAGCTTCAAAATTAATGTTTTCCATTCCCAGAAACCTATTAATACTTTTTTTGTTTGTAAATATTAAAAACTGGACATTCACATAACCATGATAAAAAAGCACATATTTCATAGTTTTAAGATAATCTCCAAAAAAGGCTTACATCTTTTTGCACGTATTTCATAAAAAATAGATTTTTTCATTCTGTACATGCGTCGAAAACAAACTATAAAATAAATTTCTTGCGAGTCAAATAAGAAATATCTAATTTTGGATAGCACTTTACAAGAAAAAAAATTGTATGTAAAATGCCGGTCTCATCTATTGCAATACTAAAGAACTGCATATTTTAAGTTTTCCAAATCGTTGACATACTCATGAAAATCGTTTTCCCCAAGAACCAAATTTTTTCTTGTTCAACTCGCAATATAGTTACTTTTGCATTTATTTGCGATATGATTATTAAAATTTTTGATGTGGAAAAAATTTATAGAAGTTCACTCTAATTGCAACTTACCACGGTAGTGACTTTATTTATGACATATTAATTAATTTAGACTAAAATGATGTTTACAATTAGACTTTTGATTGTTACAATCCAAACATCATTAATTGCTAAAGACAAAAAGGGAACTTTTTCGCAACAATCGTGAAGCAAGTGCACGCAGAGAAGTAATTTCTCGAGGAAAAAATACCATGTTCTGACAATAAAAAAATTTTGAGTGTTGCCAGAACCCGCATTATTTATCCGTTCTAGCTCTCGGGCGGACTTGCATAACGCACTTGCTTCTTTTGATAAAAAGTATACTAACATATCATCCTTAACTACATTTTTCTGAACTAAACTTTTTATAATTAAAGCTCACTCTGGTCGTTCATGGAGTTACTAACCTAAGTTTTCTTAGCTTTTTTTGCAGAGAATCAAGTAAAAACTTGTGGTTAGGGGATGATGATTACAAATTTTTAATGTGTTTTATTTTTTCAACTTACGATATTTATTTGTTTATTCATTGACACCTAAATAGCTTTTAAAAAATCAAATTCAATTAAATATATATATATAATAAAATGATGAAAAAAATTAATTTAATTAATTTTTTAGGTCTTTCTGCCAATAGAATGCCCACACAGTATGACTTTAACCCAATTAAAGCAGAACCAGCAGAAAGACTTCCTCAATTTGGAATTCCTTCGATGACCGCAGCACCTTCTCCACCAATTTTCCAAGATGGAAATGTGTGTACTGTTCAAAATTATGCAGGAGGATTACAGTAAGAATTTTTGCTATTTACTTTAAAAATATATAAAATTACCTAGAAACAAGCTACTTTCAGTTTAACATTCATAATTTAGAATTTGTAAAAAATTACGATAATAATAATAATAATAATAATAATAATAATAACAATATTATAATTTAAGAAATATTATTTAACAAGAAAACCAGAATTGAAAAATTTTTTAAACTTCAATGTGATAAAAAATTTTTAAAGTAAATGATGATATATTACTACACTGGTGACATAGTGAATTAGTGTACTAATGTATTTTTATGCATGATAACCGAAAATAAGGAACAAAGTTCAAATTTTCAGATTAGAATACGGGAAAGTATTTTTATTACTCTGAATTTATTTTATTTTAATTTTTTTTTCAGGCCAATAAATTCTCCGAGGTACTCACCGTCTCCTACAAATTTGCTTAATATGTCTCCTGTACCACAGCTGCAACCAAATTCGGTTGCCCAACTGCAACTAATTCAGTCAGTAACGGAACCAACTCCCACAAATTCTTACATCCCAAATATTCTGACGGAAAATAGTTTTAAGATTGAATCTCCAGCAAATCACGTTTTTACGCCAGATTTGTCAGGCATTTCTGCAATGGAAAATAATCTCCCGATTGAAAACCAAAGAGTTTTTGAAGCTCCACATAATGAAACAAGTGAGTAAAATTGTTTTCTTGTACTTAATACAATGAAATTTTTGAATCATAGTTACGAAAATGTATAAATGTTTGTCAAGGGGGATTACCAGGCGCTATTGGAAATGCAATGCATACATGTGACGGGTTAAACGATGCCCAGCAAACGCTTATGCTTAATGATGAATATCTTGTTTACCCAGATTTAAGCAGCACTGAATGGAACAGTTTAAACTTGAATGTCATGGTAATTATCTCATTTTTTTTACAAATACGTTTTGATATGAACGTATTCAAAGCGAGCTGTTAATACTATTACAAGGGTCATTTCCCAGCCTGCTCAAGTCGAGTTCTTAGTTTGCCTTATAACTATTTTTTTCGTAGTCTACATACACAGTTTTAAAGAAAAAAAAAGATTTATTTTTTCTGCTGGAATTAGAAATTTTTTCAAACTCTTTTACCGTAAACAAAATGTCTAGTTTTTCAATTGTTCTACCCTTAATACCTCAAAAATCAATCTAGGAATTTTTTAAAATACTTGAGAGAGCCGGTGACCACATAATATTTTAATTATTCAAAAGTAAAAGTGTTGGGGGTTCTTTCTGAATTTTTTAGCAAATTTTTTTGTGATATTTTTCGGGATTTTAATAATATTTAGCAATCGGTTTTTTACATATTCACGGCGTTGAAAGGTGTACAATCGTTTTAAAAATAATTTTTTCGGACTCTGCGCATAATTTTACAGAGGGACATGTATTTTCAATCATATGAAAAATATTAAAATATCGATTCTTAGCAGAAACAGTAAATTTTTTAGGTAAAACAATTAAAAAAAAATTAATTACCCAGCCTGAAAACTATGATGGTAGAAAAATTCTGAAAAATAGGTTTTCCACTTAAAATAAGACGTAGATTGCCGTAGATTACAAAAAAAAATAGATTCAAGATGATCTGAGAAGTCGACTTGAATGCTCTGGATAATGTCTTATGAAATGATCCACATGAAAATTTATTATAAGTCTTATTTTATCAAATGTATGAATTAATTTTTATTTAAAATTCATATAAATATTTATTAAACTTATATTGGGATTGAAACTTAGGGTATGTTGGGAAACGGTGCTTTTGCTGGATTGAAGTGAAACTCTCCCAGTGGCAGCTGTGTTGTATTTAGTAAATCACGTGAAATTCAGATAGAAACTCCCTGAGCACCGGGCATGTTTTCATCCCTACCATGAATGCAGTTTCAATCCCAATAGTTATTTTTAAGGTCATTTAACTTTTTGAAATAATGTAATAAATAATTTTTATGAATAAGAATAGAATTTTTTTTTCAGGAGGTAGTGGAGAATGGTGAAAATGCAGCAGGTACTGCACAACAAAGTGGTGGGATTAATAATTTGACCAATTTTTCAAGCTCAGACTTGAATGAGTTTTTAAACTTTCAACAAAATGAGCGACCGAAAAATGACGGAAACAAAGAATTATAAAATAATTAAAATAAAAATTTGTAAACTAAAATTTAAAATTTTAAAGTTTTTCAATACAGTTGAAAAAAAAAAAAAATTGGTTTGACTATGATCAGTTATTTATGTACTCATAAATAAAAGGAAAAAAATTGTGTTAGTGCAAAATAAAAATTAGTTAACATTATGATTACTCTGTGATGTATGCGGAATCTACAAACGTACAAGCTTACAGTTGATATATATTAAGTGTATGATAAGAAATTGCTCATTTTTAACTCGACTATTTAACCCAGTCTTTCCGAATCTTTCACTTAAACTTAATTTTTTTAAATCGAAATATGTCCACTCTATGTAAAGTTTTAAAAAATAGTTTTAATATTCGTGAATCACGTCAAAACATTTTTTTTACGTTCATGAGCTTTAATTATAAGTTAAAAATATTTATGTGTAAAGTGTTGAAAAGTCTGCCACTTTATGCATGGTATGTCTGCGCGAAGCTAGTTCAAATGCGAGGTGCTAACATTTTGACTAGCTACATGTAACTGTGGTCCTACGTAAATTAAAATATAATTTAATAATCCCAGTTACGTATGCACAAATACGCATTTATTAATTTCTCAAACGTCATCAAAACATTTCATTACTTTAAGCAAGACTAAAGTGATTTTATTCTAAAAAGTAAAGTGAAATATTTTTTCATTTCATCTATTTAGACCTATATCTTTATTTTTTAACTTTTGTATTTGAATTCTAAAAATTTGGAGAAAAAATTTTATTATGTCAATACAATACAGATATTTAGAAAAATGTAAAGCATTATTTTTGTTATATCAGTAGTATATGCAAATTATATGCTAAATTAACTGACCAAACTTAAAATTTTCAATTTCAATTCATTTAAATTTATAGAAAATTAATAACATAATGAGCAGTCATCACAAAAACCATGACCAAAATTTTAAAAATTTATCGAAAAAATTAACTTGGAAGTTGAAGCAACCACCGTTATTACTTGCTACTTATTATAATCAACAAAGATTTTTTCAGTTTGCATTCTTTCAAATATGTGCCTTAAAAAAACCAAAATTAAAATAAAATATTAAATAGTCTTCGTTTGCATTGTAGATGTGTATATATACCCTTTAAGTTTGATTTAAAACATATTTTCTTAGCTTTTTTTATGAAAAAATATATGCTGGACACGAAATAACAAACTTCAAAAGTTAAAAAAAAAATCGATTTTTTAATATTTTTTAATGTAATAGTTTAGGTAAAAAAATTTCTACGAACTAAAATTATGTAAGGAGATTATTTTTATCTTTAAGTTTTAAATGATAGTTATTGAATAAAAATTATGATACAAAATTTTATGCATCTTTACTTTTATTTTCACTATAATCCCCATTTATTTCAAACACCATTTTAAATAAATTTTGACCAATGTATGAATTTAAATATGAATTTTCGAGCCAAATTTAATGCCAGTTTGAAGTTTAAACTGCGCACTTATATGTATTACAGGAGAGCGGGAAACCCTTAAAAAGTCACTTAACCCTTGACCTCCTGAAATGGCAATTTTTTCTCGATTTCAAGCTCAAGAACTTAACTAAAAAAATAAAAGGTTGAATATATAAAGACCCTAGTCGACTATTTTCAGTCATACTCTACATTATGGTATAGTTCTAATTAATGAAAAAATTGATTTTCAATTGTTTATTAACATTAAGAAAAAAAAAAAACAGCTGAAAAATTACTAGTTTTTTTTTTCAAACTTCGATCAAAATGGAATTTTTTTTTTTTTCATTTAATATAATACTAATCGTGTTTTTAGACTTCAAATTTTAATTCGTTTTTTGAATCGTCTTTCTACGATTTGTTCTGTAAAAATACCGGCTCTTCGAAGTTCAACAAAATTTCTAGCATCAATTTTTCAGTGTCATTTTTCATGCATTTTTCCATATTTTAGTTTCGAAAAATTTTTTTATTAAATAAATTTTATGGTAATGGTTTTTAGAAAATAAAACTTTCGAAACCAAAGTATAGAAAAGTGCGAAGGAAATGGAGGCTGAAAATTTTTTTTCTGATATATTGTGTGCTAATCTAGTGCACCTTGGATCAATTAAGCTATATTCAATTTAATTTTTTTTTAATGAGTAAAATACGAGTGCGGCTCCGAAGAATTTTAGAATCTGAGTTTCCGTGGCCCTTGAGTTGAAACTAAATAATGTTTTATTTCATCGAAAGCTTACATGCCCCTCTAAGCACGCTGCAAGCGCGCATAGGAAAACAACAAAGTACGTAGGAATAGAAAATTTTAAACTTTATCATCTAAAATTTACAAAAATCGGCAAATAGGTGACGAGGCTGGAATATTTTTTTTCTCGTTTTTTTTCATAAACTTTTACTAATCGAAAAATTTATCTGCACGAATCAGGTTGGTCATACAATTTTATAAATCAGTTCAAAAATATTTTGGTGAAAATTTTATTTAAAAAATACTCATTATTTTATAAATGGCATCAAGTTGAGGATAAAAATTAACGAGGTAAATTATACACCAATTTTGGACTAAAAAATTGATTTTGGTTATGTTCCGCCAAATTTAAAGAAAAAATAACATTATACTTGAATAATTGTACTCAGCAGCCTCAAAAATACAGACTATGATCTGTATAGTTACTCGTACCGACCTGGTCAACTTTTGTGTTTTTTCAGTGGGGTTTCCCGCTCGCCAGCTATCACAATCGGCTTTCTGCCGATCCAAGCGCCAGCTACCATTCGAATCATCTTATCTAATCTAAGTACGGGTCTGTCGTTATAAGAGTTGCCATTTTATTTTGAGTGCGTAAGAAAATAATTTTTGTTTGTGCATGTACTGCCATGGTTTTTTTAATTGAAACTTGAAAGTTTCAACTTGTTACATTTTCGAAGGTAATTGCCAAACTGTATATAATCATTACTATATTTGTAACTCTCACAGAAACCTAAAAAGCTTTTCTAAAATTTAAATTTTGAAGGAACATCCCTATTACATTTTGGAAAAAATCTATCTTAATAGTGATGATTATTATGAGTTCTCATATTGAAAAATACACAACTGCAACGTAAACCTTTGAAATCTTGCATATTTTCAATAATTTTTTTACAAAGTATCTATTTATATTTCCTAAGATAGTTTTTTAAATTTACTCGTCTCAAATTAAAAAAAAAAATTTATTTACACGCAAAAATTGATATATTTTTTAAATAAAAGAGTTGTTAGAATATTTAGAAAGGCTGCATCACTATTCTGGTGCAGCTTGTTTACCAGGATCAAAAAGTCCTGGCGCATAATTAGTAATACGTATTTTACGCATGTCAACAAAAAATAAGATGTTACGATAAAAAACAAAAATGATGTTCCGATTTTTAGGTTGGAATACGGAGAACGATTATTATCAAACAATGTTATGTATTAACATGAAATACTTCTTCTATTTCGTCTCATTAATCTTATCGTTTTTTTTTTTTTTTTTTTTTTTTCTTTATGACCTTCAAATTTGGTAGTTTTATTCTACTCGAGAACAGCAGACGCAGTGCAGCAGCTACCACACGCTAAAATCCGTTTAGTATGGGCGGGTGAATAGAACGTCTTAAGTGGGGTAAATAAGAAGCTTTGAAATGAAAACCGTGATTTCTTGTTAGTTAACTGAAAATAAACTTCAACATGGAATTAAACTACCAGACTAAGGAACAAAAAATTATTATTCCTAAAGAAAATCAAAATTTTAAAAACTAATGTAATCCTGAGCAAGTCGTAGGTTCGCGAATTGTAGTGAATAGAAAGCCGCACCGGTTGTGGGGTGAAAGGAATTAAAGCTTCTATTAGAGCTTTATGATTTATTTTTTTAGTATTTTTTATTTAGTAATTGAAGATTTTTTTACAAAGTTATTAATAATTGTTCCAATCACCCCACTTTATCTACTTGTGTAATACCAAAGTATGGCTTAGTCAATATCAAAACTTTTATATAAACTACAATTATAAAAATTTAAAATATCTATAACTTTTTGCAAACTAACATTAAATTGTTTGTTTTTAACAATGTACATATGTATTTTTGTTTAATTGTTTAATTATTTATTGTCTGTTTATATTAATATAGTTTCTATTAATAATATTAATTATTTGTTGTTTCTATTAATTTAACATTTTTTATGTCATACCATATTCAAAAAGTATTAAGCCATTATTAAATACGATACCATATCGTTACAAAAGTTAAGATAGAAGATTAGTTTTTAGCTCATGACTTTTAGTATTATTTGATCGCAAAAAAACTTTTAAAGTTTATTAATTGTGCAAACGGTTAGTAGTTTGAATTCTATCGAGGCAAGTTTTTCTATTTCAAAACATTTTTTAATCTTCGACTCGTCACTTGTCAATTCCGAATAATACATCGGTTATTATGATGATTTTCTTTTCAACATATTATTTGCATTCGGATTTGTGGTCTTAACTGATTCTCTTCATTTGATAAACCAATTTCTAAATAAGACGGTGGTGGTAGTAATTTTTAAAAAATTTGTATCGTTCAATTTGTAATTTAATCATGGTAATCGCGGTTGTTCCGTCTACCAAAGACTTTAAAAATTAAATTAAAAAAAAAAAAAAAAAGATGTTAGAAAAGTGTATATATCACTCAGAACTAATTTGTGCTATGGAGGCCGACATGTTTGCAGCCCTCGACTCCATCTCGGGCTGCAATGACAGTGGGCCTCCACGGCGAACTTTAGTCCCTCGGTGAATAATATACTATTTTTAGGATTGCCAAACAGCTACATGGAGATAGAGGGCGATGGAAAAAGATTTTTTATTGGTTGCCAAACAACTAAAAGGAGATTAAGGGAGAAGAAAAACGATTTTTTAAAGTTGCCAAACAGTTAAAAGGAGATTGGGGCCGACGGAAAAAGATTTTACTGGGTTGCCAAACAGCTGAAAGGAGATTGAGGGCGACGGAAAACGATTTTCTTGGGGTTTCTAAGCCGCTAAAAAGAGATTGAGGGCGTAAGAAATCGATTTTTTTGGGTTAGCCAAACAGCTAAATGGAGATTGAGGGCGTAGGAAATCGATTTTTTGGGGTTGCCAAACAGCTAAATTGAGATTGAGGGCGTAGGAAAACGATTTTTTTGGGGTGGCCAAAAAGCTAAAAGGAGATTAAGGGCGTAGGAAAAAGATTTTCTCGAGATCCCAAACAGCTAAAAGGAGATTAGGGGCATAAAAAAACGATTTTTGATGGGTTACCAAACCGCTAAATGGTGATTAAGAGCGCAAAAAAACAATTTTTTCGGGGTTTGCTAACAGCTAAAAGGAGATTAAAGGCGACGGAAAACAATTTTTTTGGGTTGTCCAAACCGCTAAATGGCGATCAAGGGCGACGAAAACGATTTTTTTTGGTTTTCCAAACAGCTAACCCGAGATTTAGGGCGACGGCAAACGATTTTTTTGGGTTTTCCAAACCGCCAAATGGCAATTGAGGGCGACGGAAAACGATTTTTTTTTGGTTTTCCAAACAGCTAACTTAAGATTCAGGGCGACGGAAAACGATTTTTTTTGGTTTTCCAAACAGCTAACTCGAGATTAAGGGTGACGGAAAACCAGTTTTATTTGGTTTACCAATCAGCTAACTCAAGATTCAGGGTGATGGGAAATGATTTTTTTTAGGGTTTACAAACCGCTAACTCGAGATTAAGGGCGACGGAAATCGGTTTTCTGGGGTTTCCAAATCGCTAACTCATGATTGAAGGCGACGGAAAACGATTTTTTTTGGTATTCCAAACCGCTAACTCGAGATTGAGCGCGACGGTAAACGATTTTTCTGGGATTTCCAAACCTCTAACCCGAGATTGAGGGTGACGGAAAACGATTCACTTGACTTTCAAAACAACTAACTCGAGATTAATGGCGACGGAAAACCATTTTTATTTAGGTTTTCCAATCAGCTAACTCGAGATTCAGGTCGAAAAAATATTACAGATTTTTTTTAATGGTTTTGTTTTCGAATGTAACCCAAGCAGACTAAAAACTGGCTTTAGAAACCTTAATTTTACATGGATAAAACCATTCAAAAAAATATGCAACATAATATACATGTGTGTGTGTGTGTGTGTGTACACACACGCGCGTACATTATACACGAAGAGAAAAATGTAGGGTTTGACCCGTACTACGCTCATATAATAGTAGAGAAGTATAAAAATTAAAGAAGAAAAGATCCTTATATGAGAATTTGCTGAGGAGGAAGGTAAAAAAACAGTAAAAAAAAAAGTAAAATCCCTTTATAAAATAACGTAAATATGAGCTAAAAACGAATAATTTTACTGTTTGGTAAGGAGAAAAAATTGACGGGTATGACGAGGATATCGTATATCATATCATAAACTAAAGCGAATTGCTCTATAATTCGGCTTCTAAAGGCGAGTGAGGAGCAGTTTGAGGAGGAAAAAACAAGTGAGGAGTAGAAAATGAACTAACTTACTCCTCATGTTATAACTATGGCATGCGTATATTCAAAATAGCACGGCGGACAGCATTGGGTACATGCCCATCTTGGATACTCTTACCACGGAATAAATTTATATAAAAATAGATTGTTCCGAAATTCATAGTTTAAGTACAAATAAAAATTTAAGTTTTATATTTTTAAACTTGAAGTGAAAGATTATCTTCAAGAAATTATTATTAAAATAATAAATGCAGAATAAATTTATTCTTGAATTTATTAGTACATTTTTATGTACATAGTACAGGAATGTTACAGCCATCATTAATGATACCTACACAGAGTTTCGTGTAAAAATACAATAGCCACTGCTTCAAATTAATTTTTGTTTTTAGTAGTGATATTTTTGATTAATATGATCCGTTTTTTTAAGATACTCATCTAACTATTTTTATATACTTGTTTTCTTGATTTGGATAATTAGAACACGTATAGTTTTTCTGAATGTGAAAATTTTGACGTCCAAATGATAAAACACTGACATGAATTGCTGTTATATCTTTTTTCTTGATTTATCTGTTTGTTTGTGGTTTTTTTTTTTTTTTTTTTTTTACATGAATCCGCAATATTTTAGTAACATATCTTAACTTATTTTTCAAATTTTTGTTGAGAACAACTATCATTTGAAAAAATTACACCTTCAATAAAAAGTCGGATCATTTTCATCAAATATTATACATTTACATTATATAGAACTTAGTACATTGGAAGACCAGTTGTAACAGTACATATTTAAGTCAAAAAAATTCTGATTCGTTCATGAAATCTCTATAATCAAAATTTCAGTGATTTGCAATTCACGTCATTTCTTCATATTTTTTTATTTGGACAAGTATTTTTTACAAATTAAAAAACAACCATCGGTTGGTATTTCGGATAACTTTTAGTTTTCTGCAAGGAAAAAAATAATAGATTTTAGAAATCCTCAATTAAAATAATAACTCTGTAGTTTCATTCTGTTAATTCCATCCGATAAATCTTTAACCTATTTAAAGAATAAAAGTATCACAAAACCCATGAGAGATTAATAAATATCAGATTTCTAAATTTTTATTTTTTCTTTGTTACATAAATTTATTAGAAACAAACAGAATCACTATTAGCGGTAATGGAATTGTATGAAGACAAAATTTTCTTTTAGAATGTAAAAAATTTACAAAAAAATAACTAAATTTTTTTTTAAAATATATTTCCTTTTTGCTTCGACTTCATTTATTTATATGGTTTTTTTTTCTCAATTTATACAATATTTCTCTTGTTAATATGTAAATAAATTTTTTACATTCATAAAAAATATTACCATTTATTTAACAAATATTATATAAATGTCTTTTTAAAGAAAAAATTTAACTTGAAAATTTTTAAAATTGTCATGAATTAATTTAAAAATTTTTTTTTATCTTAAAAACTTGAATATATACTTTTTTTAACTTATAAAATTTTTAATAATGCAGCACCAATAATTGAGCCCAGGAAGGAGTCAAAATTTCAAGTTTTTAAAGTTTTTACAATTCTATTGCACGTTAATATATAAAGCTATAAAAATTTGAAGGTAAACATTTCAAGTACTTTAAGATATTGACATTTATATGGACAAAACAAACGTCGTTTTTTCTGCAGAAAAAATAATAATGATAGTAATAATAATAATAATAATAATAATAATAATAATGAAAAGAATTGATCGGTAGTACAATGAACATAATACAGTAACAATAAAAAGTATAGTAACAGTTAAAATAATAATTATAAAAAAAAAATTCTAACAATTAAGTATGAAAGCATTTGTGAGAGAGTACTTGATTACAAATTAAATAAAACTAATGCAATTGGATTATTAATGAATAAAAACTAGCAAATAAAATTTAAAAAAGACGTCGGTGAAACCTATACATAATTTTTCTAAAATATTAACGTATGTACACATTATATACAAGCATCATCACAAAAATATCAGTATGAGTTGCGACTTCATAACAAACACATCGACTTTTTTTGCGTCAATGGCAAGCATGGGCATCCTCTTTTATTTACGACGCACATTTTTTTTCTCTAATACATTCTTCTTGCACTATAAATAAGTATTCGTTTTCTGTTTTATATTCAAGTTACGTTTAGTTTGCGCATATTTACATTCAAGATCCTTTCACGCAGACACTGAATGTTAGTTGTCTTTAGGAATTCCCAGGGTTGCAGGAACCATGTTTTTTTGGAAAAAGAGTTTTTTAAATTTTTCGATACATTAACTGTAATGCTAGTTTTTTGTTCTATCTTTAAATTGAGTAAATTTCATTTTGAATAATACGGTTTGAAAATAAAAATGAGTTTTTGAAGTCGTAATGAATGATAGTAACGAAAATAACAACTTTATTAACAATTGATGTATTTGTTGATAACTGCAACACAATCATTCACAGTACCTCAAGCCTAAATCCTGAGTAAAACATTTTTGGGAAAATTTTGAAACTCGCGAGTTTAAACAGAAAGATACGTTTACTATCATGCTTTACTCATGCATATTCCAAAATTTTTGCATGATTTAAAGCCATATGCATCGTGCGAAGAGACAGAACCACTGACTTTAACTGAAACTAAATATCCAAGAAATTAAAATCAATGCAAATTTACATGTAAAAACTTGAATGGATAATAGTTGTAAATTTTTCAATGAAAAAAATTAGCTAAATATGTATGAGGCTTGAGTTTTTTTTTTTAATATAAAAGTATTGTATAAAATAGAAACAAACTCAGTCACCAACAAACCTATGACTAGTCATAATTAAGTACATACGTTACGAGTCACTTTTAAGTATAAAAGAACAATAAATTAAAATAAAAAAAAAAATAATAATGATAATAAAATTACAGAATAATCTAGCATTCAAGTCTTGGCGTGGAGCATACAATATTGAAAGATTCGGTATTTATTAATTTCTTTTCTTTTCTTTTCTTTGACAAACAAAGTGTACCGTTTTTCTAGGAACAAAAGATGTTATAATAAATTAATTATGTTTTTTAATGTTTTTTTTTTTTTTTTTTTTTTTTTTTTTTTTTTTTTTTTGGAAAAAAAAGTTCTTTCAAAGTAAACAACAAATGATGAGAAAGTTTACCGACGTGAAAATACTCGCGCCAAGTCCAACAGAGGATAGCTAGTTTTTTCTTCTAATGTTCTTTCTGTCACTCACACAGAAACGTTTTTCATAGATATATTATAGTAGCGCACGCGTATGAGTACGAGGCTCGCAGAGAAATCACAGCAAACTTTATGTACAAAAGTGCGAGCACGACTCTTTTACTTAATTTTATTTTTTGTTCATACGCTTGCTTGTCTTGAGTTTTATTCCTCTTTGTTTTCTTGGCAAAGGTTGCACACGTATTGATACACTGTGAGTAATTTGGGCAGTTTTCGTTACGTTTTCATCATAGTTTTATACGTTTAAAAAACCTTTTTCATCTAGTTTTTTTTTTTTTTTTTTTTTCAATAATCAAAAATAATATATTTTTCTAAAAAATAGCTACTGTTTGAAAATTGAAACAAGCAGTCTTTAAATTTACTAATTTTTCTACATTTTTTTCAACTCCACTTAAATTATGAATGTTTAAAAAATGTTCTGATTGTGATATTTCTAAGATTTTACTGGTGCTGAGTCACATGCCAACATAACAACAACCCAAGCTTCTGGTATCACAATACAAAAGAAAAAAAAATTTTCAAAATGATCTAGTTTATCGACCTTCAGCAACTTTGCGAGGATCTACGTATCGTTGAAAAGGAACTCGCTCTCGGACAGCAGAACTTCGAGGTCAGAGGGCACCGTATGAAGATCCGAGTTCGCGGGTTCAGCTATGCACGAAGCCTGGCTGAGCTTCGACGATGCTCGGCTTGGCTTAGTTTTTCGCTTGCGTTCCTTCTTGCCAGACTTCTTGTCAGCGACGGTCCGCACTAGCACTCCCGTCCTTGGTCCCAGGTTCCTCGTCGCGGACGAGTTAACCGGCACTTGTCCGACCTTGTCGGCCTTTCGGAATTTCACGGTGAACTTAAACGGCGGCTTGTACACCACTTGCAGTCTGACTCTCTCGTTTTTGGAATTCGCATTGTTTGCGGCAGTGGAGGCGTTGGCAGCCCCTGAGGATGCTGCTGCTCCCGATGTACCCGTGCCGTTCAACCCAACCGTAGCCGCGTTGCTCTCGTTCCTGGCTAGGTTTCCGACGCTTCGCGACTTCGATCCTGTCAGTCTTCTCAAGGTCACTTGTCTGTGAACAAAAAATTAGTCAAGCGTTAGTTTTTTGTTTTTTTACATTGAATTAAAATATCACAAAGAAAAATTAATTAAATTGGTATGACTAAGCAGACCTTGCGTTGTTTCGACTCGTGGGGGCGCTCGGTCTCGTTGATAGGCCAGAAATGGGATTTGCCTGGAGATTCATCGGACTTGACTTGCTCTTGGGCAGTCCAGTCGCCGGTGCGTCGACGCGGCAGTGCGAGGCCAGCAGCCACGATCTGACTTTGCTCTTCGGGTCAGCGGTACCTATGATTACCGAAGGTTTGCCCAGAGGTTTGGTCGAGGGCTTGGCTGCCGCGCTCGACAATTCCTTCTCGTTCTTGGAAGCAGCCGCCTCCTTCTTCTTTCTCTGTTGTTGTTGCAGATGAAGAGGTAGCTGCTGTTGCACGGAGGCTTTTTTCTTGGCAGCGTCTTGGGAAACCTTATCGGACTTGTCTTTGGGAGAGCCTCGCTTCGCCGGGGCGGAAGAGGGATGCTTCGAAGGATCAGAGGTCGCGGTCTCCGAAGATGCCAGGGACTGCCGCTTGCGAGACAAATCCTCCAGGGGTGGAGCCGACGGGACTGGTTGATTCGGTGTGCTTGAGTTATTGTTGGCCGCTGTCGACGATGACAACACTGCTGCTGCCACACGTTTTCGCTTTGCCTGAAAGAGGTTTTTATTCAAACAATTTAAAAATTTAATTCTACGAAAAAGATTTAAAATTTTACAAAATTAATAAAGTGGATAGCGGATAAAAAGGATAATTAAATATTTGACGCGGCAGCCTAAATTTTGTGAGATAATCGTGATAATTTCGAATCAGTACTATGTTTGGTCTAATTTGCGATGAAAACTCGTGCATTTATCATGATGACGAACAACTAAAAATACGCAATCTCAGCAAAAGCATTAAGCCCAAAGGGAACTCGATTTAATTATGTATTGTATTTCGCGCAGTACTAAGCCAACTATCATCAAAAAAAGTTACAAAGCAAACAATTTGGAATTGGAACTTCAAGCTGAAAAAGGAGAAGAAGAAGGAAAAAAATAGATAAATGGCAATCTTACCTTGGCAGATTTGTCGTGCATCTGGGCGTCCTTCTTACGTTTAGGTCTTCTCCTCTTCTCCCTGACCTTTTTGCTGAGGGGCAGCTTCGCTCTGACCGCAGGAGGGTGTACCGTCACTCCCTCCGCTCCCTCCGGGGGCAGACGTACCGTCTCCGTCGTCGAGCTGTGAATTATCGTCACCGACTTGAGCTTCTTGCCTGGCCTTTTCCTCAACAATTTCCCGGTGATCGCCTGCGAATCAGAGCATTTTTTTGATTTCGTGCTTTCACGAGAGAGAAAAATATTTTTACACCGGAACTGTAATTTTACGTGCTGGTCACGTGGATTTTTCAGTAAATCAGAGAAAATAACGTTTAACCTTTTTTTTTCTCTTCTTTTACTTTTTTGATGAATAAAAAAAATTTCATACTGATTATCGATTTAAAAGTACCATGATTTTATCAAATTTGAACTTTTACTTATTTACTGAAAAACGCGTAATCTTTACAGTTAAAGTATTTTTACTTATTATTTTGAAATCATGAGAAAAATTTTTGATATCAACTGATAACTTATTATGGAAATTAATGAATCTAGTAGAATTAAACGAAATGGAAAAAATACAACTGCAATAAGTGAATATATTCTTGTACAAATAAGGACATTAAAGTTCTTTGAAAGTAGATAGTATTTGAACAATTTACTTTTACAAGAAGTTACTTTATTTAGAGGCAAATATTTCTCGCTAAATGAAGTTTAAAATACTTGAGCAAACTACCCTTTTCTAGCGTAATGAGGGCCTGCAAGATTTTATGAATAGCGTTTCTGACAGTTCATGAAGTCGTATTATTATTGCAAATTGTACAAAGGAAGAGCGGGCAAGCGGATTGTAAGAAAGTACGTTTACGGGGACTGCAGTAATAACTTGGGCAAACGCTTGTTTAAGCATCTCTAAGCAGCTTTGTTTGAATTTAATGTTTGCTCGGTTCCGCTACTGAAGTTGATTTATGGGCAAACTTACTATTGCAATTATTATCATCGTCACATTTCTTCTTCTTTTTACGATGCCGCTGCTAGGGAAATAGAATTTGTAAATCTAGTTAAAGCGCAATCGTAAATTTTTTCCCCGTCATGAAATCAAACATATTTCTCTGTAATCTTTAGTTTATTGAAAACCTTCCTCAAAGTATTACCATATTCATCAGAAAACCAATTTTTAAAATAAATTGTTACAAGTTGTAAACATTATAACAGCTGAATAGTTTCTCTAGACTCGGTAAAAAAAAAAAAAAAAAAAAAAAATTAAGTACTTTTCCGACTATTAACTAAAAACTCTTATTAATAAAGAAAAAAAAGTCAGAATAATCTCTTTGCAATTTAAATATGAAATTAAAAATATTGATAAAAGGCTTACCATCATGGAAAATAGAGCGAGCATGACAATGGTGCCTGCGTACCAGTGGTCGAGCATCCATCTCCTGAAGTTGGCCAAGTTTTCGTCCGAGAGCAGGAACTTCCTGAGGGTTGCCAAGGGACCGCTCGGGTCGACCTCTCGACACCTCTGGAAGACGTCGCAGTAGCCAATGTAGTCGTTGCAGGGCGTACCAGGCTTAGCGAACATGTTCGGAATGTCGTAGGGCGGCGAGTTCCAGTCGAACGACGAGCTGTCAACACGAAATCTCTCCATTATTATCCAAACTATTCAACCGACTGTAAAGACTTTGAAACGCTTTCAAAGTACTCTAGTCGACGTCACCCACAAACTAGTATTCATCGTTCAATAGTAAAATCTTAAATTGAAAATTTTATGTTTTCTTGGTATATCATTCTCATCCGAAGACTACAAGAGTAAATAAATTTTAAAGGAGTGCATAATTTTTTTCATTACATCTCGTCTGACCACTTGCTTGCCAGAACTCAACTTTTCATTGAAGTTAATGAAGAGATCAGAAAAAAAAAACATCTTCGCCCTAAAGCAAGAGGAAAAACAGACGGAGCATAAAAAATACGTTGTTAGCCGAAACTTTTTTAAAAACGTGTAAAGGTAAAAAAACAATTTCAAAAACCACCCCCAAAACATTGAATTTATCCACGCGTCGTGTGCTCTGCAAACAAAAAATTTTCCCATTGACAATATAAATAAAAAAAGTTATATGTGCCCGAAAAAATCCAATAAACTCGTCGTCGCTTTTTTGACTCCCCAGTGGTTTATTCAAATACGCAAAAAAGCACGCTTTCGAAAAGCACCTAAACTTTTTCACGGATCCTCGGAGCAGCAAAAATTGCCAGCCATTTCGCTCGACTTTCCATCTGGGGGGGGTATTACTTTTCAAAACGTTCGCACTTCTGGCTCACGGCTCTTTCAAAGAAAAAGAAACGGTTCGATAAATAAAAACTGAAGAAGCGCTTGTCCCCTTCGAAGTTTGAGGAAAAGCCGATCGCGACTTTTCCGAGTGAAGAGCTTCGCATCCGATAAAAGTACGACACGCGAAAATCCAGGAGAGTTTAAGCTTTACCCCTTACTTTTACCGATGAAATTGCACGGGAACGGGCCGGGAAGAAACTTCGAGAGTTTCGGACTAACCGAATTCACGAATTTATTTGATTACTTTGGCCAAGGAAACGAGAATCGCGTACGACGAGCGCGACGCTCGCAATCTAGTTTCGGCGTATTATTCCTCTTGAAATTTGATATTAAATCAAGCCGAGCGCGTCTTTGTCTACGGAGCTTATTTCCGTTGTGTGATATTTTACGAGCGTGGTTTTTTTTTCAGGGAACATCTTCAAAGCCCGTTTACTCTGGCTCGTATAGCTGAATGCTTTATTGCTTTTCTTTTACATATAAAAAAACTGTGCTCAGAATTTTGAAAGCTTCGGTATCAATGGAACCGTTTTATCAATCAACTTCAACAAGAGAGTAATTATAAAGCGATTAAATGAAAAATTTCAATAGAAAAAAACGTCGATCAGTCTACCGAGTATTTTCTCCTATAAGCGACGTCTGATGAAATTCAATCATAGCGAAAAATTCTTAGCATCTTAAAGCGGCTGGATGGTCCGACGAATAAAATGTCTCGACGACGATAACGAAGATAATAAAGTTTTTAAAAGAGGGACGTAATTTAATGAACTTACAGGCAGGGCTGATTTTCTCCGGGCAGACGACAGCACAGCTCGCAGGCTTTGGTCGGCGGGTCCGTCGGTCCGGGTAAGCACTGACACGACTCGAGACCGTAAGCAAGGCATATGCTCCCGGTGCACTCCTGCAAATAGTCAGTAATTTTACAATTAATATTTTTTTATCAATCTCTGGGTAGATTCGTAGTTGTACAATGAAAAACTTACCCCCATGAAACAAACGAGCTCCTGGTTGCATATAGTCTTGTTGGGCTTGTTAATAGAGGGTGGGCAGTAGGGCGAGCGACCGTCGCAAAAACTCGCGTCGCGACACCCGTTGTCGTCCCGGCATTTGTCGCCGTACCTCAACCTGCAGTCAGCTTCGCAGCACGGACCCTGGTGTACGGAGGAAAACTCAAATTAAAAACTGTGACAATTATCAGCGCCGAAGATAAAAAAGTTAACTTACTTGACTAGGGCTGCAGATGGAACCTGGAGTGAGGGTGCAGGGCACCTCCTCGGCCGGTGGATATCGCCGCTGGGGAAAGCAGCACGAGTCCCGGCAGTCCTCCTCCCAGCCGCAGTCGCACTCCTCTCCGGCTTCCACCACCCCGTTACCGCACAGCGACGCTTGGGGCTCTGTAGAAAGCGTTCATTTCAGTTGCTTACAATAGTTTATCATGAAAAAATGGTTCGTATTAAGGAAAATACCACTAAATAAACACCCATCTAATTTTATGTGTTTACCCCACTCATTCGTTTTTCAATATTGTATTTATACTTAAGGAGGCTTGGCAGTTTTTTCAAAATCCAAAAGTAAGAACCGAAAAAATTCTTGTAGATTCCTTGAAGTAAGACAAACAACTTTCCTTGATAATACAACAGTGGTTGTCGGACTCGTTTTCGAGAAAAAAATCAGTTTAGAATTTTTTTTTAACATGGGCTCTTATGGAAAAAAACATTTAAAAATTTGGCAAATCATCAAAATCCACAAGTTTACTACGAGTCAGGTGTCATTTTAAAGATAAAAATTTGAAGATTATTTTAAAATTATAAAAATTTAAGATTATCGGACTAATTTACAAGAAAAATAGAAAATTGCGGTACATAACCTTCAAAACATGCAATTTTTCAACGTTTTTTAAAAATTTTTATCTTAAATTTTGTTTTAATATGTTTAAAAATGATAAATAATCACTTACTAATAAAAATAAATAAAAAAAATACTTTTTTTCTTATTTTCAATTTCATGCACCCGCTAGGTACGACCCCTACGCTGCCAAGCCTCCTTAACATCTGCATTTCGTAATAATAGATATTCCTAAATTGACAGAGATTTCTTTGATAGACACTGTTTTTAGTTTTTTTTTTTTTTTTTTTTTTTTTTAATTATCAAAGAATCTTGAATACTATAATTTTAATTATACAGTAAAAGAAAAAAAAAATAATAAATTGTGCTTTTTTCAATAACATTCGTGAAGTGCAAATTTAAGTAGATGAAAAAAAAAAACCATTTCAACTGCATTTTCGGTTGAGTTTAACATATTTATGAAGGAAAAAATATATTTTATCTTGATAAATAATTCATCTGTCCTAAATAAAAGTATGTGTTGATATGAATTCAAAATAAAATTATGCCACGTCAGACTGATTTAACACGAACTGACAATTTTAATTTGATCAAATAAACTTTACATAAAATCACTCAGACTTATGACCCTAAAAAATGGACACCGAAAAATGCACGAGTAAATAAAATAAATATGACTATAAGTAAACCAGTATGATAAGAAAAAAAATTGTTGACTCGACATCCGTCGTTCGTAGATTTTCCGTGCTGAAATCTTGGATGCCGTCACGTTTCAATGCGAGGCGCACGTCGCGACGACGTACCTCGAAGGCAGTAGCAGCAGCAGGAAAAGATGGCAACTGTCGTCGCGTTACAGCTGCAGGCATCAAGCCAGCGCAGTTTCTGAATTCGAAAACGGAAGTAACCCCCGCGAGTGCAAATACTTACCTTACTTGGATTATTGAAAACGATATATCGTTCCAACGACTGCTGCTCCTACTGCTTCTCGATACGTGACTACCTCCGCTGGATTTCTTAATCGGTTTTTCCCCGGGGAGAATATCGAAAAATCTTACTTGCTGCATCCAAAGTTTGCTTAATATTTCATCGATTATGGATCTACGCGCATACCGGAATGTAAATTTTTTGAATCTAACTTCTCTAAAAATATTTTTACTGCTAAAAAAAATGCTGCAGCTTTAAATAAATTTTTTTTTTTTTCATACCATACAAAGTGCTCGCTTTTCAATGAAACCAAGAATTTATCTTCAAATATACATAAAAGAAAATTATGAATTTCAGAATCGGAGAATTGAGATAAAAAAGAGAATTCCATTTTGAAAATAAATTTATGTTCCACGTGCTGCGAAAAAATAAATTTCTTCCTTCCGAAGGGAAAAAAAAAAGATAACTGTCGAAGAAGATTTTGCAATACCATTCGGTTACTTTATGTTTTATTACTGCAGGGTATAATATTTTTGATTCTATCTTGATGAAACACTGGCGTAGCACACGAAAAATTCAATCAACCTCCACTACTCGATTTCTTTTATTCTCTCTTTCAATAACATCACGTAAAATTAGAATATTATTTTGAATTTAGAGGAAAAAAAATGAACCCAAAAAGAATGTTGGTCCTTGAAAGTCATGTCTTTAAACTTTAAAACGTTGACCCAAATAGAAGCCAACTAATTTATACTTACAAAAAGGAGTATTCGGTTCCTTCACGCGAGGTTTAAATAGCTTAACACCGACATTAAACTGTGTCATGAAATATAAAAAAAAAAAGGAGGGGGGGGGGTACCGAATGACTACAAGAATTACCCGGGAGGGTAGAAGGAACGAAGGTGAGAGAATATAGGGCAGTGGGGGCTTAAACTCACCGGTGAAACAGCCTTTGGGGGAGCGGGCCTTGGTGTTGAGGACCGGGTTTATGGCGTTCAGACTGCACGGACTGAAGCGATTGTTGTTTCGCTTGTCCCCGCTGGTGGCACGGGCGAACATTATGAAGTTTCCGTCCTCCCCGCCTGGCGTGCACTGCTCTGGATCGTGCTGAAATTTTTAAAATAAAAATAATCGTCAGTTTTAATAATTCAAGTTTTTTCTTACGGATATAAAAAACTACAGCTCTCGAGTGGAATCCCGGAACCTCAAGAAACTTGTCCGTATAACGGTGCACTTAACACCTCGGGGTAGTAACTTGGAAGGTCTGAGAAGTGGCCGATTGGTACGTGCCTTACGTACGATTATTACTATTATTCCCGCGTGACGAGCGAGAAAGTATGTAAAGCTTTACGATCACCATCGTCTGACCGTACGCGGGCTCGTACCACTACTTTATACACCCTCGTTAAGACGCGCGAGTCATGGGAGAGAGAGAGAGATTTTATACGAGTATAACGTTCCCGTTTCCACTTGTCGTGTGACCCAATTTTTTTTTTCTTCCCCTCGTTGAGCTGCACCAGGAGATGGAGGAAGAAAAAAAAAAGAAAAAAAGAGTTTTATGTCACTTACCGGTGAGCCGAAATTGTGGCCAATTTCATGGGCGAGCGTCACGTGAGAAACTGCTGGCGGCACGTGCTTTCCGTAGTTCAATAAAGTTACTAAACCAGTGTTTAGAGATTTCATACTGCCACGGTAGTGCTGTAATGAAAAATAAATTTAAACCGTTAGTTTTATCGTTTTTCTTATTGCTTGAATGATTTGATGCAAAGTCGAGCAGCGAGTTTCATGAATTCCCATTGACCGCTGGAGTGAAAAAAAGCTGAAAAGGGAAACGAAGAATAAAGGAAAAAAAAGGTCTGACAGCTGACCACGAAAGGGGGGTTGATCAAGGGTCCTCAACACATTCGAGCACGGCGGAGTTAATCGTGAAAAGCCCCTCTCGATTCAGCGGCAGCACTCGTGGCCGGAAAAATGACGATCCATGCAACTCATTCGAATGACCCCGGCCGGGTCGTAGAGGCGCAAAGCCACGCCAATTCTCGTACCCACCAAGCCGAGTTCTCTCGTTTGTTTTAATGCCCTCCTCTACTCTTGGCTTTTCAACTCATCCATTATTTTACGCCCTCTTTCTTTTTCTCTTTTTTCCTACCTTCCTGTTTTCACAACGATTGCGCACTTTTTGATCGAAAAAAACATCTACTTTGCGGAAGAATCGAATTTTTTCAGTACCGAATGCGAACTAAATTTTTAATTTTTTCGATAATTTTTTTTAATTTAGATTTTTAGTTTACGTTACAGCCTTTGTAATGTAAACTTATAAAAATCTCAACTAAGCAAGAAATTAAAATTTAAAGTATATGCGAAATTTCCAAGGAATATAACGATGGACATTTCCTCATGTAAAACTGCATTCACAATTTTGAATACTGTTTTTTTTCGTAAGACCCGTCGATAAAAAGTTTCAAAATAATAATTACTAGTATAAAAGTGTATAATTTCCTTCATGATTTATATTGTGATATTTATTCAAATTCACTGAAATCCACATTTTATCTTCTTAATTTATTTTTAAACTTAAATAGTCATTTATGATTTTTAGTTTTACGTAAGATAAATTTCAATATTATTTGAATTGTTCTGTGTTCACTGCCTTAAATAAATCAATGAGTTATTTGAATTATTTATAATTTTTATGGGCAAATTTATTTCATCTTTACAACTAGTTTCAAAATAAAAAAGCTATAACTTGTACAGAGCCAAGTATTACTTAAGTTTTTCAAGAAACAAACCGCGTACTCTTACAACTATGCATAATAGCAGGGAAATGATATTAAACTTATCGCAAAAGTTCCAAGTTTTAACGATACTTTTCTGGTTTACTGAGTCTGTACTACTCGAATGGATAAAAAGTTTTTACAGTTATAAAATACAAAGACCAGACAATTTACGATTTAGAAAAAAATATAAACAGACAATGATAATTTATTTATATCTATTTCAGAATTAAAAAAAATTTTATCATCCGTTAAAAGCTCTAAGCCGCATAGTATTTAAATAGTTAAAATAATCAATAATTCAACTAAGAATAAAAATAGCTTTGCAAATAAGTGGCAGATTCAATTCGTCAGCACTTCATAATTATCGATAACTAATTAGCATCAGTTTTTCAACTGGTTTGAATTAAATCCACTTCTTCAATATAAACTCTTCTTATAGATCATCTTTATTTGATTTAAATTTTCAGGTCTGGCAATTTCAAAGCATGAAAATTTTTGATCAAACGAAACAGAAAAAAAAAAAACATTATAGCTCGCCTTAAAGTAAAATTGAACCTTCAAAGGGGGTGAAAAAATAAAAGATTCACGAAAGTTAATAGTTAAACGAAACGAAATTAATTAAAACGTAGTTGAAAGATAACAAGAGTCGAAATGAACGCGAGGACAAGTGAAGAACGAACGAAGCTTCCAGGGAAAAGATGTCCTACAATTTATCAAGCGTGTGCAGCAGCTTTACTATCCCCTCTCAGCACCTTCCTATACACAAGCAAGCCGACTCGTTTAACCCAGTTTCCGGGTCTCGACCTCCTCGAAGAGCCTGAAAATATCCAGGAATCTTCGTTCTGAGAGAGAGAGAGAAAATAGTAATTTGTGATTCACTCCTAAATAAAGAATAACACCGAGGAGATTTGGAAACCGAGGGGAGGAAAGTGTGTTGTTGCAGGACGGCTTACCCCATTCTTCTCGCAGACTCCGCCAGCGTTCTTGAGGTCGCCGGTCCAGGCTAGTCCCAGGGTGCCCATCTCGAAGTCACGGTACGTAAACATGTAAGCAAGACAAAATGCGTCGTAGTCCTCCTCTGTAAATAGAAACAAAAAAACTCGGTCATATATACTTTTTTTTTTTTTAACTTTGAATCTAATGATGATTGGTTGCATTCATTTAAATTTCATGAAAACAAATGTTGAATGCATAGAGTTGATGCCACTGTCCATGTCGTATATATTTTAACTACTCACGAGAGTGACATAGACACTTTATGACTTGATCGTTTTTGGAGAAAACTCTCAATCAACTACAAGTCTTTTTTTTTTATATCTCCCCAAGCGCTAAGAGTAGTTTAAAAAAATAGTAGGAAAAACACATTGCTTGTTGAAAAATTTATAGAGTTTTTCATCAAAGTTTCATTTATTAAAGTCTATAAATTTTTACGTAAAATTATGATAAAAAATCAGATTATAAAGTGTGAAAGTTCTGAGCTAAGATAAACTAAAAACTTGATTCTTAGCGCAGGAAAAGTTTCATGTTTTTATTTAAAAATAGTTTAATAGTAGTTTTTTTTAGAATCCAATAACAAATATGTCATAAATTTTTTGAATATTTACTTGATTCAATCCGAATTTATACTTCACGTCATTAGTTATTATAAATTATAAGAAACGACGTTTCAACGTCAAATAGTCAGTTTCATTTATGAGAAACATTTGTAACTTTTCCCCTTTTTTTTTCCATTTTTTATCATCTTGTCGTAAAATCCTATTATCGCAACCTCAGCAGGCAACTGTTCCAGTAATCCAAAAGAACCGGAATAATCTCTTTTTCACCTCGCACTCATCATCAATTTCATCTCTGCACATTAACCTTATTTCATATCTCTCTTTAAAAAATCCTGCTTCAGCATACAGCACCGAAGCCGTGAGTGAAAATTCAAATTTATAAAATAATAAACAGCCTGGTAATAAATAATACGGCTTCGCCTACTTCCCCAAAGGCTGAAGCAATATCCAAGGGTCTGACATTTATTCAGGCCAACGTTTTCAAAATTCAAGAGTGTGTTAATTTAACGCGCTTAAATGTGTACCTTACACTCAAACGCACAAATCTCACACGTTTGTAAACACGACAAGTTTGTGTATAATACCGTGTCTTCATGTACACAGCTTTCAGCTTAAACTTGAAAATTAATTATTTGAGTTTTTGTTACACAATTCAAAATATATTGCTTTGAGCGAGGGCTTTTTATTTGAATTTTTAGTCCATAAAGTAAAAAAAGTATCCTCGATAGTGAATAGTAAGGTCAGAAAAATTTTTCATACTAATAAAGAAGATAGATAGAATTGCAGATATAGAATGGCAAAGAGAAAAAAAAAAAAAAAGAGTAAGGGAAGGTACGGGAATGGAATAAAAAGCTCGAGGGAAATATCAGAAGGACGTTATTCGGAAGTAGACGGGAAGCCGGGATCGAGGAAATAAAGCCCAAGGAGCAGCGGGGCAACTTATTCTATTTCAAAGTTTTGTGAACGATGCGGACGCGCGCATGCCGGCAACCACCGCGCCCTGGTCAGCCGTCAATAATGAGAAATGTTTGCCACCGGAGAATACAACTTCGTGGGTGGTGGAGCGGCGCATTCTTTTTCTCCTCCTATTTGTTTCGTATTTTTCTTCTTGCCGTTTTGTTGTTTTCTCTCGTTCAAAATTTCATGATTTATAAATCTTACGAACGGAGAAAAAAAAAGAGGACGTTTCGGGATCCCTCATAGCTTTTAACTTTGGTCAGATTTATTTCTGTGATGTTTTATTAAAAAAAAATAGAAAACTTTTCGGAAAGTTAGGAATTTTTTTATCTCGGTGAAAGGGTGAGTTGTATTGAAAAATTGACAATGATACGAATTACGGGTTTACGAAATGCCGTTGGGTAAAGGTTGAAAAATAAAATTACGTTTTAAAGTATACGAGAATTAGATATGATGCTTTGTTACTTCGAAACAAGAAAAGAAAGATATCGTGTTATCAGGGAGTGCCCACCGGTCGGGGAGCATTTTTCCATCCAGCCAGCAGCAGCAGCACGTCGATCACGCCGCGAATTCACGTCACGTTCGTAATACAAACAGCCCGTCCAAGTTTCTCCTTGGCCTTTTGGCTTCTGCTGTGGCTGCTAGTATAGGTGGTGGTGGTAGTGGTGACGCGTAGACTTCATCTATCTCTCCTCGAACAACTCGAAAGCACTGAGCTTTCTTCAATCGAGTTTTACCTAACCGGGTAGAGGAAGAAGTAATAAACCACGACCCTCGACGAATAGACAAATAAAGGATACCACCACCACCACGGGGAAATGTTTGATTTGTTTTTTTTTTTATTTTCTCCCTCGCGAGCTTAAATCGAGAAGCTCAGATTTTTATTTGCTGCACCCAGCGGGAATTTGAATTTGCATGGATATTTTTTGAATGTATAAAAACAACGAGTCGTCGTGGAAAGAGTGGAAATGGGGAGGATTAGATGGTTTTGTGCGTTAAGTCATGAATATGCAACGTTGATTATACAAACTGGGAGACTGAGAAGCCTTATCAAAAAGGAAATGATAATTTATACAAAGATATAATGACTGCAAGATTTTGAATTTAAAAATCCGACACTACCAGCAGCCAGTAGTAAGTACACCGTATGGTCAGACGGTAGAAAGTATTAAATTAATCGCCGTAACTTTCCTTGACTTTTCTTCAAATCCAAATTAAAAGAAAAATTTTGATCATCTACTTACGATAATGTAACGGGAAAGTAGGTAAATTAGTAGGTGAGCATTACGCGCCGATGTACGTTGTTTAAACGGATAAAGCGACTGCGAATCTGGAATCTGGCAGTTAATTATAAGCTCATAGAATTAGGCCCTCTCCGCTTGGTGTTGGTTTAGTGGTGTTCGAGCAACCTGAAATTTCAGTCGGCCTCCTACGCGGAACACAAAACTATTCCAACTATTTAAATTGCGGAAGTGGTTTGGGAGGGGTGAAAGGACGTGGTATTTATAATCTCCAGGCGAAGGCGGAGGTCCGTCGGAAGGTACGTATATAACGTACAGTACACAAACTCACCGGAAAAGAGCTCGAGGTATTTCTCGACGCCGTAGTTGCCCGGGAAGCGGTAGTTCGGATCCCTGAGCGCATCCCCGCTGTGTACCTTCACTCGCTTTATCATAAAACTTATGTTGTCCGATCGTCCGTCCTGATTGAAATCTGAAAAATAAACCAAAAATCACAATTTAAAAATGATAATCGCCATAAATTGCATTGCAACTGTCAGTTCATTAACTCCAGCGGTATCCAATTTACCAAAGCAAGTAAAATTGTTTATCGAACTCGTGATTCTCCCTTGGAATTCCACTATCCTCCTCGAGACAAACTTCTGGAAAACTTCGGGATTCCCAGCGTGAAAAACTTTTCGGACCCCCTCTTTTATCCGAAAAAAGGCGCGTTACGGTGCGGCTTGAATCGACAGATAGACAGATAGATATAGTGGAAACAAGGTGCTGGGAAACCCGGCGGTAAAAAAAAAAGGGAGGAAGGGGGAGTCCGAAACCGAAGGAATTAAGAGATAAACTAGTTAGTCGTAGCAGCCCGCCATTGGCCAATTGCGAATACACAGGCCTTCCTGCTCCAACTTGAGGAAACTCCGTCCCTTCCACCACTAATTGCTTTGCTCGATTTTCCCGTCCGTCGCCGAGCTTTTCCGCGATTAATTCGATCTCCCCTACCCTCGTTTTTGTCCCTGTCGCACATGTCTCGGTTTTTTTTCTCTCTCAGCCTTGCCCTCTCCAGCCCCTTCCTTTTTTTTTTTTTTTTTCAATTAATCCCAAATCTTGATTTTTCGTTGTATTGGTTTCCAACGAATATACATGAGACCGTTTTTTTTTTTTTTATCTGATATCAGAGAATTTTTTTTGCACTTAAGTGGTAAGATGAAAAAGGTTAAATTTGTTTTTCCCAAGTTTTTTTTCTATCTTCATTCTCTTAAGTTACGATAAGCGTGATAAGATCTTCGTTGCGTAGAAAATCAAAGAGATAACTACGTCGAACAAATTGATTTTCATTCTGAATTCCCCAAAAATGATTGTTGAAAATTATTTTAACGTTAAAATATTTAAATGATTGCAAGTCAGAGGTCAAAAATATAAAATTGATATTTATCTTACGTAAAAGTTCATTTACTTTAACTCCTAATGGGAAATACTCTCCAGAATTATTTTATGTTGAAGATGATTAAAAAAAAGCTGCGTTGATAAGAAAAATGTATAAAAAGAACAAGTGCCACTGAAGAAATAAAGGAAAGTGCAGAATGTTAACAAATAAATTTAGTTAGAATACAGTTCTCCAAAAAATCTGAAAAGAATTCCGAATAATAAAAATTGAAGAGAATTTTGAGAATTCCCGTGCTAATCTTCAGTAGCATTATCAAATCCAATGTTGTGTTAATTCACTCTGACTCAATTTAGCTATTCTATTTAAAACTTTAATCTGCTTAGCCGATTGTTCGAGAAAATTTCGATACTCCAAATTTTATTCATTTACCAGATAGTCAATAAAATTGTGTTCTTAAAGTTCATCTTAAAGGTGAAGTGACCTCCCAAGCAGCCGAAGAACCACTTCTAATTAAGCCCCCGCCCACCTTATTAAAAAAAAAGGTTTTTTTTAGAATTTCTTTTTTGGTTTTATCTAAAAAGGAGAGAAGCATTCATTTGGGTCACCAATATTACTGAAATTTTTGAGTATAAATAGAAAGATTTTTCATTGGTTATAAAAAAAGCTCGAATAATGATTCATAGAATACTCTGAAAAATTTTCAAATTCAAAATTGAATTTGGGAAAATAAAACAACAAAACTATATTCATTCATTTAATACATTAATTTTTTTGATGCCGCGAATTTATATTAAACACACATATACAAACTTTAATTAAAATTAAGTTAATTACTTGTTTCTTTCTGAGAAGAAAAAATTGTTTTAAAAATGTATTCTGAAACTCATTTAAAAGTTAAAATGAAATAAAGCAAATTAATTTCACCAGAAAAAAAATAGACTCAGAAACATAAAAAATAAAATAAAATAAAACTTTCCCTGCCCTGCTAGCATAAATTTTCTTTTAGAGAGATGAAAAAAAGGAAAAAATTTTAAACTCAAGTGATTAAAAATGAAATTTATGTATTGTAGATACAAACGAAACCAATACTTTCATAATTTAAATTTTCAATTTATCTAAAAATCTCAATACTTTAATTCTGCCAAATATTTAATAATAAAAATTTTCAAAGAGACTTGATACTTTAAAATTGATAAAATTTTAAGTACTCTCACGTCATTTTAATCTGAAGCTTTTTACATTTAGAATAACCAAAAGAATTAATTAAATATGATATTAATTAATACTAAAAATCTTCAAAAGCCACTATTTTTCATGCTTTTTTTGTGTAAACCCTGTAAAATTATTATCATCATCATAAAAAGAAGTCATCAAGACATTTAAAAAAATCATTCTCGATTCAGGAATTTAGAATCTCTCATATTTAATCGTAGGGATTGAATAAATTGGAGCTGCGATTGTTAATGATTAAAACTAGCAAGCAAAGGTAATTAAAAATTTACCTAGGAATGGAAGAAAAATCTCACCTGTATGCATGTAGATGGAGTTGACTTTTTGAACGTGCCTGGTCATAACCTCGATGCAGGCCTCTTCCGTGCCATATCGCGCAAAGAACTGGTGGTCCGCTTGCAGATAAAGCATGCACGTGGTTTTCCGAGGGTCCACGGTGGCCCGCTTGTGCAAATGCCTCGACTTTCGCTCCTGGTGCAACCTGAAAATACCACCAAAACAACCACATTCGTCAATTTTTTTTATTTATTAAATTTTTTTTCCTCCCAACCCGCGGGTTTCATGCCCAAACTGAATCTCAATTAACGTATTTTCCCGACGCTCGTTAATTTTTTCTCCCCCGACTCTCGTCGTACCCCAGGAAAGGCTAAGTTGTTTACGTGTCGAGAAAAATGGTCTTTTACGTTGCGGCTTTTAAAATGCACGGGCGAGTTTCATTGTGACTTTTTTTTTCTTGTTAGCTTGCTAAAAGGTATTGCATTTCGTTAAATTGTTTGAAATTTGCATCGCGCCGACGAGGGTGCCGAGTAAATTGAAGCTGCGTTTCAAGCTCGACTCTCGCACTAGCTTTTTCTCTAATAACTCCAAAATATGCCAAGTTGAAGTGCTAAGTAACAAATTAATCTCTCTTTTCTTTCTTCTTATCCACGAAATATATTTATATAAAAACTTTTATGTTTAGTAAAAAAAATATACCATTTGAAAAAATTAAAACTTTGATAATTTTTTTAATTGAACAGAACTTACTTCACACATGCAACTTATTCATTAGAATAATGTTAATTAATTTTATGATTCAACAGTTCTTAATTAAAATTGCTTTACTCTACAATGCAACGTTAAAGAAGTTTCTTTCGAACTATATCATTTAAATTAAAAATAAATATAAAGATGTGACGAAAAAACTTTACCAATTTGAATTGAAAGCTTAAGTCAATATCGAGTAAATAAAAACTTTTTTCTAATAACCATTGAAAATAATTTTATGAAACGTAATTCATGTATCAGTAAACAAGTAAAATCCTATACTATGTGCTTGAGCTTATACGTTTTTAAAAGAGGAGTAAATACAAAGTGCATCACGACGTATCTTTTATCACACCGGCTTTCAGTAAAATCGAACTTACCTATCGAGATAATTCGTGTCGTATTGCTTTTCGGATTGACCAGCCTCAAATTCCGGCTCTTTTGAATAAAATCCACCGTGCAGCCGAACCTCTTCGTCTATCAGACGCTCGTAGTACGGCTTTGATGTATCGTTTGATGGTGCAAGCCTGTAGAAAAAAAATGTCAAACCAGAAAGTTATTTTTAATTAATTTATTGCAATGCACCAATTATACGTTTAGTGAAGTCAATTATTTTTTGCTATTTTTAGAAAGTGTCATTTATTTTAAAAAGTGTGATAGTATAATGTTTTTGTAGAGAAGTCATAATTTTTTTCAAACAAATTAAAAATTAAAAATCATTTTTGAATTGATTGTATACAATTGTTTTCAAATTAAATCAATAAATTGTTGATTTGATATCAACAAAGAGTATGAGATTATTGAAAATTAAAAAATTTTATTTACGTCAAGACTATTTATACAATTGTGAAAAAATCACAAAATACGAAATAACTTTGATATTAGGTTTATAGAAACGAAACGAGGGCTTACCTCTGCAACGATTCAGCAAGTTTTCCACGGTGGAGACTGTGGCTGGGACAGTGGAGCGGTTGAGGGGGCTTTTCGACGTCGGCGACGCGGTACGCGATCGTGTGGTAGGGCGGCGAAGTGTCCTGCTCGGCTGATAAGTATCTGCTGGCAGGCTCGATGTAGAACTCCTCGCCTATGCTCGTCACCACGCTTCCGTCCAGCAGACCGTCCTCCGTCACGACACCTTGGACCAGTGCGTTTTCGTCCTCTGAAACAAATAAAAATCATAATCATGAATCAATGGTATTTTTTTTTTCACCAATCTTCTCGCTTATTTAATGACAATATTATCGTTGCCGAGCGCAAAACGATCAATACGGACGGGTATGATATGTAAATTGAGTTATTTCCATTCGCGGGAAATATTGAAACTGCGAATCTGCACTGACACGCCCGCACCGTGTCTTTATTTCCTGAATTCCGAACATTCAAAATGTGTTACAAACATAATGTATTTTCAATATAAATGCAAACGACCAACCGTAGGAGTGACTGATCCAGAAATATTCGATTTGTCAAAAACGATTGAACCGTTCGATGAAGAATATCATAAAAGTACAAAGTTCTTGTTATAAATTTTTTCAAAAATCCATTGAACTGTAAAAAATTTGAAGCAGTTTTACAAAAACCATTTTTCCTAAAACATACTACTACGCTGATCAAATTTTAAATCTCTTGCGTTTTAAAAAGCTTTAATCAATAATTCCGTTGACTACGAGGAAACAAGGAACGGCCGATTAGAAATTGACTATCGGACAAAAGCCGAAACAGAAGGGTAATAAAGCGATAACGCGTCCGAGGGGGTCGATACGGCATAATTAGGCCGGAGTGGAGCGAGCAACCAACTCCGCAAGGCAAATCGTAGGAGTGGTAATTGCATCCGCGGGCCGCGGTTGTTCGACTGCACTTTGGTCGCGCCGTAAACAGTTCGCTCACACGCTGCTGCTACGGCGGAACCACTCTGTGCACCTCTCTAATGGTGCCTTGACAATCGCTTACCTGGGCTTTGTGGACCGATACGAGCGCGCTTTTTCGCGAGGAGGGGCTAATAAAGTTCCTTGCTTTTACTACTGAGAAATATAATTAGCAGTCGGTAGCAATGCCTTTGTTCCTTGTAAATGAACGTACCAACATTTTTTTATGAATTATTCATGAAAAATTCAAATTCATTTATTGATTAAATTTTGTGTTTTTTTTTCCACGAGAAGTAATTTTTGAACTATAATAGGTTTGAAAACAGCTGATTGGATTTGATAATTTTTTCACAGTTATTCTTTCAGTTTTTATAATTAAAAAACTAATAAGTTAAAATTAATAATAAAAACAATTAAGACTTTTATATAATACCATTGTTGTAATATGACCATTGTTGCAATTGTTATTTTTTTTAATGAAAAAAAATCTTGGGAGAAAATTTACCGCAAACGAAGCGCAAAATAGAGATTTTTCCAGCGAAAGGCGACGATATATTAAATAGACTCCATCGTTCCCAGAGTTTGATGATCCAAATGAACGGTACACGAGTACCGTTGCCTGTTAAGACGGTCATTTTGATTTGATCTGACTCATTACTTACTTTATCGTACTTAAGCTTTGACAAATGATGCGTTAGAAATAATACGAGACGATAATTTGACGATATTTTACTGAGCACGTTAAAATCAAAATTTTTAAGTCGTTATAATTTAGCTGTCTGTCCATTTCATCCTCAAAGCTGACTTACAAAAACAGCCGGTCAAGAAATTAAAAAAAAAAAGTACATCTACAACATATTCGGATATTCTATAAGTGCTAAATGGTCGTCTCTGCCTAAAAAAACTTTGGTGTACGTAATTTTAATTTGCTGCTTTTTATTTTAATAAACATTTCCAATCGGTTTTTTTATTATTATTACTTTTTATGGTATATTTTTCAGTCGGCAATAATTAATTAAAACAGTCTATATGATACTACTTTGTAATATAACTTCAACTAATGAAAGAAGTACAGGAAGCGATAATTCATTTAAGAAGAGGAAAAAAAAAGGTAAAATTGAATAATTATAGTTGGATTAAAGTTCGAAGCTCAGGTGGCACATCGGTTCTTAATCATAATCAAAAATTTTACGATAGACCTGAGTTTATAACGGGCTCCGTCGGACTCGAGCATAATCTCGTCGTAAACAAGCCCCCTACTAATCCACTTCCCGGTCCCTCGTTCATCCTTCATCCCAGATTTCTGGCGCTCTCCACCTCCTTCGTAATAATCGATCCCAGTCTCGTCGCGATGTCTCTGCTCTAATTATCCCCAGGAATATAACGCGAGCCTGCAAAATTGATCTAGCCTCTCTCTCGCTATATCTCAAAAGCGTTAGTCAAATCGAGCGCAAAGACATAATATATATCGGCTCTCATCTTTAATCTCTTATTTCCGGAGCCACTCCGCGAGGAATTATGATTAATTCCGAGGGCCGTCGAAGATAAATCAAGAAGTTTGTGTCACCGGCATTGTCGAACGACTCCAACAGTGGATTGGGAGATTTAATACAATGAGAAAGTCGGAGAGCTTTTGAATTGTCTGGCACTGCTCTCAAGAGCACCGCTAATTTCATTTGCGTCCGAAAGCTCGGGACCCAGCTGTTGACAATTGAAAGCTGCCGGATTTCAAAATTAGAATTTTACCAAGAAATTCTAGATCCTCCTTCTTTTTTTCGCCATTAAACTTTTTTTTTTTTAATGAAAAAGCTTGGGGAAATTTTTTTCTGAAATTTTAATTAAAAGAGCGAATTCTTTGAAATGAAACTTCAATATTTATAAATTGAAAATTTTTCACCATTTTACTTTGTATCGGTAAAATTCAATTGAATTCACTCGTGAAAAGTAAATATTTCATGTTTGACCAGTCTCATTTATGATTTCATCAAAATCCTCTCAGAGTTAAATAAAAAAACCTCATATAAAATGACAAATGTTATCACGACGTGATGGTTTTTCGTAAAAAAAATCTTCGCTCTATCATCTTACCGCGGTAAATTTCTTTTTAATCCTTATTTGAAATTTATCTAGAAGAATGAGTGCTTTCATGCGCATAAAATCGCTCGGAAAAAAAAACTCTGAAAGTGGGAATAAAAACCTGATCCATAAACCAGAGCGTGAAGAGGAGAAAAAAAAGTCCTTTCTTCAAGATACAAATTCTTTATGAGACGTATTAATAACGTCGAGAGAAAAAGAGAGAGAGAGAGAGAGAAATCTCGTCGCGGACAAGAAAGAGTAAGCTCTTGAAAGAAGTGTTGCTTGAAAATTAAATTTTTCCCGGAGGTATTATGAAATTAATACCATCTTATGGTGTCTGATAATCTACAAAAGTAAGAGAAACGAGAGGTTTTAGGGCGGCCCACCGAGGCCTTAATTGGAATACTTTCTTCGAAAATTTTCACTGGTCTCAAAGTTGTTTACACAATGACCTACGGTCTTACAACCAGAAGCGCAGTTTCGAGCAACTTTGTTCCGGCAGCTCTTTTGGCGGAAACTTTTTAGCATCTTGTATTAATCTTTTCAAGTTTCCCCTAAAGACCTTTTGTTCTTAATGTTTGAATAATAGGAGAATTTATGTTCGATGTAAGTTTAGGTATACAATGAATTTTTTTAAAACTTTATAATTAAGTTTTTATTTTTACAATAACGACATGCATCTCGTAATCATAAAAAAAATCTCGAAAAAGATCAGCAAAGGAAGGAAAAAATATCAACGAAGGATGTACATTCCATCGCGGCTTCAATAAACATGAAAAATACATTAAAGACTCGAAGAAAGGAAACCCTTTGGGGGCCGAGTTCCGACTCGACATCACAATATTTATAAACTCGTACCCTTTGAAAGATCCCAAGTCCGACGAAAATTCGTTTCAGCCAATAAAACCAGATCCTTTAATCCAAGTTAGTAGATAGAGTTAAGGTAAGGATTCATTCAGACGAATGAAAGAAAGCATAATCCGAGTGGTCTTTGATATATTCGTTGAATGTGTGGAAGCATTAATTCAGCCGTTCGGAAGCTCACGGTATGGATCCTATTAACTAAATTATCGTAATCCATCTTATCAATTACGCTGCTCTGCTCACGCGAACGCCCATATTTCAAGTCCGCTCCCGCTCCCTTCTTCCTCTCCCGCCGTCTTTACGGGCTTACACACTCCCGCGCGTTAACGTCGAAAAATTTAGTGGAGGAGCGAGCAAAGACGAAGGTTAAAAAGTACCCTAAAAATATTAGTTTGAAAATTCGCAAATTGTAGGTTCGTTGCTGAATATCGTCAGGATTATTAAATTACGTCAAAAAATTCAACTATCTCTAAAAGCTTAATTTTATCAGACAAATAAAATTTTTAATAAAATATTTCGATTCGAGGCTGAGTCCAATAATAAAAAGCTAATATTGAAGAGCAATCAGTCAAAGGAAGAAAAAAGGGCCTAACTTGAATCGTCAATATTCACAAATTTTGAAATGATTCGATTTAACATTAACGTGTTCAGTGCTCTCTAAAAGAGGTAGGATTGGGGGGAGGGGAGTGGGAAAAGAGTGCGAATAAAAGGGGGGAAGAGACCAGACGATGAAGTGCGCAATAAAGCGGAAAAAGGCTGAAAAGGTGGCAGCCACCCCCCCTGTAATACTCTCGAGAGAAGGAACGAGGAAAGAAAGAAAAAGCGGAGGGCTAAAACTAACACGAAACTAAACGGTTTAAAAAAATGAGAAGTAAGGAGAGGGAGGAAAAAAAGTTCGTATCTACCTATATACGTTCGGGGAGTCGACACAGGGGTGGGGCAAAAAAGAAGAGCAAGGGTAAAAGCCAAGCAGAGGTATAGCTTTAATGAAATATAAATCCGATGAAATCTGTGCGCCCTCCACGCAAGCACGACGATGGGACTTTTTTTTTCATAGAAACTGGCTATTTTTTTTTAAATTTGAAATATCTCCAAAGAGTTAACGAGGTGCGAACAAATTTTATTATCGATTAATTGGACACTACACCTCTAATGAACATCGAATTGGAGATAATAAAGAGTTTTTCAGTTTTTCGCGCGGGAACACAAAGGTGCTAGTTGGAAGAAAAGAAAGTTTTATGGCTCCACTACGATTTACGACTCGATCAATTCTTTATACCCCTTAGTCTTACATCTTTTCTCCCCACTCCAACATCTTTTTTTTTTTTTTTTCTCTGACAAGAATTACTCCCAGTAACTTTATCGAACCTAAATTCACTCTCGACATCAATAAGTTCGTCTAGGTAAAAAAAAAGTAAAATGATTTTGACGTAAAATAAATAGCTTCAGAAAACATTGGATCGATAAAAAATGTACGATCGAAAAATAATTATCGCGTCAAACAATCGCTCCAACCCCCAGGCCCGGGGGCAAAAGCACACCACAATCAAATTACTCGTCGAGGATCCTCGACTGTACAAGCCGAGCGACACAAGTACTATTCAAATTACATTAGTCTCGCGTAGTCGGCGCAACATCATGCCTGCCTGTGCCGAGCCGTGTTTGTGCAACGAGCTTCAAAAAGCTCGTTTTGCACATACTAATAACTCCATCGAAATCTCTCCTCTCTCATTTCCCCTCGAGACATGAAACGCGCTAGCCCGGGCGCACTGCTTTTGACGAATAATTTACCGACATCTGCACCTGATGCTTCCCAAAGCTCTCCGAAAGATAAATAATAATTGCCCTTTTTTTGGTCTACTGTAAATGGTCAATGCAAGCTCGTTTTATTGATTAACATCGTAAACCAAATTCGTAAATTATGAGAATGTAAGATCAAGTATATTTGGAAATCGAAGCTATTGATCGGTGGGTAATGAACGAGCGAGGGTTATTTGTGCTTGCATTATCTGCGCGCAAATGCAAATATGTGTTCGCAAACGAGTTTATTTAAATTTTAAATTATCCAAGTGTAAATTTGGCCTTTTTGAAATGAATTCGGACCCCTTTGTGAATTATCATTTGCAAACCTTTTTACAATGTTTGAAAGCAGTGGCACGTTAATGTATTAATATTTATCTAACGTAAAATTCAAATAAATCATAAAGTGCGCTATCAATAATAGTAAGTAATTGAAAATGGATGTGAAAATAAAAAAAATAACAAAAATTATTAATGTTTTAAGCGATGACATTAATTTGTCATTCCAATAATAGCTTGATATCTGAGATTAAAACTTAATGTGTTCAATCCATGATTCCATAATTGATTGAATTCAGTTAATATCAGGTTATATATTATTAACTAGTTTGCACACAATATAAATGAAGCTAAAATCAATAACTATGAATTTTGGATTTTGAATCATAAACAGCGTCAGTCGCAAACATGACCTGACGGTTCCTGCAATACTTCAATAATATCAATCAAATTTACTTTTCATTATTTTTTTATAAAAAATAAATTTTAAAATATCAGGTGATCAAAATATTATAATAAAGTTTACTTTGACTAATGGACAGTGAATCGATGATAAATCGTTGCGCCCGATTGCAGAACATAGCATAGCAGATTGATCAAATTTAAATTTGTCTAGAAACAAGCGTGTACAAGGGTGCGTTTGGTCGCGTCGCACGTCGAGTTGTACCACTGTCCACAATTCAACATTTTCGCCTATGCAAATCGCGCGAAGCCAGCACGTTCAAGCGTTCCACCCTGAGCTCGTCAAGTTTCGTAAATTAAAGCTCCTTTCTCCCACTCGCACGCTCGCTAATTGGACAAAGCTAATAAATAAAATTTACACAGTGGCGCTGGAAAATCGAGACGAGCGCGCATAAGAGGAGTTCAAAACCGCACGACGTTGAATTTTCGAGAGAGAGGGAGCAAGTCAAATTAACGAGCTTAAACTCTTTGACAATCCTAGTTGACCGCGGGCTGATAGCTCCTCATGTAATATTCACTCTCGTGACGGATAGTTATTTAATAATTAAGTCTTTTTTCATTCGATCAAAGAGCTTTTTTGTCGGTCTAATTTAGTAGAAAGCTAAGAGATTCTGAATTTGTTACCGCTAATTACTCTTAATGTATTTTTATTTTAAAATCAAATTAAAAAATTTAAATATTTTAAAATAGGTATGTTGTAATCACTTTTTGCAGTGAGCATTCCCTCGAAAAATACCATTGAATTTCAGCAAGCAAATATTTGAAAAATTCAGATTCCACATTAAATCTCAAACAATGTTTGAGAGAGTTTTCGTTTTGTACAGGGTTTTTTTCAAACAATTAAGATTTTACGATGAAAATGTGAAAATCAAACCAAAACTCATTATCACAATGCTGAAGGTTTCAAAACTTAGGAATATTCGAGTATTATGAGCGAAAAACGCTTTAAACGGATCGATGATGTTTACATTGTAAGTACAACTAAGGATCGGATTCAGCAATAACGCGATTAATTATGCATGCCGAGCTTGTCGGGTGCATGCACATTGCACACACACACACACACACGCGCGCGCACTCGGTGGCTTCGAGGATAAACACACAGGGATAAAATAAAAAGCCACAGCATCAACAGAGCTTTTGTTTTCCGTAAATGTTAAACTGATTAAGTACAAACTTCAACACCCATAAACTCGAATAAATCAGATAAGGGTGCGGGAGAATTTACGAGGGAGGTTATGTAGGTCGCCTAACGATGCTGCTACCCCCGTGATCTTAACGATTTTGAGTTTTGATGTTTAAAGTTTGGTGGGTTGACGATACTCGGAGGCCTCCAAGACGCGCGAGGGGGAGGAGGAAGGTTAAGAAACACGCGATCCAAAATTGATGCCACCGCAATTAGGCGCCTCGTTCGCGGCAGTTAGGTACTTCCGGTTAATTGCATAATGCTTCAACTTGATAACAAGTTAGTTTACGCGCGGGGGATGAACGGGCGAGGCAACTTCATGCACCGAGAGCTGCCTACTGTACGGCCGAGGTGTGTGGAAGCTACTATTGGATGCTCTTTTTTTTTTCTTTTTTAATCACGAGAGAAAGTTTGTTTGACTCTCAACTGTATGGAGCTTGAGCGGATGAATTTTTATGATACTCTGTGAACATTTTTTCTAGTCGAGTTGACGGTGACTCGTTACTATGCAGGTCACTGATTGTCAAACAAAATAACTTTTCTTAATTATCGAATTTGAATTTTACCGATTGTACACCTCGCTCGCGACAAATTTTTTTTACGTTCATCAATATGCATAAGTCAAAAAGATTCATTCGTGTCACACGCATTCTTCGTATTGAATTATTCAGCATTATCAACTCATTCACTTTCAAATAATTTTCACTAGCGTACTCTGCACTGACAATGCACCAATGATTCACCTTCATTTGAATAGTAGAACTTCCAAGAAATTTCATTCATGTATTCACTTGCACTTCTTTCATTCACGCTAAGATATCAAAATTAACATTTTCTTTAATTTAATTTTTTTTTTCTTTTTACTTTCAAGAGCTATGCTGCATATAATTAAGAATTTATGCCCAAGAGTAAAAAAAAATCAACAGATACACTACACCTTAAAATTTTATTTAATTTGAGAGATTATTTAATGAAAATTGGTTTGCTTCACAAAAAAATGTGTTAAAATTTGTTGTTGACAGTAATAAAATATTTTTAATTTTTAATTAATTTTAATAAAAAAATAAACAACAATTTCTGCATATTTTCAAAAATTTGAAATACGAATTTCGAATGAATAATTCATTGCTTCATTTTTCAAGCATACTATGAACTTAGTCGAATATTGTTTATTTTAAATACAAATTATCTCGTATTTTCCCTTTGAATCGTTTGAGAAAATATCGTATTGATGAATGTTTGTTACGGGAATAAACATTTATTGCTTGATGCAGGATTTAAAAAAATATCATTTTCATCGAAATGCGAGCATTAATGCATCCACACTAATTTGAATCAGTATCATTAACTATGCAATTCAGATCATTAATGTGAATTTTTTAATGAAATAATCAACCATTCAATATGAGATTATCAAACATGTATATGGCGATTTAAATGAAATATATGCCTCACAAATAGTTATAGATGATAATTTATTTTATCTCAAATTAATTTGAATAAATCGATTGATGCCTTCGAGAGGCAAACGAATTTGACAAAGACAAAATTTCAACTCCATTGTGAATACAGCATCATTGCGGTTGGATTAGTTCGTTTTAAACGATGCGTTAAAAAACAGGGTGACTACCGTTTGAGCACATCCGTCGTATTAGTACTTAATCTTTTGTACCGGTTGAGCACAAATGACTTGGACCGGTTGAGCACAGGAGGAAGGGGCGGAGCAAAAGTAAAAGTTGAGCAACAGTAAAATTGAATCACAGATCTATTCATAAAAGTAATCTACTTACATACGTCACAATAATTTAATATATATCTTATTTTACTACATCTTTTTTTCTTCATATCATTTCTTGCATACGTTACAATAATTTAATACACTATTACGTATTTATTAATATTTTTTTACTTCTTTATTTTTTTTTTATAACGTTTGGAAGCCTCTTTAACAAAAGTAAGCCTGTCAATATTCTTGAGTTTATATTCCTGAATTAAAAACTGCAAGTCTGCATTTCTTTTCAAGTATACAGCGTTGTAAATTTTTCTTGGTATATGAGTACTTCTATTTAAAATATAAACAGTTTCTTGAAACAATTTGATTACATCTGTGAAAACAAAAATATTTGGATTGTGGCTGATAAAGTATTCATTAAATTCGGCGTGAAAAGACTCGCAGGCATTCGTTGTGTTTTCAGAAGAATGTGTATTAGACGCCCACATGAAAGGAGGAAAAAGTGAATCCTGCGTAACGTAATTTTTTAATAAATAATCTGTGAATGAATAAATATCCTCTGGAGCGTTTGACATAAGATCTTCTATGAAAGAATCGTCTACTTCCAAGGGATCTAAAAATGATAAACCGAAACACCAACGAAGCCAAGAACCACTGTCAGAAGTAAAGTCTGAATACAAATTTTGGAGGCGCAAAAATTGAATGTATCACCACCAAGACTGCGTTAGGTGAAAACGACATCCTCTCAAAAGTACTCCAGGCCAACACGCACTAGCTGCCTTATGAATAGCAGTTTCAAAGTCTACAACAATAGTTCTTGGATAAGAACATCGCCCATGTCTCTTCACAGTTGCACTAAACGGTCAAATAATTTTTTATAACTTGTAGTAGTCTTATTAAGCAAGAAACAAAAAAGAAGCTGAATATAATTTCCATTTTCAACATCATGTATCGTAAACAGTTGTTCAAAAAACATTGTACAGCATTTGAATGTGCCGTCCATAATAGTTATTTTCATTGTACATAAAAATCGTAGACTTTGTAATGATCCAAAAATAACAAAATTATTGACGTCATCGTTCACTAATAAAATATTTTCACCGTCTGCGCACTCAATCTTCATTTTTTTTAATGCATCGTGAACTTCCTGCAAACACTTTGGTAATCGCGGATTTTTCGATCGCCTGCTTCTATACACACTTCTTTGAGCATTTTTTAAATTGTCTCTGAGTAAATTGCTTCTCACGTGCGAAGGACATTGCTGGACTTCCTTCCTGACCATTTTTGCAGGTTTATCGCAGTTATCTTCTGCTGCTTTTCGCTTTACCGAATTTGCGATGAACTGACGATCCAAATGTTTGTCGCGCTCATGATGATGTGCAACGGTAGGAGCTTTTAAAATTTTTTCACCCTGCATGTCGGTTACAAAAAACACGTAGCAATCATTTACAACACATCTCCATTGCTGTCCATCTTTTAACGCTCGACCTTTCCGAAACTTGTATCTGTTTATTACGAGCAACGGCTTGCCAAACTTGCTAAGCATAAAGTCCATGGTGAATTCAAAAGCTTTCGCTTGATACTGACCAAACAAAACCACAACACAGTGTCTTTGGAACATTTGATATTTCCAATTTTGATATTTCTTGTAATGACTTCTTAATAAGCTCCGCCCGCCCCCTGTGCTCAAACGGTCAAACTCTCGTCAGGTCGTTTGCGCTCAAACGGTAGAGTTTTCTAATCCTTGTGCTCAAACGGTATTCTCCCAAAAAACAAAGTACCGTTCGCCTTTGATTGACCTGGTACAAAGCTGTTGATGTACTTTTTCATCAGGGCTCGTCAATTATTTATTTTTCAAAATTTCGGTTCTCTCAATTGGCAAAAGAAAATAAATTAAACAATGTTAATTTAGTACTTTAATTTTCAAAAAACGAACTAATTAATCTCTCGGACTTAATAACCAATCAAGAAAATTTTCAAATATTCTCAGTTGAACCAAAAAGAAGGCCAGATTTCATCCCTATCGCGAGAAGAGCAGCTTAGTGGAGTGATAAATTATCCAAATGGCAAGTGAGACCGGGCTGGCTCATTTATAACGCTGGCTTGCAAGTGTCGTCCTGGGAGAGGAGGAAGAGTTTCGGTCGCGCGATAAAATTTCGCCGGGGCTCCAACTGTATCACGGGACTGCTGACGGTGCAGCTGGTTTGTGCTATCAGCGGCTCGAGCTTGACTCCGGTAATTATACACCCCCCGCAGACTCTTAAAGAACGCATAAATTAAGTCGGCTTGTTCGCGCCCGATGTTGTCGACTGCATCGACTTGGCACGGAAAATCAAGATTTCCTTGCGCACTTATACTACGACTATATATACATACGTTGTGATCGAGCCGGCTACATTAGACTAATTGAGTGTTGACGGCAAAAAGCGCTCAGGGCACCGCCTACCCTCGATCTATATATACAACCGTGGTGGTTTTTTATCTTCTTAAAAGGTTTTTTTAACCTTGATGAATTTTAAGTATTCGAAATTTGAATAGCATGCCTTTATTTTATAACAATTGAGTTCATTGTGATTTACCGTCACGGAAAGTTGGCAGGAATTTTTAAAAAAATTTTGTAATAAATTATTTTTAATCTCATTGTGAATGGATCAAAAGCACGTAATGCGCGGTAATTAAAAATGAATTTCTTATCGCATTTAACCGAAGGTTGAAAAATCTTCATTTATCTCAATTGAAAATTAAAACTCCTATAATTGAACGACTGTTCTCTACAATCCAATAGAAGAATTATTATTTTTCGAGTAAAATGAAAAATCGATTTAAAGACGCTAGTAAAAGAAAACAAAGAGATAGAAAAAAAAAAGATTGTAACAAGGAAAATAAAAGCTAAACAACGTCGACGCTTGAACCCTCGACGCAGTATAGCTATGTGAAATCGGAAAAATCCCGTCTCGATAAACGAAGGCGACTATGTGCTAGTTTTCCTCGCGCTCTCGAGCCAAAGGAAGAGGGATATGTGTACTCAGCGTTCCGGCTCGAGTTTATACCGGACTATTTTCCTCGAAAAACTGAGGTATCTAAATCGCTTCCATTCCTCCGTCCTGCAAGAGAATAAATCCTGAAAAGCATTCGACCCGACTCTTTCTCTCTCGAGTGGGGCCAACGTGATTTCAAAGTTTTTCCAATGCGAACGACATTCTCCTCCGCGACTTTTGACTTGAACTTCCGGTGATTTTGCAAAAATTCTCACACCGAAACTTCTTTCGCGAGTTTGTTTGACAAATTGTCCAACAAGATTTTCAACTTCTTACAAGGTCGCATCCTTTGCGGTTTACGTACTGAACTTCAATACCTTGGATAAACAAAATGAATAAATACACGTTTCTGGTGGAAATATTGTCGTATACGTTCTTCAAGGAAAGAAAAGAAAAAAAGTCAACGCGTCACGAAACTGGAGTTAGCACGAACTTGTTACCATGAATATCAGTCAGGCATCAAAATACGTTGCCTATTTTCTCTCGATGGCATTTTATTTTTCTGGAAAAAAGCATGAACGGACAAATTGAACATTTTTCGTGGAGCCCAATGAACGCACGGCTCTGGATTTTGGAAAACTTGAAAATCCGACAACAATGTGACTTGTTATTGATGTAAATGCATCTGTCAATCTGTTTTCTATTATTCTTAACAATCACTCTAATTTAGTTTCCAATTCAATTCACGAAAATTAGAAAAAATGTGTACTGCCACTTAAATTTTTTTTAAAAAGTATGAAATCTCAGCTGTGTTTTAGCAATTCGAAATATGAGGATTCATTTAAATTCAGTTTTATACCCTTGACTGTCAATAAACATCTAATTTGAAATTCAGATCACAACCCCAGCCCCAAACACCAACTTCAAACGTCCGTTAGTTATGCAATGAAAACATTTGCATTTGACATTATTTTAAAGATGAAAGATGAAAAAAAAAAAGTTTTTTTTTCCGAACCAAACAAACAAACTCCCGGTGAAAAATATAATCGCGCTTTGACAACCAAAAGAAAAAGAAGAAGAAGTAAAAGTTTTTAGACATATGAAATATCCGTTCTTTACGGTAAAGTTAGTTGTATCATCCCTTAGCAAGCCGCAGGTTGAACGAACCACGAACCGCGTTTGCAGGATGCACGAGTTATGCAGAGCTCGCGTGACTATTGCCGTCTTCGGAAACGGCTCGCACGCAAATGCCCGTCTATTAGCGCTGCCGTAGCGCACGACCGCTGGCTCACGAATCATCCTACCGTTGGTGGGAACCGTCCTGCAGCCAGTCCATGGGACTATGACGTTTCGGGTCAATTGACTGCTCCATTGTGCCAAATTTTATTTTCGGGCCTTTATTCACGATGGATCTGGTTCTCTCTGTCACTGGGTCAAATGCTCCGCATTCCTTGATTTATTATTTTAAAAGCCCAGTCGCGAGTGCCTAATGAGATGGATTTACAAAAGGCGGACCTTCGTACCCTTTAATCACTACCTCTCTTTTCTCAAGGCTTTTAGTTAAATAAAGTACTTGAGAATATTCAACTGCTTTTTTCTTCTTAATGCTATGAAATTATAAAAGCATGAAATTTTGTTTTTACCCTGCTGCTCTATAGCCAAGGAGCTTTCGACCAAGGTTCAAAAGCCTGTTTGTAAATTAGCTTGGCTTTACGACTGTCCTTCAATTTCACCTAAATTACGAATCTTACTTTTTGCCACAGTTTGGTGCCAACTGTTAGAAATTATTTAGCAAACAAAATTTTGGGAACAGTACCGGAGTACTGTATACAGAGACTGAATAGAAAAAGTAATTACGCAAAGCTGGATGAAAATATGAAGTTTGTTTAATTAGTTGGAAAATGTAGGTCGACACCGTACACCGTGATAAATTTAATGACGGTAGGAAAATAACACGCCGTTACTTATATATATATAGGAGTCAAATAGGTGAAATTTCTCTGTACGTAACAGGTAATCCTAGACGCAGCGAGCAACATCAAATTTCTTAGCCGTTATCGAATTTCACCAGTCACACTGACCCGAGAGATGTTGTTTCCAAAGTAAACGCAAACCACAGCTTCGCCAAAAATTTAATATTCACTTATCAAACGCTCGCAGCGTATTAGCTTTGCGTGTTCGAAAAATGACCGAAGTAAAGAGAAAAAAAAAAAAACAAACTTCAATAATATTTAACAGAACTTGCATGGAAGAAGCTCTCCTTCTTCTGATATCCGTCAGATTTTCAAACGTCCGGAAATTAGAAAAACGCAATCTACCAATATTTCGTTCGTCGGGGCGGGTGGGTACACGCGATATCTATATATCAAAGGAATCCATCGCCAACCGAGACTCCCCTGCGGCTCGGCGCGTCGCGTGTTTTTTTTTTTTTTTTTTTTCGTCAAAGGAAAAAAGAGAGTACTTACCTCTCATATATTCGGTATTTTCAGCGGCGCGGGCGTATAGAGTACCCACCGCGAGCGTCTTTTCGGCCTCCGAAGGAGCCTAGCACAAAGCGCGAGAAGGAATAAAAAGAGAAGGAGCCGGGACTCCCCAAGGCATTCGAATCTGCATATCGCGAAATGGAATCGTTCTTGCCGCGACTTTGGGGATGCGGAGCTCCTCCTATGATACGTTAAAATACTTTGGCGCTAACGCGCTTCTTACTCTTCTTCTTCTTTTTTTTCATTTATACGATAAGTGTACCCAGCTACTGGTACGGTAAAAAATGAGGCCTATTGAAAGGATGTTTTCTAATAAATTTTAACGCAGCTGGGTGATAAATCGTCCTGCGTTATCTATCTCTGCTTCTCTTGTGATGATAAAAAAGCACCAACAAAATTCATTTTCGTGTACCGAGAGTTTATAAAAACTTTATGCGGGATCATGTTTCCCTCGTCAGTTTGACACTAAATTTTAATTATTGCTTTTTTTTACAAAAAAAATATGCTGGGGAAATTCAAGAAATAAAACTTGAATTAAATTAAAGCTCATCAAAATGGTCGATTCGAATGATGTAGTTGAACGCAAGCTCTTTCAACCGCGTACTTGGAGATAAAATAGGGAAAAAAAAGAGAGAGAGAAAAATTTATTAAAATTACGGTCAAATATTGAATAAACGAGCATTCAAATTCCAGCGTATGGTCGTGTTGAAATTAAACGGTGAATTATTAAATAGAGGAAAGGCGGAAAGAGAGAAGCGATGAATACAAAATAGAGCATCAAAAGAGAGGAGGAGAGCCGAGCGTAGTTCCACCGGCATCGCTACCGGCTGCGAGAGCTTTAATTAAAAAGTTCGATTGAAATTGCAATTATAAAGGCATTGTACACGCGCTGATAGGATGTATAAAGAGACAGGACGCGACCGCTCTGACAATGAGTTATGTATTTCACCGATTCTAACGCTTTTTTTTTTTTTAATTAACCACCTTGTTTTGTAAAATTTTTATTTCTTAAATAAAGTTCTTCTGTTTTGCCACCGTAATAAGAAAAATTTCATCAATTTATTAAAATTATACATCACTTTAACTGGTATTTTCAAAAAATAATTAGGTAATTCAAGTTTTGAGACTGATTGTACAATAATTAAAGTGTAACCGAAAAAGTAAATATTTAAAAATCAAAGTTATATTCATTAATCTTTACAAATGCGCAAACTAAATAAATAATCTACAACTGTGAGTACAGTTTGTTGTATATCATATTAAAGTACCCGCGTCGTTATCGTCGATAAAGCGGGTTGCAGCCGCAGATGTATTCCTCCGTATTCCTCGGCAGCCGGTAGATCCTTCTAAAGAAGACCGCCGTCGTAAACATCCTTCATCCTAAATACTAGCCGTAAAAAAAAAGACGGTCCGTCGGCCTCGAAGAACCCCGACGGTTATGAATGCCGAAACGAGTTGGCCAAGGTCCAAAGACGCGCGCATCGCCAAACTGCTCTAAACTCCCCTCGCGTGTGTAGGTGCGCGGGAGGAATCTTGTTACCGCCAATCCAGGAATAATAAATACCAATGCCTTATGCGTTACTGCTTTTTGCTTAACTTGGGTCTTGGGTACTACACCAGAAGGACGATAAATTGACGCCGTATTTTGTATTGTAACTCGCGGGCAAGTGACTGCTTTTTGTTTTGTGACCTTGTTTGATTTACGATTTCGAAGCATTCTCTGCTGAGCTGGATACTAACCTAAACAGCAGATTTTTTTTCTTTTTATTTTTTCAAATCAAAGCATATTTTCACAGTATTAAAAAAAAGCGCCCCCATTACTTTTCAACAATAAAAAGATTTCAATTAGTTCTTTTCTTATCTGCGCTTTCCAACCCATTGTCTTTAAATTCCTTAATGACCGAAATAACGAGTATAAAAAAGAAAAGAAAAGAAAAAAAAGATACTCCTACCGCAAACTCGCGAAAAAAACTAAATATATATATACATATAAAGACTTAGTGAATGGAAGAAAAAAGATAAGCAGGTTAAACGTTAAGTAGAGCTTTCAAAAAAATTAAGGAAATAAATTGAATGATAGAATCTCTAAAGGGGAATCGATAATCAATCCATAAACTAAAACGACCCCAAGTTTTTGAAGCATATATAGCCACAGGAGCTTTCAATACTTCAAGTCTCAGAGATATTTTCACGGAATGGATAAACTATTGATTAGTACCGGGCCAAGAAATATTAGAGACATAGACAAGAACAAAAACTAAAAAATGAAACCTTTTTTTTTCTTAGTGAAAAATTAAACTGTATTGACGAAATATTTATTTATTTAATTCAATAAAAAAAGTGATTGATGAAATATAATTTAAGGTAAATCTCATACAGATTGAATGTAATAAAGTTTGTCATCCCCGGCATGCTTAACACTCGACTAGCTATCTTATAATACAATTAGCCTTCCTCAATTATGCGCATTACCCGATTTACCGAATTTCACTCGCTGCACCAACACCCGTGAGCGTCGTGTAGAACTTTAATTTCATTCTACTTGTGTTCCTGCACCGCTAAGGATGGAGAGTATGAGACTATATATACTAGTAATGCGCACGTAAAGGAAATTATATTAGCTCATGGTCAGTTTTTATATTTTTAAATCTTTAAGCAGCTCACATTTTTTTGCAATAAAAAAATCTCTATGGATAATGTACGCCCTAACTACTAAAGTTGAGTTATTTTTTTTTTTCTTTAGTTTGGAAAAATAAGTACACGATTGAAAGTTGAGAGCAAAATGGAGTTATCAACAATTTTGTTGAAGAATTTGAACAATCATTTCAAAAGTCTTGCACAACCTAAAATCAAATAAGCATTCATTGCTGCGTAATTTGCCAGTGAATCTCAAATTGTAAGGAAATTAAGTTTACGAATCACAAGGAAACTTTGAAGCAATCAAGGCTCAGAGTTGAGTCGAGTAGCCGCACAAAGCGTTTGATTAAAGCTTCGTAGGCATACTAGCGAAAATTGTATACAAGCAAGCCATTATTTTAAAGTAACATAACCCTATATGCTTTCAATTTTTTTTCGATAAAATGATGAATTAATATTTTTATAAGTATTTTAATCACAAGAAAATTGGCTTTGAAAGTTTATTAGCAGTTGTCAACAGGATATAATAATTTATTTAATCAAAAATTATTTCATTAATTTTTTGTCCCATACAAAGCTGTCACATCATAATGTTTAAAGTAGAAATATTTTATGAAAAGCATGAAAGAAGCCTTTGTTGTGTAAAAAATACCGAGGTGAAAGTCACGACGACACAAAGCTTACTTAAAATCGACCTTAAAATATGTCAAGAATACCAAAATACGTCATAAATAATTTTTAAGAGGAAAATAATTCATGTCAGAGTCTTATAGTTTTTTAATTTCAACAGACTTCGTTTTTAAAAGAATGAATTTCGTTTTTCAAAAAAAGCATTACCACGAAAAACAGGGTAATTTTTCAATCTGAATGAAAAATGTTTATAAATTTGGATTAGTTTTATAAGATTGAAAAAGTTTCACACAAATTTGTAACAAACGTATGAAGTGTATGCCATAAATTATAAATTTAAATCACATTTAATTCCTAATTCGATGATTATTTTTAATGCTCATCACAAACAATAACTATAATTTTCGGCTGTGTACTTGTTTATTTATTTATTTTTTGAGAAATTCTCTTCATTTTTTTCTAGAATATTCAAAAACCCTCAGCCGCCAAACCGCATTCTTGTTCCTTTTCGGTGAGGGCGACGGGCGTATTTTCTGACTCTCTCCCTCGGTAAGGTCAAAGTAAGCTTTCAGGTCACGTAAATCAACGAGATTAAATTCGATGAAGAATGTTTGGCAATTCACTTCGTGTCATCGATCAGGAGGCTGGCTTCCCTGGCTTTCTATCTCTTTCGCTCTCGCGGGCTAAATTTTCTCACCGGTCAAAGTAGAAATGCTTGGGAATGGGTCAGACGGAAAAAAGGGCTTGTGGGATCACGCACCGCAATCACGGCAGCCGTGAATTGGAAGTAAATCAACTAAAAAATCTTTGCCGTATTATAAATTAAATTATTTAGAATTTGTTAAGATCGTGAAATCATTTATTAAGACATATTTCAACAATATTAATGATGTATTTATGGAGTTTGGTTTTTTTGAACTTGTGGACAAAAAGGAAATACATTTAAATATTTACCGAATTTACGCAATAAAATCTTTAAAAAATACTTTTAAAAAAGTAATGTTTACGGCGATTGGTTTTTTAAAAAGGAATCTAAATAAAAAATTATACGCTAATTGTAAGTATGATCTTTAAAAAATACTTTTAAAAAAGTAATATTTACGGCGATTGGTTTTTTTAAAAGGAGTCTAAATAAAAAGTTTTACGCTAAATATAATAATCTTTTTTTGAAAATGAATTAATGAAAGAAGTGAAATCAAAAAATTTATTACGGACGACTTGAGGCCGAATTACTTATTATTTAAAAATAATTTTCTCTTCTAAAAGATGATTATATTATGTTGAATCACCTTCAATATACGTAAAGTTAACATTTTTCAATTATAGCACATACATGGGAAAACACATGCAAATTGCACACAACTCAAACACTTTTTAAAATTAAAACATGTTGTAATTGAGTTAGAAATCAACTAAATCACAATGTATGTCTATACTTGACCTGTAAAAATTTAATATTCTTTGAACTAAATTATCTCGAAAAAAAGCATTGATACCTGTGTTTTTTAAATTATATTTTGAATGCTCAGTGTGCTTCTTAACAACATATTTTAATTTTTAATTTTAAAAAGTGTTTGAGTTGTGTGCAATTTGCATGTGTTTTCCCATGTATGTGCTATAATTGAAAAATGTTAACTTTACGTATATTGAAGGTGATTCAACATAATATAATCATCTTTTAGAAGAGAAAATTATTTTTAAATAATAAGTAATTCGGCCTCAAGTCGTCCGTAATAAATTTTTTGATTTCACTTCTTTCATTAATTCATTTTCAAAAAAAGATTATTATATTTAGCGTAAAACTTTTTATTTAGACTCCTTTTAAAAAAACCAATCGCCGTAAATATTACTTTTTTAAAAGTATTTTTTAAAGATCATACTTACAATTAGCGTATAATTTTTTATTTAGATTCCTTTTTAAAAAACCAATCGCCGTAAACATTACTTTTTTAAAAGTATTTTTTAAAGATTTTATTGCGTAAATTCGGTAAATATTTAAATGTATTTCCTTTTTGTCCACAAGTTCAAAAAAACCAAACTCCATAAATACATCATTAATATTGTTGAAATATGTCTTAATAAATGATTTCACGATCTTAACAAATTCTAAATAATTTAACAATAACTAAGATATATTCAATTATTCTGATGTAAAACCACGACATAAACCAGAACCCATAAAAGTCCTTGGTAAATCAATTTCATATGTAAAAAAAAAAAATTCAATTTAGTATTTACCTATTTTTTAAATGTACATTGCATAACTTTATTTTAATGTAAATTTACATTGAAATGTAGCAAATACTCATTTGTAACCATAAAATGATTAAAAAAAAGATTAAAATTTTCAATGATTGGTTCATGTTAACTTAGATAAATCTAGTTCTTCTGTTTAAAATTTCTTTCATATAATTTTATCATTAGCCAGAACACATAAAAATCATAGACATAATTTATTGTTATGAACTACTTTTGAATTCGTTTTGCATACATAATAGATGGACAAACTAAATCCACTCTAAAAATAATGGAGCAAATGCTCATCCGTACTTTAAAAATCCATGCCAAATAGAATTCATAATTTTTGGTCCACTGGATACCTAGACCCAAAACTATCTATTTCTTTTGTACTTTTTAATTCTTGTAAAAAAAAAATTAACCAATTTTAAAATTTAAAATCACTTTGGCCTCATAACTTAAGCTTGCTTACAGAAAACAAAAAAGATAAAAATTTTTAATAATTGATTCATGTTGACTTGGATATATCTAGTTCTATAGGTTTAAATTTCTTTCATATAATTTTATCATTAGCCAGAACACATAAAAATCATAGACATAATTTACTGTTATGAAGTACTTTTGAATTCATTTTGCATACATAATTGATGAACAAACTAAATCCACTTTGAAAATAATGGAGCAAATGCTCATCCGTACTTTAAAAATCCATGCCAAATAGAATTCATAATTTCTGGTCCACTGGATACCTAGACCCAAAACTATCTATTTCTATTGTACTTTTTAATTCTTGTAAAAAAAAGTAACCAATTTTAAAATTTAAAATCACTTTGCTTGCTTACAGAAAACAAAAAAGATAAAAATTTTTAATAATTGATTCATGTTAACTTGGATACATCTAGTTCTTTAGGTTTAAATTTCTTTTACATAAATTTTATCATTAGTCAGAACACATAAAAATCATAGACATAATTTACTGTTATGAAGTACTTTTGAATTCATTTTGCATACATAATTGATGGACAAACTAAATCCACTCTAAAAATAATGGAGCAAATGCTCATCCGTACTTTAAAAATCCATGCCAAATAAAATTCATAATTTCTGGTCCACTGGATACCTAGACCCAAAACTATCTATTTCTTTTGTACTTCTTAATTAACCAATTTTAAAATGTAAAATCACTTTGGCCGCATAACTTAAGCTTGCATACAGACAACAAAAAAGATAAAAAATTTTAATAATTGATTCATGTTGACTTAAATATATTTATCATTAACACCCTGAGTGAATGTAACAGTTACAATCAAAATTAAAATTCATTGTCAGACATCAAGTTTATTTTAGAAAAAAGGTGGGATTACAAAACTTTCAGACATCAAGTTTATTTTTGAAAAAGGGTAGGATTACAAAACTTTAACAGTTCAAGAGTATTGGCTCAGAGCATATACATTTCTATGATGATTCTATGAAATTAAGCGATAATGCGTATGACAATGACATTATGTGCTGCAATTGCACCTTTTGCAATTTGCAAGTTGGGTGGATTATAAAAAAGTAATTTGCAAGTTCAACCTGACACACACACACACACACACACACACACTCATTCAGAAAAAACTTTATTTTTAATATTGCCAATATGCACCTCCAGCCATCAGGTTCCCAACACAACCACAGCACAATTATTATCAACTCACAGGGCACACCACAATAATTGAAAAATCTTTGATGATGATGATCATAGAAAGACTGTAGAGATTATTTATTTCATACTCTTTTATTGAAATTAAACAAATTAATAATTGTAAATTCTACCACTTATTTAATATATAATGAAAATAAGGGTCTTCAGTACTGTTTTTTCTATGACAATCAATTATTTATAAAAAAAATTATTGCTCATAACACATTATAAGCTGCTCTGCTCAGCAGCTCCGCAGTCAGCTCACTCAGCTGTAGTCAGCTGTAGCGATAAGATCCCAAGTCAGCTGCTTGATACAGCGCCACCAGTCGCGTCATGGCTACAGGCTCGGGCCTACATGCCCCCGTCTGCCGCTGTAGGTAAGCAGTAAGAGTGAGACAGCAAAAATAGACACGCCCACCGCATACGTCACGTCCGGTTAAGTCTACAGAGAGCGCAGGCAGAGAGACCGGATGCTCGAAACTGAAATCGAATTCCCCTGACCAAAGGGAATCAGCGTTTCGAAAAATGAAACGTTCATAACTTTTCAATGCGGGCTTTGTTCGGGTTAATTTTTTTTTTAATTACTCAGGGGATCATCAGCTACGCGCGGGATGTATAATATAAATGAAATAATCATCCTAAAATAGTTTTTCTTTGAAGCGTCCTAACCTAAAACCAAAAATCAAAGTATATAAAGCCCTGCAGGCTTTCACGGCAGTCGGTTTAAAAAAAACCAAATCGCCGTTAAAGCCCGATTGGGCTTTAGGATATATATAAAATTTTTTTTTCATTAATAAATCTTCTGTAATTGGCTTAAAATTATTTTCAATTAATTTTTTTTTTACATTCGATGAGTGTATAAAAAATGTTCTTGAGCTCTCTGTCACTTTTATTAATTTTTTCTTAGTGGAAAAAATGAAAGAAAAAAAAGAATTTAGAGTTAAAAGAGCTTGCGCGCGACCGGAATATTTAACGCTTGTTTCTCATCTTAACCAAACGAGCGACTGTTTTCTCAAATGTAGAATAAAGATAATAAAATTATAACCCAGAGGTTCAAGTAACGACTTCATTGAAAAATATTTGAAGAAGAAACATCGAACGTAAACTTATATATTGAAAGCTCCCATAGATAACTTTCCACCGGTCGTATATAACACCTAATCAAATTAATATCAGCGAAGCGTGAGAAAAATCATATCATAGTCCAGATAAAGTTTTAATTGAATTTTTCTGAAAAGACACTCGGAAAAAGAAGGTTGAAAATTCAAAAGTTTTAAATTGACACAAAAAATTGAAGATCCGAGAGTAAAAAAGGATTCCCAGAGTAAGTTGAGAGACAGGGCGTGTCAATCAGTAGCAAGGTCTGTATTATGGCAGCGCGCACGTCTCGCGTACGCCCCGAGACGAGAAGGATTTTAGAGGAGGAACAAGAGAGCGACGGAGATGACAGATTTCAGAGTAGGTATCTGCATTACAAGGAAGTCCCGATCCTAACTCCGGTGCACGCGGGCGCCTCTAATGAAGCGGAGACGAGCTGAGCCCGGCTTTTCATCATCTACGGGAGGAACATCGGCAAAGTGCTTGCAATATCGTCTCCTCGATGCACTGCCGGAGTCAAAATGACGAGGCTATCAATGAATAACTTGGTAAATGTGCTCTATTGTGGGTAAATTCATTCTGCACAATAGGCTTATGTCTTTCTTAAAAGTTTGAATTTTTCAGTAATTATAAGTTTTCTATGGTAATTTATAATTAATAAAATAAATAAAGGTCTTTGAATTTTTATGAATTTTGCTACGTTGTATCTGAATCTTTTTTCTACTTAACTAGATCTTTTAAAGAGGCAAGCATATTTGATCATGGGAGCATTGAACCCAGTAAACCAAATTTTTAAAATAACCTTTGTTATTGAAATTGTTATTTATTAATTTTAAAACAAAAAATTGAATTTTGTTTATTTCTATATGAATTAAAAACAATAGATGTTACAAGGCAGTAAGCGTGGAGCGGGCGAGGGGCGTTAACGAGGCACAAAATACTACGAAGTTAAGCGGAGTCTAAGCTGCGGCAGCATTCCTTGTTCCTCTCACGCGAGTTCGTGTACTGATTATGTAAATGGGCGAGGGACCAGAGTCTCGTTTCTCAACGCCGACTAGGCCCTTCCGCATGACATCGGCCCTTTTTCATTTTCTTTTTCGTTTCAATCACTAAGATTAGGAGCTTAAGTTTAATGCTCGCTTCAATGGTGATTTCAAAGAACCGTTTTGAGAAGGGACATTTATTTTTATGAGATTCATATCGAGATAACTGCGCTGGGCGTGTGAACGTTACATCCATGTACTTGATTTTTTTTTTTTTTTTTTTTTTTTTTTATTAAAACCGTACCGTAAATTAACTGTGAATTTTTATTTTACTAATCGAATTGTGATTTTTTGCAAGTGTAATTTTTTTATTTATTAATTTTTTTCACAACTATATTGGTTATCAATAAATTATTAATTATCCTTACTAAAAATTCTTTGTTATCAGTTTCTTTATTACTTTTTAAACAAAGTTTGGAGGTTTTTGAAAACTAAATACTTCGATTGACCGTGCGAAAAAAAACCTTCGCCCAAAATAGCTTAAATCGATCATTTTTTTTAAACACTTTTTGAATAAATTTAGCACAATTTTAAAATTTGTTCAAATTTTTTACTCACCGAGTATCGTGCCAGTGTATGAGTGGCTGGTGTCAAAGTTGATTGGTCCATTGCTACCCTCAAAAACCGCATCCTTCGAAAATAGACCGGAGTCACGGACCAAACGCATTGTCCATTGTCTGTAACAAAAATAAAAATTTTTTTATAAAAAATAAAACTTGTGTTTTATAATCACTACATATTTTAGTGATGGAACAAACATTAACTAAACTGATTTAAAATCTCATTTTAATTAATTCATAATTCATAGTAAACCGATCAATAAACATTCATATCGTCATTTTTCAGGCGTCCATTCAAGCAAAAGAGCTCGTAAACCTGTTTAAAATTATAAAGAATGACTGGACTTTATGTTTAATTTTTCTTTGTTTAAATTAAAAAAAAAAAAATAGCAATCAATAGTTTATCATTTTATTTATTTATGAGGAAAAATTAAATCTAAATCTTTGATATCTTTTCATATATCAAAAAGTTATTGCATCATTTTAATACTTTCAGTTTAGTATTCTCTGATCACATTTGTGATCTTATTTGAAAAAGTATTTAATTATGCCAAACTGTGTTAAAAAAATAGAAACTAAATTTGATATACTTATAGTAAAAACAATATTTATTTTAAGATGATTATTTAAAAATGTACATTTCCCAAATGCATACAAAATGTTTACACAACTCTATGTTCAACTCGCTAAATGCATACAGTTGGCAAACAATCCCACAAGCAAAATCTCCGATATTCCATAACTTTAGCTAGACCTGCAAAAGCACGACCTACATCTAATTCTTCTATAATCTTCTGCCCTCACTAGCAATCCCTGCACACACTTTCAATGGGATTTAAACAGACTGTTCAGTTTGCCATTAAATTATTGAATGATCAAAACACTATTAATAATGTTACAGTAAAAAGTGAACTGTTTAACAATAACTCTAGTTTAATTAGAGATAAAATTATTTTTTTTTTTTACAAACTGGATGTTCAAATTATTGCACTGATGTGATAATTTTCCCCTCTCTATAAGTGAACCAAGATCAAATATTTTTAAAAACATTATATTTGTTGCAGATGAAACATCAAAGTAAAAATTTACTCATAAGGGCTTGTTTTTTTTACTATCTTAGAATACTATAGGATTACTGAAAAAAGAGGTCAAACATCTGCAAGCTGAAATCTCAAAAGTAAATTTTTTTTTTTTGAGACAATCCGACTAGAGTGTCGGCGTCCTCGCTCTGAAACGATGCGACCACGGCACTCGTAATTACGAATCTCAAAGATAAACATTTAACTAAATTCTGGAGCGAGGAAAGAAGCTCGACCGTGGCCGGCAAGCCTCCAAGTTTAAGTTCGCGCGCGAAGCTCTACAAGGGACAAACAGAGTTGCACCATCATCGTCATCATCGCCATCGCGGAGGCTAAAGACTTTGTTCATTCGGAAACGGGGAAGGGGGTTTTATGCAAAGCCCCTTGTGATGCCTTTGAGGCTCGAAGTCTGTGGGGAAGCTTACACCTTTTTGAACATTTGAGAACGAAGTTAAGAAAGCAAGAAAAAATAGCAAGAGCGGTGGTGTTTAAGCAGCCTTGATAAAAGGCACACAAGTCAAGCGGATTTACAGCTACAGCCGTGTAATTGTCTAAGTAAATTTACGTGAAACTGTAGTGGCTCGACCGCTACACCGATAATCTCGTTTGGTGTCCGTGACTCTTCAATGTCAGGCTGCAGCAGTTCTTCGAAGGCGTGTACCCTAGATCTATAAAAACCCGCGTAGTCATACTTTGCCAATCAACTACTGCTTCAATTGATTCAGCCAACCTTTTACCATAAATCTTATGAAAATTTAATAATAAAACTCGATGATTAAATTTTAATACCTTCGTGCGTTGCAAAAAAATATCGTTCAATTAATACGAAATGGAGTGAATGAAAGTTACAACGCTTTTAAAATGATACTCATACAGCTAATGAATTAGTAAAAACGGATAAATATATTGGATAGTGAATATCATGCTAAAACCCAGATTCATAATCGCGCGTCCTACATAACATAACTCGGTAAGCATTAACCAATCTTGCATAGTTCAAAGCGTACGAAAAAGTGAAATCATAGAGACGCCAGTGAAACGCCCGAATTCGTAAATAAACCGCACCGCGAAAATTTAACGGTCGGTCGGTCAATTATTTAGCTGCAATCATGGAGCTGCACCCGGCGATAAACCATTGCAACAACGCGTAAATTATTATTGCTCTCGTTCCCTCTTCCATGCGCTGCAGCACCAGAGATAGAAACTCTTTTTTCAAGAAAAATTTTCTACCTTTCGCTGTTTCATTTTATTTTATTTTTGTTAAAGCTTGCCTCCGAACGCGTTAGTATTTTTTCGGAACGGGCACGGGTTTTGAAAAGAAATACGATTATTTCGGAAGCTTATGAAACAAGGCTGTAGCCGACATAATCGTCAGTGGAACGTCGCGTTTTGTATACAACGTACGGATGCATGAACTTTTACCCCCTCGTTTTTTAACCATTTTGCTTTATCCGCTTTCCACCTATTCACTTTTTTCCTCCTCCTCCTCCACCTCCCAACTCTTTCCAACTCGGTGCATGCTTTCTTTTTTTTCTATACCTGTACCTATGATCGGGCGTTTTTATACCTCGACTTCTTCTTGTTTATTTTCAACATTCGATTCGTTTAAGCTGCCGATTTTTCCTGTCTATGAAACAAATGGCTTGGAAAACGATTATGTAAGGAAATAATGAAAGTTCTCTATGACAAATTGCAGCGATAAATTTTACAGTTGCGTTTGAGATTTTTACTTTTAATACTCGCCTACCGTAAACTCAAATGGACAATAAACTCCGTTTTTACAAGTAATTTTTTCGTAAGAAATTGTCGTTAATATCAAATGAATTTCACAGTTCGTAATATTTCTAATACCGCATCGGCGACGTAACTTTCATTAATAAATTTTAATCAAGTGTTATAAAAACAATTTCGTAAATTTCAAAATGAAATAAGTGACAAGAAATTGGCAAGAAGTATTTATTGAGGATTAAAACATTTTAGTAGGAAAAAAAATAAAATTAGTTAATAAAATATGAAAACTTGTCACCATTACTCTAAAAAATTTTAATCTATAATGATGTGCAACAATCTGCAGTGAATGTTTACAACAGAACAAATAAAACATTTCGATTATTAAACCCTTTCTAGTTTATTGACCAGTTCAAGGTATGTATTCATATCTAAGAGATCTGAGTAATATAATAAAATATTGTCAAATTATTGTCAAAACCAGAAAGTCTATTGTGAAAGAAAAAAGAAACACCGACTTACTGAAGATAATTGACTATACGTTGTCGTGTTTTGGCTAGGCACGCTTGTGTACACTCAGGGATGGAACGACTCAAAGTTTTAATAAACTTCTGTCCGTTGGAAGAAGAAAGATAAGAAATTATTTCCATTGCAGAACATTGAAATTCAAATAACGTCAACGTAACTGTTAACTAAATAAATAGGTAATAATTGTTCACCTAGACCAAACACAAGTTGGAGTCATTAATCGAGACTTTAATTTTGTTTAAAAAAGTAAACATTGACTTATTTAAAGTAAAATAAATAAATCAGCTTATCTCTAAGAAAATATGACATTCAAACCGTTTGAACTTGAGTAAAACTTTGCTTACTTCACTCAAGACTGTACGTTTTTTTGTAATTACCGCGCGATAGCGCCCAGCCAGGGGTACAAGCGAGTTTGAAATCTCGTCAAAAGTTGGCTGGCAGGCTGCGCGGCGGTGGTTTTTCATAAGCCTCCTCCTCCTCCCCTCTTCCCCGCGCGTGTATTTTGCTCGCGGAATTTTCGTTCATTTTTCTCGCGTCAATTCGCGGGGGTGCACCGCGTCCATTTCGCGGCTGTCACCGGAAAAGCTCGTATAACACGCCCGCCGCAGGAGTACCACTGGCGCTGCAAACAAACAAGATTACGTTGCTCCGGGCTGACTGCTCTCTTTCTCGTTTTCCCTCAACCTGTTTTTTTTTTCCTCCCCTCCCCTCCTTTTTTTTGCATCGATTTCGATTACCCGTGACGCGGGGGAGAAGTCCGAGATGAAATACTGCATAAAATTGCGCGAGGATTTTGATGCGCGACTCGAGAAAGAGACAAGTGAACTTCGGGTAATTGCAGCGGAATTTTAATTAAGTTCGCAGCTGGCTCTCGGTCAAAGTTTTGTATGGTTTTCAAATTCCAGTGTGAAGATAACAAAAGACCGGTGCGCAAGCGATGCATGCGAAGTTCAAACAAAACTTTCGCGATGGCACGAATATTTAAAAACTTTTGTCCTCGGTCCTCGCCCCCGCGGTAGACATGACAAAAAGGAGGTGGGCCGGTAAAAGTTCTTAAAATCATCTAAATTTGAAAATATGTCGAAAGTTTTCTTGTTTTCCCGCGATTTATCCGTACGAATATTTCTCCCTTATTTACCTTCAAACTTTTTTTTTTCCTTTTTCCCTGCAATTCGGCTGCTCAAAGTAAGAATTCGTAATAAGTATGAAAATGCAATTTTAATGAATTTAATAAAATTTGAATAAGAAAATACCGAGTGTAAAAAAGGGTGTTCGAAGGGGGATATTGAATTTTTAAATCTCGATTCTCGTCGATAGGCAGGGGTAGCCGTAAAGGAGGAGGTATAATGGCGGAGAGCCGGAATAAGCCAGCCGAACTGAAACGTTAATTTAGGCATTCCTATTATACGCGCTATTTCCAGTGGCAGCGCCGGCTCAATACCGTTCATTGTGCTAATAATCAGATAGAGGAGGAAGCTGCCTGCCTCCCACGCCGGAGTAAAGCCGTTTGCAGCCGGATTATATATAATTCAGGCCCTTCGCCGATCTATCTTGACCCTTTGATCTTGAATCGCGATTGAACGTAAACTATTCGATTATTACGTACGCACTTTGTCTCTCTCTCTCTACCTCTGGCTGTGTGCGCGTGTGTAGCCACTGTGTATAAAGGAGCTGACTGCACAATGCATCAATTAAAATACAATAGTCCCTCTCTCTCTCTCTCTTTGTAGTCGTGGTGGCAACGGCTGTACTTTAATTTGTAATAAGTTCGTACACACAGGACGCCTGAATTATTACGAGAGATTACCACCAAGTTTGGTTTAATAAACATTTAAGGCCATTTAAGTTTTCGAACAACGTTGGCCCCGGCGAGTCCATCCAAAGCACTTGTTAATATTTATCAGCTCCTTTAATGTTTTATTTAACCAGCGTCCGATGATTAACGAATGTCAAACATACTTTTTTTATACTTAGCAGGAGATTATTGTTGTAAAAAGTCGGAGGGAATACCCATGAAGAAGAAGAAGAGGCCGCGTGTCGTATACATTGGAATTTTACAGTGTAATTTTGCCGGAGGCTGCAGGAGGAGGAAACGCGCTCGTTTGCCAGCCTGTTTCTCTAAAACGCGCGCGAGAGCGCTCGCGTCATGAAGATTTTCATCCATTATGAGGTAAAACGCAATCTCCCACCCGCGCCGAGCCCTGTGTACTCCTCCGAAGCTGCTCCGACGATCTTTATGATCAAATGGCCAATTTTCTTTATCTCTCCCTCTTTTCATTTAAAAAAAAAATACTTTCTCGCCGCGTGGGAGCTGCAACACATTTTTAAATCCCTTCCGCCAGCTTTGAAAATTCAAAGTCAATTTCCGAAACGTCATTCGTTGAACGAAAGCCGGGGATTATTGAATAGTTGGCAGCAGCAATAGAAAGTTACGCGCGATTTTTGAACGGGTGGCGGGTGGCAGGTAAAAATCAATCTTGAAATCAAAGTAACGGTACGGGAAGGGGCAAGCCTCGGTCATATACGATTTCCGTGATAAAAACTCGAGCGGCAAGGGGGTTTTATGCCCGCGCGAAACTTTCGCGGTAAAATTTAACGGCCAATTCTCCGGGAGAATAGCGCGCGGGGGGGTCCATAACCGTGAGGAGCAAATCCTGCCGTTATGAGCTTTCCGCTAAACACACACACTCACGGAGCGCACGCACGAAACTTTGTGCTGCCTCGTCTTAACGAGCCTCACTGCTGGCTTCGCGACCCTTTTGAAGGATTAAGTCCTCGTATGTGTCTGTGTGTGTGGGAATTTACCTCCATAATTTTATACATTTTTATCTTTACGGCTGGTTTTTGTTTCAACGCCCACGAGTCCTTTGGTCTAGCGTGATGAATTATTTTACTCCGGTGTTACTACTGTTGGACTTTCTTTGACCTGGTCGCTTAATTACTAAGAATGTTTTCCGAGAATATGCAAGCTTGATTACTCCAAAAACTCACTTTTCTTTTACACTGGCTTAGTATAAATTTTATTTGTTTATTACTATAAAAAAAAAAAAAATTAGAAGTGAAAACAGCAAAACTAAGTGTCAAAGTTTTGAGATTCTCAATCAAAATGGTTTCAGAAACGTACAAAGAAGCACCCTTTTAATTAATAATTCTGGTTTCCACAATCACCCGTCGATGTTGACAATTTACCCAATTTTATTTATATCTCTTGCCACTGTCACTCGATATCTTATACATCCGCTCCTCGGATAAAAATCGCTTCTTCATCCATTTCGCGAAATGAACGGGTATGAATTCTATCGCCAAGGGATTGACAACGACGTTTCACCTCGAAAAAGACGCTCCGCGCCATGATGAAGAAAGATGAAGAGCGCTGCTCAATCGGAGGAAGGATTGATTGATTGATTGGACCGGATAAAGGCTTCAAGCTGGGGAAAGCGAGGGAAAATATTTTCGGATGCCGTGTACATCCTCTGCTCGCGCCGGAGGATGTATCATTCATCGTTAAGGATTGTCTGAATTTATTCGTTACTGTGATAAATGCCTTTTTGTTTTTTCTACTGCGTATGCGTTTTTATTTTTGTTTTTTTTTTTTTCTTTTACGTTTGATTTATGCACAGTGGGCAAAGTTTTTTTTTCAAATTATAAGTTATAAGAGCATATAATTAATTGGATCTTCATAAATTCAGCTATAAAGATTGAATGTTTAAAAAAATCAATCGTAAACCTTATTTAAGTCAAATAAAACTGCTTATTTTCAAATGTACTTTAATTCTATTGAGAAACCGTAAACATTCGAAGTTTTGGTGAATCAACAAAGGAAACGGCAGAATCAAGGAGAAACTTTTGTTATCTGAGGTTCCGTGCAACTACAATTGTAAAGAGTAGTAAGTATAAGTAGAGCTCGCTACCGTGTAAAGACATTACATATAGATAAAGCGTGCCTTGCTACTGACTGTGTTCTAGTGGCTACTGTTATAGATGCCATTCGGCGGTGAGCGATTCGTGATGTATATGATGAACTAAAATCAATTTAATCCGGAAGCCAAACTCAGGAAGTCTTTGCTTACTACAGCTGTTTTTTTTTCTTCTCGGGTAAGAAGTAATGGTAATGAATCAGCTCTCGCATTTACCATTTTCGTCCGATTTCGAATGTCAAGAGTAAATTAGTCTCGTTTCATTGGGACGGGGTGAAAACAAGACGTTAAATCTTTGGAGGAAGAGTCAGACGTATGGTTAGACTGCACATGAAAAAGGAAATCATCCTCGTAACTTGCAGAAGCTTCTCAAGTTTTCTCCCTGATACACACTCCGAAAGCTCGCTGACTTCGCTAAAGTAGAGCACTCGCGTGTCTAGACTGTTGCAATGGATGCGCCGAACAAAGGACGAGTTAGGAAAAGAAAAAATAAGAAAAAATATAAATTGAAAAGCTGCGGTTTTTATCCTTGCACGCATTATTTAGCCACCAGATGCAGAAAAAAAAAAAAAAAAAGAATTCGATAGCGAGTAATCATGGCGAAGGAAGTAGTTTGCGTTTGATTGTATAGTTTCTTGCTACCGTAAAGTTCAGCTCTGGGGGGGCATCGGTAGTTTAATACACCTGCGGCGTGTGTACACAGTAGGACGATTAGCTTTCCGACAATGCAACCGGCGATGGACCCTAGAGGTCGGTCGTTTACCCTCTTTGAGGATTCGCAAAGTTTCCTCGCTGATGAATTCGTCCCGGTGCCGTACCTTGGAACCACGGAATAACAAACGGAAGTCCAGATTCCACTCAGTTTGGTGCACCTTTTTTTTTGGGTTTTTTTATTTGGAATAATCGCGTTTTTGTTTTTGCTTCTTTATGAACTCGCTGTGAGATAAAAAATGTAAATAAAACAAAAATGCAGAGTGAAGAGCAAGCGAGAGCTTAATTATTATCAAAGCCCTCTACATTTGATGCTTTTTGCAAGTGGATGTCCTTTTGAATGCAACTTTTTAAACTTTTTTTTTCATACGAGCGCACTTTGCTTTTTTAATTAAAGAAAGAAAAGGATGGTAAAAAGTAGTACACAAGAGCGGTTAAAAAAAAAAAAAAAACAAAACAAAAAACTATAGTGCGGCTTATTTAAAGTGCAAATGGCTCGGTCCAAAGCTAATTAAGTGGAAGTTCGAATTATTTAGAGTTTCAACCTTCCAGTCAACCTTTTAAGTACGTAAAAGCTCGTTATTTCTAAAAACGAGTTCATTTTTTAAACAAAATAAAATTATGCATCACTGACATCGCACTCGCCTCTTTATTCAACGCTTCTTAATCCTTTGAGTTATATAATATATAAAAAGAATTTTTTCTAATTGGATTGGATTAAACTGAAAAAATTTGTTATTTAATGGGATTTTCAGGTCTTAAAATCAATGTAATTTTACAATTTAAAAAAGGCTTTTTTACTGATGAAAATTACGATTGTCAATCCCAAGTACGAATTATACTCAAATATATAGAAACACAAATTTTTACGGGTAACAAATTAACTTCCAGGATCCATTCAACTCCCGTACTGAATTTAAGGGTTGTCTCTACGTAATGAGCGTTCAACTTTGAGAAAGGATTTTTGAATCATTGGTATCGATTATAATTAAAAACTTGCAAGAGTATCACTCCTCTGCTGTCTGCGTAACTTTCTCAAGATGTTGTACGTACCACTTCGAGTTTTTCTAACAACGGAGATAACTTTAAACCTGATCTCCAATTAAATTAAAAAAGAAGAAAAAAGTCGAAACACGCGCGAGCCACGAGATAAGAAAAAGGTCTTTTCCACCACGTAAGTTGTACGTTACCGCTAACGAAGCATCAATCGAAAAACGTGCCAAAAGTCGTTCGCGCTGTGACCCACAAATTAAGTGCTCAAGTTTGACAAAAGTTTGTCGGACAGAGGCCCCGATAGTCGCGAGAAACGAACCGGAAGCGAGCTTTCAATACATCCAAGTCACGAGCTTAACCACCCCCGAGAGTTTCAACTGTGCGATACTTGTGCTCCTTCCACCACTACGGCAGCTGCAGCTGCTACGAGAATAAGTTTTGCGGATGAAGAACTACAAGATACAACCAACCGTTGCCTAGAGTTTACCGGGACGGCGACCTCCGACTCTCCTTTGTTTTATTAATCCTTTTGGTGGTTGTAAAACAATCCGGCTGTGGTGAATTCTTCATCGCTCGCTTTAACGAAATTGGTTTTAATTTTTCACTGTATACGAGATTTTAATAATCGAAAGCTTTCAACTTTATCTGTTTCTGGTGTTCAATGTGAATTAATTTTTAATGAATAGAAAAGAAATGATTTTAATGACAACATCAAAGTAAGTCTACCAAAAAATTACGATTTTATTTGGAAGAAAAGACAACAGAAATCATCTTTTCATTTTTTTTTAACTGTAAGCACGGCACAGATGCAACTTGAAAGACTACCGAGACGCTACCAATTAATAAATCTTGTGATTTTTTCCACGAATAAAATTCTATGAATAATTGTTGTTAGCTATCTAAAAAAGTAGATTTTTTCGATAAAATAGTATGATTTAAAAAAAGAATCGGATGAAACTGATTTTTATACGGAGTTTTATTAAATCTTGAAAAGTGAAATTGATTTCTGACACAAAAAGCAGTTCACTCGGTGTGCACCGAATACCAAAGTAGTTTTTTGCTCAAGAGAATCGATCCACATCTTACAACCGGGATATATCCTGGCTGCATTCACCTTCAAATTTGTATATAATCTCGCGAAGGAAAATTTTACTTGTTAAAAAAAGTTATGTAAACTTTGAAAAAAGTTGAGGCTTTTATCTAAATTGCATGGCTATTTAAGAGATTTTCCCTCGAAAAAAGAAGTTCCATCATTAAACTTTCTGTAAACTACTCAAAAACTTTATTTTAAAGTTAACTTCTCCTCGATTGACGCTCGCAGTCAAACTAAAAGTAGTGATGGAAAATGACGAGGACGGTCCCAGACCGTCCTCCTAGGACGGTCTTGGGACGAATGGGAGAATCGAGGACGGTCATTTTTCGTAAAGCTCTTGAAAGCTCCAAAAAAACTTGCGCAAGTTCAGCAATTTTTTGTTTTTTTACTGCAACTGATACGTTTTTGACGATTGCCAAATCATTTATGAAATCATAACATTTTATATTTATAATAGTTTAGTATATATAATTTGATTCCCTCATCTATAGTACATCAAACCCAAGTATTTAACAATTTTTAATAACTTTTTTTGCAACCAAATTTGTTTCAAACTGATGAAATTAAGTTATTTATTTAAAACCAATACGTATTTTTATTTTTACATTCAAAAATCAAATTTTATAAATAAATAATTTTACTCCATCATCTATCTAGATGCAAAATGACCGTCCTGGGACGTCTCGTCATTGGGACGGGACGAAAAAATTAAGGACCGTCAGTCTGGCATACAAAAATGCCAGCTTTTTGCGACGGTCCCAAGACGGTCGTCAGACCGTCCAAATGACCAGTGATGGGACCGATTTTGAAAAACGTCGTCATTTTGCATCACTAATTAAAAGACGCTCTAACTGCTTCAGATGTCCAGAAAAAAAGAACCATTCAAAAAATTTAAACGATCCAATTGGTCGTTTATAAAGAGCTTTTTTCCACAAATCCACGCCATGGTTCACACCCAAGTAAGAGAAAATCTTCGGATTACCGCGGGGCACAAAGTAGAGTACACGAGGTTTGCAGGTTTACGCAAGCAAATGGATTTAAAGCCGGGGGGAGGGCTGGGTGGGTAACACATAAAACACCCGGACAACGGCGGACTATTGTTGCGGGCTAAGTGTTTATGTACTCACTGGTCGAGTGCCCGGACTTGCAGGATAAGCGGCTGATCCCTCGGCGGCTCCAACGAAGCGTCGCGACGGACTCGATGATGCCGCAACGCTGACACGTCGTACCAGGCCGGTTCATATCGACGGATGTACGAGTTTTTAATTGCACCTGTAATAAAAAAAAAAAAATTTTAAGATTCGTTATTTATGATCCGAGAGAAAAGTAAACGATGTGTAATTAAGCAATAAAAGAGGAATGGAAAGAATGAGATGATGGAGAGATAAAAAAATTTATCTGTTAAACGCTGAAATCCATCTTCGCGCACTTTCAATTAAATCTCGCTTGAACGTGCGTATATACAGAAATACAGTCAATAAAATTTACTCTCGCCACGTAATACACCGACTCGCGCCGTCGATAAATTGCAATAATTCATGAAGCTTTAATTAAGAGTGATTAATCGTTCGCGATAATTGCTTTTTTTTCTGCACCTAACATCTTTCACATCATCAGCTCAGCCAATACCGATGAGCTTGATCTACTACTTAGCTATAAGAAGCACATTTTCAAATAAACATCCCGTTTTTTTATCTTTCATGATTTTTCACAAACCTCTTCGGTTCACCGCGTATTTATCCTCCGAACAAACGAAACCTCGGCGGGGTACTTAATTAAACTGTCCGTTAAATTTAGTCTCGGAGAATGATAAGGTACACAGCCGAAGGGAAGTTTTAAAAAACGCCGAGGTTTTAGAATTCGTCGCACCCCTGAAAGTTTTCCAGTTAAACTCAAAGCCACACTGCTGGGGACGTTCTTCAATGAATAAATTAAGGGCTTTAGTCGTGCGTGCGTGAGCTACGCACGCATTGATGCGAAGTTACAATCGCATGCAACCTGGGGGGGACGCAACGCTCGGTTTGTTCAAACTTATGCGAATTGCGTAGAAAACCGCAGACCCCGATAAAAGTAACTTGTTAATTCTTGCTACTTTTTGTGCGTGTGTGTGTGCTGCTCAATTGTTGCGTGAACTGTTTTTGTTCACAATCAATCCAAAGAAGGTTTATGTTTTTATATAAAAAGCGTCAAATATTATTTTTGTTAAATATAAGAATAAATTAAAATAATTTATAAAATATTGATGTTTCAAGTTCAACTTTTCGTTTTCAGAGATAACCCAGTTGGCTAATCGAAGCATCAGGATAAAACTGTTTTGGCTAATATTTAAAATTAAAATTTTGATGAGTTGTGAATACACTAGGAAAAGTAGGTAGATTTTCGGGGTGTTTTTCAGTGTGGTTAAAAAATATGTACTCCACAGTTGGCGGTAAATATTTATTTCATAGACGCGTCGTTCGGGTTAAAATAAAGCTATAGCCAACCGTACCATAAAAAAAAAGGACTGCAATTTGCAATAACAACCTCTCTGCGTTGAGTGTTTTTCGAGCTTTAAAATATTCAACGTGCACGGCTGGTTGCGTAAACGCACTTGTGCAAAACCTTTTTTTTTTTTTTTCTCCCTTCGTACAGCTGCGTTTATATATATACGAGCGCGCATCAATGAATAAAACCAAAATAAAAAACAAAAACACAGAGGCGAAATCGAAAACCCTCCCTTTGAATTCAGTTTACATTCCGGTAGTTTATAATAGTGCGAAAAAGTTTTTGCAAACGCGTCGAGAACAGATGTACGAGGGCTGGAGGTTTATTACACCGTAGTTTTTATTTTCTTCTTTTCTTTCGGTGATCAATGTACGGCCAATTGATTTTAAGAGAGGGCTAAAAAAGTATACGCAGTTGATAAATTGACACACGCTGTTTACCCGTTGCACGTACCAATACCCGCAGCCGCGCCCCCGCAGAGATAAAGTGTCAAGGCTACGTTGTACGCGCGAGGCTAAAATGAAGTGCGGTTCCGGAAAAAACTCACGGATTAATACGGATAAGCCGATCGCTGCGTGCGGCTTTATTGTCGCGATGTACGCCCACGACTTTCAAGCAATTTCAATCAGTGAATGATGAAAAATACTTCCGAATACTTTTATTTATACTTTTGTGTGCACACAGTAAAATTATAAAAACTTGTTGAATTTTCGATTACTTGAAGTTGCAGTATAAAGTGAAATGGGTTTCGAAATATTTATATCTGCAATTTTCGCATCAGCTTTTTTTCGGAATAGTTTTTTTTAATTCATTTATTTTTTCTTGATGACAAATATTTGACGAGCAAAAATTAAATTTTGATTAAACCTTACAGTTATTGCCATATCTACAGTAATCAAATCATTTTAACTCTCATAAACAATTAGAGTATCTTAGTGAGTAAAGTAATTCAGAAATGAAATTACAAAATTACAAAAGAAAACATGACAAGAAATTCAATCAAGATTTTCACTTTAAGTGTTTTTATAGAGAAACTAAAAATAAGTCATAAATGTTAAAAAAATGTTTTTCAAATTGTTTTTGTAAATGCTTACAAAATAAGATACTAAATTTTGACATGTGACACGAAAAAAGGTACTTTTTCCGGATTTTCGAAGTAAAAATTAACAATGTCCTCGCCGCGATTAAAATACGTCAACAAGTCCATTTTTAGCAATTTTGAGTAAAAATACTATGTCACATAAAAAAAAAAAAAAAATAAAGTCACGCCGTTTCGGAAAAGCTTGTCCATTAGCAGAGAATAAAATAATCCAATAACTAATAATTGATTTTGGCTCTATTAACCGCGAAGAAAATAACAAGCTATTCTGGAGCACAGCGTATTTATTGCTGGCGAGTAATTAGCTACGAAATTTGTAGCTCCCATTTTTTTTTTTTCTACCAAACTATAGGGGCGTTTAAAATTTTAGATTTAAATAAGGGTCACGTATGAAAAACAACAGATAGTAACGAAGCTAGCTTTCGATTAAAAAGCACCCAACTGCAACTAAACAAAAGCTGGCCCCGTGAAAAGTAAAACAGGTATGGGTTACTTTGCTAAACTTGCGTTTTGAAAACTTTGAAACTTATGAGTAAACTAGTTGTTTTCATGGTTAATAACTCACTGTTATTATTTACGTCGTTGCGGACTAGCTTGTTATTTTCTTCGTGCCTAATGGACAAGCTTTTTTCCAAAAGCAGTAACTTTTTCTACTTTAGGTTTTATTTTTTACGTGGCTGGATAATTTTGGCGTTTTTAATCATGGTTTCTTTTTACTTCGCAAACCCAAGATAAGTAACCTTTTTCGGATTATACGTCGATGTATCCAGGCTCATAACTTCAGTACAGCTTAATCAACTGTTGCAATTTCTAAAACATCTGTAATCAGGTCGGAGAATTCTAGAATGACTTAGATGTTAGTCTTGAAAGTTTAAAACTATAAATTATGTTGAGAGAGTTTTAAAAACCAGAGTTTTAGACTGACAAATGATGAGCCAAAATTACCTTAAATTATCTTTGAGTAATTAAGACCTGTAAAATTTCTCGAAGGCTAAATGTTTGTGCATAAATTCAGTAGAACCAGGTCAGTGATGACCGATATTCAAGGATTATTTGCATTCTAATTATCTAGCGCTCGTGTATTATTCCTCGCCCCGGGAGGAACTCTAAAGACCATCTTGAGAAATTTAAATCAACATCTTGGAAACGACCCCCAGGAGTACCAGTCATCTGTCACCTACCAGTTCACAACCTATAGCCAGCAGTCATTCTGTGCTGACAAAGAAAGTCTTGTAAAAGCCCAAGATCTTATATCTTAAAGTAACCAAAAACACAGCTACAAAGCTTGGAAAAATGTTTTTTTTATTTCTTAGAAAACTAACTTTTTTTATATCACGCCAAGACTAGGACTCGATTTTATACGTATGTAATGAGCCGAGTAATAAGCCTTGAAAAAAGTGATACCCGACAACGAGTCTTACGGATAGAGTACTATAAAATATAGTTTAGTGACTACCTCCTTATTTTAAGAAGGATAGCTTTGAGACGCTCTTGTAAAACTATATAGAATAATATACTACCAATACAATTAAAAATTATAGAATTGTATGTTCTGTAGTAGGTTGTAAATTTATTCAAAAGTATTTGAAGACAATTATCGAGTATGTGAATTATTCAAATTATAAACTTTGACTTTTACTGATTAAAAAATATCACAAAGTGTCACAATTTTCAAAGATGGTGTACGTAAAATACTGTCACATTTAAATTACTACAAATAATTTTAATAAGCTTTGAAAAAACATCGAAAAGTCAAAAGATTACATGAAATTTTTTTTTTTTTAATTATTAATAAAAAGTTGAGCAAAGGTTTAATTGTATTATTGAAAAAATTCTGTAAATTTTTTAAAATTACTAAAAACTTATGAAAATTAGATTTTGGCTAATAATGTACAGGACGTCCTTTTGACCTAATTTTGAGAGGCGATCCTCGGCGGCTATTGGCACTCTGGTATCCAAGTACAACATATGTTGTTGCATCTTTAGGATAAACACTGAATCCACCCGGAGTAAAACTTGGCACATTTCCTAAACGATGCTACTCCAGCGAGCGGCTTCTATATATACAATCGATTTTTTTGAATTACCCAAGCTAGGCGAGTTACAACTTTAAGAATTTCATTAGATCCTTTATTAAATTACATATTTTGTTTTAGTCTCTATAAACATATAAAGCATATACGATTTTTATTCGACTTGTGGGCCTTAACGAGGCCGAGGGGCTACGCACTCCAGAATTACTGATGATTCTTTTGATTCTTTTTGATTCTTTTTGATTCTTTAGTGATTCTTTTGGCAAATTTAAAGTGTTTAGAGCCTTGGATCCAATTTCAATTAATATTTTGTTAAAAATATCATTTTTCGAAGATTTTTACCTGAAATGAAATCCATATTTTATTGATTATATTTATTTTTATGACTGATTCTTTTTGTGATTCTGGAGTGCGTAGCCCCTCGCGAGGCCTCCCAATTTGAATAAAAAAAAAAAAATTTCTACTTAAAACGTGTACAAAAAATTTTGTAAGAAAGTCAAATTGTAACAAGGTACGTGGTTGCGCAGACAGGCTTTTCACACGAGTAATAGAGGTGGTTACGAGAAGTACCAACGGCAAAAAAAAAAGAAAAAAAGAAAAATTCATTGAATAGACATGGAAAGAGAGAAGAAAAAACGGTGAAGGATAATGCGTTATCCGTTACAGCGGCCGTTTCACATGAGCAGAAAGAGAGAAAAAGGTGAGACGTGAATTAACACTCGAAACTCCGGCGTTTCCGCGGGCGTAAATCATTCGGAACGTGTCCCTCTTAGAGAAGCCGTCCAAAAAAAAAAAAAGAGAAGCCAGAATAAAAAAGCCAGGCAAAAGTGACTACTTAAAAATTGTGCTCCGTGAAAATGAAAAATCGTCCGGAAAATTTATCACCCTCCACTCCACCATGAAACATGTATAAACTATTCGAATTTTCATCAACTGTCAAGCGCGACGACTTATCATCGTTCTCTCCCGACCTCCAAGATAATTCAACAAAAATTCAATAATTCATTGTTCCACTCGCTTGAGAAATTTCATCAATTTTTTTTTTTAAATCCTGTTACAAAATCTTATCGGTCATCTACGCGAACGCGGATCATATTTAGTAAATCAATTACTCACGGGGTACGCTTTTGACGACGGATAAATTTGCACGAACCAACATAAAGGAAAATGTAAATCAGTAACAAAAAAAAAGTAGGTTCAATGACTCGCGGTTAAAAACTCAATTTAAAAAGAGTCGCGCACTCGAAAAATTTCCTCGGACGATTAATCACCAGCGCGCGAAGAGAGAATATAAAAAGTAAACGAAAAACCATGGAAGGAACGCAAAGGTTTTTAACCTCATTTTCGCGTGGGTCACAAAGCCACCTACGCGCGATCCGTATTTACCGGTTCTCACACGCGGTGATCCGGCGTAAGTTCAAGAGCGAGTCGTCAATTAACGGAGGACAACGCACTTCTGCGATTCGTGATTTTTACTTTTTCTCGATCGAACAAAGAGTACGGCCTTTTTTTTCTTTTTTAATCCTCGAGCGGCACCTTATTTTTCTTTGTTAAGAGTGTTTATTAAGGAGTTTGTTGCCGCCGAGGTGAGTTTTTTCAGTACCTTTGTGTCTTACAAAGAGTGAAAAGTGAAAGGTCAAATTAAACTGCTACTGAGTATACTAATCTTTTTCCCGCTTAATTCGTTCTTTCACTGCTCCGATGACCTTTCATTTATCTTCTCGCAACGAGATTCGTTCGCTAGATTATTCGGATTTTTTCTTCACACCCAAAGTTTAGTCACACACAACCTTCCCTTTCTAGTCAACTTAAATTCAATAAAATATTCTAAGCTCTCTTCAAAAATGGCAAACGTCGTTTTCAATTTTGAACTTGAATCTTCTAAATCTGATTCTGACAATTTTTAAATTGGTAATCTTACAGAAAAGACAATCACTCAACAAGATTTTACTATAAAATTTAAAACAGTTTTCTAATCCCATTGTTAAATTAATGTTACGAAGGAATAATCTTGATTAGTTTAAAAAAAAATTATTTAATAATTTTTGAACTCCTTTTTCAATTTTATTTCTCCATGTGCAAAAAAAAAATCATTTTTTTTTAAATCAAAAATTTTATTCTACTAATTTTTTAGGGAAAAGAAAAAAAAAAAAGTAACTAGGAGAAATATATAATAAAATTTGCTTAAACAAACAGCGGGAGTCGAGAGAACAAGTTTCATTAAAAGCCCATGATGGAATTTCCCAGTTGACCCGTGAATCACCATTTAAATATTCGCTTCCCCGAGTCGCGGAAGTCTGGTGCGTCGTTATTTCATTGTTTAACAACGGCCGAATATAAAAGTTTATGAGTTTCATCGCACAAAAAAAAATCCCTAAGAGGCGTGCATCTCAATGAAGTATTGAACCGGAACCGATATGTAAATCGGAACGATCAGTTAAACGAAAGCGATTAAACAGTTTTTTCAAAGTAAGTGGTACTCACCAAGTTGGTACGGCGCGAAGGGCTGCAAAGGCAGTGCTCGAACCAGTGCGAGGAGGAGAGCGAGGACGAGGCAGACTTTGCGCATCGTACATGGGCCTCAGAAGGCTGGCACCCTGCTGCTGGTGCTACCTGTGCCTCATCCGGACCATCGCCACGTTCGGTGACTGCTCTCTCAACCCCGCTGAAGATATCTTCTTCTTCTTCTTTGTCCTCTCTGCTGCTCCGACCTTGCCTTGCCTTTTCAATGGCATACCCACTGTCTACTGAGCACCGTTTTTCTTCCTCTCCTCACCACCTCGATGGCATGGCCCCGTCATCTCGTTCCTGGCGCTCACTGCAACAAAACACACTTATTTACATATTAGGAGGTACAAATATTTCTTTGTTCGAAAAACCGATGAGTTTTCCCATAGGGGCTGATAGAGATTCCGCCGAATCATTACGTAGCGTGATAAACGACTCAAAGAGAGTCCAAATAATCGTTGGAACCTTTTCGTGAGGGTCGGGAGGTACGGGAGAACGTGGTTACGAGTCGTTTGATGAGCGCCAGCGACGCTGTGTATATAAGGAGAAAGGAGGAGAGGACGCCGCAGCTCGTTACGGTGTAACAGTAACGTCGAATACTTTTAAAACTCCGTAATAGCTAGTCCTCTCAAATAAAATTATTTCCCCGATAAAAAAAACTAAAACAGCCCGAGTCTGCTACTCTTGATGCTCGATCGATGGCAATTATCCGCGAAACGACACGCCGATGTCCTTTTTTTTTTTTAAATGAAACTGTAACGTCGATTTTAGCTGGAAATAAACTGAATTACAGTGCGCGCCACGGTAATTTTTATTAGAAAATTCTCTTGTAAGGTACTGGAGCTGTAATTGGTGTATCCCTCGGTAAAAGTAGTCCTGGTATAATAACCATTACCCGTGATGCGTGCACGCTAAAAGAATCGGAAAAAACTACACGGGACTCGACAGTCGTTCCGTACCCATTTGACGTGCCTTTGTTTGATCTACTCGTACATACTGGCTTTTATGCCTGTTTTTTTATTATTATTATACTTCGTACCTGATTTATGGCTTTCTTTTGTCTTTTTTCTGTTTTTTTTTTTTTTTTTTTTTTTTTTTTTTTTTTTTTTTTTTTTTTTTTTTTGGGAACATTATTTTTCAGCTGATCCGTTATTTATAGAGCCCAAGTGAACTTGAACTACTTGATATACTGACATGGGATGTTTGTTACCAGTGTCAAGATGTTTAAAAAATCATTCGCGCAACGGTAGCTTGTTTGATTAATTATAAACCAGTTTTAAACCGTATGTTCAAGTACCGTGGCACATAGTTTGCGACTCTAGCGTACATACGCGGCATCGGCAAAATACGACGATTAGCAAACTTGATCGAAAATTAAACTCCAGAATCGTGAGCAGAAAATTTTATCGATATATACGGTTTTTTATGAAAAAACAGTCGAATTAAATTTCAATTGTCACGACGAATTCTACAGTCACATTTTTAAAGTACGGGTAGAAAAAAAAAATTGATTTCAATTAAAAAGTGTTAAAGTGATTACAATAGAGACTAATTTGAAAGGTATTTCAATTCGACATTACCATACGAATAAATGAACTTTTAACATCAAATCATTCTTCAAAGTTACTTAACATCTTAATAAATTTTGAATTCCATTTTAAATGAACTTATTTTAAATTCGCGCCATAAATGAATTTCCAGAATAAATTTTGAAAGTTTTCAGCCCTACTGAATTTATGCATCAACTTTCCGTTTCAGAATACAAATACGTTATGATAACTAGTTCATCACCTTCCATGGTTTAAATAAATATAAAAAGCTTGTGTACTCGTCGTAAAAATTTCAAATGCTTTTTAAAAAATCAACTGTTTTTACAATAAAATTGTTTTCAAGTGAGTACTAAAAACTAGAAACTCTTTTTTCAAGCTGTCAATGTAAATTTCTCTAAGTAATGAAAGAAAAAAAGAAGGAAAAAAAAATTTACATCGTAAAACGCTGCTTCAAAACTTTTTTTCAAGCGATATCTTTAACTGTATTCTGAACATCCAGCTTTTAAGTTTTAAAGTTAAAAAAAAGTTTATAATTATGCGCGGAAAAAAGTTTTAAGGTAAACTGGTGGCCATTGTAACCTCCCAACAACTGTAATCTTAGCGAGAATTTGCGACTTTAAAATTAAAGATTAATTGTCAGCCGCAGTTTGCAACGGGTTACAGTTTCAATTGTATTGCGAGCAACCATAAGAAGAACCCGTTCGCAATCTTCAAGTTCCTGTAGCTACAATTTTACTTCTAAGTACTTTAAAAAAAGCCATGACTTTTTTTTATGTACGACCGCACACGAGTTAATTAAATTTTTTTTATCGCGAAGTTAAAATTCTAATTATGTTTTTTACAGTTACTGTGAAATAAATTTAGGCCCACTTAAAAAAAATGTGGTACTTTGTGGAATTTTACTAAATAGTAAGTTTGCAAACTTCATTGTAGTTATATTTAGACCAATTTTCAGTATAGCTTAAATGAGATTTTGGCTTTGACCAATACACGACGTTCTAAAATTGAGTATTAAATGAAATTTTTTTAAGAAAACTCAAAAAAGCCGAGAGTTTCGGACTATAACGGAAAAAACCTTTGCATATTTTAGTATAACTGTATTTTTTCGTTTTCTGAATTCTAATTTGGTCTAAATAATGTCAACTCATTCTCTTTGTATATGCTATTGTCTTCATTAAAAAACATCAATTCTTATAAAATATAATATTATTTTTATTATTATTATTATTTTTTATGAACATTTGAAAATAGGATGACTTAAACCAATTTTTTGTCGGTGCAATCAACTTTTTAGACTAAACGATAATTGAAAACCTCTAGTATTGGCGCACAACTTTTTTTATCTACTTTACTTTTTATAAGCTTGAGAAAAAATGATTGACGATGAAGCAAGAGTAACGGTATTCAATCGCGAGTGTTACAGTTTTACACGAAAATATTTCAGTCACGTTGATAGGTGATGAACAAAATAAGCAAAGTTAAAAGTTTTCCTGTTTATCCTGACTTTTTATTACATAAAGAAGTTACAGTTTTGTGCAATATGGTGTTGACATATGAAAAAAAATGCAGCAGGGAAATAAAATGTTCTCCTTGAATTTATACATGAAGTGTAAAAAAGTATACATTCCATTGTGTGAGAGAAAAATTTTTTTTTTTTAGAATCATAAATAAGAATTCTCCTGCTTGGAACTTTAATAACTGTTTTTGTTTCACAAATATTGTAGCGGTTTTCTTGTGGGTAAAAAAAATTACGTCGTCAATTATAAAATTACGGTGAGCAATGATGCAAGATTTAGATTTATAGAAAACTGTATGAATGAGGTGCACATATGTAAAACTCGAAAACTTCTGTAAAACTCAAATGTAAAAAACTTTAACGTTCAATGACCTCCCTATGAGAAATACTATTATTAACTTTTCGCCAATCATCTACTAATTATTATTTCTATATCATTGTTATTTAAATAGCAGCCCTTATGATGGACGCTCAGACGTCCTGCTTGTAATTAAGGATAACTGCCTGGTTTATTGACTACTGACCTTGTTCACAAGCAACTGATTGAAAAAACCACCTTTAGGTGCACGAAAGCAAAAAATTAGGAAAACCCTACGTAAAATTCAAATTGGAGTAAGACGAATGTATCTAATTGATTACAAAAGGCTGTATCAACAAGTTAACACAGCATGAACGTGGGTGTCCGTTATAGTCGAGTAAAGTAAGAGCTCAATAATTGATCAGGGGAATAAAAATATTTGATGTTACGAGCAGACAAGCTACCGAGAGAAGAAAGAATAGAAAGCAGCAGCAGTGCCCACGTCATTATACGAACTCACACACAGAGAGATATAAGCGGGATCACGACAAAGCCGGCATAACATTTAAGTTAGCCGGGAGCAGCGGCGAAGTCAAAAAGTGAAATTCACAGATGAACGCCGCGAACAAAGCGCGTGGGCGGTTTCGAAACGATCGAACCGCATAACCCTCGCGCGAGCACGCACATCTCGATAGCCTTTGATCGCGCGGGCTTCATCTCCGTGCGAGCGAGCGTCAAGGTAAACTAATCAGCGAGCCTTCGAAAATTTATACCTCTCGAGACGATCGGTTTTTTTTCTAGTCGCGCTTCTAATATTCCTTGGGAGTTTCCGTAACCGATTCTAAACGCGATGCTCGAATGGGAATTCATTTTTTTTCTTTTTTTAAGGTTTTTAGTCGGGAAATTTTAAAATTTTTGGGATTAAATTTTCAAAAAAAGTCTGCAGGGTGTTTTGCATTTTTAATTTAATTTCAGCTTGGTGGATGAATTTTAATTTAAAAGGTAATTTTTTATCTTTTTTTTTTTTTACATTTATTTTTTACAAACTTTTTGCCAAAGTGAAGCTTTTCAGGTATATTAAACTTTGTGAAAAAAATTTGTTTGGATAATCCTTTTAATTTTTCAGAGTTTTATATCGAGTTAAACTTTTTTTTTTTTTTTTTTTTTAGTTGTTAATATTTTTGAACACCAATCAAGCTTCGTTTAGTTTAAACCTTTTTGAAAGTTTTCTGTAATATTTTTTCTAAAATTACATTACATCTAGCGAAGTTAAATTAAAACTTTATCTTTGCTTGTACTTTCTTCGGGAAAACTTTTACCTAAAATATTTGCACTCAGTTTTTAACGTTACCTTCGAAAATTAATATTCTTTGAAGATACTCAAAGGGTGCATGTAACTATTTACTTTTGGAGCATGTACTCTGTTGCTTGAAAATTTTAAATAATTTAAAGGAAAATGATCAGAATCTCTTTGTTTCCCATAAAAAAGGTAGGTAAAAAATAAATATATTCTTTGAAAAAGACCAATATAACAATTATATTTAACGCATGTAATAATATATTCTCGGCACGGTTCTACTAAAAAATGCAGCAAAATTACGATATAACGCTCACGCACACCGTCGGTGCAATATACCCGTGCGCGCTATTTTTCCTTTTTTCCACGATAAAGAAAGAAAAAAAGGAACTCGCAGGAAAAAAAAAAAAAAAACTGTCTAGCGCATCGGTGCGTGACGCACGTGAGCGCCGGAAGCCCTCCGCCCGATGTAGTAACGCCGCGGAGTGAAATTCGCGCGAGCGCGTAATTCGCGACCACGCAAGGTCATTTTTTAAACTTTTTTTTCTTCTTTCTAATGCCCCGCCACGGTGCGTTATCGCTGGCTCTTACGTAAACGAGGATTTTCATTAGAAACAGTGAAAGAAAGAAAAAAAAAAAAACAACAACAAATAATAAAGCTAAGCAGCATGGGGATTTAATTGCGGCAAAAACGTGCGAAATGGAGAATTAGGCCATCACACTAGGAGCGTAACGTTACATTGCACCCATCAACTAGTTGTATACTTTTTTTTTTTTTTTCATCATTATACGTTTTATTTGGGGCGAGACAAAGCAGCTAATAATGAATGGCCAGGCGAGCACCGTCGATCGAGTTGTGCGTTCGACGTGTGCGGATTTTCTTTCTCGAGACCCCCACTACGATTATCTCCTCCTTTTTTCTTCTCGTGGCCATTCTATTAGCGAATCCAGCCGTCGTCATTTCGGTCAGCTGCGTGCGCTACATTTTCTCTTTGTTACGCGCACGGCTCGACGTCCCTGTTGTTAATTACATATTCAGCGCGTTGTTTCTGAGGATTTTTCCTTCTATGTCTTTGTTTTCGTTATTACCTTTTTTTTTTTTTTTTTTATCTCGGCTTCCCTATCCTCTTTTGTTGCGCGCGAAGGCTGCTGCGTTTATGCGCACAAAATAACGGCTAAATGACTGGAGGCGGCCAGAGTTGCACTTTGTGCTTAATTTACCTCGCGGAATTTTCGTTACCCAAGAAAAGGATCAAGTCTTTTTCCTCTACCGGCCCGGCACATAAGCTTTTGTTTTCAACCGATATTTTATCCTTTTTTTTTTTCTTCCCGTTTTATGTGGACTGCAGCTGGTCTTCAAGTCCGCGTTTTTAGTGAGTCATTATGCGCGTAAAAATGGAGCAATTATTATCATTATGGTCCTTCAAGAGAATAAAAAAATTCAAGCCCATATTTTACTGTAGGTAAAACTCGAGAGCGGTGACGAAAAATATGTTAACATACGTTGAAAATATGTAGGCACATATTGTAGGAATTTTAATGATGACTACTCTAAATAATGAATTGGTTTATCTGTTTCAACGCAAAATCGCAAAACTCCACTGGTTTGTTTAAATGCACGTACGCGGCATGGAAGTAAATGCATGTGATGCAAACTAAATTCATAATATCCCGAATAATTAATGAACTAATATCAATTCATTAAATGTACGAGTTTACGTGGAATGATATAACAGTTCCGCGCCATAATACTAATAGATTTGATATAGATTGTTTTTAAACTCCACGCCTATAATATTGTGAAATCTGCTAATAATTTTACGTGAATTCTTCATGCGACGAGTATCGTTTTTCATCAACGACAATAAATGTTTTCCATGATATATGAGCTTTTATCATCCTTAAGGAAAAATCTAATTACTTCGATTTTGTTCATTAAATATTTATTAGGTACAATAGTTTGAAAATAAATTAAAATTTTATTATTTTTTATTTACGATTTTACCCACATTCAAAAGAGTAATAGAAAAATTTAAATTTATTCATGGTGATTTCTCAAATTTTTTTTCTCACTTAATCACTTAAATTTTTAGTATATTTTTTTATTTAAAAATAATAAAACTCGTTCTGAATATAAATGTAGCTTTATGCTTAATACGAAATTTTTTGTTACACGAGCGTACTTGAATTAATGTCGCACCGAAGAACATGTATTTGTACAGGAAGCGGCAGTGAAAAAATTTCAAATAAAAAATAACAAGCAGCTTATTAATATTGAATAATTTGATAATCTTATATTTTATTAAAAAATTTTATTGCGAATTTCATCGATTTCACTAAATACATTCGTGACCTAATTATGTAATTCATTGAGAGTGTGTAGGTAGCACCATGTTTCTAAGGATTAAGTTCTAAAATTTGCTCAATTTCATGTTTTAGGAACTTGATAAAAACTTTTTTATACTTTTTTACTAATTACTTACTAAAATTTCAATTCAAAGAGACGAGTTCAAACAGTATGAATCTAAATCCTTCCCGATCACCCCACTACAGCGATAACTCAGTAGTGTATTTGCGTGGCGCAACATAAGTGATGTTTTTCTTTCTTTTCGCTTTAACTCTTCGTTAAGCAAGTTAATAATCATGGTCATACTATTTACTACTTATTTCATGAAATGACTGTAATTATTTAGTTAATCATTCTTCACGGAATTAATAAAATTGATTTTGTTATTGATTGAATAAAAACATATATTATACGAAAAAAATCATAAAATAACTATTTATTTTAGTTTTAGTTTGAAAAATAAAATAAAATAAAATGAAACTGAATTTTTAAGCATTATAAAAATTAACAATTATGAGTTAATTTAAATTCAAAGTTAATTTGACTTAGTTAAATTACTCCTTTTCTTCAATGGTTTACTATATTTAATAGCTTGAACACTTCTCTTACGTGTAGCTTATGAAAGTTTCATGTGCTCATAAAAGCATAAAAAAGTTATATATGTACATTTATGAATTTTCATTAAAATAAAAAAATAAAGAAAAAAAAAAACCTATCACAAAGACTTTAACACTTTTAATTTCAAGAGAAAGAAAAAAAAACCAGAAAACTCTCAGCACGAATCTAATAACATTAATAATAGTAAGTTCAAGAAATTGTGTAAGTTTATCGGCTCATGAATTTATTCAAAGGTTAATAAATTCGATACTCTAGCTTATATACTAAAAAAAAAAAAAAAAAAGTTAAAAATAATTGATTTTATCAACGCTCTCAATCTCCTTGAAATAAATTAAACCAAACTTTTTCTAACTTTCTTACGTAATATAATGTAGATTCCAGTGACAAGGGGAAAAATTTCTTTATTTATTATTTTTTTTCTTTAGATGCAGTAACATCTTGCTAATCCAAATAAAAATTACGCATTCAATACTTCTTGTATAAACGGATGAATGTATATCCTCGTATTTCTCGTCTTTGCAAAAGTTTAAATTTTTATAAACTGAACTACTACTTTCTCATACCTTTATTTTCTTTATTTATTTATTTATTTTATTATTATTATTTTTTTAATACTTAAAATTACACTGAAAAAAAGTTTTCAAAGTCTCATGCAACATGACTTCAAGAACTTTCAAGAGAATAACTTTTCTACCTTCGAGAAAAAAATCAATCACCCACATAAGTAGGAAAGACTTTTTAGATATTTCCGTGGAAACATTATAATTTAGCGTTGAAATCAAATTGGTTCGTTGAACATTGCGTATATCCTGAGTCGCAGTACTTCTGTACTGTTCTTCGGACCGAAAATTTTAAATTGTTGTAACCTTAACCTCTTCTTGCATGGTGGCCTCGTGTAATGGTGTTCATCTTACTATAAAATATTGCGTTATTCTATGTTTTCTAAATCGTAAAAAAAAGCAAGGACCTACTAAAGCTACTTTTATTCGTCTAAAAATACTGGGCTTACAGGCATAATTATTTAAAAGTTTTTATGTAGAAACAGTATAAAAAGCTTAATGCTCGGCTTAATGTATGTTTTTTTTCATTAGTAAGAATTTTAATGTAATGTGTTGAAGGACCCATTATTTTTTTTTTTACTATAAATATTTTAATGACTCTTTTGATAACTCTTTTTGCAAGCTTGAAAAAAAAAAAAAACAAATTATTATTAAAAAAAGATCTATCATTGTATCTGTACCATAAATAATGTTTTACAGTCGTCATCAAGCCTCGATAACAGTTTTTTGAATCAAATTTATGATCTTCGCATAAATTTAAGAAAAATAAAAATAAAAACCCAACATGAAAAGTGAGTACAATTGTAGAATATAACATTAAATCATCGAGTGTGCAACTGCGAGATAAATCCGCTATGTTTGCGTTTGAGCTCATTTTTTTTTTTTTTTTGCAGTTTTATAGATACTGAACATGAAGTTTTATTGTGACAGCCAAACGAAAAAAAGCCGAATGCAATGTCATGATGTTTTTTTTATTTTTAAATTTATTGTATATGACTTTTATTTGGAATTGAAATTTTAAAGTCGTTAACAAATTATTTTTACCTTAAAATTTTATTAATTTAATATTAAAAAAAATTTTATTCTGAGTATTCAATCAAAATGATTGTCTAAAGCTTGAAATTCAACCTCATTTATAAAGGCATCGCATAAATGATAAAAATTTTAGTTGCATCGAATAGATATTTAAACGAGTGTTCCGAAATTTAGCTTAAAAGTTGTTTGCTTTAAGTTACCGAGAGGATTCACGTACTTGTGGGGAGATTCAACCTTCAACTCAGAAAAATTCTCGTAACGCAAGACTTGAAATTTTAGTAATGATATAATACGAGGCTTCGGTAATTATGCAGGACAAACCCTAGCATCAACATTCAGGAAAAAATGACAAATGTTTATCCGAGGCAGCGGGCAACGGTACTCGCAATCTCCGCACCGAGGCCCGCAGAAAATCGGTCCTCAATTATACATTGAAAAGAAGAAGAAAAGCAAAGCCCGAGGAAAAAGAAAAAAAAAAAAAAAGACCGGAGCAATAATGAACTCTCCGAAAATACTTGGTCATGAGACCAAGCTCTGACTCACGTAGGCCAGCAGGTTCAAAGACCCCAACCTGCCCCTCGCAGCAACCACCGCAGCTCAAAAAGAAAAAGAAAAAAAAAAAAAAAGGTTAAAAAAACCCTCCCAACTGTTGCTCCGGCAGCTCCCCCACCTTTACGTTCTCCACTTCGTCGCGGTACCTTCCAAGTTCGTGGGTTCCCCGGTAAGGAGTACGGGGACCAGGACGACGGGTATACCTCCTCAAGGTGCAACCAGCGGCAGCTGGAGTCGGACGGGAGCATGATTCACCGCTGATGTGTATCCGGTACCACCAGGTAGATCTGGCATCGCTGTACAGCTGGCCTGTTGTAAGGAGGCGGCGGTGGTGGTGGCGGCGAACCTTACATTCTCCTTTACCAACTCGCTCTCAGCTCAGCTCGCGCTGTGGTTGCGAAAGGACTCCCCGCGAGCAGACTTGCCCTGGTGGGAGAAGACGGAAGGACCTTTTTACCTTTTTTTTTTTTTTTTTTTTTTTTTATTTATTCCTCCTTTAGTCTCTCCTTTATATTACTTTTGATCGACTATATTTCACCCACTTATAGGGTCAAAACAACACCACTTGTTCCTTGCTTTTTTTTTTTTTTCTTTTCTTTCTCACTTGCACTCGCGTACGGTCCTTTTAAACTTGCTTAGCTCACTGTTGTACTGGTTACGCGCCCAAAGAAACCAAACCAAATCAAAATAAAATAAAACGAAAAGCAGGCTCGCTACGAGGAGTAGCATCAGCTGCAGCTGTGCAGCAACATAGGGGAAAAAAAAAAAAAAAAAAAGAGAGGGCGATGATCAGTTAAAAGGATAAAAGCCGATGGTCGCCGCTGTAGCGGTTACGGCACGGTGCACCGAGACTAAAAAACTGTGACCCCCCTGCGGGACACCAAAATTGAATAACAAAAAAAAAAATTAAACAAACCTTGAAATAAACAGTAACAAAAAAAAAAAAAGAACACTCGTTCACTATTTAATGGAAATAAAAAGGAAAAAGAACTCGGGTACGAGTATATTTAAGAAAAGAAAAATAGTATATAATAAGGCCGGCGCGTGCTCGCTCGTGTAAGCGTCGGTACCGGGTGCAGTTTAAGCAGCGGAGCGTCCGTCTCGCGGACGAGCTCACGACGAGGCCGCGGCTCGACTAACACTGGAGCGAGAGGTATAAAAGTCAAGAGAGCCGAGGAGAACGCAGGCGCGAGCGAACAGGTCGCCCGATCAGCCGCGAATGAGGACAACGACTTCCCCCACTAGCACCGCTGCAGTCTGCACCCGCCGTGTCCTGACTCCTGTCCTGTGCGTGTGTGGGTTTACTTAGGGCTCCTTCGTCCTTCTGCTAGCCACAATTCCTTCGAAAACTACCAACCTACTCGTTTTCTTATTTTTTCACTCTATTTTAAATTAAATACTAAATTAGATAACTAAAAGAATAAGACGAATGTTCCGTGAGATTTAAATGAGATCATTTTATATTAGTAGCTTCATTTATGCACTGATCTAGCTAATTGGCGATAAGTGCTTGTTAAATGTGTCGGAGAACAATGCTCTTCTATTTTAATTATTGAAGTGGTATAAACGCGTCAATTGATGGCTAATGAAGGCCAGGCCCCATTTACGTACAATTGGCTACGGAATTGATAATTCTGCCAACTAGACAGACTGGAGTTTTATATGTTTCATTATATTTTGTTTTTATAATAATCTTATGTCATTAATACAGGCATTTAAAAAGTTCGAGTATAAATAAGTAATTTAAAATAATTGAAGCAGCTCGATAAAAGGTACTTATGAGAACTTTCACTGATGCCAAAGGTCGGTAATAATCGAAAAAAAAGGTTTAGTACAAACGTTACACAAGAAAGAACCCGTAGCGGAGGCTTGGCGCCCACGATAAACGCCACCGCGAGTTGTGATGAAAAGGAGCGTTGCTCTCGTGCGGCGCAAGCATCAGTTATAGGATATTACATTATGGGTATGCCGAAGGGCCGATGCACTCAGTTTTTAGGAAGAGCGATTACGCCCTTTTTTCATCCTTCGCGAGGTGAGCGACCGTCTGGTGTGCTCCCCACACTGCTCTAGACGTATATAAGTAAACGGATCGTTCAGGATTCTCGTTGACTGCATAGCCTAGGGCTTTTGTGCAAATTATATTTTGAGTTCTTTGATAAGCTTTGATTATAAATATCCACAACTAAAAAACTTTAAATTTCAGGAATGATTTTTGTGTTCCTTAGTTTTGAGCACAGAAAGTTGTTGTTTTACTTTCAAAAATATTTTCGAGATTCTTGTAAAATTTCAACTTGAAAAATTTCTTACGAGCCTGTTCTAATTTTGCACTTGATGCTATTTTTTTGTGTGATTTTAGGCGCGACTTAATAATACTATTTTTTATTTCTAATAACTGAATAAATTTTATTTAGTAAGATCAATCAACAGATTTTTTAAGTATATGATAAACTTGTAAGTGTACTTATTAATTTTATGCTTAGTTTTTTTTTTTTTTTTTTCTTATTATTTGCCCTATACTATGATAATGATAATTTTGAGAACATTGAAAATAAAAGATATGTTTAATCCTAAAGTTATTTTTTAATATTTCAATAAATTTACAAAAGAGTCAGAGGGCATTAGTAATTTTCGGATTATTCCATGATTTCATAAAAAAAAAATTCTCAAATTTTCGATTGGACCCGATTAGCAGAAGCTTAAATTTCTACTTGTATGTAGCCCAAAACCGAAAATTACTTGACATTTAAAAGCCTTAATAAATATTCTAGTTTTGATCTCTAACTCTAAAATAACGAAAAACTAGAAGCACAAAGTTTGTTATGTATAACGAATGATTTTGAATGTTACTTGAGTCGACCACATTTTAAATAAATGTCCATAGAAAAAGAAGTTGGAAATTTTTTTGACCATGAGAGAATCAAGGACGGCTAGGATAACATCATTGAGATGAGAACAGCTATGTGACAACCGATTAAATTTCAATCTTGTGTAACCTCTTTCCTTATTATACAGATCTAAAATATTTCAAAGATGAGCATAAATACATTGATATAGAATTGATTATTAAATTATTCGTGTATTTGATGAATGATTTATTGATTCAGAGTTAAGGACGCTTCAGGGCATAGTATCTCAATCAGAAGGTATCTAAATTCAATTAAAAAACTTAAAGAAAATCTGAAAATTAAAATTTTTTATGCTTTTAATATTTACAACATAAATTAAAGTTGTTAAACACACTTTAATATGGCTTTGAAGAGTAAAATTGTGTTTACATCAGCCAATCATAATTTTTTTTTTTTTTTTTTTCAAAACCTAGTATGATTACCCAATGTTTTTTTAATTTTAAACGAAACCTCAATCTTTTTTCACGTCTGATTGCAAAATATTATCTTCAATTATTGGATATTGACAATGTAAGAAGATTTTACCGCTTTTTTCCATAAACACTGGTGTATTTCTAGTTTTCTCTAAAATGATTTTTTTCTCAAAAATGACTCTGATGACCTCACTTTTGATTTATACAAAAGTTATAGGTTTTGATTTAAGGGATTTGAAGGAATCTTTTTTAACTCTATTTTTTGGATTTTTTGTTACCCGCCCAAAGCCTTCTTGGACTGGTTTGCTTTACAGCATTTTGGAATTAAATGATATGACAGTGGAAATTTACTTTATTTTGTTTAAAAAAAAATTTTAAATTATTCATTTTTTTAGTAATATCAAGTTGAAAATTTGTTCTTGAGCTGCAAACAAAAAAAATCATGAACGATGATCGTAGATAGTTGTCGTAACAAAGACTAAATTTTTTATTATCACTGACTGATTTTTTGTTTTTATTTTGAGCATTATAAATAAGACTTTTTTGATATCTCGTACAAAAAAGCCTGAAAAGAAAATTTTATTAAAAATCACTATATAATCACAAAAAAAAGTAATAGTGGTTTTGTAGCTTTTTGAAAGGAGACAAAGCCTTTAAAATTCTAAATAATTTAATCAACTATTTACAAATTAATCAAAACAGATTTTTTTTAAATTTATTTTAAAAAATCACCCAAATCAAACAAGATTTTTTTACACGACTGCAAATAGCTATAATTCAAAACAGCATAGTGAGGATATTTGCTAATAGAATCTAACATAATTTTACTAGGGATATCTATTAACAAAATAAATTAGTGGAATACGAATAAACGACGTGAGTATTTGTACAAAAACGATTGTAAAGATCATATTTGAGGAAATATTCTTAAGCGTTGCTTACCTCAAATACGACTGTCATAATCGATCCTGTACGAATAAATATCGCTTTTTTTTTTTTTTTTTTTATCATGCTTTTAGAAACCTCTGCACAAAATTTATATGCAAGTAGGAAGTATTAATTTCAGTCTTACACTCGAATCAAATAAATATCAAATATCTAATCCTAGCTAAGATATAATATATGGGTCACGCTCAAAAAATTTTAGCACTTTTGTGTGAATAATTGCTGGTTTATCGTTTTTAAAAGTAATTAACTGATTTTATTAGCTTTTTTGGTCCGAGGTCGAGTTGTCTTTTTGATGGCTTTTACAAAAATTCATGAGACACATTTTGATTTATTCTCAGAAAACTAGTTTTCATGACATTTTTAAATTGTATCGTAATATAAAGATATGAATATATTTTTTTACTAAAAATTCTCGGCTTACTTCAGAAGCATGCTAATTCAGAAATCGCGCGTGCAACGCGCTAACTTACAGCCGGTTCAGAAACATGCTAACTCGGAGCCGGTTTAGAAACGATCAGCTAACTCAGATTCAATTTATAAACGTGATAACTCAGATTTCGTTTAGAAAAGTGCTATCCCAGATTAGATTCCTTTCACGATGTTCAAGTTAGTGTAAAATAAAAAAAAAAATAGAATTCAGACCGAGATAGCACTTTTCAAACCGAATCTGAGTTAACATGTTTCTGAATTGGGGTGACGAAATAATATAGAACAAAATTCTATTTAAAATATTGTATAAAAAAAAAAAATGTAAAGTTTATTACAACTGATTTATAAAAACTTATAATCTAAATCATAAAAATATAAACACATCTAATTAAGACTTTCAATAAAAGTGTGTTGTAATAAGTTGTAGTAAGAAATTTCAGAATCAAGTCTAAGAGGTCACTTGAAAATCTTATGCAAGCTTAAAAATAAGAAACCCTGCTCCCATCAAAAATAAATATTTATTTACTTACGGAAACATTTTTATTTCAAAATTTTGAATTACTTCATAAAATAATATAAATCTTTTATTTATTGTATAGCGTTAGTATTTCTAACGATAAAAATAAAATTTTTAAAAGCTGAACGAAAATTTATTTAAAATTTAAATTGCAAGCGCGAAAAAATTTTTTGCGCAAAGGAAAGTTTAACTTTTAAAAGTATTGTGTTCAAATTCTGGTGATTGACAAGTAACGACCAAAGTATAACCTTTTACTTTTTTACAACCGTCAACCTATAGCATATGTACAGATACTCTTCCGTGAGAGTTTTGCAGGTCAGCGGGAGACTCGAGGCAGAGTCTACGTTTTCGTTGATTGCTCCTTGTCCCCTTATTTTCTCATTTTTATAACGCAACTCTCTCTTCTTCGAGTCTTTGAGTTTTCGAAGAAAAAAATAAAAAGAAAAGTTAAAGAGAGGTTGCGTCGTATCTCTTTTGTTGGCTCATTCTTTCATTTTCTTCCCTACCTACGTATCTTCCACGAGAAGTTTTTTTTTCTTTATCTCTCCCCTGAGATCTCCCCGAGGCTGTCTTCGGAAGTATGTCCATCTATGGCTACTCGGTGCGTTCTTTGACACCAGTGTACTTGCACAGAAAATCGCGAGTTTCAATTTGAAAATTCTAAAAATAAACACGATTATTCACATTTTCTCTTGTATGCATTTCCTGGCCGGCATCACATTCTTCCTGGTTATTAAACTTTACAATGCATCACTGCCTCGATTCATTTTATTGTTTTAAATCTCCATTGTATTTTAAAAGAGATCTTCAACAATTTCAATTATCACTTATTCATATATATATATATATATATATATATATATATATATATATATTAATTCATTAAATTTTGTTTACTTTCTATTAAAGATTAAATTTTTTTTTTTTTTTTAATGAAGACTATTTCTTGTACTCAAATAGAACAAGCTGAGTATATTCTAAGAGACGTGTTGCAGATCAAAAATTTGTCAAAAAATAAATTTTAAATAAAAATAGATGCGTGTATCAAGATAAAATAGCAATTCAATGGTTTATCTGATTTTCACAATTAAAGAAGAATTTTCTATCATGAAAACATTTAACAAAAAATATAGTTTAAAATAAATATATTATGTTTTATTTAGTTCATACACCGACCGAAGATCGAATAAAAGATAAACTTGAAATACAATTTTTGATTAACTTAAACTAGCACATTTTACTTATGGGATTATTTTACTTTCTCAGATCATTTAAGTTACGCAATGTTTTTCTTTTAGTAAATAAAAAAAATGGTGACTGAAATTTTCAGTTGATTTTTCTACTTCTGATGGTCGTCAAAAAATAAAAATGTATTTCATTTTACGGGTCTTCTAAGAAAAATTTAAGAAATGGCTAATGAAATCGGTATAAATGAAAAAAAAAAAAAAAAAAAAAAATTGGTGTGGCTTTCTTGTATTAACTGCCTTATGGCAGTTACTCCGGGAAAACGGTTTTTTTTTTTTTTTTAAGTTTTTTGACTTGGCATATAGTGGTCTCAATTTTGAAACGTTAAGCTTCGAAGAGTAGCTTTTTGCCTCAATTCTACATAAATCTTAGTCTTTTATTTAATAACTTGATTTTTTGAAATTTTTCATTTGAAAAAAGAGTATGCTTATAGAGTATTTTGAAAGGAACAATGTGGTGTAAAGAAAAATACAGCAAACGCTCCTAATTTTCCAGATCAAGACATGACAGTGGTGAAAAAACACTTTTTTATGACTTTTATAAGTTTTCTCGAATTTTCGGGTTGATAGAGCAATTATATAGGTAGTAACTTTGTAAATGTTTACTTTGCACTTCGTTTAGTGCAATGTATGTTACTCTATTTCTGACATAAAAATGAAAAAAAAAAAAAAAAGAATTGTGTTTTTTTGAGATTACAGCGAAAATCAAACGATTGTTCAATAGAATCTGGAAATATGTGTAGTATTTTTAAATACAGATTGTATAAAGGAGTAACTTTTTAACATAATACAGGAATATCTATCGACTTTTGTTGACATTCAATGTAGTTTTAAAATCACGTCACCGAAGATAATCAAATGTAAGTACATTCATACGTACGGACGGAGGAAGAAGTATTTCCTTAACGTAATATAGAAATAAGATTAAGTTAACTTCACTGTAATTTTAGTAAATCGACTTATTGAGAAAATCTTTTGAACGTATGGATGTACGGAAACTGAATTTTTTTAATATTATGAAGATAAACCCTTAAAAACTTATATGTGGTTCGTAACATGAAGTCGAAAAATTTAACACTGATTTGGTAAAATAACAAGTGGTCATGAATAAGGACAAGTAGAGTAAAAGTAGTAAGTGGTCACAACTTTTTGGAAATTTCTTGACAGCTGGTCGTTCGATTTTTAATAAAATCCTTACTTTAGAATTATTATTTATGGATGAAGTCATTTTCTGGGAACACGTTTTGTTTAAAATTGCATTCTTCACTTCAATTCAATTTATCAAACTAGAATCACGAAAAATTTTTGTACACATTGATCTATAGTGTATAATGTCGTTTGAATTTACTTTTAAAAATTATCAATTTCAAGTCTATATTTTGGTTTTTCCCTAACAACTATTACCCCATCTTGTAAAAGTTTATAAAAACATATAATTTACAATAAATTTGAAAAATAAATAAATAAATTGTTAACTGATAAAGAACTTTGTAAGTAGAATTTAGAAAAGTTTCTTATTGTTTTAAAAAAAAGTTGGATATATTTCAACACTGTGTAAGAAATAATATTTAATTGATCCCTATTTTGTAAAATATCATTAAAAAAATTTATTATGTGTAAATCAAATGTATGTACAGTCTTATTTACAGATTTATGTACAGATATCTCGTTATTACTAAAATACAAAACTTTTTTTACATGATCTTCAACATGTAACATCATTTTTGATAAAAACTTATAAAACTTAGCTCTTATACTTTCTCAGTTGCAAATAATAAAAATTTTTGGGCCTATTATTATTGAAAAAATTAATGTATGGCTGATTATCAATAATAAACAATTTTTTGAGTCTGCAATTTAAATAATGTTAAAAATAGAATTATTCAATACTTTTTTTGCACAAGGTTTTAAAGTTTAACTTAAATTTTAACTAATTTTTTTCGAAATGAAAAACTTACTAGGTATCAAAGTTAATATTTTAAAAAGTAACAATTTTTTCACAATTAAAAATATTCAAGTAAAAAATTTGAAGAAAAAAAAATATTAATTCAGACCAAACTCATATCTGTGTAGAACACACAAAAAATTCAGAATTTTTAAATAAAAAAGTAAAGTTAAAAAAAAAAATAATTATAGTCCTATTCGTTCAGCTCATCTACACGCTAGTAACCAACCCTGCAGCTCACTTAAATTTAAAACGTGTTTGAAACTTTTAAGTTTTCAGATAATAATTTCTTAGTAGAATATTTTAAATTAGGTATTTAAAAAAATTTTATTTTTCCACTTGAGAAAGTGTAAGGTTTCTAAAGTAATAAAGTAAAATGAAAGGCGTTGATATTTGAAGTTCTGTTTGTTCAATAGAAATTTAGTAGTCAGCTGCATTGTTTGCCAGATAATCACGACGACCAATATTAGAAGCTTGCTTGTTCTGAATTGCTTCCAATTTTGGACATTCTGTAATTCTATGACCAAGACCACCGCAGTAAGAACATCCTTGGGCATCTAAAAAATTAAAAATACGATTAGAATGATTGTACTTTAAAATTATTTCAGTAATCTTGAAAAAAGAAAAAAAAAATTTAATTGTACCTCCAACAATGTGATTATATTTTTCGTTCTCTGAGCACAGTTCAAGAAGAAAGGGAGGAATTTTTTGTTTAGCTTCAATCAATAAGTGTTTCAAGTCTAACAAAACTGATTCATCATTCGACTTATTGATAAATGTCGTTGCTCTACCAACATGGCCAGATCGACCAGTTCTTCCTATTCTGTGAACTAAAATAAATAACATTTCATTTTTGATAAGTTCAATTGGGTAATAAAATTGTATAGTTATAAAGTTAAAGTTTGTAGAGTTTACCATAGTTTTCAATGTCGTCGGGCATGTCGTAATTAATAACATGTTGTATGTTCATAAAATCTAAACCTTTAGATGCAACATCAGTTGCCACCAAAACATCTTTTTTTCGAAGTCTGAAAGATTCTACAGATCTTGATCTTTCTTCTTGATCCTTTCCTCCATGAATGGCAACTGCCTCAATACCTTTTAAAAGCAAGTATTCATGAATGGCATCAACATCTTGTTTTTTCTCTGCAAATATCAAAACTTGTGGCGGTGTCTTTTGCAGACATTCTAGAAGATACACAATTTTAGCTTCTTGCTTCACATATTCAACTTCTTGAATTACATTTAATGAAGCAGCTCCTGCTCTACCAACATTAATGGTCACTGGTTTTACTAGAGCTGATCGAGCAAAGTTTTGAATTTTCTTTGGCATAGTAGCAGAAAATAACAAGGTCTGTCTTTGACCCTAAAAAAAATAAGTAATTATTAAAGTTTAGTATCATTTTTTTATGAATTATTCAGTCAACTATAAATTCTTACTTGAAAAAAAGAAAATATTGTCCTGACATCCTCCTCAAAGCCCATGTCAATCATCCGATCAGCTTCATCCATACAGAGATATCTACAGACATCAAGTTTTACCGATTTTTGGTCCAACATATGCATCAATCTTCCAGGTGTTGCTATCATAATATGTACTCCTCTAAAATAGAAAAATAAAAAACTTAATAATAGAAATAAGAGTCACTTAAAATAGTTTTGAAACTTTATTACTTTCATAGTATAAAAATATGAAATATTTAAAAAATTTAATATTACCTATTAATTGTTTCCAAAGCTTCTGACATGGAAACACCTCCGATGGCTAAGCAACATCGAATTTCAGGACAATGAGCACGTCTTAAACTATTAGTAAAATGCTGAACAATATCAAAAGTTTGTTTTGCCAACTCTCTCGAAGGACATATGATCAAACCTTCAACATAAAAAATAAAATCATAGTTTATAAATAACTAAAATTGTTTAAACATAAAAATTTAAGAAACAAAAAAATTAATAATTGTACCATAAGGTCCTTCATTTTTTTCAAAAGGCATGTTGACTTCTTGTTCAAGACAAAACATTATAAGTGGAAGTACAAAGACTAATGTTTTACCACTTCCAGTAAAAGCAATTCCAATTATATCTCTGCCAGATAATCTAAAATTATTATATAGTGATTTTTTTATACTTAAAAAAAAAAGGTTTTTTTCAATTTATTTTATTTATTTGAAAATCTTACACAGCAGGAATTCCTTGAATCTGAATTGGAGTGGGTTTTTTAATACCTTTCTTCTTTAACCCATCTAGAATCCCATCATGAAACTTCATTTCAGAAAAAGTTCTTAATGGAGGAGGAATGTCTTCACCTTCTACTGAAATACCAAATTTTTTTCTTACTCTTTCATGTCTTGTTTCACCTAAAGCTAAAACAGCTCTTGGTGGAAGCCAAGATGTTTTAATCGGATCTTTATACTCAATTCCTTTGGCCAACTCTGCAACTCCCATCAAAGCTTTATTTTCGGCAACACTTTCCAAAATTTTTTCTTCTTCCTTTAATTGTTTTTCCATAGCACTTTCTTTTTTGGCTAAAAAAAACAAATATTTATAGATTTTTTAAATTAACAAAAATATATTGGAAACTGTACTTATCAGAGAAAAAAAATTGTAACTTACCTTCTGCCAACTTTTTTAATTCTGTGTGTTGATCCAGTAAAGAAATATTAAATTTTCTCCCCCAAGATTGTATATCATCGTCTTCCCCTTCATCTTTTTCATTTTCACTACTACTTATTGCAGTTCCATAAACTCCAGCATCTTTAAGTTGACCGATGCGACCCAATTTCATCAATTTTTGCTGCTTCCTCTCTTTTACAGAAACGTAAGGTACATAATTTTCATCATCAGATTCAACTTCCTCTTCTAGTTTTCTTCTTCTTGACGATTTGTTTTCCATTTTGATAATGTTTATTTTAGTTACAATTTTTTACTCCAATCGTTTAATTAGTCTTGGGTTGTGCATCAGTAAGCCGACTGAGTCAGACTCACTAGACTGCCGACTGCAGCAATCAGCTGGTTTGATCAGACTGAATCACTGAAGTAAACAAGGTACGTAGTCTAATACGTATACCGTGAATCGTGATCATCTGTAATATTGTCCCGCCTTTTTACAAAATTTTATAATTATATTAAAATTGTTAATAACAAATAAAAAATTTATTTATTTATTTATTTGAATGGTCTTAAAAATTAGAAAATTATTGCTATCATGAAAACAGTATAATTTTAGTGCCCAACTGCCTTGAACTGCCTACTATCTAACCAATGAAATCATCTGAAATTTACTCATCTAAAAGACTTGACGCTATATGCCCAGCAAAAGTGCGGAGGGAGCAGGCGCACGACGGAGCAACTGCAGAAGTATTTCTGCCGGTCGGGTGGTGTTATTCAGGGGCAGGGTTGCTAGCACGAATTAAAAATTTCACATGAGTTATGAATGAATAAAAAATAATTAATTAACCGTCAGGCTTTCAACCCCTTAGAAACCCTGAATGCCATTAAATAAACAAACTCCGGGAGTTCGAAACCCCGTAGCCCTGGGAGGGTCGAGTTTGATAAAATATTGTTATTTTAAAAGTCGTGTTTAATTAAGTATTTAATAGTTATAACAACATAAATAATTAATCGATGCTCAATGACGCAGGGTAAAAAATAACAGTTAATTTATTCAATTCTAAAATATATATTTTATTACTTAAAGAATGTATTAAAAAATCCAAATAATTAGTTGATGTTCAATGATCCAGGGCGGTAAAATAATCAAAAACCACACACACACTCACACACACGCATATAATTTTTTTTAATAAATATATGGTTTTTACAAAAACTTCCTTAAACTGATATTAATTATTAAACAAAAAAGCTACACAAATATTTTCAACACTAAGAAAACTGCAATAGGATTAAACAATTTAAATAGAAATATTATACTTTCTTAAAAAAAATATTTGACTCTTACAGCAACACAATGTATATTATTTACTTCTATTTACTTAAACTTCTTGAACAATATATAAATAATATAAAAACGTAGAAATGTTTAAAAGATACTACGATTCGACTATGATGCAATGACGCTTCAATACGAGACATCATTAATTTAATTTAAGTTTCCTTTTTTTTTTAATATTTTAAAAGTACTTTTCTAGTACTTACTACAGAAACATTAAAATTTTCATAAACTTGAATAGTTACAGACAAACATAAAAAAGTTACGTAGAAATACAATTGCTGTCGAATAGTGCAAGCCATAAAATTTTCACAGCTATCTGCGGAATCGGCCTACGACTCTATTTTTTTATACGTTCTAATCTAATACAATTCGAAAATTGCCAGTTATATTTTTGAATTTCAGTACTTATGTTCTAGCTTAATAAATTCTTCGCATACACATGACCTCGACCAGATTTCTTTTCAAGATAATTTAATCCTAAGTCGAAAAAATTTTTTCGCGCGCGAGTTTGGAGCAGCTGATGGCTACACGTGCGCGTGTGCATTAACAAATGACTGTTGACACGTAAGTTGCGTTAGCCCACGCATGCAGTTGGCTCAAAAAACTGTCTGCCTATACTTTAAAGAGTGATCACAACATAATTAAGTATTTGCAATTGATTATCGTATGCAAATAGGTCTGGCTTTGAATTAGTGATATTCTTCATTTGATATTTTTAGTGTTTACGTAAAATTTTTGAATCACTCGTGCTCCTAAATTTATTTGTTTTTTTTTTTTTTTTTTCGTTCTATAAATTTTGTGTCAATGTATTTATTAATACATTATCGGTATCTTTAGTAAAATCAAATCAAATGATGTTATGAATAAAAATGGAAAATAATCAGTCTGTAAGTATTAACAAATAATTTTCAATACTTGGTAAAAAAATTTTAGAACCCATGCAGCAGCTAATTACTGCTAAAACCAATTTTAAATCATTTAGTATAAAAAGTAAATTTTTACAGTTAAATCGGTGCACAAAGTGCAACTTATCTTTTACTCGTGCAGACAATTACAAAAGACATTGTGATACATATCATACCAAACAGAAACTTGCAACTAATTATGTTAGGACAGGTCAACAATTCGTGAGTTGTTATCTTTGATTAAATTATTACGATAATTTAGTGCATTTACAAGTTTAAAATTTTCTTTTACGTTTAAAGGTTTGTGACTCGTGTGAAAAAAAATTTACTCGGAAGGATGTTTTGAGCAGACATTGGAGAAGTAAACATGCTGAGAATCAAGAAAAGAATTTTGTGAGTATTTATCCGATTTCTCTGAAACATATCTAATGTAACAGCTGCCTCCTAGATTTCTATTAATTGGTCTTTTCTTTTTAGCTATTTTAATTTTTAACTATTTTTTATCAACTGACCTCTATTGCATGTTGAAATTTTAACAGGATCCGTGTTTGTTACTATTTCATTTCGTATAATGTTCTTGAAAAATTAAAGTATGTTTGAGATAATAATCTATTATTTTTCGAAGTTCATTACGTATTACTTAATTTTACTAACAAACGATTTTATTTATGTAATTTAATTTTTAATTAAAATTTCGAAATTAGAATAAATTCTAATTTCGAAAAAAATGTGTTTAATTTTCCAAAGTAGTTTTAGCTCACGTGTTTTAAGTTTTGTAAAAGACGTAGTTGATTTTTCGAGGTGACAATACAATATAAGGCATTCTTTCAAAATAAGACATTTCTAGTTTGAAACTTTGATTCTTCAATTTTTTTGAAGATAAAATTTTTTGTATTCTTATGTAAACGTAAGTGTTAATTTCATACAAGAAATTTGTTGCACTGTTGAATAAAATTAACATATAAATTTTGTATTTCTTAACTTACTTCGGATGAACTTATTTTATTTAATTATAAGACTTTTTAACGAGTATTCGACAAGTGGCATGATCTAGTTATTCAAGAGTAACAATATGAAGATTTTATTTTATAAATTCGTTTATGTACTAAAATTTACAAAGATCAGAAAGCCGTTAATCATTAAAACTTATATCTTTTACTATTTCAGAGATGTGACTACTGCGGAAAACTCTTCATGAGTAAGCAGACATTAGCACAACATATAAAACTACACATGTCTCATGAGACTGCTGCAAAACCTGTAAGTTACATTTTTATACTCTTCTAGAAAAATATGATGAATTTTTTTCATCAAAATTAAACATAATATATTTATTTATTTTTAGCTTTATAAATGTCCTTTGTGTAAAGAAGATTTTTCGGACAAAACTATAATTATTAGCCATTTTCAAACTGTACATGCAGTTGCCATAGATATAAGCTATTTAGAATTCAGTTCTGAAGATGAGTTTCATGCATGGAAGAAAAGTATTGAAAAAGAACATAATTGCAGTTATATTTTAGAGTTTGGGCAAAAAACGCGAAGTACTTCTCAGTGGTACTGTCATAGAAATGGAAATTTCATATCAGTACCTACGGATGAACGTAAAAGACGAGCTGCAAAAAAATGTTCCAAAAAATTGAATGCGTATTGTCCCTCCAAAATCCATTTGTATATAGATAAAAAAAATTTTAAAGTTACATATATTTCAACGCATGTTGGTCACGATCATGAATTAGTGCACATTAGATTTGACAAAGATACTCGTGATAAAATAGCAGCAAAATTAGCAGCTGAAATTCCAGTCAAGAGAATTATTAAAGATATAAGAAGCGAAAATCTTTCCGATATTTCTTCTGGTGCGAATTTAACAAAAGAACAAACGTTAACAAGAAAAGACGTACTAAATACAGCTGCCTTACGTAATATAAGCAGTGTTGCTATACGCAACGAACGTCGTTGTCCGAATGATGTTGAAGCAGTGGATTCTTACGTGGCAGACGAAAAAAATAAAGATTCTATTTTGTTTTTTAAAAGGCAAGGTGAGCAATATATACCATTAAGGCAAGAAGATTTCGTTTTAATTGTTTGTAAACCAGTACAAATGAAAAAATTAAAGGAGTTCGGCTCTGACGTCATTTGTATAGATGGTACACATGGAACTAACTCTTACGATTTCTTTTTGCACACTCTGTTTTTAATGGATGAATATGAGGAAGGCTACCCGGCATGTTTTTTGATTACAAATCGAAATGACGAACTTGTATTTCATTTACTGTTTGATACAATTAAAAGTAAGGTGGGTATTATACATCTCAAAGTATTTATGACTGACATGCAATTAAGTTTTATAAATGCTTGGAGAAAAGTAATGAGTGAGCCGGAATTTGTTCTGTGGTGCAGTTGGCATGTTAGTAATGCGTGGAAAAATAACTTCTCAAAACTTACGTGTTCTAAAGAAAAAAAAGATCAGTTTATTCTGGAATTGCATGATTTACGTAACGAGACTAGAAAAGATAGTTTTCACGAAAAGTTGGATAAATTTATTCTTAAATATAAATCTAATGAAAGCACGAAAAACTTCATCACATATTTTCAGAATAAATATGCTTCCGTCCCGCAATACTGGGCGTATGCGTACAGAAATTACGCCGGTATTAATACCAACATGAGTCTAGAGCGGTTTCACGGAGTCATAAAGCATGAATATGCTAAAGGTTTTAAAATTGAACAAGTCCAAGATATACTTCATATTTTGGATCAGTATATTGATGATAAGGAAAGTGAAGATCTCATCAACACAATTAAAGGAAAAATATGCACCAAAGAGAAGCAGTTACGGGTAGCGCACAACAAGGCCAAAATTTTCGTTAGTGAAAATCATGTACAAGAAGTCGAAGATAGTGTTTTTACAGTTAAATCATTCACAACTAAAGACTTAGTTTATGTGGTCTCCAAAACTAAATCAAAAAAATGCAGTTTACGAAAATGTTTGATTATTTGTGAAGATTGCAAAGGAGTTTGTAAACATGAATTCATTTGTACCTGTATTGAAAACTGTATCCGCGGTCGAATGTGCAAACACATCCATCTTGTTTGTTTGGTGTTACCTAGATTGTGTGCCAATACAGATTGTGTACATCCCGAAGATGAAATGAATCTCTTTGATGTATCGAGCAAGGATAATCAAAATAATTCGATTATCCCCCATTCGTTTCAATCTGAGAATGAAAACCACAGTAATTCTATTGTCCAACACTCTACTCCTCGAAATAATGTAAACAAAGTAAAATTACAAGAAGAATTCGACAGCATATTAAGTATGGTTGATTCGAAAAAAAAGGAAATATACGTTAAGTTAATGATGTCTCGTATTAAAGCGTCATTAATGGCAACTGATATTCAAGGTGGTCCTTCAACTGAAAATGTACGAGATGAATGTGATGCAAGAATACAGAAGCTTAAACCACAAGCTCGTGGATTTATATCAATGAAAAAAAAAACCCAAAAAACAAAAAATTAGTCGAATCGTAGTATTTTTTAAACATTTCTACGTTTTTATATTATTTATATATTGTTCAAGAAGTTTAAGTAAAAAGAAGTAAATAATATACATTCCCTACCCCTAAAATCCAGCTGGAAATCCAGCTGTCATATTGGAACCGAAATCCAGCTGGAAATCCAGCTGGAAATCCAGCTGGATTTTAGGGGTAGGGTTGTGTTGCTGTAAGAGTCAAATATTTTTTTTAAGAAAGTATAATACTTCTATTTAAATTGTTTAATCCTATTGCAGTTTTCTTAGTGTTGAAAATATTTGTGTAGCTTTTTTGTTTAATAATTAATATCAGTTTAAGGAAGTTTTTGTAAAAACCATATATTTATTAAAAAAAATTATATGCGTGTGTGTGAGTGTGTGTGTGGTTTTTGATTATTTTACCGCCCTGGATCATTGAACATCAACTAATTATTTGGATTTTTTAATACATTTTTTAAGTAATAAAATATATATTTTAGAATTGAATAAATTAACTGTTATTTTTTACCCTGCGTCATTGAGCATCGATTAATTATTTATGTTGTTATAACTATTAAATACTTAATTAAACACGACTTTTAAAATAACAATATTTTATCAAACTCGACCCTCCCAGGGCTACGGGGTTTCGAACTCCCGGAGTTTGTTTATTTAATGGCATTCAGGGTTTCTAAGGGGTTGAAAGCCTGACGGTTAATTAATTATTTTTTATTCATTCATAACTCATGTGAAATTTTTAATTCGTGCTAGCAACCCTGCCCCTGAATAACACCACCCGACCGGCAGAAATACTTCTGCAGTTGCTCCGTCGTGCGCCTGCTCCCTCCGCACTTTTGCTGGGCATATAGCGTCAAGTATCTAAAAGATGATGTACCTACCGGTGGAAATGAACCTTTGAGTTTTGACTATATTTTTGTAGTGCAATTTCATGAAATCACACCGGCTGTCCGTTGAAAAAAGTTTTAATAATAAAAAGGCTCAAAAATAAAATGAAAATATAAGTATTTAAAAAAAAAATTATTTTTGTAAAAATGAAGGATCGCACTAGTGATATAGAAATTCAAGACAATGTGACATTCTCTCAGATGGGTTTATCACAACCAATTTTAAATAGTCTTTCAAAAATTGGTTTTCACAAACCTTCACCAATTCAGTATAAATCTATTCCATTAGGAAGATGTGGTTTCGGTAAGAAAATCTGTTAACTTTATTTTATACTTATTAAGAAACTTTTTTTTAATTTAATTTTTCTGCCCAAAAAGATTTAATAGTGCGGGCAAAATCTGGAACAGGTAAAACTGCAGTTTTTGGCATAATAGCTTTAGAAATGATAGACATCAAAATTAATTCTGTACAAGTAATTATTTTGGCTCCAACTAGAGAAATAGCTATTCAAATCCAAGAAGTTGTAATTTCACTTGGTAGTGAAATTAAAGGTAAAAAAAAAATTTCTTTTAATAACAAAATTACTAATTTTAATTAAATTATTAGGTTTGAAAGTGATGTCCTTTATTGGAGGAACTAATTTAGATTCTGATAGAAAAAAACTTTCTAACTGTCATATCGCAACTGGTGCTCCTGGAAGAATTAAGCATCTTATTGATAAAGGATACCTGAAAATGGACCATGTGCGCCTGTTTGTGTTGGATGAGGCTGATAAGCTGATGGAAGAGAATTTTCAAGAAAACATTAAGTATGTATTACATTATAATGGACTTGAATTTGAATATTTAGATGAAATAAAAATAAAATAAAACATATTTATTTAAAAAATAACTAACCATTTCCATTAATAAAATTTTATAAAAATTTTCCAGCTACATTTTTTCAAAACTTCCGCCTAACAAGCAAGTAATTTCATCCAGTGCAACATATCCAGGAGATTTAGAAGTATTTTTGAAATCATATATGCAAACCCCAGTGTTATCATCAGCAGATACTGATGGACCTATTCTAATAGGATTAAAACAATTTGTATCTGTGGTACCATACCATAAAAATGTTATGAAACAAATGCAGTACAAAGTTACAGAGTTAGTGAAAATTTTTAAAAAAGTTCCATTTAAACAATGTCTTGTTTTTACTAACTACCAAGCAAGAGCAAAATCTGTTTGTCATCAAATAACTTCATTGGGATATGAAGCTATTTTTACTATTGGAAATCAAGAAATGGATAAACGAATGGATGCAATCAAAAAGTTAAAACATTTCAAGTGTAGAATCTTATTTACAACAGATTTACTGGCAAGAGGAATAGATGCTGAAAATATAAATTTAGTTATTAATTTTGATGTTCCAGAAGACAGTGCTACATATCTTCACAGAATAGGACGCGCTGGGAGATATGGTTCTAGAGGAATATCAATCAATATTATTTCTCAACAAGAAGTTTATACATTTCAAAATCTACTTCTTTCTGTTGGTGGAAAAAGTTTTTCAATTTTAAAAGTACCTGAAGAATACCCTGATAATATTTGGGATATTAATGATAGTAAACTAGACAGAATGCAAGCATTTCAAGAAACTGATGAAAATAATACAGAGCTTGAAAAAAGTATTATTGAATCTGAAAATGGAATTCCTATTGAAGCTCTACCTCAAGTTAAAGTAGTTGAAACAGAGACTCAAAAGAAAAAAAAATGTAACAGATCTGTAAAGAATGTACCACAAAAAAAATCTTATGAGGATATAGAATCTAAAATTTTACAATGGAAACGTTTTCAAGATAAAGACAAGCTATGTGATTTAAATATAAAAATATCCAATAGTCCAACAAACTTGGAAAAATTAAATAGCAGTACATCATTTCAAGTTAATTCAAGTTTAACATCAAAAATTAATTTGACAAAAACTGAATTAGAAAGTATGAAAAATTTGCTTGAAATTCACTCGCAGAAAAATAAAAACATCCAAAGCATTCTTAATGATTCTGCAATAGAGGATACAGGAAGTATGCAAAGTATTTCAAGTCATTCGATGTCCAAGACTTTTGAAAGTGTACAAAATAGTTCAAACGATCCCTTGTCAGAAAATACTAAAAGCATACAGAACATTTCAAGTAATTTTATATCAGAAAATACAAGGAGCACAGAAATTATTGCAAATAATTTAATGCCTGAAGCTTCTGAAAGTATAAAAAATAATTTAAGCAGTTCCTTGTCAGAAATTTCTGTAAAAGCACAAAATATTTTAATTAATCCCTTAGAAGAAAATGTAGGAAATGCCCAAAACTCTGCTAATTTAATGTCAGAAATTGCTGCAAATTTACAAACTAGTTTAAGTGATTGTGTAGTAGAAACCATTGATACTTCCAAAAACAGTTCAGATAGCTCAGTACCAAATACTGTTGAAAAAATAAAAAGAGATGAAAATTTTTCTGTATCTAAGTCTATTAAGAAAAAAATCAGATATGCAGATGGTAAGAAAAAAGAAAAGAAAAATAAATACATACCACTAGTTACAAATAATGTTTCTTATGACAATAATAGTTTTTATACCAATGATCTAAATGAAGATGTACATTCTAATAAAAATGATTGTAACAACCTTCAATTCAAACAATCTTATCATGTAAATAAGAATTCAGAAACTAAACATTTAAATCGTTCTGAAGACGTAGAATCAAAAACAACTCATGATGAATTGAAAGAAACAAAAAGTGATGAAAATCCTTCCAATTACTTATTTTCAAATGATTCCAGTCATGTTTGTTATGGTAGTTTTAATTATTGCGATTTTGTTGATAATGAAGATAGTGAATTGGAAAATTACTTTAGAAATTTAAGATTAATGACAAATCAAATCCATTTGCAAGAGTATTATCACCATATGATTTATGATTAAGTGTATAAAAATTATTTTTTGTAAATAATCTTTATTTTAAATACAGCATGCCAACAATAAAAAGAGTTATTTAAATAATTTATTTTATTTTTAACCCTCTTCTGATTCCCGCATGGAGTGAACTTATTTCAAATTTCCTAAAGTTTCGCGGGTATATGACGCCATCATGTAATTGGAAACTGCAGAAAGCCGGCTCAGATCCTCGAGCGGCCGCGCACGTGTTGACTTGTGTTTACATATTAAATTAATTTAAAAGAAAATATTTTTAAACCATTTAGGATGTATTAAGTGTTAATAATGATTTTAGATATTACTGTTGGTTGTTTTTGCTTTTTAAATCAAATTTGTTAGAATAGTAAAAGCTGTTAACGACAGTAAAAGTAACCTGATTGGTAAGGACTTTTCATTATTTTTCAAATAAAAACGTAAATATGTAAGATAATATAAAAAATGATTCACTGTTGCTATATTATATCATTAAAATACTTCTTTGCAGGTTATATGTTGTTGAAATTTCAATCTAGAATTTCTTTTTTTCGCAAAATGAGTAGTATTTTCACTCAAAATATAAATCCCATCACTGGGGTAACTTCTTGGGAAGAAAAAGACCCAGATTATGATTATTATCAAGAAATAGCTAGGTCAGCATTTGCTGATATGTTACATGATCATGAAAGAGTATGTAAATTCATTTAAAAATTAAAATTTGATTAAGATGTAAACTAATTAGGATGCATTGTTTTAGAATAAAAAATATTTTCTGGGATTGAAAGCTGCTATCGATACCAAACATAAAGCTGGTGAAGAAGCAAATGTATTGGATATAGGAACTGGTACCGGTTTACTATCTATGATGGCTGCTCAATGTGGAGCAGATAGTATTGTTGCTTGTGAGGTAAACAATACTTTTTTCATTCAAAAATCATCATTGCTTAATAATCAAAATTTTTAATTTTAATTTTATTTAGACATTTAAGCCTATAGCTGAAACTGCAAAAAAAATAATAGAAAAAAATGGTTTTGCTGATAAAATAAAATTAGTTTATAAAAGATCTACAAAGTTAACAGTTGGAGAAGATGGTGATTTATTAAAAAGAGCAAACATTCTAGTTACAGAGGTTTTTGATACTGAACTTATTGGAGAAGGTGCTCTTTCAACCTTCCAACATGCAATAGATTTTCTTTTGGAGGTGATTTTATATCTTAAACTTTTTAAGGACACTATTGACAAACCTTCAATGTAAAATATTTTTTTAAGGAAAATAGCATTGTAGTGCCTAGTAGTGGAACTATCTGGGGTCAAGTAGTAGAAAGCCCTTTAATTAAACAATGGAACAGAGTCAACCCAATTAAGTGTATAAATGAAAAAACAAATCTTATCGAAGCTCCAGATGTTATACAATCTTGTTCAGGGGCATCATCTGTTCATGACATTCAATTATCACAACTGCCTCAGGATTCTTTTACTTTATTAACAGAACCATTGCCAATTTTCACGTGAGATTATTAAAAAAATTTTAATAATTTTTATTCATTAAATTCAAAATTAAAAAATTTTATTTTTGCAGATTTGACTGGACTGGAAAAATTCCATTAAAATTTAATGATAATGTTTTGTTGTCTGTCAAACCTATTGCCAAAGGTGTGGCTCATGCTGTCTTGATGTGGTGGGATCTAAACATGGACATGAATGGACAGGTATTTATTTTACTTAAAAATATTTATTTTTATAACTACATGTAAATTTTTTTTAATTAAGTTAAAATCAATACTGTAGATAAAATTGAGCTGTGCACCAGTTTGGGCACATCCAGATGTACAAACTGATGTTAAAAATGGTGAAAGCTATGAAAAGTTAGCAAATAATATTCCATGGAGAGATCACTGGATGCAAGCTGTTTATTATCTACCAAATGATTTACCCATTTCTCCAGGAAAAGAAGTTTTTTTATCTGGCTTGCATGATGAATATTCATTTTGGTTTTCTTTGGATAATACCGAATTGTATGAAATAAATCTACTATTAATAAAATTTTTCAGTAATTTATTTGAAAAGTATATTTCGATTTTAGAAACAATGTAGCAGATTTTAAAAGACCAATATGTGAATGCTTTGTGCATTTAGCTTTATCCAGAACACGTATTGGACAGTGGAATGATGAATCTAGAAATGTGCAATACATTAAATCAATACAAAAACAAATTACTCCAGATTCTGTTTGTCTTTGTCTTTCTGATGCATCGCTCTTGGGTCTTTCTATTGCTAAAATGAATGTAAAAAAATTGTTCATATTTGAAAGTAATTCGTTATCACGAAAAACTCTTGAGATGTTTGTAGAAAAGAATAATCTAACAAATAAAGTAACCATACTTAATTCATTTGAAAATCTACCATCTAGCGACGAAATTTCACTTGTTTTCGCGGAGCCTTACTACATTTCGTCAATTCTTCCATGGGATAATTTACATTTTTGGTATCTTGTTTCAAAATATCCTAAACATATTACAAGAATACCCCAAAAAGCAGTTATTAAAGGTGTTGTTATGGAATTCAAAGATCTTCAAAAAATTAGAGCCCCTCTTGGTATTTGTGAAGGCTTTGATCTAACAATTTTTGATAATTTAATTCAGGTAACAATTAAAATTACAATTATTACGTTTACTTTACTCTTGTAGCTATTAATATAATTTAACATCGTGTTTAAATATTTTAGTCTTCTACTGTGAAAGCTGATAGTCCAGTAGAGGCTCAGCCACTTTGGGAATATCCTGGCAGAGCTTTGAGTAACCCTTTTACAATAGCAAACTTTGATTTTAATGAAGACGTCTGGAAACAAGCGCGATATCATACCCTTGAAAAAATTCCAATAATTTCGTAAGTTTTTTAATTTTATGCAGATTCGAGTCTTTTCCTTTTAATTTAAAACACCAAATTTATAAGATAAATTAATTTTTTGTTTCATACAAATTTTATAAAATTGTAAAATGTTAATAATTTTTATTAAATTTTAAAATTATTTTTCAATATTTTAAAATTAAATTTTGTTTATATTTCAAAGTCATTAATACATGAACAAAAACAATGATTATTATACTTTCAAAATCAACATTCAATTTAATTGTACAGACTTTTTTTCATAACAAATGATTGAATTTATATTACAGTAATGGTTCATGCAATGGGATAGCAATTTGGGTAGATTGGCATTTAGATGATAAAATTGTTGTATCATCTGGACCAACTAAAGAGATTATAGTAGGAGAAAGAGTATCATGGGATTTTCATACAAGACAAGGTGTTCACTTACTACAAGACATCAAAGAAGTTACAAATGAAACTGTTCTAACTTCATCCTTTAAATTTGATCCTGAAGAAGGAACTATGCAATTTTATTTTGAAATGAGTAGATGACAAGATCTTGTGTAGAGTCAAAAATACTTTAAAAATTGTACAAATTTAAATTTTATTTACTTAGCCATAAAAAGTTTTTATTTTTACTTTTTAATCATAAAATGTCTGATATTGAAATTCAATATATGATTAATATTGTTACATTTATATAATCTCTGGTTTCAATAAATTTTTAAAGATAAAATTTATAATTATTTACAACGTTTTAAAAAAAAAAAATCATTAAAATGTAGCATCTGGTAGAATCCTTAACTGTTTGGCAAGTCTTTTTCCAATAAGTTTAGGATAAGTTTTTTGCTTTATGAGAAACTCTTTGCTCTGATGTGTTACAGCACCATTTTCTAATTGAAATCTAGAAAGTTTTCAATTAATAATTAAGTTTAGCTTAAATTTAAAAATTTATAAAAAATGAAAAATATCATATGAAAATTCTTACTTGCATAAGTAGTGAAGTGGTCCCATCATTTCATCTTTCAACCATGGTTTATTTTCCAGTATTGAAAGTGCAAGTGCACCTGTTTCAAGAGTGGAAAGACAGCCTTCAGCAAGCCAAAAAATTTTAATTCTCTAATACAAACAAAATTTTGTAATTAAAAAAAAAAATTATTACATACCTTCAGTTGGCTGAGTTCTTATCACATATTCACTAGTTGGAACATTAATAAGTTTACAAGAGCGAATTTTTCTTAATACTGGACTCGCAGTATATATTGCCTGAAAAAAAAAAAAAAAAATTTTGTGATTAATTAGATAAAAATGAGTATCCTTATCTGTAGATATTTTAATAATAAACAAGCAAACCTTAGCTTGAGGCCATGTTCCATCCAGCAGAACCAAATTATATGGCTTTTGATTATTCAATCCTACAACATTTAAATCGTTCAAGGGGACTGCATCAGGCGATGGATAGAGTAATATTGTATTTGGGTCATTGAAAATTTCAATCAGACCGTCATGCTTTTGAGAAGGAAACTTCTTACCTCTAAAAAAATTGTTTTATGTTAACAAGCTCTCAATTATTTACAAATTAGATATTCGATTTTACCTATAGGTGAGACAATTTCCTGTTTCAAGAGCTAAAGTAAGCATTGGCGCTGTTCGTAAACATCTTTTTATTTCTGCAGGATGTTGAAGAATAATAATTTTGGAAGAAGGTTGAAGAGGTGTCTTCGGTAGACCTGGACACCAACAAACTGCAGCTGGTCTTCTGCGAATCCACGAGTAAATAATTTAAAAAAATTAAGTACTATTTTTGTTTTGAATCTTTGATTGACTCAAAATTGAGTCCTAAAAAACTCATTACCTGCATTGGGAACACTTGTCTCGCATTTCAGGAGGATCAGCAGGAATGTTAGACAGTTCCTCCCAAATGTCACCTTCGCCATCCATTTGAAAATATAAATTAAAGTCAAATTTTCTTAAACCTAACCAAATAACTGTACACTGTCACATTGTTTAGCCGATCAGCTGATACAGCGTGATGAATTTGAATTGTAAGGTGCCCTTACAATTTACATTGGTTTTAGTGTTTCACACGCTCCTTCCTCCATGCGGAAGAATTCCAAAACAAACGGCCTGAATACGCTGTTATCGACTGAGGTTAAAATAAGATTTTGAAACTGTTTTATCACTATTTACTGATAAAATTTTTTTTTTTTTACAGATTAAAAAAAAAAAAAACTAATAAATTACGATGAATATTTACCGATCTGAAAAAATATTTATAAAAATACGATGAGAGCTACTGCATTACCTAAGCTTTTATTGTGTATGTGTATATATTGGTGTATTGCAACTTTTAAATTAATTTATTTGTTCTGCATGAGGTTTATTCTTATAATAGATATTTTATAAACATATTAACTTTTTATTTGATAAGAGTTTGTTTTGTCAAAAGATACAAATTTTAGAATAAAATCTAATTGTAAAATTTGAAAAAGATAATGTCAAATCTAGACAAATATATTTTTTTACTGTTTGACGATTGATAAAAAAACTTTCCAAAACTAAACTCAAAAGATTTAACTCATAGGTAGTTGAGGGTGCGGATGCACGGACTTTTACATCCCTGCGGTTACATATAAGAAATACTTACTCGGTCATAATGCAAATTTTTTATGGTACAAGAATTCCAATTAACTTCTGATATTTAGTGATTTGAAAAGTTTTTCTTAATCATTTTAAAGGCAGTTAAATGAATAAATTTATTAAAAATTGTATTTTTAACTCGCCCAGAAAAAATTGACACGTATTTTGAATTAGAATAATTATATGTATATGAAAATTTTTTTTTTAATGATAAAAAATTATTTTTAAACTTATTCGAAAAAATCGTCCCAAGGCTTATTATTTTTTAATAAGCCTTGGGACGTGTACCTTATTTTGGACGGGTACCTAATTTCGGACACCCAGGTATCCGGAATATGCGCGATCCCTGGAACCTAGGCAAAGATGGAAAAAATGAAAAACCTTAAAATATGAAGCCTGAAGCAGTTTGAGATTTTTAAAAAACACTTCCACGCACGGCATGTAGCTTTAAGTGATTTTAAACTATTCTTTTTATTTTTTAAATGACTGGTTAAAAGAGATTAATCTGGAAATATTCGTTGGAAAAATTATTATGTGAGTTATATTCCTTATTATTTCAGTTTTAAAACGCACTTTTATTTTTTTATCTTTAAATAACTCATTTAATTCCATTTTGACTAATTTTGGACACGCATCAATAATTACAAACATACTGCGCAAAGTACCCTTCCTTGAAATTTCAACCGTCTGAAAGCTTGCAAAATGCGTGGCATGGGTCGCCTTCATATTTAGATTACAAAAAAGTATTAAATTTTTTTTTAAAGCGAGTAAAATTTTTATTAATTACTTTTTAATTGAAACATAAATGATAAAAAATGTAAAGTTTTATAACAGGGTAGTTTTCGAATAAATGTCAAAAAAAAATGATAAAAAAACTTGTAAATTTTAAATCACTCAGATAAGGATTGTCAAGAAAGAAATAAAAAACACTTTAGAAGTAGGAGCGTCCGAAATTAGGTACACGATTTTTTGACTCTTCAAAAAAATAAGTTTAGTAAATTTAATAGTGCTTCGGTAAAATTGATATAATCAAACGTGTCTGGGCTGGTATTGAAGCTTTTGGATCAAGCTTTAAAATGAGCCCAACCACGTTAAAAAATATAAATAGAGTCCGAAATCAGGTTCAGTTACCTTAAAATAAAATAATAAACTCGATCAGCAGTTTTTATACGTATACTAAACCAGTGCCAGATTTCGAAAGTGGGGGCCTCTCCAAGGAAATTATTTTGAAGCTTATTTAACTTTTCGCATGAAAATTTTTTTAATATTTATTTCTAGATTAATTATCAATGTTTTTAATAAAGATATTTAATCAAGCTAGTACTTTTGATTTATAATTTCTATACAGTTTATTGTATGAATACATGAAAATGAAAAATTTATAATCATCCAAAAACGGTAGTGCATACACATGCATTCTGTATTCATGAATGGTTGAGACCATATTGTTTAATTAAATATTCAAATTGAAGCAAATAAATTAAAATATCGGTTAAAAAAAATTGACTATCTTCTTATCTCAAGTCCTTTGATCAATAATAAAACTCCTTCTTCTCTTCAAAGCTCCCTGGAGCTTATCTACAGTATAGTGCACCTGTCTTGTGAATTTTTAAACCCTTGCCTGAATGGTTGAGGGTTAAGGCTGTTGGATTGTAAGCCAGGACAAGTTGTGTAACAAGCAAGTCGCACGTGAGGCCCGCGGCTAATTCTCCCTTTTAAATAATCTAGAAAGCAGTTTCAGAGAGATTTTTGTATCTCCCCGTTCATGCAGGATCCTGAGGACAACTTGAGGATGACGCTATGCGTCTGAGTGTGGCGTCAACCCTTGCTGCAGGGTTTTTCTCTCTCTATGCGTCGAGTTCTTTGTCATCTTGCGAGCTTGATCCTGAAATTTTTCTTTGTTTCAACCCTGCAATGCTAGGGGAGTTCACCCTCTACATTCGACTCTTTAATTATTTCATGAATTTTCTCTTTTTCACTTTTTTTTTTCTTTGTGCGAGCATCATTCTTTGGTAACTTATTTCTATCAGTGGTTTAAAAAAAAGGATATAATTTAAAAAATATTACTCAATCTTGCATTTTTTCTAATAATACTAAAAAAGCAAAAGTTAGCGTATACTTTACTTTGAAGGGGTGGCGAGATTTTAGACTATTTCGTCGAAATCAAAAATAATTATTCGCCTAAATTGTCACCATGTTTTAATGCCAACTTTACTTTGAGGTAATTTTTTTAATTATTAATAAAAATATTGTTTAATTCATAAAAAACTAACTTTACTGACCAAATTCCCTGGTAAGAAACTTCATTGAAAATAAGCTGAGAATAAGCTAAACCTTCAATAAAAATACAGCTAATGGCGACATCCTTCAATAAAAATAAGCTGAGCATCATTTAATTTCATAACGTCGGATTCAGCTTAAGTTCAGCTAACTATAGGCACCTTGAACAGAGGATGAGAGGTTGAAAGCATTGTTTTAAAGAATTTTATGCTGCTTTCATAGTAAACTTAGGTGAATACGAGCTAGTCATCAGCTAATAAAATGTTTTAACAAGCGAAAGTTTCATCAAAGTTCAAAAGTAATAAATTTTTTAAAAGTTTTTTTTCCTATAATAGTTCAAAAGAATGCCTTTTCACAAAAGTTTCAAATCATGCAGGTAAGGGACGGAAAACCACGCCTTCTTACTCGATTTTAAACGTTAAATGAGCCTAAGCTGAAATCATTACAGACTTAGAGTAGGCCACTCGAGAGGCCACTTCATCGAATATTCATTTAAGAAATTAGCTTTTTTTTAATAACTTAGCGAGGACCTATAGCTTATGCTCTTATACCAGGGTTGTGACATTTTTAAATTACGCATTTTACTGATTTCATTAATATTTAGCTCACTAATTTTATTCAAAAAGAAATTAAAACTACTGTTATGTTATGGTTGAATAATGAAGATTAAAACACATTAAAGAGGTTTCCGCTAGGCAAGCAATGGTTTTCTCTTCAAAATATAATCATGCAATTTTGGAGGTACTAAAAATAAATTTTCTATATGTTTTGATCTGTCAAACAATTTTAAAATTATAAAGGTTAATGTTATTTATTAATATAAACATTTTCATGCAGATAAACGCAAAATACAAAGAGTATTAAAAAATTCCATCTTCTGAGTGACAGCTCTTAATTAAAAATGATTATAAAAAATACATGTCAAAAATTGAAAAAAATGACTAATTTAAGATTTTATCAATCCTATCCGAAACGAGTGAAAATTTAAGCCCGGATTATCTGGTAAATTGATGCATTATACAGAGTAATCGATAAAACAAATGTGACCCCCGGGGTGATAGCATGAAATTTGTGCTCGAAACCATTTTTTGATGCTCTAAAAGGAGCCGTTAAAATTTTTTTAAAAGCTACTGAGAATTTTTGAATCGATGTTGTACGACATTGAAGCTGGAGTTCAATAATTGCATTTAATTTAGAATTTTTTTTTTCTTTCACCTTATTTTACATCAAATAAATAAAAAAGTTGAAGGAGGAATGACACTCTGTAGGACATACCGTCGAATATTTCTTATTATTTACTGTTTAATTACACTAAATTTTTTTTTTTTTTTTTTTTTTTTTACAGATATTACATAGTTTAATTGGTATCCTATATGTATATCTTGTTTGTTTTTATAAATAATCAGTTACTAAAGTTGAATTAGTGTTCGTTAGAATGATTAGTATATAAAGTTATTATTTTTCATTCGCGATCAAGTTTTAACAAGTTCAAATCTTTTGCGTTAGTTGCTTTTATTTAAAATTTCTACTTTTTTACAATAAGGCAAAAAAAAAAATTCACCTCTGTAAAATATCAAGACTATAAAATTTATGAATAATGGAAAAAATATCATTAAATCGAATATATTCTAATTTTTCAACAAGATTTCAATAAATTTGACATTTTCTAATAATGTTATCAGTTTCAAATCGATAACAGAAATCTCTTAAAAGAAATATGACACTCGTATGATTTTAGGTAAATCCCGATCAGCTGAATTCATTGCCGCATCTTAGAAATAATTAATAACAAATGAAGTAAAAGTTTTTGCACATTACAATAATTGTTGATTAATTATTCAGTTATAATGGAAGTCAATTTTAGTGTTTTTTAGTACATCTGTATTATTTTTGTTTGTGAACATATCCACTAAAAACGATATGATTTATTAAAAAATATATCTTTATCTGGAAACAAATTTTTTTTATCTCTGTACAAAATCAAATTTTTCAAAATAAGTAAATTAAAATAAAAATAATGTAATCAACGCCATTTTCCGTTGATATAATTTCATTTAAAAAAAAATTTTAATGGAAATCAACAGAAGAATTTTATTTAAAATCAAATATTTTTCTCTGCTTGTTTCTAAAAATTAAATAAATTTACACAATTAAAAATAAAACTCAGGCATTCATAACTTTTTTGCCATAATCAGTGATTAGTGGCTTGATCACCATCAACATCATCGTATGCGTAAACTGTTTTTAGAACTCAAAGAGTAGAAATTTTCCAATCAAATAGGGTCCTGGTTTCTACGTAAATTTTTAATAAAACAAAGAAAGTAATGATAATAAATATTTTTTGAGACTAAACATCGTTACATAATATCTAGATAAAGCCAATAACAATTAAAAAAATTTTAAAGATCGCATGGAAATATAAATTATTTATTTTAAAGGAAGAGGATAGTAATAATTACTCTTGAGTTGATGAATATTTGAAATAAAAAAGCTCGTCATCGTAAAAGTACGACGGCTTTTGGGCAGAAAAAAAAAAAAAAAAAAAAAAGGTAAAGCCGGTAACCCCGGACCAAAAAATCTCCCTCCCTGGAAGAGTTTGAGCTCGGTAACGAAAAAGAAAAGGCAGACTCGCGAACGAGAGCCCGGCCGGCAGCGGCAGCAGCCCCCCTTAAACACTAGGGGTGGGTGGACTCTCCCTCCTGGAGCTGGAGCGTGGGGGTCGAACCGCCCATGGGGGAAAGAACCGGGCGATGGAGGGCGAAAAACTCTCTCCCATCTTCCGTGCCTCGCGCGGAAAGAGAAGGCGGGCCACCCACCCCCAGCCCACTGCTGCTGCAGAGAAGAGAAAAAAAGTCTGCCGCCGCTGGGATAGGTAGGTGGGATGGGGGTAGAAGGGGGAGGGGGGGTTGGTGTATCTATATATTCCATTCCATTCTATGGTGTAGGTATGTTTCTTAGCAGCGAGCTTTGCCAGCCAGTCAGCCAGCTTGCCCGGGGCCGACCGCTGCAGCAGCCAGCGAATATTCTTAATGAGCAAAGACTCTCAAGTATTGACTCGAAATGGCAGACGCCCTTTTAAGTCGCGGGGGACTGGGGCTTGTTAAGCGTTATATACACCAACGGCGCGGCGCGTTTCTCCTTTTCTCTGCAGCGGTGCACTCCTACCCACCCCGCATCCTTAGAGAGCCATCCTTTTTTCTTTTCTTCGAGATCTCCCTTGCATCCATCGTCTGACGACGGCGAGCCACCTACTCGAACTCTACTCTGGGGGATTATAATTCGCGGGGGTCCGCAGCTTTTCCATCTTCTTCTTCTTACCGGCTACCATCGTTTATTCTCTGTGCTTACTTTTTTTGGAGCTTCGCTTCGGTGAACTGCGAGCTTTTGCTTCGATTAATGCTAGGGAAGTCTGCGGCTTGCTTCTTTTTTTTCTTTTCTTTCTTCCTTTTTTCAATCTTTTTAGAATTTTTCCATGGACTTTTTGCGAATTCTGGAAAAGAGATACGCCCGTTCCCGAGAGGTATATTTTCAGGGGCTTCGTTGATGAATATCGATGAAGCATGGCTGGATTGAAAGAGAGAGATTTCTATCGACATTAATAGCGCCATGGTTGTATCGGGTAGCCGCGCGCGGTGGTCTACCGTTTGTTTATGAAACGAGCCGAGTTCCTGCCCCCATTGTTATGTTCCCAGGCTCCAGGATTACTTTTCTTGTATTAATTTTCAAGCCCATCTAAAAAATAAGAGGAGCGAGGTTGGCAAAAATTGAATACCATGGTTGCTTCAAAATTGATTTTCTGTCGAATTCAAGCGTAAAAGGTTTTGAAAATGAAAATTGTGTTAAATAGTAAATGAAAACAAAGTAAGTTCCCCTGATATTTTATGATTAAAAGATTCAAAAATTCTATACGCAAACTTTGCAAGGAAGTAAATTATCAGAGAGTAAAAATTTTTCAAAATATATAGATACCGTTGAAAAACAAAACGTATGTATTATATACATTTTTTTCTTAACTTTTTATGTAAACTCTTTAACTCGCTCTTTAAAATTTAATTTACTTGGAATTAAGTGTATACGCTTTCTTGAGCATCAGAAACTTTTTTATTGTATTGACTTGTGGTGAGAATAACAAAAAATTTATTCTTCATCTAAAAAAAAAATAAATAAATAAAAAAGTAAATTCTATAAACAGCTTTTTTTAAAAATAATTTCGGAAAGAAAATAAGCTCTCCATTTGAACACCTGTTATATATTATCCATATCATCCTTTCAAAATCCTAAAATATCGAATTTTTTTATAAACTTTCAGGAAACAATTTTTTTTTTATCCATTGAAATGGTTGAAGCCCTTCACAAGATAAAATTGTGTAAAATTAAGGTTGATTGGTAATACATGACACTAATTTAGCTGATACGACCTACAAAGTTCTAGATTGTTTATAAAAGTATTTATTTTTCTATTTAACATCGTATTTACAATTTTTGGTACTCTTAAAGATCTTTCCCGGTTGTTTTAGTTTAATTTTGGGTTTTTTCAAGAAGAACTCTAAGTAATATCCAAATCAAAAAATCTCTTGAGTTTTACCGACTTCTTTTGCAGTAAATGAAAGACAAAGAAGATTTTTTACATCAGTGGAGTTTAATCAAATTATTATTGATAATGAAAAACCATTGTAAAAGAATGTAACATGATACAGGAATAGTATATTATCATGCGGCATTCAACAGGGTAATTTGAAGGCCTTGAGTATGATGCGAAGACACCCTGGAGATGTGCTGCACTCATCACGATATACTTTAATATTTAACGCATAATAACCGAAAATGCTGTTTTAAATTACGAATTCGAAGTGTGCGTGCGATCAAAATTACTCAGTAAAACTTGAAAATTAAAAAAAAAAATGATAACTTCAAGAATATAATTTTTAGGTTTAAAAGAATTTGAAAAACCAAGAAAAATTTTTAAGTGATTTCAGAAAATTATCTCAAATATCCCTGTAAGAAATGCTAATTAGGAAATGTCTTCAGACTAGAAACAAGGTAATATTAATAGCTAATTTTTAGATTGTATGAAACGATTTTTTTCCATGTAAATAGCCATTTACTAGATTCAAAATTAATATTTTGACCATATTTTAAAATACTAATCATTTGCTTTTAACAGCGAAATTTATAAAAAAAAATATTTATCATAACCTCATAAAAAATAGGTATTTCATAGAATTACGACATTTCCAAAATTACCATCAAATTATATGCAATGAGAATCACCACGTGCAATACGCTGTTTTGAAGGTCATAAAAATTTTTTTACCCATTTTAAACGGGCGATTCATAGATTGAAATCGACCGTAAAATAAAATAATTTTTGATAGCTATTTTTTGGGTATTTTTAATTGAATGAACATAACCTATCGCTTTACTATATTAAAAATAGGAGAAAATTGGCAATTATTACCTTTTTTCTTAGACTCAGTTATTGAATATTTTAACTAACCTTTTTCTAGTTTCAGAGCCATTTTTAATATTTGCAATTCCAACAGGGTACGATTAAAAGAATAAACATTTTAATAAAAGTGAAAAACCCGATTACCGAATGTAAAAATATTTTTTGGAAACATATAAACTTGAAACTTTTAAACTTTTTAAATTATCGTAAAGGTCGTAACTTGGATCTTTAACTGCCTTTCAATCCGAAAGGATGCAGAAAAAAGATCCCAGATTCAAATCCTGATCCTGGAGTCGAATTTTTTTCTTTCTCAATTTTTGTTTTTAAATTCATCTTTCGTTATAAGATGATGAATTTTTAATGTAAAATCTTTTTTCTGCATCCTTTCGGATTGAAAGACAGTTAAAAGTACCTATATAAAATCAATGATGATTGCTTGTGCTCACCAGATCCAAGTTACGACCTTTACGATAATTTGAAATTTGAAGAGCAAATTACTAACTTATGTTTAGAATTTAAACTTTTTAGTTAAAAGTAATTGATCACCCTAAAAACACCTACAAAAGAACTAAAAAGCAAGATGTGATTTATTAGGCAATTATTCATTAAATAAAATGGCTTGGGGATCAGTTATTATAGATTTGTGAAAACAGAAAAACTTTTAACTCGAACGAATTTATTCAAAATTAACATGCACGAACGATCCTTGCGGTGGCTTAATTTTATCCAGAATAAAACCGTAAGCTAATGAGCATCGCAGTGATGGAATTACGAGCAATAGATTAATCCAGCGGAGCAAGTCGAACAGCTAAACTGAAAGATCAATACTCGCGTAAAAGAGAGGAAGAAAAAGTAAATGTAGGGGAGAGCCCCGACCGCCCCGAAAATAAGAGAGAAAAAGTGCGCGGAATCGAAGGCTGTACAGGAAAGAGAGGAGGAGGAGGTGGGTGGGGGTGGAGGCTAAGATAAAAAGACCAAGAGCCCGATCGAATGTATGGGGAAAAGAGCGCGGCCGTCCCTATAGCAGCCGCCCACCCAGGCAACGTGCACCGACTGACGAATTTTATCGAAGCAACGCGGAGGTAATTCTACGCGATTTACCGCCCTTTTTTTGCTTTAATTCAGCGCTCAGGTTTTTTCTCTCCTCCTCCTTCACCTCGCTCCACCCTCGTTTCCTTTGCCACCGTTCCTGCGAGCGAAGATCCGGACGGGGCCAGGGGGCTGTAGTCTCGTTTGGGCTCTAATAAGAATTGGAAATTGCGTTTGATGCAGCAGCAGCAGCAGCCTAGGGATTTTACGAAAGAACCCCGCCACGGCTTCTATGGCTACGACGACGACGACGACGACGCCGACGGGGGAGCTGATTCTGCGAGGCGTTTTACGAGTATTTTTATTAACCGAGGTAGCAGCCATCGCTCGAGAAGAAATTTCAATTTGCCGCGTTATTTACCGTTTATCCCGCTTTTACTCTCTCTCTCTCTCTCTCTCTCTCTCTCTCTCTCTCTCTCTCTCCTTCCAACCTTAGATTTCAATTTGTAATATATTTATAGCTTAATTTTGTGAGAACTTTGCCCTTAGGCTACTATATCCTGAGATGCTTATTATTTTTCAATTTTTTAATTACTTAACGCTTAAAATTTTATGGAATTACTAAAAGAAACCCGTTATTTTAAAAACTCTGATAATTAATTGATCACTCAGTAACTTTTTTTATATTGAAAGCTTTAATAACTATAAATAAAACTTGAACAACCATTAAACTACCTAATTTTAAAAGCTCATTTAACGTTTGAAAAATTATCTTCATAATATTATAGAATTCTATTCGAAACAGTAGAAGGCACGAGGTGTTTTTTTCATGAATTTCTGCAAAGTTATATAGTATTTTACTATTTATTGACTAAAGACAGTCCTAAAATACGCAAGGTAATATTTTACTTTGTTTACAAAATAGACGTTTAATCAGAAATTATAATTTTTTTTTAGCATTTACTTTTGACTAGACTTATACATATAATACGAAACAAGAATGTATCCCTAACATCTCAGAAATGCACGCGCTTCTCATTCTACTTCTAATGTCTCTACATTCCGATGTTACTTTTTGTTGGTAAATTAAATTTATTATTATTTTTTTATAATGGAAGGGGAATATAGTGTAATAATTATTTAAGGAATAATTTTTAAATTTTGTTAGATAATATTAGATAAAAAAAAAAAAAAAGAAATAATTGAAAAAAAAAGAATTCGAATAAAATGATTTCATTTTACATACACCGTTATCACCTTAAAAATATTTTTAAAAGAACTATTTAAGTGATTTTTGTGGATTTATAAACCATTGGGTTCTATAGTTTTCTTTGACTGAGCCTAATTATTACCTTATGATAAAATCTTATTTATACATGGATTGCAACCAAATGGGTATACTACCATAAGACGTTTGTTGCTTTAGGATTTCAAAAATTCTTAATGAAATCAAATTATGAAACTGAATCGTTCAAATAATAACTTAAATCTCTCACGTAAAATCTTACTTCTAAAAAAGTTCAGTGGTCCTGAAGTTGATGTTCCGATTATAATATTTGTAATATACTTGGCCGTCGTGGTGTGCATCGCTGAGTATTGAGATGAATTCTGACAGCGAGGGTTTTGAAGTTCAAGATTATCCACCTCCATCAAAGTAGGGAAAGTTATGATGAAAAAATAAAGTAAACAAAGCTCACCCACAGAGTAGTATAGTACATTTCTTATAGATATATATGATGTTTCTTCGATTTTAAGACGAATGAGTCAGTTTAGCGTCGCGAGCCGTAAATCTCAATGGCTCTCGTGATCCTCCTGGTGCGAATATAATCAAGCAAAATGGCGCAAAAAGTAGCTGACTCATCGTTTGATGTACACGCCCTCGCTCAAGCTGAGGGAGCTTTACAGGACCAGAATCCATCTTATTTATACCGTATTTACATTAAATTATTCTGCGTTGATTTTGTGCTTGTGTATTCAAGATAAAGCGTAGAAAAAATTCCCTCTTCTACGTGAATAATTAGTTTGTTTTTTCCAAGATTTTCAGTAAACATGTATTATGATGGTAAAAGGTGTTGAATAAAATATCACAAAACTAAAAATTAAGATCTTGTACAAATAAAATTTGTACTTAATTACTTAAAAAAATTATTAGCAAGACAGGCTTGTATTTTGGCCAAAAATTGATCTTGTAAAAATTAAGTTTTTCTCATTACATATAGGGTTCTTTTATCATTTTTATTTTTTTCATTTTGTATGCTTGTTAAGTGTGAGTAGAGACTTTCATGATTTGTTAAAAGTCATAACTAGTCTTTTGAGATACCTACGAAAAAATTGTGTATCCAATAAAACCCTCCCACCCCCACCTCCTTTTAAGCCTTTTTAAAAATTAGTTTACGAATTTGCTCAGCATTATTAAACAATTAATAAATATAACTTTTCAAGTATACTTCAAATAAAAGAGGCAGGAGTCCATATTTGGTAGATCTATAAACACTAGACTAAAAATTAATTGTTACTCTAGTTATATATTGTATTCAGATTTTCGGTACGAAAAAAATATAAAAAATTATAAAATTATAAACTTTTAGTGGCCTAAAATGACAGGATGACTATTTTTCCCCTCTATCTAAATTAATAGAAACGTCATTTTATAACTGACCATAAAATTTCGAGTGATGCGTTAAAACTTATTCCGAAATCTTGAGGATCAGATGTCATTTCAGCTGAAAAATAAGCTCTCTTTTTAATTAGTAATTTTCAGAATTACATTACACACAGCTCAACTAAACGCATAACACAATAAATTTTTTTATTACTTTTGCATACGTTATCTTATTAATTTCTTGCACGAAATACAATACCAAAAAAATAATTCTATCAATTGGTTAAGTAGTTACAAATTGTATTTTATTCATAATAAAGTTCAACATTTATTTCTTAAATTCAAAAAAATTTATTTTATCTTTAAATAGATGATGTTGAATAATGAAATTTTGTATAAAAATTAATTTAAATTGGTAATTAAAAAATATATATTTTTGATCAAAATCCGTATTTAAATGAAGATTCGCGAAAGATCGATTACAATTGGGAAATTCAAAGAACTCATAAAGAAGAGTAGAGTTCGCAGAAGTTAGCCAGTGATTGAAGTTAGGTTATCGAGCCAATGCAATTAAGAAGGACTCGTAGTTCGCAGGCGCACACACACACTCACGTCGAATAAAATTCGCTCCATCCAATTTCCCAGATTGAGTTATGCGTCCCACGGGTGCATTACTGGTACGAGTCATCCCGGTAGCGGGAACTTTGTGCGTGTCACCTTTGGGGGCAGTTTGACTCCTGACAGCGCTTCCCTCCCTTAATTAAAGCGCTCTCCACTGACTTTAGGCATGAACACCTATAGGTGTTCACCCAAAAAAACGCATCTAATTGTTAATGGGCAACTGCACTGTGTCGGCATAAATCGCCGCCCAGTTAGGTAGACTTTTTTGCCCAACTTTTTTTTGCCGGAGCTGTTTTTTTGGCTCTAGCCGAAAGTCAAGGGAGGAGTGGCTGGTGTTTTTTGCCGAAATTTTTCGCGGGGAAGGAGGAGGTCCAGATTCTCTCTCTCTCTCGTTAAAAGGCCCGAAGACAATGACGCGCGCCCTGCGGGGTGACTGCAAAAATAAATCAGGCTGCTACTGCAGTACGCGTCGTTTCGCAATTGTAACAACTTTAACCCCTGCCCATTGTCCCGTTTTTTTACCTCGCAACCGTTTGACCGGATTCGCCGTAGGTTCAACCCTTTTCCCGCGCTGCTTCTCCCTGTGCTGTTTTTCTCCCCCCTTCATTTTTAGTTCTGCTTTTAGTATCCTTTTTCGCCTACTTTTTTTTTCTTCTTCATCGTCATCATCACTGTCGTCGTCGCCGGCAAGCTCTCGCAGTAGAGCATATTAGAGTGGAGAATAAAAAAAATTAACAAAACTGAATTAGTAAGAGCACTAGTGAAAAGCGCTCCCATGCACAATAGACATTTTCTCGTATCGTCATGCTCTTCTACCATCGGTTTATCTCTGATTCAGCATCGTCATTGTGTAAACCGACAATAGCGTCTAATAATTTATTGCACCCCCATGGTTACCCAAATTTATATGATAATTAATTTTTTGCTTGGTTTCTCGCAACAGAAGTTTTAAAAAAAATTGGGTATTTAAAAATTTTTTTTTTTATTGAGTCTTAGTTTTCATAATATAATATTCAATATTATAATTAAATAAATAAATATAATCTTTTTATTGAATACGTAAATAATATTATCAATGATAATATAATACTAGAGTTTTTATTCTTCACAGTTCGTAATATAATATAATTGTTATGTTATATGTCCCAATTAGAAATTTGTATAATAATTTATAGATTTATTAATTTATTTTATTATTTTTTTCAATAAAATCTATTCTACAGTTAGAATATTGGTTGATTTCAACCAAACTTAACATTATTAATAATAAAATGTTTTTAAAAACCATTTAATGAATTATAAGTTTATAAATTTTAAGGTAGAAGGATAGTTTTTTACTGAAAGGAATTTGAAAAAACAATTCGCATCGATTCCTGCTGACTATAAACTGATTTTGTACTAGTAAATTATTGCTAAGAATTGATAAAGTTTTCCTTAAACTTTGTTTTTTTTAATGACAAAAAATTTTATTAAGTAAAAAAATTAGTTTCTACATAAAACATGCATAGGTAGAATATTAAGATTTTTAAGCTAATAGAGAGATGATAAATTTTGAATTCTCACGATAAATTATCAGCATTATCAACTCACGCGTCAGATCCCGAAGGAGATACAGGCAAATTGTACAAAAATTTTTTTAAACTTTCCCATGCACGAAGCCCGAAAGAACGTAATAATACCGTCGCTCATTTTTTTTTTTCTCGATTTTACGCTCTTTGTTTGCGTAAAAAAGTAGTCGCGCAACTTATTTTTTTTTTCGCAGCAGTCTCGCTAGAGATGTCACAGTGCAAACTGGCAGGCGCATTATTCTCTGATAAAACAAAAACTTGCCGACAATGAGTATAATATTTCACGGGAGGTGGGTTGCGCCCAAAAATATATATCTCTTATCTCTCCCGGCGAAATTGAAATTAATTTTTTGCAAGCCGCGCGATGAAAAGTCTACTCGGCGTCGAATTCATAATAATCTCGTTGAAAGAGAGTCGACGGCAACTGAAAGGAACGGATCAGAATGTCGAGATAATAGGCTAATGCTAAAATAATATTAAGCCTCGGTGATATCAGAGCTGGATCTCGCATAAATTTAATCACCACGCACTTGCGTCTAGTTTTTTGTCGGCAGTTCGTTTCCTTCGAATCGTACCTGTGGTAGCCCGTGCGAACATACAATATTTCGGGGGCCCTTGCGCATTTATAATGAGCCGGGCGCGGAAGAGCAAAAACTGGTCTACGCCGCTATGACCAAAAAACAATGCCCGGTCGGAGGATGAAGAGAGAAAGTGTGCCGGTGCAGCCACGCCACGTCGTGTGAAACTTGTTGTCGTAATACCTGTCATCCCAGTTCCCTTATGATTGCTTCGCGCATATCTCTTTATTTATGTTAAAGGATCCAAGAAGGACTTTCTGGCCGGGTACTGGCGTACCTATGCCAATTTTCCCGCGACTTGTCTTCTCGAGCGGGCTCGCGTCAAGTTGTATTCTTTTCATTTTGGAAGTCTTTCTTTCATCGCGCAGGGCACAATGGCTGTATCCTTAGAAGCGCAAGTACTTGTTTCTCAAACAAATAAAGGACTATTTACTCTGCTGCCTCTCTTTCTTCTCCGAACAGGTTTAATTTTTTACTCGATTTTCATAAAAAGATACTTTCTTGCGACGCCATTGAATTTTTTTAAGGATTCCTGTGGGAACCGGGAGATTTTCTGTTCAAACAGAACGTCTCACGAAATTCTTATCATCAACATTAATATTATTCTATTGTTTTATTTTTACAAGTATGAAGTAAAATTATTTATTCAAAAAATTTATTAAATATAGATATAAAGTCCCGGGTTCGATTCACTATTGGTTTAAAATATTTAGAGGGTTACCCCTTTTTTTTAAATTAAAATGACCGATTATACTCTGGTAGTTATGGTTTATAGTTGAAGTTCACGTATCGACATTGTATAAAGGCATACAAATCTATTATCCAACAATAAAAATTTGATTAAAGTTATTTTATTACCGCAGATATAGAGTAAAAGTTGTTTGAACAAGGTTAAATAATTTAAAAATCTTTAATACGAATTTTTTTTGCTCAAACTGTCAAATGAGTGAAATTCAACTGATTGAATAATTGAAAACACAGGGTCGCTTATTATTCGTTATCTCTAAATGTGCTCCAAATACTTATCGCAAAGCATTGTTGCAGTTTTTTGCCGCGTTGTACAACGAGAAATTTTTTTTTTCCATCCTCATTGTTTGACTCGGTACAATGCGCGAGTAGTCGGGGCCACCTCCGAAATGAAAAAAAAAAAAAGGTTGATCGCACAATAAATTTTAAATTTTTATCTCGGACGACGGAACAAGGAATTTCGGTGTAGCGCACCCGGGTCGTTGCTTTTTTTAGACGCTCACCTGCTGCTGGGTTCTCCATTGCGCAACGACGCTTCCTAAATTTGCCTACCCCTTATCTGTCGTTTCTATCGGGGGCCCTGCTCATTTCACCGCTTCATTTTTTTTTTTTTTTTTTTTTTTTTTCGTTGGTGAGTTTTTTTTTGGGTACTCTTGTTACACTCGGGAGTTCCCAAGACATAGTCAAAGAGAAGGACTTTTTTGCTCTCCTCTTGTTTTTTTGGCTCTCCTAGTAGAGAGCTTTTCTCTTCCCACGACTTCCCTTTGTTTCTTGTCGTCGTCCTCCTCCCTCGTTGAGTCTAATTTTTATTCCATTCTACGTATCGATTCGCGTAGTTTCTCTTATCCTAGCTCCCGAGCGAACAAGGGAAAAAGCGAGCTCTCTGTTTTATAATGGAATTACGGGGATTCGTCCTCGAGGAGTCGTCGTCAGGGCGACGAATCGTTGAATTTTTCGACGGAATTTGCCAAGCTCGTATCGCAGGACTCTTTCTCTGTCGTCCTTTATGAATGCTAAAACTTGACGTAACGAAGGGATAGAGACGACGTTTGTGAATTTAAAAAATGAAAAGATGATGCGCACGGCTCTCGGGTGGAGTGTGTAAACGAAACGCAAACTCCCTGTCTCCTGTCTGATGGCTAAATTTTCACGAAAAATATTCCACCGAGATTTCGAACAAAGTATTACATTACCCCGTTCTTTACCTCGTATAATTCGTCCACTTGTGTTGAGTTGATATAATTCATAAAGCTCTAATGAAATCTCTCCGCCCCTACAGATACAAAGAGCTCGAAATTTGGATGAAAAATTTTATTATTCCATTTTGTTGTTCAAACTTTTTCAATTTCACAAAATTGCATAATAAAAATTAGTTTATTAGAGTACCTTTTTTCCTATTTGATTGAATTATATAAAAAACTATTCAAGTTGTAAAATGCATTTCAAACAATATTATTAAAGTACTACTTCAACTGATGTATTTTGAAAAATATAACAAATTTTGTTTGTTACATACTGATCTTTATATTCCCGTATCTGAACAACTTCAAAATTCATGTATAAAAAATTGTTACTATTAAGTTATGATGTACGGTAGGAATTTGTTGAAAATTTTTCAGAAGATCTTCAAAATCATTATTTACTGTTTTTTGAACCACAACTTTATAAAAATAATTTACGAGTAAAGTTGTGGTAAAAAGTCTTTCATCAGGATGGCCAACGCTCACAAAAAGATTTAAGCATAAAAAACTTAGTATAGCCGTATGAAGTAAGAGCTTATTTTATAATGGAAAAATTTTTTTGTAGTGATTTTGAGCCGGCCGAGCGATGACGAACGAAAGGTAGCTCGGCTCCCTAATTAATGTATACACAACACAGTTAACCGCATGCATCAAGAGCTGTTTGAGAAGCGGATTACACAAACGGTTGGTCAAGGCCGGGCAAGGGTCACAGCAGCTGGCCAAACCCATCATCTACAAAGGCTAATTTTAAAAAATCTCCCCGGTCTAGGGTCTGGATAGAGATTTTTTGCGTGAAATTACCAGGTGGCTGTTTCATAGTCCAGGTACGTAAGTACAGTACCCTTGCGATGGGTAATCCTCCTAAGCCCGTCGGACCCTCAACCCTTTCGTGACAGAGTATCCGCCGCGGAAAAACAATGAACTGGACCCCACCCCCCGGATGCTCGGGCGCGCGTGCACGCTTATTAAGGGACTGTCCCTTTCGATGATTCCAGCTGCCCCGTACCCTTTACCCTTTATACGACAAAAAATGTACATACTTTTGTCTATTGGCCTGCTACCACACGAGTAGTGTATCACTGATTTATCCCAACATGCAAATGAGGGCGTTTCACACTTAACCCCTTAAATCCATTTTTTTACCAACCTCTTTTTCGTTATTGTTCTTGTTCAAGTTCAAGTTGTGTTGGTTGATACCGCAAGCCCGATTAATTGAAACGTGAGTTGTTTATGTTGTGACGCGAGCTAGCGTCCATTTTTTCTTTATTTCTTTTTATACTCCTCTTCTTCTCTTTTTCTCTTCATCCCCCGGCTTCACTTTAGATTAAGATTGGTGGCGTGACGCTGAAACTTTGTAATTCTTTTAGGAATTCATTTTAATTTGGCTAAAAGCTTTGATATTTCAATTTCCACCAAATGTTTCATCCGAATGCTATTAAATTATTCTTTTTTTTTTTTTTTCGCGACGAATGTCAGACGATGAAAATTTGCATTTTGATGGGTATGATTTACATTGGATCAAGGTATTTTCATCCATTGTGAGATGATGCTAATGAATTGAAAATCGATCTTGTCTTCCAACGAAAAAGCTTTTATTTTATTTAAATTTATTTAGTATGAATGTTTTTTTTTCATGAATAGCCCGATTTATAAAATTAGTCACCAACATGAGAAGTTACTGCAGAGATCTGATGAATTTTTTTTTTATTTCAATTCTATTATTCCATTAATCCCACGAGTGAAAAATTAAAATATGAAATTATTATGGGTTTGGCATTTTTACTTAAAAAATTTTCCTGGACGCAAGTTACGTAGCCCCGCTGGTACAAAGTGTAACTGAAGGGGGCGGAGAGCACAATCTCCGCCATTACGCGGGAATGGCTACATTGTCGACAATCTTGCTGCTGCTGAAATGTGAAAAAATTTTATGTTGACCTTTGAGCTGCAGTAACAAAAGGTCACTGAAAAAATTATTTTAAATTACATTTCTAATACTTTCAAAATTGTTTTTTTTTTTTTTTTTTTTTTTTAATCACCATCATTTAATTTAGTCGATGAATTTTTCTTCTGTAATTGTCAATGATCAAAGTACCAACGAGTTACTTTTTACTGTTTATAAAAGCTTGCTAAAAAAAATTAATCATTTGATTTAAATTTGATCACTCTATCATAAGTAGTTCTACTGCAGTTTTATTAATAAATAATTTTATTACTATTTTCTTTTTATAAAGCCTGATAAAAAAATTTTATGCAGTATGGATTCGATAAAAAAAGAATCAAAAAAAGATAAATTAAGATTGAATTTATTTAGACTGTGCACTCAATAAAACGAAGCAGAAGTACACTAAATTATGTTTCCTCATTTAAATATCTTTTTAAGAAAATCCAGTACTATAAAATATCAAACAGTTAACGATTAATTGAAAACCAAATCTGAAAAAGAAAGCATTTTTTAAATTTATCACAACAAAATTATTCATAGATAACTTCTGAATAAAAAACAAAAATTATTATTATTTTTGAACAGAAATTTTTGTATTTTTATCTGGGATGAGAAAAGTATTTGGGCGAAAAAAGTTTCAACGAGCACAATTTTTTCATATTACAAAAAAGAAGGTAATGTTTGGAATCTAAATCTTGCTTTTTAATCTCTTTTAAATCGATAAAAAAAAGTTATGTGCCTATATAAACTTCAGGCTTTTAATGGCGTACATAATTATCAAATCTCAAGAGTGAAATGTTTTTTTCAACTACTTTGGATTGAAAAATAGAAAAGACTCAGTGCTTGGATTGAAAAAAAAAAAAAAAAAAATATTTACTTATTTAATATGTCTCGTACATATATGAATTTCAGAAAGAAAGAGACGTATATGTTGGTTTATAAATGTATTGTAGTTTATTTTTTCTGTGCCAACGTACTAATTAGGTAATAAAAATAATTTCTCAAGTTTACCAAGTTCACAAAAGCAACGATGAGGTAATCAAAACTAAAAAATGTCGTATGGATCCTTGAAAAATTATTCACACAACAAATTTTTATTTTAAAATGAATTTCAAAGAATAATTCGAGGTATTAAAAAAAATTATAGATCTGCAGAGAGGCAAGACTGGGTGTACAATGGGTGCGAATTCCTTACTCCCTTGGGAGTTGTTTTTTATTATAATTACGATTGCGAGTAGTAGGTCCAATGAGCGAGAGTAGTACAGTAAAAGGGTTAGGGGGACGAAAAACAAGAGCTGCGCGCAAAAATCTTAAAGCGTGCGCCGCGCGGATATTGTGTGTGGACGAGGTCCAGACTCGTTATTCTCTTTCTTCTTCATCCCTTTGCGACGTCCCCTCTCCTGCAGTACCGCCGGCACGCGTGCAGCACGTCCTGTATACGTGACGTCGACCAAAAAGGGTTAACCCTTTCGCTCCTCATGCAAAATGCAAGGGGCCAGTTTTAAATCGGCTGGCCATCCGAATATCCACACTCTCTTTCTCACAGCTACTAGGACCTTTGCTTTTTCAGTTATTCATATTCTATTTATTCTGTTTATTTTTTCATTATTCGATCCAATTTTTTTCTTTACTCGTACATTTTGTGCTTGGTGATTATAAAAAAAAAAAAAAAAAGTTGCTTTCATTCAAATTCTTAACTGAGTTTTACTTCATTCTTTATTTTTCTAAAGTGAGGATTTAACGTATGTGTATTATTTGTGTTGTGCGTCACTGGAACAAGTGAATTGTTTATAACAATCAATTTATGAGTTGTTTAGTTCTCTGACGAGACCAATTTATCCTGAGTCAATTTTTGGCTTTTTCTACACCAAGGAGAAAACTACGAAATTAAAACTGTGATTCCAGAACATTAGAATCGAATGTTTTGAATCAATAGTTTGTCATTTATGAGTTGTAGTTATTCAAAAATATTTAGACTACTATACTAGATTATAGTAATAAGATTTGAAAATCAGTTTTCTAATTATATTCAGGATAAATTTGTTTCATTTTGAAACTGAGCAGCTCATACAGTTATTGCAAATTGATTAGTAAACTTACAATATTTAAAATGAATGATTTATATAATGTAAAATTTTTTTGCGAAGGTAAGAAGAAGTTCGCAGCAAAAAGTAAAATATATTATTATTTTCAGGTAACGACTTCGGTAACGATCGGGAATCCATCTCGTCGCAGCGTCACGACAAAACTTGAGAAAAAAAAAAAAAAGAAGAAATTAAAGAAATAATTTGAACTTGGATGGAAGAGAGAAAAAAATTCTTCGATTATAGAGCGGAGAATGGAAATCGACGTGGGCGCGCGCGTCAATCAGAAAAGGGGCGGGAAGCATTCCGCGAACGAGAATTCAATTTTCCCGGACTGTTTGCCGTACCGCGCAGAAAATTTTTCATTTTCCCGCCACCCCTCGAGGGATATTTTCCTGCTCGATCGATGCCCGAGCAACGCTGCAACGAAGACAGCTACGCTCATTAATCTCGTTGTCCGCGCAGTCAATTAGACTTCTGATTAACTTGCCCAAAGTATCTCCGGGGTTCCTTGGCCGATTGTCTGTGAAATTATCCGATCTCGCCTTGAAAAGCTGCTGGTTCGGTCGGTTTTTTTTTTTTTATCTTTCTTTCTTTCTTTCTCGTTTGCCTCGAACCCCCCATGGCTGGCCCGAGTCATTCTCGTTAAATCGCTTGTATAACAAACGGCCCTCTAAACGGCTAATAATTGAAAATGCCTCCTTTAGGCAAGAGAGAGACGGACGAGGCTTTACATCGTTATTAAGCAGCCTGTGATTAATGAAGCCCCGGGTAATATCAACTCACGCGAATCATAAGGCTTTTTTTTTCTCTTTCTTTTGAAATTTTTTTTTCAGCTAAAAGTCGGCAAAAAACTCATAGCCAGGGCAAATTCATTAATTGGCTCTCTTTTCAGCGTACGTTGCAATTGAATAAAGCACTCATGCGCAAATAATTGTGCCAGAATAAAGTTTTTTATATGAAAGAAAGAATCTTTTTTTTTTTTTTTTTTCTTTATAAAAGAGAACTATTGCCATCTTGCGTAAGTGTAAAATTTTTATTCATAAGCTGATTGATGAACAAGTTTTTAAAATACTCAAAAAGTACATTATGAGGTTACGATTATTGTTTTTTCCTATGATCCATCAGAGGAGCTAGTTCAGGTAAAATTGAATTATATTACATTAAAATTTAGAAGAGTCAAGGATAAGTAAAGTATGTGGGATATTTAATACTTAGTTCACTTATATAATTTGAATTTACCATGTATTTTTTATTTATTTATGCGTACTAAAGCCTGAAAGGCTTACACGGCCATAATTTACCATGTAATTTTGCAAGATTAAGATTTTTTATCTATTGCTTCTACTAATTTTAAAGTCTTCAATTTAATGTAAAATTTTTTGTTATTAACAGAACTTTAACATTAAAAAAAAACTTTTTTGAATTTTAAAATAATAATGATGAAAAAGCTTACATTAATTATATTTAAGTGAAATAAAATTTTTTGAACTTGCAGAAAGTCTATGCAATACAAATTTAATGAGTCTGGCCACCATATTTCATTCCGAGTTTTTTTTTTTTTTTTTACTAATTATGAACAGTAGAAAATTTAAAGAGCAGTTCGCATTAGTATAAAAGTAAATAAATTCTGAAGTGCCGAGAGCTAGTCTCATTATCTCGTAATGAGCTTGCTCGTTAATTTTCTCATTATCTGATAATGAAGAGATTTACGAAAATTTCAAGTTCGCGTTGTGTTGATAAAAAATATTGTTTACGTTTTTACGCGAATCAACAAAAATTTCGGTTTGTCGAATTGTCGTAGAAAAAGTGACTAGACTTAAAAATATTGTTATTTCTGCTTAATTCTCTTCGTCATTTAGAAAAGCCGATAAAAAAACTTTTTAGTGATTTAATAATGGAAAGCTTAACCACACGTCTACGTCCCAGCAGTTTCGCGTTGGAAAACTTTTTATGCGCAAGTCGGTGCTTTTATTTCTTTTATTGTCAGACTTATCTCCGTGTTTCATTTACGCAGGGGATTATTTTTTTTTTTACTGGAATATTATTTTTATTATAATCTGCACCCGTGTGCGTAATGAAAAATTACTCTAATCATGAAACTCTATAAAAATAATATTTATGGTACGCCGAAGCAGTTATATAATAAAATGAGTAAAAAGGATAAAAAATTTTAATTTAAGAGAAATTTGAAGTTACTTTTTCGATTTAAACTGAAATAAACTACTGATAGTATTTGAACGAATGAAATAAACTGAGGCAAACTGACAAATACAGGAAAAAGAAGCTTGCGATCTAAAGCCAAGGAAAAAAAAAAGGCAGCCAAAGGCAGGAGGACGAAGATGACGAAGATGATGAGTCAGACAGATAGACATAAAAATGTCGGTGGCGGCGTCGGATAGACGGCCCCATTGTTCAGCCATTGATTTTGAATATGTAATCCCGGCCGGGCATTTGATAATTCCCGCATCGGGATGGATAAAAAGAGGCGGCCCGCACCTCAAGGAGCAAGGGAAGGAAAGCAAAAGCACCCAGGGTGCGACGGTCCTTGACACGTGATTGAATATTTTTTCGCCGCGCGCTATTGGTTCGCGGGCTCCCGCGCCACCTGTCAGTGCCAGCGGCCCCCGAAGGATCGCCATGGTAACGCCTGCATCCACGGCTCTAATCTCCCCCGCCGCGGTGCTCTTTCCGAAGCGAGGGTGGCTACCCCCCTGTACCGCCTAGTTCTTTCTTCTTCTTCCTTCCTTCGAAGTATCGCTTCTTCTTCTTCTTCTTCTTTATCTCCTGCGAGACGCGTTCCTTCTCCCTCCCTGGCAGCTCATTGTTTCTTCAATGCGCGCATTTCATTTATGCTCGTTACCCTCCACAATTCGAGGAGACGAAACCTTTTTTTTTATTTCTCTCACTCGTGGACTTTTATTGAATCTCAAGGAAGAGACGAATATTCCTCTCCCTCGCTTGGCACCAAGATAATAAAAATATGGACGTTTTATTTGACGACCTTCAGAAGGAATACAGCGGCGTTAAATGAACTTTTTCTTTCATTATCCCTAAGAGTTCTCTTATTATTTCTTCGTAAATATATCCCCATGTTTTTCATTTAAATTTTAATTATGTGGATTTTTTGAGCTTCTTTCTTCAGCGCTTTGTGAGCTTTTTCTGCGTAAAATTCCATAAATTTCAAATTTCTCATTTTATTTTTTGTTGAGATTTTAGATTAATAAATATCGTCAAGCTTAATGGATAAAATTTTTTACTCTCAAACCAGAGAAGCTTTCGTGAATCTCCAGCAGATTAATAAAAAAAAAAAAAAAAGCTGCTGAGTTGAAGGAGCCAGTGAAGGGGTTGGAAACGCTGGCTTGATCGATTAAACTCTTCTTATATCGCAATTTTCCGATGCAAATAACTCGTTTGCCTTTGGAGCGGTAACTCATTCATCCCTCTCTTTTCCTCGGAGCTTTTCTCGATGGGTTTTTCCTTTGGCTCGGCTTGGAAAGATATAAGTCAGCGCCGAGCTCTTTCGTTTTAATGGCGCCTCCGAGAGGTTCTTTAACCACCCTCCAGGCCGCAGCGGCGCCGAGGGTGAGCGATGGAAAGTTCATGCTCACGGAAATACGTGAGTGTTCTAAAATTGAGAAAATTTCTATCGGGAGTTTTAACTTCTACCGTGGCTATGCTTGAATTATGATAATCTTGGCTCCGCTTGTAATATTAAAAGCTCGTATTATCTCGTCCCGTTTTTGTCGGAGTGCTGCGATCGTTTGGCACGAGCATTAGGCGAACTTTTGCCCGTCTCGATTAAACTGTTTGCCAAAGTTTTGGCGAGCGATCGAGTTTGAGGATGAGTTTGCAGCAGAAGTTGGATCCTGCAGGGCTGGAAGAAAAAATTTATTCTAGTAATGAAGGGAATTTTTTTTTTTTTCAAATATTTTTCGGCATGGCTCGTTGATTTGAAAAACAAGTTTGGTGAAAAAATTTTTCAAATCAGTTTGCTCCAAAACAATGGTAATCTCGTTTGTCATTAGCAATAATGAATTTAAAAAAAGAAACAAGACAAGCGGCTTAGTTGAAAACGAGATTAACAATGATGCGAGGTGACTATTAAGAGCAACAATAAACTCCTCATTCAGAAAACCTGTTCCAGAGCACCGAGGCTTGATCAATGATATAATTGTCTCTCCGTTGTCAGCGTAAAAAAAGCGCGCCGAGTTGTAAAATGAAAAAGCAGATAAGAGCCAGAGCGGCTCTTGAGAGAGAACAAATAATCTGTGGGTACGCGGAACAAAAGGCTCCTCTTAATGATTTAAATAAAAAAAGTAGAAAAAGAAGAAGGAGGAGAAGAAGAATAAGGGAAACAAGAGAGGGAAAAAAAAGTAGTAAGCCCACTCGGATCGTTTGTTCGGGCGGTCGCGAATCCTCGAACTTAGTTCTTCTTTCTCGGATTCCTCGCGAAACGGAATACCCTCCTCCAGCTCGTTTGCGATCGTTTCATTTCCTCTGGCCTCGTCTCGAATTTCCTCAAGACGGTCCAGCAACAATGGCTGTTGGAATAATTATTGCAACGGTTGGAATTAAGAAGAAAAAGCTCTCCTCGATATAAAGAGTAGTGCAGCTCGCAGCCAAAACCGGATTACTCGCTGTTGTAGTTGGGAGCTTCGAGCAAGGCAGCTCCTTACGCTCGGTAATGATCTTACGCGAATCCGGCGAATCTAAGGGGGGGAAAGGGGCGCCAACTTTTTTAATCAGCGCCCGGTTTAATTATACGCTCGATGAGGGAGGCGCGCGCGCGCTCGTCCTTTTTTACAAACCTGGGGGCCAGGGCCAAGGGGCGGGCGGGCAAGCTTGGGGGAGGAAAAAGCTCGCAAACAAGATTTGACTTATTGCGCTCGAACGATTTTCTAGCTCTTTCTTGCCTAAGGCTTCTCTCTCTCTTCTTCGTCTGCGTCGTCTTCTTCGAGTTCCACTTCTTTCACGAGAGAAGCGGAATAAATTTTCACCAAATTGAAATGATGAACCCCCCCCCCCCCCCGATACTCGCCGAATATTTTTCATTTTTCAGCGAGAAGACGAGACTTGATAAAAACGCGTTGATGAGTTGCGAGGAGCGAAAAACATTTTTTCCCGGGCTTAACTTTTTTTCAGAGACTTTGCACTGATTTGTAAATAATTTCAAGTAAAAAAATGAATTTTTCATTTAAATTTTAATTGTTATTTAAAGTTTAATGAAATTCAAAATCGTTCTTACATTACGGTAAATATGTAAAAATAAACTTTCATTATTTTTACTCAAGTTAAAAACTTTTTTAAAAGTTGAAAAACCAAAATTCCCTGGGGTAAAATCAAGTAACTGATTTTATGAGTCTCAGGATGGTGCTCAAAGTCGTTAGTCGAAAAAGATATCCCATTTAAATAATTAAAAAACGTCATTTTTGGATCGATAAGAGAGGTAAAATAAAACAAATTTTTGAATTAATAATTAATTATCGAATTAAAAAATACTCAGAGGTTCAGTGAGTAGAAGTAACTTTATCATGGGCGCCAATTAGAGGCATTGGAGTTTATGGGAAGGTTAAAGATCAAAATTAAGCAGAGAGTGAGCGATTTATGAAAATTTTACCGCGACAAAAATTGAACCGTATAGAAAATTCACTGAATCGTAATGGTCGCTCGCGCGTAAAATTTAATTAGCGTCGCCGCGGTGCTGTCGAATGTGAAAGTATTTGCTCTCGAAACTAGTAAAGTGCAATTGAATTAAAAATCTTTCCAATTAAAAATTAATAGGCTCCTCGCGCGCGCGGAAGTACCGGAGTCTGGGTGCGCGAAGTTATTTTTTTTTTTTTTTCTTTCTCTCCCTTTCTCCCCGCCGAGTCGACGCTATGCGTCTCAGTCTGGTTATATTCCAATAAAATTTAAGCAGGGGTGGGTCTCGTCTGTACGGGCAGGGGTGCCGGCGTGGGGTAGGGGGTGGAACCCTCGCCGTTTTTTTTCTAACTTCCCAGCAATGGCGCCCGTTTTCTACCCCCACGGTACGGTTTTTTGCTCCGCTTCTCTCCGGCTTTCATTTTTTTTTACTCCTCCTCGTTCACTCAGCTTCGCGACTGGGGCTGGCTGGCTGCGTGTCGATTGTTCCTGCGAAGACAAGTTAATCGACGAACCGACCGCCCGCCCGCGATGAGAAGCCATGTTAATTCTAGCAATTATCGATGGGATCGTACACTCGCGTTTCACTTCTAAGCCTCTTTTTATTAAAGAATTCTTTTTCCCTCTTTATCCTCCGTCTCCCCCCACTAAAATGTGTTTTATTTCAACAATTTTAATTAAAAAATTTTTCTTTGTTTTTTTTGCATTTCTTGGCATTGAACTGTTTTTTTTTCTTTTTTTTTTATTATCATCATTCCTTTACTACTACTATTTTGATATAATTTAGGCGCTCCGAAACCTCTCAGCAGAGTATGAATTTATATGAGGAACATTAAGCAAAAAGTGGTTTTCCACCAGAGATATTATATGACGGTGTGATATGTCCTGTCTCGTCACAAGACACGTCGCAAGACGGTATCGGGACAAACTCAAATTTTCATGACGTGACGATGTTGCAAAAATGTTAAATTTTCACATGCATGGTGAAATAAAGTTAAAAGGTTTTAACTTTATTTCACAATGTTCACATGGTCTTGTGACATTGTCACATGACAAAATTTTTCAAGACGTGTCACGTCATAACTATATAGACAATAAGGTATTATCAATTTATTAATGTTTTAATTCTTAATTTTTTTTCCATGCAAAAATGTTAAATTTTACGTGGTCTTGTGACATTGTCATGAGACAAAATTTTTCAGGACGTGTCACGTCATAACTATATAGACAATGAGGACTTGAGGACAAGAAAATTTTTCGTGACATTGTCATATCATATAGAAAGTTTTGAAAAATTTCCGTGACATGTCCCGGACGTCACAAGACCGTCCTATTTTCTGTCATGTCACGAATTTTTTCAGGACATGTCTTGTCGTAACTCTGTAATTTCCACAGACTATTTTAATTTTTTTAGCTAAAACTATACCCAAATGTGATATATTTTCAATTTGAAAGAGTCTTTTGTGTTCCTCCATACCATTATGTTTTACCAACAAAGTTACATACATCTGATAAGAGTAGAAATTAAATTAATTTCTTTATAGTTTTTAATCTAATACTAATTTGTATTTTATTTTTCTAGCTCACTTTATAAATAGATGGCTTTTTCTAAAAATTTACATTTGGTTTATTAAATTTGTAGAAATAAATAAAATTATCAATGAAAAGCATGAAAAAAGTGGAAGATCCAAATTAGATACATAGTTTTTTTATTCTTTACAAAACTAAATTTCAATAAATTTTTTAACACTACCAACTCATTCATCCGAATGAAAAGAGTAAAATTTCATTTTCCAGCTCATGTTTGAGGTTTCATGCAGAACATGAAAAACATTGTTCTGGTGACCCGCACTAACAGTTTTTGCTTAGGAAATCTAAAAATGTGTATAATATTTCAATATTTATAAAACAGTTCTAGTTGAATATTGAAACATTATAGCTTGAAAATATGATTTTCTTATTTCAAATTACTAATGGACATTTAATTTATTAATTTAAAGAATAATTTGCTAAAATGTAAAAAAACGAATTTGCTAACGACAAGAGATATTGGTGGTTTAATTCATCATTTGGCATAAGAAAATGAACCCAAAGTCTCACTAAGATAGCTGTTATGCGAGCTATAACCTCTGCTTATAAAATTAAGTTAATGATAAACTCGCGATAGTATAAAATAAAATAAAAAAATATATTTAAAAGTTTATTCTTATTTTATCGGTTTTTTTTCTGATTTTTTTTTTTTCATTTTTCATTATGCTTTAGCTTCATTTTTTAATTTCTCAAAACATTTAAAAACTTTGAAAAACTCATTAATTTTTTTTCTTGTCATAATACACTATAGCTCGAATAAATCAAATTGATGTTATTAATATTGATTAATTCCAAGTTTGATAAATGCATCATTCATAATTCACCTCAAAATAGTCAGAGAATAAAAATTCTTTTCAATTGCAAAGCGAAAGTGTCTCTCGGTGGCAAAAAGTCGATGACTCCCATAAATTAAAGGAAGAAAAAGGGGGAACTCACTTCACCCTAAAGCAAGCTTCTTGAGAACCTTACCTGTTGTTGTGAGAAAGCTAAAAAAAAAAAGACGCATCTCTTGGTAATGGCACGCGCTACCTGGGGCGAGGGACAGGTTCGATGTGCTTATTGAATCGCGCCATTGGCAATCGAACCAATACTCAACCCCCCGAAAAAAGCCGAGGGTAGACACGCGCCCAAGCAAGCAATCCGTGCATCGATATCTACAGTGCAACCTGCCGAGCCAATATTTTTCTCCCCGTTCCCCTCCCTGCACCAGCTGCAGGGTGTGATGCACCGCGCTTCAAAGAGAACAAATCGTGCGTGCTGCATTCGCGGTCCGCACGCCCACGCGTGAAAATAAAATGAAAGCTCCCCGCGCGCCCCACTGTGTATTCGATATGAAAAAAGCCACTTTTTTCGGGATGTTTTTTCACCTCTCGCATCAATTGGTTTCAATGGCTTTCAATCTGTTAGGATAAACGAGACCGATGGATGAGCTGTGATTCTGACACCGGTGCTTATAACGCACCCATTTTTAAAACAAATTTAAACTTCTTGAATGCATTATTTTGGACCTCAAATTTGACGCATTGATGTATCTGTTGCTATGTGACTCATCAAAAAATTAGTAAAAAAAGGATTCATTTCGGTTGATAAAAATTAAAATTAGACATTTTTTATTACTTATCTTTTTAATGAGCATAAAACAGTTGCACTTAAAATAAGTGGTTAATAATGATTATAATTGTCACTTCTACCATAATAAAAATGAGTATTAAAGTTCAATTAAAAATTGATAAATTACAGTTACGATAAGTAAATTCATTAACACTTTTTCTAGTGCAGTTTTTGCACTGGAAAATTTTTAATTATTTAAAAGCGTAAAATGAAATTTTCTTTTACTGCACTATGAATATGTAAAAATCACAATTAACAGTTTATTTTTGTATTTTTAATAAATCGAAATCTTGCAAAGAAGATTGTAGATTTTTTTTTATTAAAAAAAATTAGAATCATTTAATAACAAGACTGGGGTACTATTCGGTTTTAAAGATTTTCTGAATTCTTGCACGACTTGACAAGTCAAATATATTTACTGCTCAAGGGAAAATACTGCAAAAAAATTTGGAAATGGTATGAAAAACCCTGGGTCTGTCCAAACGGCAGAAGAAATTTTATATGATTTATGTATTATAGTTACACTCACCGTCTGTGTTCAAATAATAAAATAATGTTTTTAAAGTTAAAAATTCATCGATGATAAATGTTTTATTAATACAACTGAACAAAAAATTCATGAACCTTAGACTAGTAATGAAGTCAAGTTGGATTTTTTCCATTGATTAAAGTAGCATACAAGATGGTGCAAAATGCTGATGCTGATGTTTTGATCCAATACTCCCAGCAGTTGAGGATCAAATATCTCCCATAAGCATAACAAATCTAAGCCAAATTTTATTTGAAGCGAGCAACTCGTTTGTAAGTGCATTCGTGTGTGATAGTACTCCCAATATAATTTGAAGATTATATTAAAAACATCACAGCTTCTCGAACCAGTGGCAAAGGTGCTTGAGCGAGGACAAAAGGAAAACACGACTTCGCCTAGCTCGATTATACTAAACTTGATTATAATAAATGTACTTTCAACCACTAATTAAGAAAAATAATAAGAAATACGTCAAAAATAGGGGTTAAAGGCTAGCTAAAAAAGGTCACTGGTTTCGAATTCATTTTCTAAAAAACGAGTGTCAATTGATTATCATCATCGAATCTCGACGACTCTCACAAAACAAGACGGCCGATTTTCGATTTTAGTGAAATTTGATACAAAATGGACCAAAATCTCGAAATATCTCGTCTCAAGACAACCCCAGACAGAAAGTTGAAAACTGCACTACTGCGCAATATAATACCCGAGGCCAAGCCGAGATATAATTAATTTTCTGCTCCTGTATAGTAATATACTATTGTTAAAGATCTAAAAACTACAATTTTTTTTTTTTTTTTTTTTTTACAAAACTTTAAAATTTTAAGAATTTACCCTCCAAAATTTTTTTTTTTCATAGTTAATTTATAATATTGGATTTCTCAATGCATTCTGACCAGAAAAAGATCTGCTGATTCAATTTTTTATTAAATATTAATCAATAAAATATTATCTAAATGTACGAGCAATCGACTTTATAATTAAAATACTATTGGTTGGACAGCGTCAAATTATTTTTTTAGTAATCTTTCAGTTAAAATATTCGACATGATAATTTTACATCTTGTTTAAACATAGCCAGACGTTATTTTGAAAGCCATCATATATCGACGCCCCGTGCGAAGAAAAACCTTAGCCGAAAATCAGTCGATTTAAAATTACCCGTAAAAGGCTGAATTGTATTTAAAAATCGGTTTCAATGAAAAAATTCAATTTATTAGGTCCCAACTTATTAAGATTCTTGATTTTTTCTTATTTTTTAAATTTTCGCAGTCCTTTATTGATCATTTTAAACCGACTAGTTTTCGTCTAAGGTTTTTCGCAGGGGACGTCGATATATTTAAAAGTAATAAAAAATTTTTGATAAAATAAAGGATGAATAAATAAACTAATGTTTAAAATTTCCACAATAACTTTTATTATTCACGCTGTTTCAAACACACTCGTGTCTTTATCAAATGCGAGTTAGTTACAGCCGTTGTGTGCTTAAATAATAAAAGTTATTGAGAAAATTTTAAACATTAGTTTATTTATTTAACTTTTAATGAATTTCCACCAAGTATCGACCACCACGTTTAAAAATTTTGATAAAATTCAATGGTTATACATTAGTATTTTTTTTTAAAAGGAACATAATTTGGAATTGGTGAGGAGGCAATAATCGGAGAAATGATTCTCCCACACGCTTTGACTGACGCGACTTTGGCTGTTTTTTCTTTTGAAAACAAAATTTTGATTATTTTCAAACGAAAGTACTGAAAACAAAAATTGAAAAAGGGAAATTTTTTTTACTTCGGTACCGGGATCCTAAAGATGATTAAAATTTTGATGAGATATATGTTTTTGTGTTCTTCAAAAGAAAAATCAGTTATTAAAGTCACGGCAGAAAAAGCGTGTTTCTAATAATGCAATGCCAGCCAAAATTAAAAGAAAAAATTATTTCTCTGATTAAAAGGAACGGTAAAAAAAATTTTTAACTACCTACAACACTTACAACATTTAAAAGTTCGTTAAAAGAAAAATCTTTTTTATATTTGAAAAAATTTACTCAGATTTTTAAAAATAACTAGTTTATTCTCCATTATGAAAAATTGAAAAAAAAAAATTTTTATTCGTGTATTCAATAAAAATTTAAACAAAACATAAATAAATAATTTTTTAAATATAAACATGCATGAATTTTTTATTTCAAAAGTTATAAAACTTTTTTGGACGTCTTTACAAATATCTATCCGGTTACTTCGAATTTAAAAAATATTTACCTTTATATAATATATTATATATAATATCTTTATATATAATACCTTTCAGTTGCAATCTATAAGAATATGTACTTACTCTAAGGGTATTTTTATAAAAAAAATTCTGTTTTAAATTACTGTAGTACCTTAAAAAATTGATAAATTAAAATGATATACATTTTATTATATAAATTAGGTTTATTTTGTAAGATTCGATGTTATTTTAAAAACTTTCAAAGTTCAAACTTATAAAAAACCAATGAGATTAAATAAAAATGAAATTTTATTGAAAAAAAGATTAGGTTACCGACCCAATATTCACCTACCCCTAAGAGTTTCACAAGTATTAACATAGATGGCGAGGGGTAAAATTAAAACACCCTTTGAAAGATTCTCTTCCTTACCAGCGTCAGAAAACTGTTTTAACACGCTTGCAGTGATTCTCAATTCAAGCCTGTTCGTCAGCTAGGGGTTGATATTAAGTTCAAAATCTACATTAGAAGGTTCGGCACGTACTTGCGGGCTTCAGCATTGAATCGCTTCTAAACGATTTATTATGGCTACGGTTAAGTTGCATCACAAACCAATTTTCTCGGACTTTGAAAGTTCCGTCATTAAAATAAATCTAAATTTCTCGGATAATTACTCCTTAAGATTTATTCCCCGATAATTGAAATTTATTACTTTTATAAATATATTTTTTCCCAGATTGTTTTTCAGCCGTGCTTTATTAATTAAAATTAATTTTTAGATAAAAAAAAAGAAGGTCCTAAGGTAAAGATGCCAATTATGATTACAAAAATCGCTACTTTTCAGCATTTTGAATTTTATTGAAAAAACAAAGCATATTAGACTAAATCTTTTTAAACATACTTAAATTTTAGGTTCTTAGGAACTTAAATAAATTTTTTTTATATAATAATTGTATTTATTTATTGAATAATTAATGTTTAAAGTCAAGACCTTTTATGCCTCCGTTTAAAGTCAAGACCCCAGTTTATTAGACAACTTCAGCTTTGGCCCCAGTTTATGGAACACTTTTACACGTGAAATCCCGTCTGTGACTTAAGTGCCCCAGTTGATGGAACGGAATCGTCAAAATTCGAGGGTTTCATCACTCCCAAACACAAACAAATTAAAAATCTAACATGAAAATTAGATAAACCGTTCCATCAACTGGGGTATGTAAGTCACAGACGGAATTTTACGTGTAAAAGTGTTTCATAAACTGGGGCCAAAGCTGAAGTTGTCTAATAAACTGGGGTCAAAAGGTCTTGTCTTTAAACATTAATTATTCAATAAATAAATACAATTTTCATAAAAAAAAAATTTATTTAAGTTCCTAAGACCCTAAAATTTAAGTATATAAAAAAAGATTTACTCTAATATGCTTTGTTTTTTCATTAAAATTCAAAATGCAGAAAAGTAGCAATTTTTGTGATCATAATTGGCATCTTTACCTTAATGGTGAAATATCTGGAAAGTAAAAATATTCAATATTCTTATTTTCTATATAATCAGAATATCGAGCAGAATGTCGGACGTCTTTGGTACAGTCTTATGACATTCTTGAAATAAAAATATAAAGTTCACCACCTGGCTTGTAATGTTCCTTCAATTCTGTCAGATTTTTCTACACATAATAATTGCGTTTTTAAACTATATACTTTACAGTTTTTATTGAATAAAAGCAACACATACGGATATGAAAGACAAAAAATTAGCCAATTTAAATCAGTAAACTTTTGTCTTTTTTTTTTTTTTTTTTATTCTGTGATAGTTTGCTAATAAAAATTAACCCTAATTTTGAAAATTTATAAAAATTTGTACAATAAATATGTAAAGGCATTTTTTAACCATTTATTTACAGGAGTAACTAAAAAAATTTTTGAAAATAAAAAAATTTTCCCGGAATATTTTATTTAAAAAAAATAAAATAAAAAATGAATTTTCATAGTATTCATCACAATAGAAATACATAAAAAAAAACCCTGTCATCTCAGAGTAGAGGCTGGCTCCTCGTAAACGTATTTCCCTCTTGTAAAAACAGTCATTATTTTTTTTTCCACGATTATCCGTTCTTGCATAACAGATGTCAAGCCGCGAGTCTCCATCTCCATCTCCGCCCAGTTCTTCTTGCTCTCCCCCACGTCGTCATTTGAATTTTCCACGATTCTCCCGCGTATCATCCACAACATTAACTCTTATCTTAGCACCGGGCATAAAAAATGTATCCTCCTCTCCCAAAACGGAAACTCATTCCCTTTGCGAATTTTCGACATCGCGTGTACGTCCCCTACTTAAATTTGCATACGCGGGAACGAATCGTCCTCGGCAGGTAGCCCTGGAGAGAGCGCGAAAAAAAAATATATATATGCGTACACGCGCGAAACCTTTTTTTTGTAATGCGTCAGGCATTGACGCCCAGCCGAAAATGAAGTGGCCTACGCGCCCGGCCCGGGCCGCATTAATAACTGCACAAAGGAAACTTAAAGCGCAGTGGGAACGAAAATTTTATGCGGAAGTGTGTATGTGTAAGCGGTGCGTGAATTAAATCAAACGAGTTTTGCGACTGGTCGGTAACGGTCCCTCCCTTGCGAAGGACGAGCTCTGAAACAACTGATGTTTTCTTTTGCTTTTATTTTGCTGTACCCCGCCGTCACCATATTAAACCTTTTTTTTTGTTCTTTTCTTTTTGAAAAGAACAAACCATCAAAGGAAATTTATTAATTTTAACGAGAGGAATAAATTATGAGCTTCGCGGTAGCTGCGAATCATGTGTTATGTTCGTCAGTTTGAGTTTCGCTTTTAGGCGTACATTGTAATACACCAAATGAGAATTTTTTTTTTCAACATTATTTATTTTGTAAAATGAAGTAAAATACGATGATTAAAAATTAAAAGTTTCAATAATGTGTCGATGAAAAATACGACAGCGTAAGTAGATTGTTTGACGCGTAAGCCTCCCGTCTAATCCTTAAAAATTACCGCGATAAGTTTTCATCAGCGTTATTAAATTAATGCTCGGCTTCTGGTTCACCAGACGTAGCGAACTGCTCGACGAATAGCATGTAATGGAATCACGATTTCAGAGAGTAATAATTCGCAAGGGAACTGCGGATCTTGCGGATTTTTCATCTTGTCAATGAGTCGGCACGATACCACTGGGAATGATAACGTCGAGTTTTTTGTCTTTGGGCACTGAACGTTAAAATTTTTCATGGCGCGGTAAAGATTATCGATTTTAATTAAGTTTCCTTCGTGCAATTATTTCAAGTGGGTGTCGTCATTCTTCCGCGTCGATAAGCGTTACAAAGTAATTGCTTTATGACGAATAAGGATTAATATATATATATAATATTGTCGACTCTTAAATTGAGTAGATTCATTCATTATATAACAATTAAATTTAAAGCAGTCCATAAAATTTTATCGGAAACGAGAACTACGAATTAAACAAAATCTCATAGATAAGTGTGCAGGCAGATGAAAAAGATGTGTGTTCCAATCCCATAAAAACGCCATGTTGAAGCCCTTTGCGAGCTCAAGAGCGGTAACCACCCCCGGGCGGCTGGAGCGGCGACGCATCGATCCGCGGGAGTCGCGGGGTAGGTTCAGCGACTCTCGACGCGTCGCGACGCCTGCAGCATCTCTCTTCCGTCCTCCGCTCCTGCACGTGTGCGGTAATCATATTTTTCATCTTTATATTGTCCTGCCGCAAATTAAGGACGAGAAGATTTTACAAGGTCGACTTTTTTTACAGTTGACAGAGGTTTCGTGCGTACATCAAGAAGTTGAGATGGTGACGGATCTTGACATTACAGTTCTATGGTTTTCAAATCTAATAAATTATCAAATTATTCGAGCTGCAAAGAACAGCAAGTATGCAAAATGTAAGAAATATTAGAGCTGACTAAACTTGAGAAATTAATTAAAATATGAATAAAAACTTAATTTTCAGTTACAAGGAAGAAAACTTTATATCTTTAGATCCTTACGTACTGCACATAGTTATTGTGTACAACTTCAATTTGTTTTATTTTATTTTTTTATATATTATGTTCTAGATACATTTAATTGTAACTATAAATAAAGATTGAACATGAAAAATTAAAATTATTAAAGTAAATGAATCTTATTTTGGCCATCTGAGCGCTAATCAACCTCAACAGTTTGATATTTTTGACGTGTTTAGGCTCATTTTTAAGCCTAAAATAAGATGATCGGAACTGCTTACTCTTTTGAAAAGATTTACCTAAATCTAGTAACCAATAATTTTGAGGTGGATGTTTATTTTTTTGTTAAAAATACTTATCCAAAGACTTGTTACAGCAAAGTGACATAAAATGTACAAATTTACAATGAAATTTTCGATGAAAGTTTTTGATGGTAAAAATTTTACTTACTTCCAAAAAAGCTAAACCCTTTTTTATAAACTAGTTATGAGGCGACTTATCTCGCGCATCTTAAATAGTTGAAAGCTCCAAAACTTTTTATTTTGTTTATTTTGGGAGACCAAAATTGGATACGATTGGATTAAATTAGCAATTTAAGCGTCAAATCGGTTTAAAAAGGAGTTAGTAAAAAAAAAAGCGTATTTTAAAACTTAAACAATAAGTAAAAAAGCCAATATGTATACTACTTTTTTCAACTGAGGTTTCTAATTTTTTTTTTTTTTTTTGACCAATCATTTAAAAAAAAAAGAATCTTATAAGGAAGATTAAAAGCTATATATTGAGTCCAAAAAAATTAATAATTAAGAATAACATTGAACTTTAAAAGGTAAAATATCTTGAAAAAAAAAAAAAAAGAAAGTTCGATGCTACATATTTAATTTTCCCATTTCGTGAAAAAAAAGGGAGGGAAAAGTGCACGTTTACGTTAACGAGGGAGTGCAGGAGAGACGTCGAGGCAGCAGCAGCAACACTTTTCGTATACATCTCCAGATTCTCGCGTATTCCATCGCGATCAATAAAAGCGTATATTCTTGACACACACGCACGCACGCCATTGAAAGTCGGTGAGAGAGTTAGAGGGAGGAAAAAAGTACGCGCCTCGTACACCAATACATTGTTAGCTCATACATACGAAAGTATATTACGTTTCGGTCTCTCTTCCAATTTTTCCTCTCTTTCGTGCTTTTGCCAGAGCCCGGATGGCTTTGTGTAGCCAGGCAAGCCACGAAAAGCTTCGCGAGGGAAGCAGAAAAACTGGGGGCTGGATCGAGTGGAGAAAAGGGGAGGAGGATGAGGAAGAAGAGGCGAGCTTTCATTTTTCGAGCCGGAGAGGATGGAAAAGCATGAGATAACGAATGGCGACCGGAATGACACGATGATGGAATACGCGCGAAAGCATCGATGCGAGCGATAAGAGAGCTTGCGGGAGGTGCCAGAGCCTTTTTCTTCGATATTTTGTTCTCGAGAGTTCATTATTTCATGAATGACGTTCGAGAATAAAGAAGGAGAAAAAATTTATTCTTTCGTAGACCTCCAGAGCGAAAGAGCTTTTTTCACTTCCATATTAGATTCATTTATTTTTAAAGATTTTTTCAATTTCTATAGGTTTTCTCGGAGTCTCTTCGTTTCGAGTGGATTTGAATAAAAATAGTGAATTTTTAAAAAATCTGTTTTGACCAATGGAAGTGAATCGAAGGAAACGAAAATACACAGAAAAGTCGGAGTGTGAAGAAAATGGAAAAAAGGAATGCTCGAGCTATCAGGAAAGTTTTATTCAGGCGCCAGGACCGAAAGCTTTTCCAGCTTTTGGGCTTTCACAAACTCGGGCTTTCCCGCTTTCTATGGAAATCCAATGCGCATGTCGTTCCGTCCTTTTCTTATACACGACGCGATTTTCATCGTGAGCGCTTCGAAAAAAGAAGTTTGCTTGAAGAAGATTGCGTATGTAAAAGCTTCAAAAACCCTTGGTTAAAAAAAGGTCGATCCTTCGAATCCTTTTAATCCTGTCTATAAATATTTTTTTACTACCCTTCAAATTTTTATTTCTAGAATTTTCAGAGAATAATTTTATTAAAAATAAAATTTTTTGATTTTGAACAGTTACAATGCTAAAAATTTTAAGTAAATTATTTTTTTGGGAAATTTTATGTAACTTTTTTATTTAGATTCCAAAAAATTGGCGATCAACTCTTTCAAATTTGGTGAGTGTTTTTTAACGACTCACACAAACTCAAAGTTTTATCAAATTGCTCTGTTAAATTAGGGTATCCAAATAAAAATAACTCTCACAGAGATTTTTATCTTTTTCAAGTTGTTTTTACGAAAAAATATTATATCGGAACCACAAAAAAAAAAAAATTTGAACTGAGGGTGAAATCAATTTTTTTTTTTTTACCTTAACGAATTTGAGCTTAGGGTGAAAATTAACTCGTCAACAGCTCTAAAAAAAGCCGAAGTGAAGCAAGCACATTTATCCAAGCGAATGCTTTTGACAGCAAATTCGACTCTAATGATTGATTAGCTGGTCATTAATCTTTTTTGTACCCTTCATTCGCAATGGTTTGTGTCAACTTATCACTTTTCTTGATTTTTGATTTATAAACCTGGAGGAGTACGTAATCAAAATAAATGGAAATGATGATGAATTAAATTGCAGTGAACATTAAATTTAAGTTTCAGTAAGTTTAAAAATAAAGTCAAAACATTTTTTTTTTGCATTTTTAATTGATTACGCAAGAATGACTATTAGTTTATTTTATTAAATATTCAAAAAGGTAAATATTACACAATATCAATACGATATGAAAACATTTCTCCTATGTTTCTCTAAATATGAAGAATTATTGTCAAAAATGCAAAAAAAATAGTATTTGAATCAAAATTAAAATTCAGTTTCAGATAAAATATTATCGCAGAGCTGGCCAAAGAAGTTTAGGATGAATGCTAAATAGGCACAGGAATGTGAAGAAGTACTATACTATAAGGATTATAAAACATCGGTCTGAAAAGATTGTTTACAGTATTTCTTCAAATAATTATGTTTAAAATTAATAAGGTTCGGGATAGCGCGTACGCAGTCCCGGCTAACAAAAATTATACGCCCGAGATATCCACATTAGGGATATTCGCAAGGGTCAGCTCGATCGTAGTGCAATGAAAGAGCCTCGTCCTGGGGGAACCGCCTTGTTGATCACGGTAGCCCCTGCGCCAGGTAAGTATGCTTAAGCATGCTTGGCCGGCTCTTTTTGTATTCCAAACTAATCATTTTTACTTTTGGGTACACCACTCTACTCCACACTCATAATAGTCACTTAGACTCATTCCACTCTCGCCACCTAGCGGAAATTTCTTAAATCATATACATACAAGATCACATACATTCATTTTTACGAGGGGCCCATCAGGCTTTAGCCAGAAACTACTCAATACCGTACACAAATATTTTACTATTCTTAAATTAAATTTATTATTATTCCTTGTCAATTAAAAATTGTTTTAGCATTTAGATACATTTTATTTTTTTAAACTTTTTCGGTAATTAAATTGAGTTTTAACACTACGACTTAATAAATTAGTAGAATATCAGCATATACTTTTTATCCAGCTCAATTTTTTATCCCAAGATTAATTTTTTTATTTTGTAATGGTTTTATTAAAATAAAAAATAACATTATTTGATAAATTAAATAAAAAAGTTTTTTATAAGTTTTATAGTTTTCTAAATATATAATTTTTTTTTTTACAGAATTTATTCATGTTGGTGTGTTTTATTCGTTTATGAGGTTATTATCAAGAAAATAATTAAACCTGATCAGTCACTTTTTAATTATTACATATTATAAAAAAAAAAAAAATACTGTGTCCATTTCAAGTATTGAAAGTGTTAAAAATTGTATTTTTTCCTTAATATAAGGATCAACAAAAGAAATTGATGATTCATGAAAAATTGTATCTTTTATCAGCTTTCTAAAAAAAAAACTTATCAGCTCTTTACATTTTTCGAGAAAGTTGCCCGAAAATTTTAAGCCCTTGATGATGACTGAACTTGATAATTTTGAATAACATTTAAAAGCACGGGATCGCGCGCGCGCGTCCCAGCTAGCAAAAATTACACGCCCGAATGATCCACATTAGGGACTATTCACGAGGTTGGATCTATGCCCGGAGTGCAATGGCAAAGCCAAAAACCCCGGAGGAACCGCCTTCGTGATCACGGTAACCTCGGCGCTAGGTTAGTATGACTAGAACATGCCTCGGCTTACCTCTTTATACTCGGGTCTTATTACTTCGCTTGCGGGAAAACATAAGCCTCGCGACTTTCAATAATTTCATTTGTTTCTTCTTTCTCCTTTACCCAAATCATAACCCGGTATTCAAATACTTATTAATTTTCAATTTCGAGAGTTTTCAAGAGACGTTTATCTTGTAAAACCCGACCAATCTTTGAAAAATCTAAACTGCTATTGCCGCCTAAATATATCTCAATCGCCACCTAACGGACACTTCCGAAAAAGCTTGGCTGTTCTTCCGAGACCCGATCGATATTATACTTACTCTTCGGCCTTCGCTCTTCCGTACAAGAAAGTACAGATGTGCCTGTCTAGAATACGCACTTTTATTATACTCGTACTTATACCTGCTTGAAATCATATTCAAGTCCGATGCTATTTTCGCAAATTTTTCATCAAGGGATAAATTATTACATTGCTTTGATCATTAATCAATCAAAATGATTTTACAGGAATAAATAATTAATTATTTCTTAACATAAATTCTAAAAGTCCGTTTAAAAATTTGAATTTCTACAGCTAAATCGATTTTTTTAAAATTATAATATAATTTCATTAATTTTATCATTAACGCTCTAATAGATTATTTAAGCACAAAAAATGAGCTTCGATAACTCATTTAAAGCGGTAAATTGAATTTGCAGTTAAAAAAAAAAAAAAAAAAGATAAGTCGAAAAGAACGGTAAACAGGCGATAATCGCGTGTCGCGTTTAAAATATGCTCACGATGAAGAGGCAGCTCAGCCCATCATACAGTAAATCAATTTCAATTACGCTCGCGTAACCGTTTGTATAAAAGTCATTCTCTTTTGGTTGTGCACTCACCGCAGGAAAGAGCAGGAGCTTCGAGTCAATAGGTAATAGGGACTGCCAGCTGCACAATGGGACCGACGACTACCGAGAGATACACAAATAAAAGCAGCTCGATTAATCAATCGTCAGCCAAGGAACATCAGCGACGCCGTCGAGTGCGTCTCATAAATTTCAAGCGCGCGCTTGCATGCTCTTTTTTTAGGGGAAGCCCGGCTCTCACCTATAATTTAATGAGATGCGCGCCTCGCGGCCGCCCTTCAATTAGCATATTTTTTTTATTTTATTGATTTCTTCTTTTTTTTCGCGTTCTCTGTCTCTCTCTCTCGATCGACGGATATTTATTACGGTCGCACGCTGTTTTGATCAATTCCTTATTTTGGTCTTTGACATTCGCTCTTTTTTTTTTTTTCTCATTAAAATCTGGCTTACATTATCCAGGCATAAATATTTTTCAATTATAAGAAAAAGTGCAAGTTCAACGTCAAATTTTTTCATGAATAATAAAAACTGTCGTGACTAGTCAATGTCTCAATTTTTTCAGCAGTGCTTTAATTTTGACTTGCATTCAAGGACTGATTAATATTAAAAAGAATTCAACTGCAACCGTTGAAATTTGACTTTTGATAAGAGCTAACATTTAATTTTCATCCGAATACACGATAACTCGTGCAGATAAGAGTAATTGAAACTTTATGAAAACATGTTATGTCATTTAGGTTAGTTGATATGAAAAAAATATTGTCTATAATTTTTATTTTACCAATAAATTTTTTGAATCCACATATTTACAATAAAAGTTTGTTTTTTAATTGTAAAAAATTACTTTGACTCAAACATTTTTTTATCGTCAAACGTAACTTTTGCAATAAATTGTTGCGTCCTGATAAAAAAGAAAGAAAAAAAAAAAACGTTTTCCGTAAATGGGTCGAAAAAATTTCAAAGTTTTAAAAAGTCTTATCTCGCTAAACTTTGTAAAATGATAAAAAAAAAAGAGTGCTATCGTAAAAACAACTTTTTTCTCGTAATCTCAGCAAAAAGACGATGCTGAAAGACTCTCATATACTTACCGAACTCGCGCCAACTTGCGCTTTATAAGTGTGCACACACATACACGAAGAGGAAGAGCCGCTTTGATGGCGCGAAATAGAATTAATTATAAGGACGGGTGCCTCAACAGGTGGTCTGCTTGCGCTCGTGCCATGTCTTTAACGCTTTTTTCTTCTCTTTTCCGTTGAAGCATTTTTTTTTTTTTCTTTCTTACTCTCTACCTCGAGTAATTTGCTGAGAAAATAAATAGGCGCACGAAGAGGAGAGAAATGAACGAGTTTCAGCAGCAGTCAAGAGAGAAGAGCCGATATCTTGTTCAAGCGTTAATTGAGACAGAAGTGCATCTTGAAGACTTATTGCGGCTCACGATGATCGAATCAAATCAGGATTACATGCGTCATTTAAAAACTAATCACAGTAGTATAAATTAGCGATTTTTTGTTAAATTTTAGTAAATTCTACCATAACAATTTTTTATCAAAATAATTTTCCATAAATTTCAAATTTTTTGTGCTACAGTACTTCAATGATAATCGAATTTCAAGTCCTTGTATATGAATAAGGCTGCGTTAATGTAAAAAAAATTTTTTCAAAGAATTACAGCGTTTGAAACTCTTTGGAATTCAATATTATATTAATGAAGGATTTATTTATAATATCGAGCTTCTTTTATTTTTTCTATAATGTAGATATATGAAATTTTAATTATTGAAGCTTGTTTAGTTAAGTACAAACTACTTGCAGGATTTAGATAAGAAATAAAAATACCATCAAAACATAATTTTCAAATTACGCGATTTATAAAGAATTTTTTCAAATTCTGAAAAATTTTTTGAATAAAAATATAAGTATATGAGATTTAAGTTTGATTATTAAATTTTACAGTTTTAACAAAAAAATTTAATTTAAAAACTCGTATTGTAACGATTCCTTCCTCGATGGATGCGTAAGATCAGGTTCTCACCACTCGCGTCCAGACGGCAGTATCAAAAATCAAAGCTTTATTTTCAATTTAATTGTACAGTCGTGAACTAATTAATCATTCGATAGCCTCACCGATATACCTTCGACAAAAGCATTCTTCTTTTTCCTTCGATACTTCAAAATTACGGCTTACAGAGCTGCAAAAAAAAGCGAGCAATTCAGCTTGCACGCAGACAGTACCAGTTCGAATTCAAGAAAAAAGTAATCATCCCGGGGAGTAGGCAGCTCGCATTCTGTCTCAAGGTGAGGTATTTTTTTTTGTGCGAAGCTCGTACATAAAATCGGACCAAATCAGTTTGAGCCAAGTTAGCCTGGTAGAAGAGTTTTTCACTTCTTCTTCTTCTTTTCGTGACCTTTTTTTTTCATCTCCGCGTGCGTCCCAGCCACCCCCAGCTATCGCGAACATTTTAATCTTTCTTCTTCGGAAAAGCCGCGGGGCGGCTCCTATCGGGTAGTTTCATTTCAATCTCGCGTTCCCTATCCCTCCCCCCGTTTTTTTTTCTTATTTCCTTCTTCTTCTTCTTCTACTTCTTGAAGGAAACTGTAGGTATATATTAGGGCGTCTTCGAACTGTTTCCGAAGTTAACGTCCCCCGCGTATACATTATGCTGATACGAATGAACAGACTCTGCAGGGTAGTAGTTCCCGCCTACTCCGATCCTTCTTACATATATGTATGCTGCAGCGGCACCCATTTCGTGATTGAACCTTCGAGAGAAGATCCCGACCATTTACAATTTCCCAGTGGTCCTGGAAAATTTATCCTGTTAAAATATTAAAGCCCACCTTCTTCTTTGCTGGAATATATTTTTCTTTCATCGCTGCTGCTGCTGCTGGCCGACTGGTAATCATTTTAAAACGGCGATTCACTTTTTATCTAAATACAGTACCGAGTTGGTGTTTGCAGAGTCTCCGACTCGCTATTTCGAATTCTTGATAAAGTTCTCATGCACTTTTTTACCATTTGGTAATTTTAGGAGAAAGAGTATACTGTTAAGCAGTTTGTGCATTAACTTATGAAAATTAACAACTTTTTTGCTGCAACATGTCTGGAATTACAAGGACATATAAATTACAAGTCGGGTATATAATTTAAAAAATTGAAGTAAAAACTCGACGGTAGATGTCAAAGAAAGAATACTACGGAGCGACAACGAAGGCATTATTAAAACAGACGTATGATAAAGCTGTTACAGTAAAGCCGAAGGATTTAGAAGGAGGAAGCACGGAAAAGCAAATTTCCTAAATTTCCTCGTCTCTAATCTGCTCTCCTCCCCCGGGCCTGAAAAACACGAGTAAATTTGATCCGACGGCGTCGGGCGTCTGCCAACAGTCGGAGGAGTTAATCAACTCGTATCCCAAAGATTCGCTCGTCTTTGATCTCGGCAGCTGCGAGCTGAGCCGCAAGAGCGGTAGCAGCGAGGTATAAACAGCTAAAATCGCGAGTAAAGGGCTGTAGCAGGGCCACGAAATTACTTAAGTGCTGGTGCTGCAGGCGCGAAATTACTCCAGGATTGCCATTGAGAAAGTGTCTCGCCTCCGGCAAGCCGGCTGCTCAACCCTTTCCGATCTCCCGCCTCCGTTTAAAACGCTTCAATTTGTAATTGAGATTGCAGCTAGAGGGTGGCTGATAATTACTCGGACACCCGGCGACCTATTTAGGGGTGCAGTATAACCCCTCCTTCAGCCTTCTAATTGGTCCCTCTGGTCTCTCGAGCCATACCGGACGGCAGTTGAATAAAAGTCAACTTTCAGCCATGGAAATTCGTCCCTTTTCTTTCCCCTCTTGTGATTATTCGCGCGGGATATCGATTTGGCGGCGGTGGCGGTAGCGCCATATAAATAAGACGAGTTTTTTCTGCGTGCGCACACGCGTCACTGCCTCTCCCCCGAGCCGAGGGAGAAAAAGCTTTTTGCCCAACCCGTGTGTGCGTGTGTGGGTGCTTGTTGGCTGCGATGAATAAAAGAAAGGGGCTGAGTCGAAGGGAAAAAGTCAAGGATGAAGATCGGCGGAGGAGGAGGAGGAGGTGCGTGTGCTTTGCCGGCTAAAATCGAGTTTGGGTGCTTTTTACTCCCTAGAAAGTGTCAATATTTTGTTTATTCATTTTTTTTTTTTTTTTTATTGACACTAAGGATGAAGTCTCGCGTGTTTTTTTTAATTATTTTTGTTTTTACTTGCTGTAAGATATTCATGATTTTCATTTTCATTCGTGTTTAATTCATTGAGTGATTGAAAAATTTTATTTGTTAATCTATTGACTTGTAAATTTTTGGAAGCGAAAACAAATTTTTGTGAAAGTTTACACTACTTTAGAAGTACAAATATATCTAAAAAATTTATTACTATACATCACTGTTGTCAAGATATAAATTTTATCTTTAAATATTTTGAAGATTTTGTCCCTAATATTGAACTTGAATCTAATTACGCCCCAAGATCCTAATACATGAAGTTTCAACTGAAAATTTTTTTGTAACAACAGTTGTTTTATCTGTAAAATGAACAAAGAATTTTCTTAATTTTTGATCAATTGCCCTTGCGAAGAAAAACCTTAGACCAAAATTTGCTACGAATAAAGTAACAACGGCCAACTGCAACTTTTGGTCAATAAAATGTCTCTAAACCATTCAATTTATTATTTTAATTTTTGCAGATTAATAGGAAATGACTTTTGCTGTTAATCCGTTGATATATTGTAAAGAAAAAAAAATTTCTCGACACGCCAGCCATGAATAAAATGACTTTAAGTTTTCAGCTTATAAAAATCGCAAGGAGTCATCTTATTCGTGGCTGGTGTGTTGAAAAATTTTTTTTTCTTTTAATATATCAACGGTTTTGTAGTAAAGGTCATTTAAACATTTTTTTCTGCAGGCTTAAATAATAAATAAAGTCTTTTAGAGACATTTTACTAGACAAAAGTACCTCCGTTGTTATTTTATTCATGGCTAATTTTGAGCTAAGATTTTTTTTCGCACGGGAAATCGATATAAAGAATATTAATAATTGGTGATTTTACGAAATCATTCTAAAATTTCAAATCCTTGCACCCTGTCCAAATCATAAAAATATTTTCATGTTTTATAGAGATGATATTTTTTCAAGATTTAATCTGATATTCTATGTAAATATAATCGTCAAAGTTTAAAAAAAAATAATTTTTTATCTTCAATCTCTATACTTCACTGTATCATTATGCAGATAGAACAATATGCTTTTTTTTTTTTTTTGTATGAATTATTTAATTGATGCTCTTTTAAGGTAAGTTGGTGAGCATTTTCTAAGCAAGATTTTTTAATCTCAAAAGAAACGAATTTCACGAATGAAAAAAAAAAAAATTTCACCTGACTACAGTCGAGCGAAACAAACATTGAGAGGGATTTTTCTTTGTTCTACGCTGGCAGGGCGCAATACGATAAGCCAGAGAAAGAATCGAAACGAAACGAAACGTGGAAAAAAAAGGTCGCGCACAAAGATACATCCGCAGACACAGAAGAGGTGGCCTCGGGTGGGTGGCAGACGCCGGGAATGTATTATGCGCGAGTTTTTCGCGAATCCAATAGAAAGGGCTTTTTTCTCCCTTCCTCCCACACCCCCCTTGCGCGCACGTACAAACACACACGAAGCTCCAGCAGCGAGATTATCCCGGGGGAGAAGAAGAGCCGACTAGAATGGCTGCTGGGCGGGCGTGTGAGGGTGGCCCGTCTACCTATATACAAAACATCACCCTCGAAAATCCCGACGGCGAAGACGACGACGACGACGACGACGACGACGAATCGAGCCCGGAAGCACCATGCGTGTAGGTAGCCCGCACGGTGTTCACACTTGCGCTCGCTAGTCGAGTATCGATTCCTCCTCACCGTATTCGACAACTCCAGGCTTCAATTTTTTCAAACTCCGCAGCGGGATTCGCTTTTATAAAGTCAATAGACCTTATTAATATAAACCTTTCTTTGCGAGAAGACAATTTTACGATTAATATTTTTTAAATCTTATCTATAATTGCCAAAGACGACAAATAAGTATTGTAAAAAAATTACAATAATCTTCAACTTCTCGTAACTCAAAAACAATTTTTTTCAACTAAGAGATATTTACTTATTCACCAGCAGCAAAAGTAAGTTTGCAAGTTAAATCAAGAAATATAATCTGGTACTTGAATAAAGGTTCTTGAAACAATTACTCGAAACTGCATAACTGACAATTTACAAATTGTGATATTTTAAAATAAAAAAAAAGCCAGCGAGTAATAAAGAAATGAAAAAAAAAAAAAAAAAAAAGGACGAGGTTAGTCGAACGCCAAGAAAAAGCTCTCGAAGAAACGAGAGCATTAAGAGGCCGTTCGCAGAGTAATAATTTGTTTAGCTTGCCAGAACACTTTCCGGCGCTTTTGGTGTCTGGGCCGGCCGGCAGCAAACGAGAAGATCGAGAGCCAGGAGGAGGGTTAGTGTGCCGTGGCAAAGTTTGCATTGTTACGGAATCGAGTGTCGCCTCCACGGCTGACAACAATTTCAAACTTTTAATTTGAGTTTGAGGATTCATTAGGGACATTATGCTTTCGCTTCTTCTTCTTCTTCCTCTCTTTCCTCTCCTTCCATCTCTTCTCTTTTTCGTTTGGTAAACCCTTGCCTGGATTCTTCGAGTTCCAGGACACGGATTCAATAATTTAACTCTTTCCTCCTTCTTCGATCTTTGCCTAATCTTTCGATGGGTTTTGAACATTTGCAGTTAATAAAAGAACTTAAAAATTTTTTTAATTTCAATCACCCGGAAAAAATAAAATAATTATTTCAATCTAAAGTTCGGTAACTTAATTATTCATTTAAAAAGTTTTTTGAAAAGTGAAACAATCCAAAAATTAAATTTAATAATTGACTTTCCGACTGCCCAATAAAGTTAAAAAAAAAAAAAAAAAAAACAGAGATTGTGCATTGAAAAAAGTTTAATACTCTAAACATAACATTTAAAAAACTTAAAAGTTTCATAAAAGTTTTTGTTTGTAAAGATCATCACGTGCAGTAACTAGTAATATAACTTGCAAAAATCGCAATTTAAAAAATCCTAAAGCCCAAAAAAAAAAAATGATAATAATAAAATAAGAAGTTCGCGGTGTAAGGAGAAGCAACTCAGCAAGCAGGCAGCGGAGTAGGAAAGAAGAAAAATCCCATTTGAATGGAAATTGTTATATCTAGGCATAAACTTTTCCTCGCTCGGCTTATTCCTCCTGCTCTTGAGAAAGAAAGTATATACATCTTGACTTTTCTCTCCGTAGCGGCGGCATCGCGGGGGTCGCTCCCCCAGGCGAGCGCGCTCGCACACCCACGCACACCAAAGCAGCCACCCGGTGGGCGTCGTTAGGGTGGGGTATCCGAGATAAACCATTCCCCCGTCACGTGTGCAGCAGTGGCTGCGCGACCATTTTGCACGCGTGGGGAGCCGAACGATCCTGAAATATGGCGCTCTTGCCTGCACTGATGCGCGAGATCTTTGTTCGCGTGGAGGACTCGCGAGCTGTTATGATTCGCTTCTTCCTCCTTACTTTTTTTTTCTTCCTCGCTGATGCTTTATGTAAGAGTCTTGTTTTCTTTGTCTCCGAGCTTGCGAGCTGTTTGAGGAGTGAATTATAGACGAGACGCAAACGACACACATGATTAATGGCTCTAGTCAAGATTCAGAATTTTTAATACTTCGCTCCGGAACACCTTCTGTGTACACACGATATTTACGAGTTCATTTTACCCACCCGACCTCGGGAATGATTTACATCGTAATTTACTGACAGATTGTTGATTTTCACTTGTACTTTTGTCGTAGAAAACTTCTTAGACGATTGAGCTTACACATTTTCACCAATAATCAAATGAAAAAAAAAATTTCCATTTTTGCTTGATTCACATTCCGTGGCACCTAACAATCGATAAACCAATATTCACACATAGACACGTACACTGATTAAGAAAAAAAAAAAAAAAAAAAAAAAAAAAAGAATCCCCTAGTAATTTTTGGAAGACTCATCCACGCGAATAGAGCACACGGGAGGGTGCACGCTGCAAGTGGATAAAGCATCGGAACGGTCAGCCGGTCACCCACAACTGACCGCCGCTACTGCAGCAGCATCATCCGGTGCGCTGCACCGAGAGATGCATTCGCCGGGCAAGCAACAGCTGCAGCGCCAACGAAAAACGAGCATCCGAGTCCCACCCCCCGGCACTATGCATGTGTGGTGCACATCTTCCCTCTCCGCCCGGCTAGCTCTCGCTTTCGCGCTTTCACTCTTTCACTCTCGATCGCCCGTCCACCGCATCCTTGATTACTTCCGAAATGTGATAAATCCACTCTAAAAAGATAAAAAGAAGAATTTTTTAAATTTTCACTTGAACAAATTGAACGAATTTGTTACGAAAGAAATCCAATATCCAGAGAACGCAGCTACCTCCTTGGTTAGAAAAAGCAAAGGCAAACTCGGATAAAACGCGAAAAGAGCAAAGCTCGTCGTCGGCGACGACATCCTCATCTCGCAATCCACCGAAGAACTAATCTCCCGTCGTGGACTAGGAGCACTTTGGGAACGGATCTCTCCCTCCATCTTTGCATACGTGATTTCTTTCACGGGGTACCTGGGACAAAGGGCTACCCGGAATAAAATAAATACAAATATAGCACGCAGGAACAAAAGTTGAGGAGAGGGGGTAGTTGTAGTGGCAGTAGTGGTCCGCTCAAAATTTTTCCGATGGGGAAGCAGCCTTCGCGCTATAATTGGCTTTCAGGCCACTGCCCCTCATTAGCATACTCACTCGGCTCGAGAGAATCTCTTTCGTCACGCGCATAATCAGTCTCTCACCTGGGACTACGCGCCAAACGTTTCCTCGTAATTTTTAATCTAGTTACTTTACTTCCTTTGTGAAATACCACGCTTTGTCTCTTTCTTCCCAGCTCTTTTTGTTCATAAAAATGACTTGTTTTGCGCTTGAAACAAAACTTGCTAACTTGCTTGTTATGAAAATATTTTTTTTTTAACCCAGGTTTTTATAATCGCCTTGTTGAGTATAAAGTACATGAATTTTAGCTCATTTTAGCATAAAAAATGTATTTGCCACTCGAAAACAAAGTGTCTTTGGGTAAGTGACCATCGCGCCGCTGGAGGCGGAATTTAATGAAATTCAGTTCCCCTTCACTTAGTTCGGCCCGCTGACCTGAAGACGTTGGCTGGGGGTAGAAGCGTAACCGGACCACCCCGTCATTAGCATATCCGACAAACGAACCGGCGCAGCGAGCGGTCCATCCGTGGCACAGCGGTTAACGACTGTCATTACCGCTTTTGAAAAACCCGCGCAACTACCGCTGAAAAATTTCGCCGACTGGGCGGGCTGTTAAACGACCAGACAATGACGCCTTGGAATTAGTTAATGCGACTCGTACAAATACATTTTTTTTCTCGTATTTATAAAACACTGAATAATTGAAAGTAATAGGGTTGGCAACCAGTACTTTAAAAATATATTTTTTTGAGAGTACTTGATTTTCAATGAATTTTAACATTTTTTTTAGAATTTTTAAATCAAAATTGAGTTAGAAAAAAATTAAGAAAAGTTTTTGAAACTACGGGCTGATGACGTCATTGATCCGAAATCCCATTAGAAGTATGTCTATATATATTGAAATTTAAAAAAATTTAAACACTTGTAGTTCCTTTAATTTTAGTTTTTTAAAAAAAAAGAAAAAATACGTGTCGATTATTATTTAATATTTTAACTAAATAAGCAAAAAAATATTATAAATTTCGAAAAGTTGCCAACCCTATTGTATAATAAACTTTGGAAGCGTATTTTAGGTTGATTTGATTGTTATGATCGCGTGTGTCACCCTCGTGCGACACACGATCTCGGGCAAACGATGATTTGATTATCAGATCCGTTGATTCGGATGAAGTTAACCGTCGGCTCTCTCCCTCCAATCGAGCACTCTCGCTTTTTTTGCTTAACTTTTTTTTTCGGCTCTGTCTATCTCTCCCCACTGTGACAACGAAACTGAGCCCGGTTGAAAAAAAAGCTCTCCGATGCAAGTCGCTCGTTTTAAACTGCAGCGTCAATCGTCGCCGGGCTTTGTTTCCACAGCCTTTTTTTTTCTCTCTTCGGTTTTTTTTTTTTTTTTTTTTTTTTTCCTACCGTACGAGAAAATTATTCAAAAGCCCCAGCCGGCTGGCAAAAGTGCAGTGGCAGGGGATAAATCGTGATCTGCATATGCGGGTTAGAGTGTTAGTGAAAGAGGTCGGGAAGGAAGCGAAAAAAAACACATCGAGTGCGGTAGGAAGAGAGATGGGAAAAAAAAAATTTGGGCAAAAAAAAAAAGAACGCGGGCGTCGGGTCCGGAAACGCGAGACTTTTGTACGGTGCACGGTCAGATGAGCCCGCGTCCCGTGATTGTTTCGGCTCTATGCAGCAGCCGGTAGGTCTGCTTTTTTTAAATTGTTTCGTACAGAAATACAATAGGATATGAATCAAGTTTCTAGGTCATTTTGTAACTGATTATTTATGGAAGAATTATTTATCAACCTTTTAACGATTGTGATTCTTTATTATCTTTTTTTTTAACACATTGTATGGTAAAAAAACGCAAAAGATTATCAACTGATTAAAACTTTTTTTTTATAATGACATAGTTATTCAATAAATATTACTAATAACTCGATTGTACTAGTACTTAAATCAAATTTTATTTTATTTATCATAAAAAGTCTATATTTTAAAACCGATAACCATTTGTAAGCATGTTAGTAAGGTAAGGTTCTAATATTGATCTGCATCTAATTTGGACCCCTGGGTGATTTTGAATACATACAGTCGTTCCTAGTCTCCCTATTCTTTGAAAAAAGATAAAAAAACTTAAAATTATGAAGCCCATTCGTACCTTAAAAAAATACGTATGGCTCTCGTCTCAGAGAAAAAATAGTTTTTAATATTTGTGTTCTTATGTTCGAGTTGAAAAATGATAAGTTTAAGTTTTTCCAATTAAATTTAACGTGTTCAATCAAAAAAAGTATTCAGTAGGCGAGATTCCTAATCACTTCTTCTGCAAAACCCTTTTCAATTTATTATTATTATTTTTTACTCACTTTTAAATAGATTTGACACTGAAAAACCAATTTTTAGCCTAATTTAGTTTTACTATATCTAATACGTACAGACCCCCTTGCATTTGAACGATATATTTCGATACTGTATGTGTGAATGGTTTAAGCCTAAGTGTCTCTGTAGCACGTTTTAACCTCGTTTTTTGAATATTTCATCAGTTTTTATTAAAAATTTACTTAAAATTTATTTAAATTATGAAACATATAATTTAACAATGAAAATCACAAAGAAAGGGCGGGATATCCATATTAAGTACACAATTTTTTCATATCTCAAAAAACTATTTTTTAATGAAACTTTTGGATCACTGAACGATTTAATCGGGATTTTATGTGTAGGTCTCATTAAAAAATATTGTTTTTTCGCAACCCGGCCTCGAAGTTGGACTCTTTCCCCTTGTTTTCGGTATCTCATGCGAAAAAACATTCCAAACGAGGTTGAGAAAGGTTCTTTGGTCACCTCGTTGCTACCCTTGCCTTCGGTTCGATACACAAAACTCTCGGAGGCCAAATAAGCCCTTCACCGACCGAGTTAGAAAAATAATTATGGTATTTTGAAGTAACAATTTTTGCTGGGGCAGTCCATACAAGGTACCTTTCTTGCTCAAAATAACTTTAATATTGATATTGTTTTGTCGAAATAAGAATTAGAGGATACTTGAATATGGGACTTTTAAATTTCAGATTTTATGCTTCAACAGTTAAGTAAAACTAACCTAGACACATGAGTCACCCTCAGGAGTTTGAAAACTAAATCTAGGACTTGTAAAAATTTATGAATTTATGTCTGAGATCCGAAAGATTCTAGGATCTTTGGCTTTGGACTTGAGTTTTGTTTATTGGCTTAGTTCTACTCGCTAGTCAATCTCATTTTAAATATCATCTGATTTTTTCGTAAACTGTTAACTTAGTTCCTTTAGTTAAAAGTAAAAACCTCATTGACGAGTTTTTCAAATTGTCTTACTAATTACTATTCATCATTTTGCTTCTGCTAAAAAAATATATTGAATTGAAAATTTTTTTTCAAACTCATGATATCTTAATAAGATTTTTAGAAATATCAAAAATTTTATTGAAAAAAATGAAACTAAATAACCATTTTTGCTTGTAGAATTAAAAAAATAAATATCAAACACATTCTATTTGCAAAAAAATTATCATTCTTTCGCTTCTCAATATGAAAACTTTAGTTTAGTTACTTCAATTCTGACTCTTTATTTAACGGTATCAATTAGATACGAGAAAAAAATTGTTTTAGTGCATTACACCTCTTCCCGAAAAATCGATTTGTCAAAAACCAAAAATATATAAGCGACATAAATCAAGGAATTAGGTAAATTTTTGAGGAGCCTCGCAATGATCCGTCGGAAGAGAGCATCGAGCGGGCAGGATAAGCGCAGCAGTCTGGCAGTATCCGTAAATAATTATAATACCTGTGACACGCACGCACACAGACACACAGGATAAAGTAGCACAGTACTGATTAGCATAAGATCTCTGACCCCAGTTTTGAATTCTCGCGTTCCGTGACGCGGCGACGTTTTTTTCGCAGTCCCTTGTGAGCCGCGCGTCTTATTAGCATACGGGCCGGCGGCCGCGATCCCTCCGATTCCCACACGTGGATCATCTTTGGATGGAACCCTTTTTACTTCTTGTGACCTATGCTCGTGTTTTTCTTTCGTCTATTAGCATATTATGGATCCCGTCTTCTGTGCTGCTTCCTTTGACGCACACCTGAACATTATCGTCGATGTTTTGTTGGATGAGAAAATATTTTAGCTCCGAGTACATAGTGTGAACTTAAAATGTGAGGGTGAATTTTAATCAGCCTTTACCTTTTTACGTTCCTCTTTCGTATCCGTGAACTGTATTCTAAAAATTTTGTAAACAGCCTTAAAGAACTTTTTTAAATGCTGCCAAATAAAAACTTTTACTTTTAAACTTTAATAGCTGAAATAAATCTGAAATTTTTTAAAATTCAATGAAAATTAATAGATAGAATTTATAGATAGTTAGTAAATAAAATTCAATTATGAACTTTTCATCGAAATAAAAATAAAAAAAAACTTTATGGTAAGCTAAGATTCTTAGCAAAATCGAAGTTAATGTGTATTTTTGAACTTTTTCAACAAAATTTTTTATGCCGCATCTTTTTAGTATTATTTTCATGAATATAACTGTGTTTGAATCACATAGTAAAAAGTTGAAGTCATGGAAGTGAAGAGACAAGAATCTAGTTCAGGATCACAATTATCAGACTCTTACACCGAGTCACCAGACAGTGAGAATTAATTTAAAAAGATAATTTTTCAAAGAGCTTTTTCTTCACTATAAAAAAAAAAATTTTTAAATTTAAAATAAAAAACCATCCACATGTAACTATTAAAATTTCATCTTATAATTTGAGTTTACTGAAATGAATAAGAATGAGTAATAAAAATAGATTTTTTATTTTATTTTTTCAAACGCACAAATTCAAAACTTATGTAACAATGTAGATAAACTGCTTACAAAAATGCATATTTTGAAAATAATAAAGAAGCTTGTATTCATAAAAAGTATTGATAAAAAATCACTTTACATTGTATTTTAGAAGTATAGTCTAAAATTTATGTAATCATTTAATAACTTGGTAATAAAAAGATGATTTGCTTAGCAGTTATCACCCGCAAGTAACATTCATTACAAAAAACCTTAAATATTATTTCATTCAGTATAACATTGTGCGGAATGTAAAAAGAAAAAAAAAAAAAACATAAAAGTATCAATGAATTTCCTCTTCCAAGTAATCATGACGAATTTCGACTTCGTAACCCATTCTTTGGCTCAGCTCGTCCAAAACGCCGTTCTGTATCTGCTCGACGTCCTCCGCTGGACAATACTCGTCCTCGCTCGATCTAAAAGTCATTAAAAGAAAAAAATATATAAAAATAAATAAAAATTAAGCAATGATAATGGTGATACTACAATACTTTAAAGACTAATTATTCAAGCAGAAGTGGGCGTACCAAGTCAATTATGTGTACCATTGGGTAATGCCCTTGCACAGCTAATGGTCTATAAGCCTTATTATACAATTATTGCTGGCAGTAAATTTCTCCAGGCTAATTGTTTCTGCTAAATAAAAGAAACAATCGCTCGTTTTTATCTCCCCTTCCCCTTCTCCCTCCTCCTTTTATTTACTCCCACTACCATCCCAAACGTGCGGCTGATGTCGTCCCGGAAGTGGGGGGACGTACCGCAGCAACTCCCCCTTTCCCCACCCTTGAAAAAGACGAAGAAGGGAAAAAACTGAGTGGGGAGAAGAGAGAGCGAGGAGCGGTAGAAAAAGGGTAGGGAGCTAAGCCAGGGTGCAAGAAGCTAAATAAGCTCCCGTGGTGGGGAGTACCCTTCGGGTGGGGAGTTTAACAAGACTTTTTTCGGGGGTAAGAGGAGAAGTGCTGTCAAGAGTGGGGTTAATCGATTCTTTTTTTTTTCTTGAGGGGAGATGCTCATCCCTGTCTCGCACACATATGTAAGAAGGATTTGATCATCGAGTGTCAAGTCAAGATACTTTTTGGGGTTCTTACCGCCAGATGGCGCAAGATTTATTATTTTATGAAAATTTTTAAAAAATTATTTTTTTTAATTTTATATTTATTGAAAAAAAATTTTTATGAATAAGCGTTTCATTCACTAAAGTTGTAATCATTTCAAAGCTCAAGCTGTAACTAGTTTGAATTTTGATCGATTTTAGGTCATGTTTACAACATATACTTACATATTACCTGATAAAAATATATAAGTTATTCTGAGTAAAAAATTAATACTTGTACAAAGAATATTCTGTAAATATTTAAAATCTAGGACTAAAAACACTAAAAAAAGGTGTAAATGCTCTAAACAACCATGAAAAAATCTTTAAATTATGAATACTAGTCTAAAATGCAAAAAAAATGGTTTTTATTGATTACCTAGAAAATAGGTTCAAATTCTGAAATATTTGCTAAAAATAACAAGAGGCTTTAGTGCGCCACCCTATTACATTGTAGATACTTGTTTTACTAATCAAATCTATAATATTTAAATATTACTAAAAAAAAAAAAAATTTCAGTAGTTTGAAAAAAAAAATCTAAATTTTTTTACTATAGCTTTTGAAAAATACTAGTGATATTTTTTAAACTAATTTCTTTAAAAAATGTATAATTAAAACCTTTAATTAACTTTTGTAATTTTCATATTGTAAGTATTTCAAAGGCAAGTTCAAAGTGTTTAGAGCCTTGGAATTACTTTTAATTGACATTTTGTTAAAAATAATATTTTTCGAAAATTTTCACTCGATATGAAATTGATATTTTCTTGATTATATTAATTTTTATGTGTGATTCTTATGTGAATAGCCCCTCGGTATTTATAGATAGATGGATTATGTCAGTTTATTATTTGATTCAAGAAGCAGCGAGCAAAAAAAGTAAAAACTTTAGTTTTTATAAAGATTTGTAAGCCGATTGTTATTAATATTTCTTGGGTAAGGTAACAAAAATAAATCTTTTAAATTAATTCAAACCTCACCAAGGTAACAAAAGTATCACTTTGAATATATGGTTAGCTTTACAAATCATAGTATTCTCGTTTTCAGCTAACACAGTTCAAAATTTATAAACAATAATAATTCTCTTGACTCGAGCTCACAAGAAAATTGGGCTGATTAGAAAAAAAGAAAGACACAAGGTGAAAAAAATAAGAAAGAATTAATCAAGCTAATAGCGACATCCAGTGGTAAAGAAGGCAAGCTTTGATACGAAATTCGTTCACCCCCCTGTTTAATATTTACCCCTCATTTTGGTTTAGAAGGTGGGACTTGTATCCGTAGGTACTACCCGCCCTTTTCATAAAACCATCCCCCTTGTGTAGCCCGGACCACACCCTGTAACTTCCCCTTCGAGCCGTACGTACTCTCTTTTTACCGCATGGATTCTTTAGCAGCGCGTGTACCTTTATATAGCCTCGTAGCCAGCCTCCCACCCTCCGAGCTACCGTCGTTGCTTTTATAAGGGATGCTTGAAAAACATGCCAAGTGTGTCGTCTGCAAAATGATTGGCACGCGCGTGCTTCCACGAAAATTGCGTCCTTGAATATTTCCGTAATAATCTTGTTCGTTATATAAGAAATATTCCTTCAAGACTTGTGATTCATTATATTTCTTCCCGAGTTTGAGATTACTTCTCAGGATTTCTTTCCTTTTTTTCTTTTTCTACTCCACAGTCCACATTATATATGTAGATAAAAAATACAGATAAAAAAATTTTTTTGTTCCGACTGATCTGAGAATTACTTACAGGGTATAAATGATGAAAATATTGAATGAAACAATAATTTACCTAGCAACTGTGACTATAGTCGGTATGGTGGGCAAGGCGTTGAGAAATGTTTTGAAAGTTCCCTCGATCAGGCGGTCAAGATCGGCTTTGCTGGTTACGTGATGGGGAAGCTCGGTATCATCGATCGTACATCCAGCGTCATGAACTTGCAACCAATCGATCTCGGCGTCTGTGTAAGCTCTATGCATCTCGTGATAGATATGAAGCACCTCGTCAAACCTGAAAAGTAAAAGATTAATTTTAAAAAAAAAAGAAAAAAAGAAACCCCAAGACTCAAAGAGCAGGCTGCAGTAAAAAAAAAAAAGTCCCAGACGTCTTTAGGACAGAGGAAGGAGACGGTCTACTCTCGAGTGCAGGTTGCCGGAAGGGTTGCTCGGGGTGGTTGTTTAATTGGGTGTTAGGAATTACACAGGAGAAAGGGGGGGTGCGGTGGTCGAACGTGCGTGCGTCGTCCAAACCGAGCGTCGCCACAAAGATACCCCCGGAGTAATACAACTCGCTCCCCGGGTCACGTACAGCCAGTTTCAAATACCAATGACCATGATGATACGTGCCTGTGGCCAAAGGATTAATTGGTAGAGAGGTAGTTTTAATCCCTTTCAGTCCTGCGGTTTTGCACGCGTACACACAATCGGCCACTAAACTACCTTCAAGTTTTATTGCCTTCCCGCTCTTCCTGTTTTTAAATTTGAATACCCGGCGTGGAAATGCATTAAATTGAGGGATCCCGGGCAGTGATAAGACCAGCGCCTTGAGTCCGATGTCGATAGCCGCGAAAACGTGTGATTTTCCTCGCGCAATAAACGTCCGACGATACATATCTGGGCCGTGCGAGTATAAGTAGGAAAAAAGTGCAGGTGGGTCGCTCCGCTAACGTGCTAACTGCTGTCTGAATATTAATTATTCCTCTTCGAAGTGCACTTGCAACGATCTCCTTCGTCTTTTTTGCTCGATTCCTCGGGCCGATTAGAAAATGTGTAACCACTCTTGTACCCAACAGTTGCCAAACTAATTGCCCAGATCATCGCCTGACTCTCCTAACTTTACAACTAAAAAAAGGGAACATATTTTTTTCTTCCTCCTCGATATATATAGACGTTAAGTTACAAGCAATTTGCCGGAGTCACGTGAGCTCTTCCGAATGGCTTCGATAATTGCCCGAGGAGTGTTACCTCTTTCGCCGACATTTTTTAACCCGAATTATCAAGATAGCTTAAGCGGAAGTAATTTCTTCGGAATTCGGACATTTTTGGGAACGTACTTTGGGTGCCCGCCCGAGGCTGCAGGACTTTTTTAACGCGATTGGCAAGAAAAATTCGTAAAATGTGTCGAAAGTCGTAAGTAGCGACACTTGTTACCCGGGTGATTAATTTTATGGCATTATTGACGAGGAATTTTTTCGCGAATCGCGTGAGCATAATTATTGTTGGCTTTAACTTCTTTTAGGTCTTATTTAAGATCGTTAAGTTTTATGTAACTGGGAATAATTTACATTCAAATCAGCGACCTTAATCGCCACCCGTACAGTGTATTCTTGAAAACAATTTATTTTTAATTTGCACGAGTCGTTTTCGCTTCGAGTGCCAAGCATGCATAAAAGAAGGTGTAAAAATGCTGGTTGAAGAAGAGAAGCCAAGGAAATGCCGAGCGATAATATTCATGATCCTTTTTTTTACTTATTAACTCGTAAAAACAGTGGGCTCTGCTCAATTTCAAGCCTGCGTTCTTTAATTTATGAATCGTGCAGATTAAATATAATTGAGGTGATCAGGAGTGATAAAGAATACGAAAAATAAATTTTTTTTTTTTTTAAGGAAAGAAAGATAAATATCATTTCAATTTGGGTTAGCACGAGTAAAGCGTAGTACCAAAACAAAAATAGCAATAATAATAACTACAAATGAGCATTTAAAATTCAATTAAAAAAAGTGAAGCAGCGAGAAAAAAAAACTCGAATTAAGAGTAAAATGAAAAGCAAGCAGATAAAACGGTTCCGACTCCTATAATGCCTATAATCATGTCATTTAGTTCCAGAAGTCTCGTGGTCCTTCGGCCATTGAATAACCAGCTGTACAAACTTAAAGTATTATTACCGGCATTAGCGGTGCGACGCGTAATACTCACACCCCTGCTTGCACTTTCTCGTCGTCAGACTTTCTTTTTTCCCGCGGCAGCTTTCTTCTTATCCTTTTCTCAAGCTTTTGCTTACTCGCTCACTAGCGTCGACTTATTTAATTTCTTTTCACCTTTTATTCGCTTAGCGTTTTTTTTTTTTCCTTACCTTTAACTTCCCGAGAGTTTTTTTTTTCAGTTACCGTAGGCTCCGAGTCGCAAAAACCTCTTGATATAATGAATGGCTTGGTTGGTGAGCGTGGCTGCAGATTTACAGGGGTATTCAGTAATGATTTAAGTAGAAAAGAGTTTATAAAGTCCAAGTGGAATCATATTATTTTTTCAACTAAATTTTATGAAGCCGAATATGAAACCAGTATTCCTCACGCGCAATTAAAAATAAAGTGTAATAATACCTTTAGTCTTTGAAGTCATATTTTACCCCGTAACAGAAAACTTTATTGTTTTATTGTAGTCGATTCGTTTTTTCGTTGCATCTTATATAAATTAATTTTAAATTTATTTTGAATTCGGAGTAACTTTTTACTAAAAGTTAATGTAAAAAAAGAATAAAAAAAATTTCAGTATACAGTCAGCCGAGGCAAGTGCGGTACAATTTAAAAGTACAATTTAACTCATTCCTTCATGACAACTTAACAGATAGTTAAATTTTAGAAAATGAACACTGGAAGATTTGTTAAGGCTGTGATCAAAATAGTTTGTGCGATTGAACATTTTTAAGATTGTAAAACAGAAATAGAGGGTAGTCGAAAACCCTGCCGTTAGGGTAACTCAGACTTACTTTATAAAGTGCGTTTTTGCAAGCCAAATTTCTCAATACATCCCTTTTAGAATTGCGAATATTAAGATTGGCTCTGAAACTAGAAAAAGGGTAGTTAAAATATGCAATAACTGAGTCCAAGAAAAAAGGTAATAATTGCCAATTTTCTCCTATTTTTAATATAGTAAAGCGATGGGTTATGTTTATTCCATTAAAAATACCCAAAAAATAGCTATCAAAAATTATTTCATTTTACGGTCGATTTCAATCTATGAATCACCCACTTAAAATGGGTAAAAAAATGTTTATAACCTTTAAAACAGCGTATTGCACGTGGTGATTCTCATTGCATATAATTTGATGGTAATTTTTGAAATGACATAATTCTATGAAATGCCTATTTTTTATGAGGTTATGATTAATATTTTTTTTTATAAATTTCGCTGTTAAAAGCAAATGACTAGTATTCAAAAATATTCATTATTTTTTAATCTAGTAAATGGCCATTTACAAGGAAAAAAACCGTTTCATACAGTCTAAAAATTAGCGATTAATGTTACCTTGTTTCTAGTCTGAAGACATTTTAAATAGCCATTAAATGTCTATTTTCTAATTAGCATTTCTTACAGGGATAGTTTAAGATTTACTCTTTTTTATAGACGCTTTCAGCCATAAATCTATTAAAATCATGTTCATGTTTTTAGTATCAATAAAAAACACAGCCTTATTGTGAACATGATCTCCATAAAAGAACTTTGTTATTTATTTTACCACGTTATTTAATACTTACAATATACTTTTATTTTTACCATGTTAATTACTACTACATACACTGTTATTTGCAATTCTTTTTAAGTTTATCTTTTGCTACATCACTGTTATTTATAACAATATTATTTTGTTAACTACATGTATACATTCTATAACGAGTATTATGGGACATATGCCCTATACTCGGAAATAATAAATTAATAATAATAATAATAATAATAATTGAAATACTTCTTATTGATAATTTGACTTTAGGTTGAAGATAAAATCTTTTTTTTTAAATCGATTAAAAATATTAGAGTTGTAAGCCAAGAGAATTTATTTATTATTCACCATAAAATACTAAAGATCTTCAAGTTTGAACCGATTGATATTAGCATACATAGAATCGCTTCTCAAAAAACTGCGTTAAGCACAGGACTTTAAACTTAACTTTGCAAATTTGATTCAAAATTTTATCAATACTTCATTTACTCTGCGTTTGTACGGATATCCCTATTTTATAGTATAGAGTTTTCAAAACGCTTTTCTAGCTTTAAGCTTTTCAAGTAGACCATTTAAAAATTTTATGCAAAAATTAAAAACAAAATTAAAATTTATGACATAATTCTCAAATCAAAAATATAAATTGGAGAAGCTTCTTCTACTAAACTCGGTCGCCATCAAAAACATCCTAACGCGCAGCTAGACAAACGTGAAATAAAAGCGCACGCGAGTCAGACAGTGAACTCGCTAGGTACAAAAAAAATGGTTGCTGGAAAAAAAAACACATGCACACACAAGCGCGCAGGAGGCAAAAAACACAGGACGCGGGGAGGGTGATCCTCATTACAAGGGCCCGGGGTATTTGTCGTTAAGGGGGTTATATGCAAATGGCCGTCATGAAAGTGTAGTAAAAAAAAAGTTTGAGAGAGAAAAAAAAAAATAGTGATCCGGAGGTGCAAGAATAATGCCGTAGGTTGGTAACGTAATCAGATGATCAATTATTAAAAAAGCAGGCCAGAGATGAAAAAAAAACAAGCAGGCGAGCGAGCGGAGGGTTGACATGTGACGGGTGCAGGGTATATCGTGCCCTGGGATCAGTACACATGGGTACGACCGAAGGGTCCTATTGGCTCGTCGTCTACGAGCTGTCCTGCAGCTTTTTTTTTTATCGTCGCTGCACCGGGCTATCTGGCGCGCGGGATCTGCATACTGCAGTCTGCTGCAAGGTGATGATCGATTAATGAGTCGGACCAGGATGACGCGTTCTCAAAACTTTTTTTTTTTTCTGCCCAAAAGAGAGATCGAGCGTACTTCCGACGGGTTGTTCCTCCCCGAAATCTGATCGACGGTTATGGGGTGACGCAAAAAACTCGTCGGCCCGGATTCTTAACTCTTTGTCTTTCCCGGGACGTTTTTATTTGTTCGTTTACTTTTTTTTTTTTTTTTTTACCGTGCCACGCGTGAGTGTACGACTTGGAGAATAAAGAGTTTTTTTTTCTGCTAGCAATAAACTACTTCAAAAGAGTAGGAAGTACACGGGGTAACTGAAATTCAATTTTTTTTTTCTGTAGAAACGTGAGGCATTGTACGGAAAAGATACTTATTATAAAAAATTATTAAATGAATTAAAAATATTAATTTATTTGATAAAAATTTTAAATGTATTAATTAAATAAATCATTTAAAATATTTATTAAAAATTACTAAACTTGTTATTAGATTATTCGATAAATATTTTAGAACATATTTTAATTTATTTTTAGTTATTTAAATTAATTGTTTTAAAAAAAACTGCTGGCTAATTGAATCCGTCCTACTTGATACGTAAAAAAATTATATTTCGAAAGCTATTGTCAATCAAGTCTATTTTTATTACAAGTCAATAAAAGAACGTATAAAATGACAGTATTAGATTAGTAATTTAATTGTTGCTACTTTAAGTCTCGATCGCAAACCATCTGCTTCTATATTTCTGATATGAAAAAGTTATACTGTTGTTAAATTAAAAAAAAAAAAAAAAAAAAAAATTAATTTCTAGATATTTAGAATGAGTAAACTATGTTAATTCAATAAAATTTTGTGATAGAAGTATAATTACCAAATTTTTACGTTGTTAATATAATAATAAACTTGCCATTCATTCGTACAAAATTTGTACTTGTAATTCAAAAAAGATACAAGGGAATAAGTTGACTAAAGATATGGTATCATGAAAAATTAAGATCTCAGATATGTAAACAATCGTGTTTAACAAGATATCTTTGATATCTATTCATGATGCTTATAATAACATAATTCGTACAATTACGCTTGCGTGTGATTATTTTCCCTGCACTATGGGTTATTTGCATTTTTCGCATTGAAGATGGACTGCGACTGGTAGATCATCTCCGCTCCCTCAACTCAAATGTGAATCAGTAACATGATCGTCTCTTTTGTACTTTGCGCGGGGATAATGCTCGGCTTGAATACAATTTCTAAAGAAGAATCCCATAAGTAGAATTATAACGATGCCCCCTCTTAATGTTCGAGCGGCCCTTTTCTCACGGATCTAAGTGATATGTTGATAAATTTTTTTTCAGTCACGCGCGTATTTTTCTGCAAAAATAACGAAACTATTTTTCAAAAATGGTAATTCAGTTTTTACCCAGATGTTTATCTTTTAAATGCCATGCAATCATTTTTTATTACTTCAATTGCAATTGATATTTTTAAAACTTTAAGAAATGAAAGGGGCGCATAAAGCAAATGAAACGGCAACAGAAGGCTTTGTCGCGAAGCAGGTGGAACTTTAAGATTGCTGGTATTATTCATGGGATTCGTTATGACGATCATTTTCAAATTAGCACCGACAAGCCAGTTGCCGCTCGCTACCATATCTGTACATCTCAAAAAGACGGATACGTGACTTAAGTGTCGGGTGAGGCATCAACGCCCTCTATTATTAAAACTTGGGGTATATCAGTACAATTTTCGTCCTTTCTGTGTTATTACGGGATCGCTTCTTGACTCTCGTCCTTGTCGTCGCCGGCGTCGTTGCTGGATAGGCACCCAATGCCGAACGTTAAACTTTTTTTAGTTTTTTTTTTATAATTAATTTTTTTGGTACACACTTTTTATTTATTATTGTAATAATGACTGGGATTTAATACGAAAAGTTTTACTAAAAAAAAAAAAAGAAACATTCTCGTAAAATGAAATCACTGATGCCATTAAGTAAACCAAATATTGTTTCAAAAAAAAAAGATAGAATTTTCCGAGTTAATATTAACGAGTAGTACTTTTCAGCTTGTCGTTATCTTTTCATATCCTTCCATAAATTTTCAAAGATATTATTAACTCACTGCGGAGGAACGATTTCAACTGAAGAAATCCAGTTAAAACTCCAGCCGAGCAAAGCTCACCGAGATCTTATAATAGAAAACTCTCTCTCTCTCTCTCTCTCTCGGTAAAATTATGTCTATTACTTTCAGAGTAAATTTTACATCTTATCATGAAATTTGATCTTTTGATAATTTGACCAAAGAAAAAGGTACTTAAATTTTAATTTCAAAAATATGTTTATCAATGAAACTTCCAAGTATCGTAATATGAAAAAGGGAAAGGAGTGAGGCGACAATGGGAAGAATGACAACAATCAGTATCAGCCACGTGGCTTTCATAAGAGCGGGGACATTAGCGGTTTAATAAGGAGAGAATCGACAGGTACGTATATTGTATAGATACACAAACACACACAGAAATAAGGTGCACAGGTGTATAGGGGTAGACGCGATGGGGAGGCCCAACAAAGGTAAAAAGGCAAAAAAAGAAAAAGGGCTGGGACCAATCAATAGATATTCATCCCCAATATTAGAGGGGAGCCGCGGTCTGATCGGTGCATTCAGCTGCTGCACCGGGCGCGTAAATCGTTATATCCGGCGCGGCAGGTTGCACTGTCGATGATCGCTTCTAATGCTGATCCCCGTACTGTGTGTACACACGCCTCGCGTGCTTACCTTTTTTTTTTCTTTGGGGGGATCGTTATTAACCCGACTCGATAATAAGATGCGCCCTCCTCTTCCTCGTCACCTCGTTTACGAATTTACAAATTTGGGGAGCCGACAAATTATTATTATATTCTCTTCCCCCTCCACTTTTCCGCGGGGTCGGTGAACTTGTAATTTACGGTGGGTGAAGAGTTTGATTGCTTTTTTAACGCCTGATCAAGCAATTTTTAAATTATTTTAAGGACATTCGAGTCATTGAACTTTTGGTCGTTCTCATCAAATGAAAAAACGTATATACTTCATATTTTACTTTAAAAAAAAAAAAAAAAAGTGTCCCTTCTGCCTGGATTATTTAAATGCGTAATTTCGTTAGCGGCTGAGAAGAATGAAAAAAACAAGTAAGAGCCATGGTTAAAAACGAGACGGCGCATAAGCGAGATGAATCTAAATATAAAAATCCGTTGACTGCACTCGTTTTCCACAGTGAGAATGTCACCAGGTGTCTGGCGCAGAGAGGAGTAAGAAGAGGGCAAAAAAAAAGGTTTGGTAGAGAAGTAAAAAAAAAAAAAAAAAAAAAAAAAGAGCCCGACGTGCCCATGAAAACGGAAGTCTAATTTGGATGGGTTCACGCTGGTGCATTCAACGGCGTTCCTTTCTTACATCCTGGCCGCGGGAGAATGAAATGCCAATGAGATAAATAAAAGGGGTTGATTTCGAGCCGCGGTGGTAATCACATTTGGAGGAAAATTTCGTTTCCTCGAATCAAAACTTGCAAATAAGGGCCGGCCAAAGAAGAAAGGGGGAGGTGGTGGAAAAAAAAAAAACACGCATTAAAATGCCCTCAACGGAATTTCAAATGAAGTGTGTGAACTCCAACCCGTTCCTCCTCGGCTAACCTAATTAAGTCCAGAAGCTAGCATGCAAATTTCTTGCTCCACGGGAAGCCACCAGCTCTCTTGCTTTTTTCCACCCTTCCGAAGTGCTGTTGGTACTCCTGCTCTGTGGTCTCTTTATTATCAATGACGCGCGCGACGGACAAATTTTTTTTCATTGTGCGCTGCAGAAAAAAACCCCCGCAGGTAAATGGAAATTTCGCATTAATTTTCATAACGACTCGACGGAGATGAAATAATTCGCGCGAGTGTGATCCACGTGTTTACTCCTTTTTACCCGCCCTGTTTTTTTCCGGTACGCGGGGTAATAAAATTTCGCAAATGTCGCGACCATTTATTTGACCGGGGCAGTAAAAATATTTAGTCGAATAAAAATGCAGTTATCCGAGTGGTTCTAATTAAAATTCAACATTTACTCATTGAGAGTCGAGTAAACTTCAACTTATTCATCAAAAAAATGAAAAGAATGAAGTTTCTCAGTCGATTCTTTGTGCATTGTTAATTGTCTTTCTAGAGAAGGTTATTTAAAAAAAAGGGTCTCGAGTGCGAGAGGGGAGTTTTTCAAGAAACCAGAAAGGACGATTTAATCCTGCAGGATTCTTAAAACTCGATAAGAAAAAGAATGAGAAGGAGTTCGGAGCTGCCGTTAAAGACGCAATTAGCCGCAGCAGCAGCGGGAGGAGCCCGGGATCCGTCGAAATTACCGAGTCAACTGCGGTCGTTGCAGGAATAAATTAATGCAATTATACCGAGAGCTCTTTAGTTCCGTCTATTAACGATTTTTTCCTCTTGCTCTTGCTCTCCGCAGCTTCTTCTTCTTCCCCCGGCGATTGCGTTAAATACCCGGCGACTTTCATCGGCTTTTCGATTAACTTTCAATCGACGATTCATTTGTCCGATTTATTCTACTCTCAGCTTGTTTATTAAGTTAGCGACAACCGGATTAGCTCAATTAAAGAAACGGCCTGCGGATCCACGCCGATGTGCTAATGAAACGAGAAGTCACGCTGCAGGTTTCTTTTAGTATGCAAATTTGCTCCCTGCTGCTGCTACCGGAGTAACGAATCCGGTCGCTTCGCTTGGTTTTTAAAAGAACTGTGCCGAGCCGCTTGATAAGCGAAAACTCAGAGAGCTGGATGCTGATATTTTTTCATTGTGCTTCCGGAGTCTTATTCATGTACCTAAATCCAACTCGTTAGCAAGGGGATCTGCGTTGGCTTAACTTTAATTGATCCTTCCTTATTCAATTCAGTTGCAGAGTTATAGAAACACGTTTTAAATTGTCGGTTGGAAATAATAGTTGAGGAGTGAGATCAATAATCAGTCAAAAAAAGCCTCAAGTTTTTGGTCTAACCTGAGAATTAAGTAAATTACTTTTAAACGAAAAAATCAATTATATAGATCAATCGATATTTAATTTGATTAAAAACTAGCAAAATATACTTTTACCTAACAAAAGTATGGTTGTACTATCAAAAGCGTCTGTATGTTTAAAAAAAAGAGTACTTTCTGATCTAGAAATTTTATATAAACTGTATATTTGCCCATCAAAAAACCTTTTAAATCAAAATTTCGTATCGATTTCAAGGGCACTTGAATGATCCAATTTTGATCTAACTTTTTTTTACATAAATGTACTTTGTTTCATACTTGCAAAAATTACACAAATATTGTAAAATTAAAGCCTGACGATGAGTGTAATATAATGTTTGAATTTAGTTTTCAACGTAGAATAAGATTTTATTATTTTTTTTGTAACATTTGTACAATTAATAATTATAAGTCTATGGTAATTCTAAAAATAATTTGAGGTAAAAGTTTGTATTTTTATTTATATTTGTCCGATAATTTTTTGATTGGTAATATTGATTTTGATTAATTACAGTATCCCGAATGAAGCTAATGGACCAAGATAGTGAAACATCAAAAATAGCATTTAGATTATTGTCATAGTTTCATATCCCCTTCGACTGATCCGTATTTATACTATAATAAAAAAATGAATATTTTTAAAAAGAGAATTTATTTTTTAGACATCATCGTATAAAATTAGGTTTTCTGAAAAAATGATCGATAATAGAAATATTTTATCGAAATTAGAATGTAAGTCAAACAGCGTAAAAAAAGAGTTCAGTGTTGATGATTTAGTTAACGCTTTGGGGCGATCTAAAAAATTTCTCATAGTTGTTCATGACCTCTGCACATTGTATATTTAATTGTAAAAGACGATTTACAAGAGGCGTGATGGAGTTTTGTCAGACGATTTAAACGCGATAAATTAACATGAGGCAAGCACAGCGAGGAAAAAGAAGTATCGTGGGAGCCAAGAAAGAGATTATTGTTGCAGCAGCATCCGTAAAGAGAGCTCGTCTACCCCTATGAGATTTGCATACTCGCCGGCTGAGAATGTCGCGACGAAGCTCTTTGTGCATCGCCCAGGCAGCCCGCCGAAGACAAACGCGAGATGCGAGAAACGAGAGCCGCGCACGATGCATACTTAATTTGTCGCGTATCCATAACCTGTCTCCCGAGTGCGAGATCACGTATGGCATTTTAATCAGAGGTGGTAGCATAATGGGGGGCGGGATACCAAATGAGGGAAAACTCGCGCCCTTGTACACAAAGTAAAAGCCCTGCTGCCTTATGAATTCTGGATTAAGGTAAAGATGCCAATTATGATCACATAAAATGCTACTTTTCAGCATTTAGAATTTTATTGAAAAAACAAAGCATGTTAGAGTAAATCTTTTTTTACATACTTAAATTTAAGGTTCTTAGGAACTCAAATAAATTTTTTTTATATGAAAATCGTATTTATTTATTGAATAATTAATGTTTAAAGTCAAGACCTTTTATGCCCCTTTTTAAAGTCAAGGCCCCAGTTTATTAGACAACTTCAGCTTTGGCCCCAGTTTATGGAACACTTTTACACGTAAAATCCCGTCTGTGACTTAAGTACCCCGGTTGATGGAACGGAATCGTCAAAATTCGAGGGTTTCATCACTCCCAAACACGAAAAAATTACAAATCTAATCTGAAAATCAGATAAACCGTTCCATCAACTGGGGTACTTAAGTCACGGACGAGATTTTACGTGTAAAAGCGTTCCATAAACTGGGGCCAAAGCTGAAGTTGTCTATTAAACTGGGGTCAAAAGGTCTTGTCTTTGAACATTAATTATTCAATAAATAAATACAATTTTCATATAAAAAAAATTTATTTAAGTTCCTAAGAACCTAATATTTAAGTATGTAAAAAAAGATTTACTCTAACATGCTTTGTTTTTTCAATAAAATTCTAAATGCTGAAAAGTAGCGATTTATGTGATCATAATTGGCATCTTTACCTTATTGCGTCTTTACTGTTTGTTCGCGTTATTTTACTATATTATTATGTATTCTGCCCGGAAACGTCTAGTTATTTAAATCAGTTGTATTATTTGAAAATATAAATAAAGTGATAAAATCTGAGTTTTATTATTTTATTCTTCTCATAATACTTTTAAAATAGGTTTCTGTCTGCACAAGGATATCAATTTTCAGAATCGTTTAATCCAATAAATTTATCTATTAGGAAAGAAAAAAATGTAGAGGAATCGAGGAGTAAAAGGGTCGAGAGTGCTGCCGTCGAAGGCAACTCGGACACTTGACACCTTGGCATCAGCAGCAGCAGCAGCAATAGCGAAAGCTCAAAATAACACCAGCAAACAGCAGCAGTGGGAAATAATCACCGGGAGGAATCTGGTGTCCTCGGTGTTTACGACGAGAGGAAATGGATGCGCCGCCGAGACTAATTATAATGGACGCGTGAAACGAGCTGTGGATAATACGATCGTGTATACCCACAGCTTCTAGTATCGCGTAGATTTTTTTTATTTCACTCAGCAAAACCGGCCCCCCGACTTGCAGCAACACGAGGAGCTACTGCACTAGGAGAAGTTAAGTAAAAAAAAAAAAAACAAGCAGGAAAGGGGACTACTCGCGCCCGGCTCGTCAAACTAGAACAAAGCGCGGCGATAAAAAAACTTGGGCTCGCTTGGGTGGGGGTTAGGGCCCATCGGTGCTAGCCGGGACCAACCGAGAAGAGAATAGAAAGAGAGAGAGGGGCGATTTTTTTGGGCTGCTGGCTGCTGGCTACGGCACCTTTGCAGGGTACCTGCTCGACGACTACTTTCAGTCATTTCTCGCGTTATGATCAGGCCTGATGTTTCGCGCTCACGATGTGGTTTTAAAAACTTTCGAAAGTTTTCATTTTACGTTGTTAATTCGTGCTACTTTGTACTGAAACTTCGACCAATAATTTGATTAGTGCAAATTAATACCAACAATACGTTGCTTAAAGTGCTTCTAAAAAAAAATTAGTAATACACAAAAAAAAGGCCCAGTGAAATCTTTGATTTATTCTAAAAATTTTTTAAACCAATCAGTGAAGTCGATCGCAGACATTCTAGTTACACCTTCGTCGGATCAAGAACCAATCGCAGCTTTTTATTTTCCGAGCTCGACGCTTGGTCGGTTTTCTTTTATGTTTTTCGAGGATCGAAAGTCGCAAAAACTCAATTGAGCTTTTCTTTCTTCCACCCTGGAAAAAGCAAAGAAGAAACGGATACGGAGGGGAGGCACTATTATTTTCCTAAGGCAAACGAGGCCATACAAAATCGTCTCACGTCTATAAAATCATCCATCCTTCTTTTAACACCTCGAGTCGTTATTTTCCTTCCACCTTTTCCTTTATTTTTATTTCCTCCTTTTCTTCCCGCAAAATACCTCATTTCCAGGGACGTCGCGTGCACGATTTCGGGCGGCGCATAAATCGCAGACGGTGAAAAACATCGGGCTGGATATATATGTTTTTCTCTTTCTAAAGAAGGGGCGGAGTAGAATGATAGGGAAGTTTCCCAACGAATTTGCATGTCGTGCGACTAACGATTTCCTCCATCTCGAGGGCCTCCTGCTGAGCTTTTTCTCTCTCTCTTTCTTTCTCTCTTATCGGAAACGGGAGAGGTGGCTTGGAAATACAGTTGGGGGTGGAAATGAAAAAAAAACCGACGAACTTACGGGGATCTCGTTGCATCATCGAGCTCGCCTCGTTTACATCAAGCCGTATGCCATTCAAAAATCCTCAATTTTCGTTTTCTTTACCACGGGTTTTATTCACCGGAGAAAAATATCATTTTTTATTATGAACTTTCATTTCCAAACAGAGCACTGGAAATTGTGGGAATTTTGTTTAAAAAAAAAATAAAAAAATTTAATAAGTCGGTACACAATAAATCCAATTTTCTCATTATTTCCGGTTTTTTAATTCATTTCAGCCTTTCTAGAGATAGTAGGTTTTCGGCTAAGGTTTTTCTTTGCTAGGACCGTCGATTTGTTTTTGTTTTCCTGAGTAAATATTTTAAAAAACTCATATGTACTGAAAAATAATGTGATGCAGATTCATTAAATTAACAAATTAAACCAGAGAAAAAATTTCTTCTTATGTTAAATAGATGGTAAAAATTTTGGTGGGCCATCAAGTTTCGATTGGGTAATGAGCAGACGACCCATTATTAGAATAATTATTACAAGAAATAAAAATATTATGAACATTTTTTAAATAAAAGGAATTTTTTCTTTTATATTCATTAATTTAATGAATCTGCATTATATTATTTTCATGTATACACACGATTTTTGAAAATATTTTTTCAGGAAAATAAAAACTAATATTTTGAATAAAAATCTCTCGGTTGTTTAAAAAATGTTTACCACACGCTTGTATGGATTATTATTTTACAAGATTTTAATCAAATATATTCAGAAAATAATTTTAAAAAACCATTTAATGATTAACGTTCTGATAAATTTTCTACTTTTCTGATTAAAAGTTTACACTCTGCATCTTGACATATTAAAATTAGATATAAAAAGTTGGAATAATTAAAGCATTTATTATTAATACGTGGTTTATGTAATTTAATAAAGAATCTAATAATTGATTGTAATACTCTTGAAAATACTAATTAATTATTTCATTTAAATTTTAGCGTGAAAAAAATAAAATAAAATAAAAATAACTGAAACTGCGATGTACTCTACGTTATCTAGGTTAATATGTTTTTGTAATAAACTTGTATGTAATTAAATCTAGTTGAAAGATATAAAAAAGGACTGATTATGAAATGAAGTTTGAAAAAAAAAAAAGAAGGAATAAGGTTCCATCCCCGCAAGAAAAATGGCTACTACAGGCTCGATCGTCCCCCGCGAAGTCGTCGTCGTCGACGTCGCAGCAGCCGCCATAGGGGACCCGTTTCTCTCTCCCGGTCTCTCCTCCCCCTCAATGCGTTTATCTTCCCATACTCTATTGATCCGTAAGTGATGGGGCGCCTCCTCTGCCATTGCTACCGTTTCCCCCTTAAAAAAAAGAAGACGAAGATAAAGTAGGGTGGGTGGGCCACAGCTGCTTTCACGATTAGGCCCTGCCCGCGCTAGCGGACCGCACCTTAAATTAAATAATATTATAATCATAACAATAACAACAACACCGACATCAAGATTAATGGTGCTTTGGAGGATAATTTTTTTTTCTTTTTTTTTCTTAAGCAAGTATTGGGCACGTTAAATGAATCGCTTCCCAACGTCGTGCGCCATTAGACTTGGCACCAGATGAGTGGAAACTTATTGGTTCTGATAGCGAACCGAGCTGTTTCAGGGGGTAGAGAAAACTTATCTCGTACCTCTTACACCAATCGCTTTTGGATCAGCTTTGAAAATTTCTCCCTTCACGAGAAAAGCTTTTTCCACTTCACGGACATTGAAAGTTTATTAGTTTTCTCTATTTGAACCGATTCTGTTCTCACAGCAGGGTTTTCATTAATTGTAAAATTTTTTTATTCATTTATTATATGTATGTATATTTTAAGTGCATTAACCAAAAGTACTCACACTTAAATTGTAATTTAATCAGTTTTTCTGTTCTTATATATTTTATAATATTTCAGTGATTAATAGATCACTGCAATTTCAATTTAGTAGCAAAATTACGGTATTGCAATTCCAATTTTTTTTCCTTTCAATAAATTATTGTCAAATATTCGATACTCTTTAAGTTTACTGAGCTGGGTAAAATATAAAGTTAAAGTTAAAATTTTCAAAATTTTCAAAGTAACCTGTCGTGTCTAAAAATCTTTAGATGCTCACCGAGCACGTCATCAATTTAAGGGTAAAATCGGGTGGATCACGATATTAGAATTTTATAGGGAAACTGATGCTGACTAAAGGAGGAAAAAAGAAGACAGAAGAAACTGGAGGGGGTTGAGTCTCTATACCACTCAAGTATCGAATTACACTTTGTAGATAAAAGTACAGCGCATCATCAGTATGGAGAGAGAGGGCTGACTCTTCTTAATTTCGGCTCGTTTGTGTTCCGGCTTTCATCGTAGTCTCAGTGGTACATTATATTACAAAACTCGTTTCGTCTCGGAGTTTCGACCTTTTTTTTTTTTTTTTTAATATTTCCAGATTGGGGCACAAATGAATATTCATTAAACACATTTTTTTCGATTTTAATTACATCTTTATAAGCGGATCGGTGAGAGCTTACGCGAGCGAATATCTTGCTCTGTCTCTCTTTCTCTCTCGACTTTTTTTATTCTACCAGCTCTTCCATTCGTTTCTTCATCGCCTTGTTCTTTGACTTTTTTCCTCTACTATGTACTTTTTAATGAAATACCCTCGGTACGGAACAACGAGCACCATTATTAATATCACCGGTTCTTATCTTTGAACGCAATGAAGTATTACTTTGTTATTAATTCCAACGAAGCTACCCGGCTCCCCTTGTCGTCGTGCAAGCACAAATTGTACGTCAAATTAAAGGAATCCCGCGTGCAATGTATATAACAGACGCGATCATTTCTTTTTATTATTACTTCGTACACGTGCCTCTGTATACCATCAACCGCTCGTTACTGCAGCTCCTCGTTTTCACTTTTTTCATTCATGCATGAAATTCGCGAGAATACTGGATAAAAATTTCAAACGACTCGACGTAACAAGCTAGAATTCATTCCATTTTTAAATCATTATAAATTTTTTTTTTTTTTTTAAATTTGTACTAAATTAATTTTAATTCTAAAGGTATTTTTTATATTTTGCAGTTAAAGATTTAATTAAAAATTGTTTGAAGCTATCAAACTTTTCGACAGTTTGAATTTTGCAGTTTCACTCTTAAAAGATTACTCCAATTAATAAATTGGAGGGCTCAAGTGCTGACTGGGCAATGTGCAGATGACTCCTTATTAGAATAAGTACATTAATTGTACATAGTACAGTAATAGAATTAAAATGTTTGTAAACTTTTATAAAAAGGTAAAAAGTACCGAAAGATACATTGCCCAATGCAAAGGTAATTAATCTTTAAATGATTAGTATCTTCTTGAAACTATTTTCAATAATTTTCATAATGGGATTCTTGAAACTCGATTAATAAAACACAAAATTATAATATTTCCTATTTTATAATAATTATTCTAATACTGAACATCACTTAATGTTCCCCCTAAATTTTTACTATTTTTATTTTTACTTTTTATCACACAAAAGTTTTAAAAGTATTACATTCTGAGTCTTCTATTATCGAATATTATTTCAACAGAAAATATTTGTGATAAAAAAACATTTTTTTTCATACTACAAATTTATGTAGAAAAAAAGTACTTAAATTTATGTTATAAACCTTTTATTGACTTTTCAAACATTAACAGAATAAGCATAGCAATATCAAAAACCCTCATTATTATTAATTCTATGGTGTTGTGACTGTAGCGGTACTCAAGAATAAAAACAATCAAAAATTAATTTTTAAATTTATTATAGTTTTTAATTTTTTTTATGAAAAAATAATTATATATATTTTTTAGATTTGGCGATTTAAAAGTAGAAAAATGAATGAAAAAATTTGCTTTTATTTTAAACTCTGTAGTTTACAGTAAAAGAATATGAAAAATGCAAACAATGGTGGAAAAAATCCATGTACTGCGTTGAAAATTTTTAAACAGCTGACGCACGGCAAAGCTTTGGGAAAAAAAAAGAAAGGAAGGGAAAAAAATGAAAGAGTATGCCATATCCTGGATAAAAAAGCAAAGGACATACACAAACACATGCGGCTGCAGGCCGAAAGAAAGAGGCTCCCGATCATGAAGCCCGGAGGGTCGAACGCATGCGCGGCTATCTTTATTTCTACTTTGGCAGTGGCGAAGACGAGGGGGCGGGCTGGCTGCAGGACCGTCAACGGCGACGACGACGACGACGCTTTAGGGGGTGGCGGGAGCTCGAGGGAGTTGCCATGGGCAACCCTAACGAGCTCCATGAGCATATACACATACAGTACTATGTGGGGGGAGATCGAGTGTACAGTCAGGAAACCCTCCGGAAAACTCTCCCGAAATTGGAGGTGTTGATGTTTATGCGTTTTTCAATCTGATGCAACCTTGAATTATTCAATGGGATGTTTAACGCGACCTTAATTGCCGGGGTATACCCTATTTGACTCTGTAATGTATGGAGGGATCCATCCCTTTATCACCAAAGATTTGTGCGGGAAGTGTAATCTGCATATATGAATTTACACTTCCCGACAACTTCAATTACGTAATCGCTTAAACGGTGGACTTAAACAATTCATCTTGTATTCAATTGCAATAATAATTTCAATTAGTTTTTTTCTCTTTACATTTTATTAAAGTTTTAGTTTTCAAAATTTTGATCTAAAAAAAAAATTGTAAGCGACCCAGTATTTCATAGATGGCAAGAATAAATCAGTGGTCGAAGGTTTTGCGCAGGGAGCAGCAAAAGAGGGTGAGAAAACCACGATGAAAATGAAAGAGGGTGGGTGGTAATTACGCAATCAAGCAATTATTACCGGAGTTCGGTTAACTAGGCCGATGCTAAGCAGAAGCGCGATAAAGGCTTTTTAAATCTTTCTAATCTGCAGCAACTTCTTTGAAACTTGTGGGACTGTAGCAAATAATAAAAATTGAATGTCACTAAAGTACTTAAGAAGATTGAGTAACTATGGAGTACTGTGAATGTTTTAAAACATCTTGAATGCGATACTTGCATTTCTTAAGTAAAACTTTTTTCTTCAGTTAAACTGGCCAAAATTAGTCTAATTTATGTACATACAAAAAATTTTTAAAGAATAATTTAATATCATTGTAAGTTAATTTTGTCTGTTAAGATTAAATGTTTTTTTTTTAAGTTGTTTGATTAAATGTTGTATCAATTTTAGAATTTAAGACAAGAAGTCTCGTATATCTAAGTACTGAAAACATAAATACTTTCAAAATCTAATTTGAAATACGATTAAAATAGTTTTGATTTTCATACATCAACGAAATATTTTATAATTTAAAAAACGCAGAATTCAATTGATAAAAATAAAAATTCCTGGCTACCAGAAGTAGACAAAGAAGATAGAGAAAGAGAAAAAGCTCACTAAAATATATAAAGCGAAGCCTCAAGTGCAGCACGCATGAAAAAGGATCGACGTGGTGATGGGTAAGAGGATTTTAATTGCATCGAGCTCGCGGATAAGTGGAATATACATTTCGCAAACGCAGCACCAGACGAAATCGGTGCAGGGCGAGCGCGCCGAAGAAGCTCTTAACTGGTATATTTTGCACTCGATCGACGCGCTTCGTCTAGCTCAGCCGCAACGAGTGGCTCCTTCAAAACTGTAATTTCATGCGAATTTTTCGAGTGCTAAACAAATGAGGAATGCGTGGGCCGTAAATAAAAGAGACTCCGACAAATTGGAGGGTTCTCTTCTGCAACACTCGCCAAGATCATCTCCTGGCTGCAGACAAGCGGAAACTCGGACGAATCCTCTCTCCCGATCAATTTTTTTATTTCGTTCCTCGCCATACCTTACTGTCAATTTTGGCTTGGCGAGCTAAGCAAATTGAAATTTTTTTTCTTCTTTATTATTTTTCCCTGAGAGTTTTCATGCAGCTGAAAAAAATTCGTTTTTTGCCTACAAAAATTCACTCTAAAGCCCATTTTAACGAGGATTTTGTTTACCTCACCGTAAAAACAGGATTTTTTAATTCATGCAGAGTAAAAATGAAAAAATTTTATTAAATTTAGAGCTGGAGCTACGAAAATGGTACAGCGGGTTAAAAATATTCAAACGGAAACGAAAAAGTAAAATTTTGCTCAGTAAATGTACGATTGAGGCGCATTGCTTAAAAAAAAAAATTGGATTGAGGATGGAATGAACAAACTTTGAGAAATATTATTGAACCTTAGAAGTTAGTCAAATTTCATAAATTTTAAATCATCTATGTCAATGTTTAATTTTGAATTAATTTGTTGCTTTGATAAATGTTTTTAACTACTAGCGAGACTAGGGGGAATACAATCCAAGTATGATTGTAAGTATATTTGCGGTGAATAAATACATCTCATACCTTTTACTCACTGCTGGAACTATTTATACATTAAATCCAAAAAAATTTTTTATTTTACTCTTTATGTTTGGAGTAATTTTTTTTTTAATTGACTTATTTATTTTTTAAAAGGCCCGTGCATACAATTTTTGTGGAAAAAAGATACTTAAAAATACTTTTATTATATCAACGTATTTTCAAAGAATTTATTTTTGTAACTTTTGATGAAGAAAGCATTGAGAAAGAAGAAAACTGACCGGTAAAATCCTGAAAATGAGGTTGCAAGTATAACGAAGAAAAGACAAATGCGTAGTGCGCCGGTTTTTCCTTGTTCCTTGCAGTGATTACTGCTAAAGAAACATTTCGCTTCTTTATAATTTCATTAAACGTATAACGCACAACGTCTTCGCCTTATTTCACTCCGCTACTGCTCCAACTCGAGAAGATAATACCTCGGATGTATAATACCTTCAACGAAGGACTCACAATGCAATATTTTCTCTTCTTAAATTATCCACCCCGCTTCTCGCACTGTACATTATTATCTTTTCTGTCTGAAGAAATTCGTCATCATCTTTCTTTTTAAAACTTTGAGCGAAGGTAAAAATTTAATAACTTAAATCTTTCAAATGATATTAACTGTGATTCAGTAATAAATTAATATAAATTTATAAAATATACCTACAAATGTTTTTTCAGCAAAGTCACTTTGGACCATTCTACAGTCTCGTCAATGTTCCGTGATTGATAAAAAAATACTCGATCCATAAAAACAATAAGGGAGCTCAAGAAAGAAGGAAATAAATCTCTTACGCACACAAACCACCAAAAAAGAAGAAAAATCAGTAAAGCCTGAGCGAAAAAAGGCAGGCTCTTGATGCAAAATCCTGGTGTACACACCTCCCCCTCGCCCAGCCGTATTCCAGTTCAGTTTTTCCGCGGCGCTTTTAAATCCAATTCCTATAATGCCGGCTCTCTCCGACTCCTCCTCGCTTTTTCCCTCCAACATGCGGGGCGCGCGCGGTCCAGGCTATTCGCTTTCGGTGCCGAATATTTCCATCGAGTTCCTCCCGCGCTCGGTTTCGAGCTGAAAAATTTCTAATGCGGGCTGCTGCTTTTACGTGGTTGAGAGCGAATATTATACTGAATTTCGAGATGAACGAAATTCTCTCTTTTTTTTTTTTTTTTCGTTCTGTGACCTCAAACAATTTCACTTAAAAAGAAGGTAATGAAAATTTTCACCACGGTTACAAAAAATTTAATTTTAAAAGAATTGAATCAAGTTTTGCGAAAAATCGTAGTTTTAGATGAATTTTTTTACTTGTAATTGTTTCAACTTAACAGTTATCACTGAAAGTTTTTTCAGAGCTTCTAAGATAAAAAATAAAAGTTTGTAAAAAATGATAAGACTGTAAATTGGGAGATTGGGTCCTTAAAAAAAAAAGTAACGACAGATAAGCTTTGTGCCCATCGTTCATCCACCCCTCTTGAGAACATTTGAGCCCGCAGGAGCCAATCAGTACTTAGCGATCGCAAAAGACACAAGCCATCATCCTCCCCCACCTCCTACCCCATCAAACATCTTTCCTTCCTCGGTTTGAAAACAAGGACAGCGGCGGCCCGCATTAGCTGTACAGATGAAAAATGCGAAAATGTAATATCATAGAAGCCGGTACGGTTAGCTCCGGGGCTTATTGATCAGATCACAAAAGTTCCGTCCCCCAGGCCAGCACACATAATACAAATTCCGCGCCCCTGCACCAGACTACTCGCGTTTTATTCGTGCGCGTCGTCGCCTCCACCCTCGTCTCTCTCTCTCTCTCTGACGTTTTACTCGCTTTTCTCTTGCTCGACGCCCCCTTGTACATACTCTAAGCGTAGCTTGCCGCCATTTTTTTTCTTTCTTCTTCCATGTACACAGTCCCTTTTTACTTAACGCGCGATTTATGTGCGCGTATGATCACGCGTACACAGCTAAAAGCACGCGGGAATCTTTTGGGGGACGAGTCGCGCCTTTCATTTATAATAACGGCGCTAAATAAAATCCAAGAGGATTTCGTGGGAGAGAATTAAGACGTGCTGGGGCTTTTGTTCGAAGAGTAAGGCGTTAGTGGCTTGTTTGAATTAGACGATCGGTGATTCAAACTTCAAAAGGATTTTTTAAACTGCTCTGTCGCTTCATTGGTTATGAAGATCATCTTATTTTATCTATTATTTAATTTTCATCGCACTTGATTTTCATAAAATTATTCATTTTTTACAATAATCCCATCCTAGTTTATAAAAACTACCTAGCTATCACCATCTTGCCTAAACTTTTTATTCATGAGCTGATTGGTGGAGAAGATTTTTAAATATTTGAAAAGTGTATTTTGAAGTTACGACTGTTGTTTTTTCCTATGCGCGCTTGCGGAGGAGCTAGTTGATATAAAAAATTGACTAGAAATATTGTTTGATAATTCTTTGTCGTATAAAAATCGTGAAATCTAAAACGCTTTAAATTTTGAAAAGAAATAAGTTTCGATTTATTTCTATCTAATTTTTATTTCAATTATTTTCTTCTGATCTAGTCGAGGATCTAGTAATAATTTCTACTTTAATATGAAATAATTGTTTCTAATAAAAAATACAGTAGCAATAATTTCTGTTAAAAGTATCATTAAAAGTTTTTATCAACAAAATATTCCAAATTATTCAATGGTCTATGCAAATCAAACAATTTTTAGTATTCTTAATTATCACAAGTACTCCTGACCCTGCAACAAGAGGATTATTAATTTTATGCAAGAACTTTCATGTAAACTAACCAATGGTTTTTTGTCAAATATATTTTCGTAAATATGTTGCATGATTACGATTAGGTAAAAAATGTTTTAATTGAAGAACTGAAATGAGAAAAAAAGTCGTATACGAGGGAAAAAAGAAGAAAGAAATACTTCCAAATTACTCGAAGCCCCCGTAGTTGGTTTATTAGGCATTGACATGTTATCCGCGACACTTTTGTCCGCTCAGCCTTGGGGGCTCTTCGTGACGAGATAAGGAGGGATGGAAAATAAACGAGGAGTCTGTCAATGTTGAAACCCCACCGTTGGCTTGGATAAGGAGTAGCTGGGTGGAAGCAGGATAAAATCCTGCAGAAAGAGAGAGAAGAAAAATAGACGATCGGTGATTTAACCGAGAGAAAGCTACAGCTTCGAGAGAGAGAGAGAGAGAGAGTGGAAAAAAGGCGACAGCAAACGTCTCGGGGAAGTTAGTTAGATAAAGAACCGAAATAAATACGAAGGGAAGAAAGGAGCTCGTTAGGAGCCCGAGTTTCTGTAAGTACTCGACTGCCATGCCGTCGGTACCCCCCTCCCCACGTATATAACCTTTCGTCATTCACTACCTTTTTAATATAAGTATATACTGGCTTGCATACTATACTTTTTTCGTTTTTTTATATTCCATCTTGACGCGAGACCAACCTTCCGAAAGTTTACATTTCACGCTTCTTCTTTTATTCTCTTCCGTCCTTTGCTTGCTTTTTTTCTCTCATTCCGACTGCATTTTTTTATGTTTCCCCTTAAATTGGGAAGAGAATCTTGAACGGCTATTCGATATTCCGAAATACAGATGGTTGTTATGCTCTTTTTAATGAGACAAAATTTTAAACTTTTTTTCAAGATTCAAACAAACGAATTGATCCATACATAAAAAAAGTTAGTGAAAATTATGAATTTTATTACAACGCTTTCAGCGCGGTATCGTCTGAGTACGTGCGAACACGTGTTGCAAGGTAAACGATTAACGACGCAATTTCGTTGTTCGAGAAGAACATTGGAGCAATACCCAAAAAGCAGTCTAGCAGTCGGGATAAAAAGAATTAAAAGAGATGATTGAAAAAAAAAAAGAAAGAAGGTGGAAGTGGGGGGGGGGGGGGGCACAAAACGAGTGCAAGCTGCGGCCGACGAGGATTCAGCAGTGGCGCAGAATGGCGCTCTGAGCAATTGCTCGTAACTGTTCGCCACTCTGCTGGGAACTGCGGAGAAGAAGAAAGGAAAAAGGTTTAAAAAAAGCTCCATTGAATTCCACGGATATTCTCGTGGCTATTCCCGATGGTTTGCGAGCTCGTTTAACTTCTTTAATTGCTCGGGCACCGCACTGACTCCCATGATAAAAATGGACTAATTTTGAACGTTATCCGCCTCTTTGCGTTTTATACCCACGATTTTCGTCCTTAATTTGTTTTCAGACAACTTTTTACGATTTTACTGGTTAACGCTGATCGTTGTTTTAGCTTTTGGGTTAATTATTTTATTTAATGTCATATTTACTCACAAGTTTTCCACTAATTTAGTTCTTGGAAAAAAGTGTGAAATAATAATGCAATTTTTTAAACATTTCTCAACTTTGAAATTTTTCTTGATGCATTTCAATTTTTTAATAATGAGGACTGAATTTACATCTGTTCATCAACTTCCTCATTTATAGAAGAAGACGTACATTGAAATTAGAAAGATTTTTTACGAAAAATAAATGTTTAGATACCTGGAATTATAGATAGTCTTGAAAATAAAATTTGTAAGAGCAAAAAAACATATCTTATCTACTGAATAATACTGTTATTAGAAACCGAAGTGAGGTTGTATCAAATTTTATGCTACTTTTTACAGGCTGTGAGTTTTATTAGGTAGCAAGCCAATAAAAATCATATCAGTTTATAATAAGCAAGTCGCAAAAGATAAAAAAGTTATTATACAAGTTCGAGAATGCTATAAAAAAATAATCAGTGATTTTAAGGTTAGCTGTTAGTTTTGAAAATAAAGACAATAACTTTGAACAGAAAGCGACTGGAGACGTTAACACTGCTACCGAGACTGAAAAAGGAGGTGAACGTCTGGCTACTACAACAGCTACAGACCGGAGATTAAAACCCGTCAACCTGTATAGACTCAAACTATCAGCGGGGGTAGGAAAGGCGCAAAATAACCTTCGATTTTCCCTCGTCGCCCTCCTCCTATTTCTTCTGCCCTCATCTCCGCCATCGATCACCGCTCTCTGTAATTTTCGGCTCCGCAGGACACGTCGAGGAAACTCGTCGACGCCGCCACCGAGCCAAATTATGAGCATGCGAATAACTTTTTTTTTTCTTTATTTTGCTTTGCTTTTAATATTCTTGCCTGTTTTTCTCTTTGCAGGGACTTTTTAGATGTTGACGCGCATTAATCTCAGCTGATTGCTAAATCTACGCTCGTGTCTGTCTAAATTATGGGATTAAGACGAGGTTTTATTAAAATTTTTGATTAATTTTTCAGATTTTTTATAATATATTGCCAGCCGGATGTTTATTTCACATCCCGAACAGAAAGGTCTTGGGAAACAAATGTGGCCCTTCTAAGGCTGCCTTGGGGGTGTAACTGAGCTCGAACAGGGCGCGAGCAAGGCCTCTATTCGTCATTGTAACTTTACATTGTTTTTTTTTGGAAAGGCCATTCGTATGGTAATAGAGATTATGTTCACAATTGACTTTACAAATTTTCGATTTTCCTATTACTTATGAATAAAACTAACTTAATTTTTCTTAGTTTCGTCACAAATTTTAGCACTCGATTTATTTACTACAAATTTCGAACAAGTGGCCTTCGCTAGCGCCCCGAGAAATTTTCTGTTCGGTTGCCATTTAAAGAAAAAACAAAGATGAAAGGGCTCCATCTAAAGACAATCTTTAGTTACGTGAAATACTCTGCCAGTTTTAAACTGAGGAAATCGTAAAATAAATTATCTGGGAATTTTGTATGAAATATATAGATTTTAAAATTATGTTGCAAATAAAATTATATACATACAAAAAATCTCTTTAAAATTCGCCAAAATTCGATCCTTACAGAAACTTAAAATTCATACTCTACCTTTTGGTTAATTTAGTTTGAAAATTTAATAACATGTATCCAAGACGTAAGTTTTTGTAATTATATTCAAATGAATATAACTAGAAAATAAGTCATTTCACAAAGATAAAAATATATTTTCAAGTGAGAGGAATAAATTGTAATCTTATTGATTCCAAGGCAAGTATATAATGAAATTTTGATGAAAGCATAGATATTATAGGTTGTCGAAAAAGAGATAAGAAAGGAGAGTGAGAGTCACCTTCACGTTCGCGTGACTCCCTGACGAAAAGCCGCGAAGGCAGCGGCTTTTCCAACGAGATTTCGGGGCGCCAGGGAGAATCAGGGCCATCAAAGGAAGCGCTGGTGCGCGAGATAGAAACGACGAACTACAAAGTCATCGTCGACAGAAAATTAAAAAAAAAAGAAAAAAAAAAAATGTAAAGGAAGAAGACGAAGAAGAAGATGAAGGATGAGGCACATCAAGATGGCGGTCGATGCTTTGGGTGCCAACTCGAGCGTGAATGAAGTGCAATCTCGTGGAATTTAAAAAATGGTCACCTGCAGAATCCTTCAGTCTTCTTCATGGTCAGCCTTCTGGAAGAGCGCCCTCGAATCGGTAACGCCTTAGGCGCTATAAAGATTTTAAACTAAAAGACCCGTTGACTTCAAATTTTATATAAAGCTACTCTCTTCCTTTGAACCCAATGTTTTCGAAAATATTCTGTGGTTCTTGCCTGGCTCCTTTTTCACTTTAATTTTGCCTTTGGACATATCGTCTTACCCCTTTCATGCAACCCAATCGCTTTGCCAAAAATGATGTAGTTCCATTTTTATTTTTTAACTCCATGTGGTTTGAAGTACGGTAAGTACAGTAAGTACACTCTCTTACCAGATTTTTAATGATTTAAGGCTGAAGTACATTATTAAATTTCAACTAAATATACTTGATACATTAATATTATATTTTACTTAAAGATTTTTTACTTTTAAATGACTATAAAGAAGTATAAAAATTATTTTTTTTTTATAATTAATTCATCAAATAAATAGTTTAATTTATGTTTGTTGATTTTGACTTTTAATGTTGTCTATACTTTACATCTCTATAGTTGAAATTAAGAAATAATCCTTGACCTCCAAATGAATGTCAGTATCTTTTTACAATGAAATTTATTTATAAGTTTTAGTTTAGAAGCTTTCCAAACAAAACATTTTGTGCAGGTTACACAATTTTTTTATTGGATAATTTTTTAACTAAAATCTATCAACTTCACGCGAAAATGAATCAGAATTAAAAGACAGCTTGTTTAAAACATGCTACAGATGATTCGCGAATCGTTGAAAAAAAATAAAAAAATAGAAAAACAAAAAACAACAGGAAAAAAAAACTCCTGCAAAACATGTAAAACCAAAGAGAGGACAAGTCGTGGTTTGAGTTGCTAGTGAAAGGCAAGGTGTAATAATACATAATGCAGGTACGTTGAAGGACAACGCTTTACGAAATTAGCGAATTACGCCTCGCGGATGAGACAGCCGCGCGATTGGACGGCGCGGGTGTAGATTAGGTGGCTCAAGTCCCGCCCGCCTCGGCCGCGGGCGACGAGAACGACGGGACGCAGGTGATCGGATCCTCCTGCCGGTCGCGCGATGCTTATCTCTGGCCAGGTTGCAGCGCCGGGTTCCGGCCCCTCGGGCGCTCCGGAGCCGCGCGGGACAGCGAATGGGAGCGATTCAATTAGCAGCCGCCGACCGCTGCCGTTGCTGCCCACGGCTAGAGCTTTGCTTACCTGCTGCGGTTACACCGCACCTACGTCCCCAACGTCACCCACCTGCAATCCGATATTTATTATCAAGTTTTTTTTAACACGTATTACATGTCCTTCTTGGTGCACAAGTATCTTTTTACTGTGTACACGGTAGCCATTTTTATTTGTTTTTTTTAAGTACCTTATAAGATTTATTTTACTTTACAACGTATTTTTTGAAGTTTTTTCAATACAAATTATTGATCTAATGTTTCGACTTTGGATAATTCGTATTGAAACTTAAAGTAAAATATTTTCAAAGCGGCAGAATTTTTAATTCTTTAATTCTTTCAAAGTATTTTTTTTTTTTTTTAAGCATAAAATTTTTATTCAAGTCATCAGTATTAATTTATTCAAAATGAAATGAATAATATCAGCTGATAAATCTGGTTTAAAGAATGCATAAAAAGATATCCTGTACATCTTAATCGTAATCTAAATAGTGAATTTATACAGCGCTCATAAAACGTTAATACAAAACAAGCGCGAGAGTAAAAAGGTACATACAGGTAAAAGTGCTCGCTCAATTTAGCCAAGAAAAAAAAAACGGCGCGCGTTTACGAGATGCCACCCGCTTTAATGACGAGGAGCCGAACGACGAGCGTTAATGGCTCGAAGACACCTATAACTAGAGTTCCCGTGATACAACATTAACTTCCCAACCGTGGAAACGATCCATCTTTTTATCCTTGTTTTTATCCGGTAGCCGCGGCCAGAGGAATCCTCAATAATCGTAAAACTTTTTAACGCTCGTCAGGCAGCCGTTAAGTGAGTGCCCGCGCAATTACAGACTCGGCTATTTACTCATCAAAACTGCCTTATCCGAGGGTAATTTTTCGTTTATCGCGCGCATAATCCGTAGAATTTTTACGACCCCGTGTTAATATCAACCGGAAAAATAAAATAAAAAGAAGCACAACATGAAAATTAATAAAGAAAAAAAAAAGAGAGTAAAAGGAGTTGCAAAATCGTGATGAGGTGCGCAAGGTTCATCGATATGCACCGTCGCCCGCTCGACGGCTATTACACTGTTTCCAATAAAGAAGTTGGACGGTCTATCGAGTTATTAATTCAGTTTGCTTGATCGTTACGGTTATGAGGTTTGCTGCCTCTCTTGGGTGTCAGATCCATAAATATGTATGCGAAGCACTCGTCCACTCTTGACGCTGAGACTCGACCGTGCGATTAACACGACATCGCTTCTCGGAAGTCGATTCTATCAATTTTTTTCAACTATCATAACTTTTTTTTTCTCCCGATTCTACGGTGAGTAACCATTATAACTTTTACTCTAACAGGAATTTTTAAGTTTTTTTTTTTTTTTTTTTTTTTTTTTTTCACTTTCAGCTATGAAGTAATTTTATTTAATAACATTCTAATTATATTTTTTTTCAACTGACATTATACTATTTTCAGAAATTGTTGATAGTTTAAGAAAGTGCTTTACTTAATGATATAAATTTACTTTGAAACTCGATAAAAATTCAGATATTTTTAATTCATGCTTAATGATACACGATGGAATAATCACGTTATACGTAATATAAATATAAACTGCTATGAATAATTAATATTAAGTTGCACTGTAAAAACCTGTCATTCAAAAATTAAATTTGCTTCCTCTATAATTTAAAGATAGAAAATCTGACTTAAATTATTCAAAACTCAATTGAGTAAATTGAATTGTACCTTTTGTAAATTTTATGTGCACTTTATCTAAAAATTATCTAAAATTGTTTATATCTCTATAGTAGGATTATCAAATCGCCGAATAAAAATAAACCTAAGTCTAAAATTATTGCTAATCAGTAGAGTAGACTAAGTATGGTCAGACGCGATTATTTAAAATCACGAGTTTGAGTACCGGCAAACTGGGCGTGACAGCTTACACTTAACTAATTTTTATTGTAACTCTTTTTACTCTTATTTCAATCAATAATACAAATAATATTTTATTTAGTCGTTGATTATCAAATCACTTCAATGATTCATGAATCCCAAAAAATTGCATCTAATTGTTCACGGACAAAAATAAACATCTGAAAATTATTTCAACCAAATGTTTACAATTGCATCAGTTTCGTTAAGGAAATCATCTCCCTTGGCGAAAACATTATTAAGAAATACGAACTTTTTGCCGAGCCTGAAAAAAAATCAAATCTATCACGAAAAAAAAAAAAAAAAAGAATCCACCACTCGTGACTCCCCAGGCTTCATCTTGGACGATTTTTTCCCTCAAATCACCTTGGAAGCTCGAAGAGAAAATATACATCGCAGCTGCAGAGATTCGACGTTCAACTCTGCCCCTTGATTTCCCTCCCTTCGGCATTTCCGCGACGCCTTAACGTTGTATTTACATAAAAGGCGCCGCCTCCACGTCACTGACTGCCGCCGCTGCTGCAAGGAAGAAATCAAACGCGGGAGAAAAAAAGTCGCTACTCTGGAATGTTTTAAATCAAATTCCTTATCGGACGAACGCAAGCAGGAGCGAGGGAAGTTAAGGCTTCGGAGTTATATAACGAGCCTCTTTTTTGTCATAAAGAATAGAAAATAAATGGCACCCGGACACCCGCCAATCTGGATATGTGACGATTGAAAGAGAGGAAAGTTTCTCCTTTGATCAAGCCACTCTTCGTTTGTTCTTTTTTTTTTTATTTTTTTTTATTTTTTTTTTTGTTATGACACAATAATTATTTTTCTAAAATTAAAGTAATTAAAAGTTAAAGGAATTCATTGTAATTATTTTAATGTAAATAAAGAAGAAAAGAGGAGGGCAATCCGATCGGAGGTTTGGAGTTGGTTAGAAGAATTCGGAATGAAGCAAGGAATTAAGGGGCACATAAATCTTGACTTTCTTATCGCTGTAAAAGCTCTTCTTGAAAATGGCGAAATTTTAAGTTTTTCGATTAGATTTCAAGAACTCTGGATTCAAATTTTTAGAGCTAATTTAAAAAAAATGTTGATACTGATTATCGTTTTGTGAGTACTAAATTGTTAATGTATGTACCAAAAATTTATTTAGAATTATCAATCTTGAATCTTCAAAAAATTTTAATTGAAGAGCATGAATATGAATTTAATTATAGGAAACTTAAATCGAACTACGTGATAATCCTATCGAAGAGAATTATAATAAGGAATATGAAGTTTCGCATGTTTGTCAAAAAGGATGTTTGCAGAATTTCTTGTTTGGATTATCAATACAAAGTCAACAGCCATTAGAATTTTAAAATCCACTAAGTAATACAAAGCTGTTACAAATTTAAACAGAAAATGCTGTACCCTAAAATATGGATTTACACCAAGTAACACTAAATACACTAAAAACTACTCAATTAAAACGTTGAAGTTCTTCCATAAAAATACTCATTTTGTTTTTTCTTTTTTTTTAACAATTTTTGCTCATGAGATTCAGCGCAATACAATAATTGCGAGTTTCGAGGAATAATGACGAGATACATGCAACACGACAGAAATATTTGTTTCAACCTTGCGATTTTATTTTTACTTTTTAATATTCCACGTCTAAGTTGTCTGAAATGGTTCTCAAGGAGCGGTAGCTTACAGCCTTGGGACAAAAGCTGTCTTCTATAATGAAGGGTTTGATCCACCTAATAAAAAGTCAGCGTCATTACGCGACGATACCCAAGCAAGCGTCAGTCTGTGTGACTTTGGTGTTTTCCCTCTCCCTCTCTCTGTCTCTCCGTCTCTTTTCATTATTGACAACATCCCACACCGTGCATCCTCCTCGATGACATCGTTGTCCTTGTCGTCGTTTTATCCGAAAGCTGAACAGTGCTTATGCTTTCGGGTAATAATCTCAAGGTAGATCAAGATCTAAATCATACTTTGCTCGTACCTCATTTTTTTTGTTCTCTTTCGCTCTTTTAATGGCGTCCCGGATAATGATGCCTTGTCATTATACGTGGCGGGCGGCGAGTCGAATTCTTTTCTTGTTCAGCCTCTTTTTATTATTATTATTACCATTATTTTTTTTTGTTTGTTTGGAATTCTGTAATCAGCATGTCATCGCTATTGTAACTTCTGATTCGAACGCCATTTTGTATATAGAGTTTTATCAGGAAACCGAGATGGCATATTCAACGTGGAAGTAAATTATACGTTACGGTAATTATATTTTATAGTGATAAAAAGCTAAATAAGTTTTTGCAGTTAAAAATTCTCAGTCCACGCTTCTTCAACTATAAAGAAAATATTAAATTAATGTGGTTGCAAAATTACCGTTGAAAAAAATTCAATTACTTACTCGTTTGGCACCTTACAACTAAATGATCTAATTAATTATAAATTGTATTAATAAGTAGATCGACGGTCCCAGGTAAGAAAAACCTTAGCAGAAAATCTGGAAATTTTAAATGGCCAATGAGAGGCTAAAATGAATTAAAAAATTTTTTTGAATCAGGAATCTCAATAAATCATTACTTAATAAATAAGATTTTTTAATTTTTTTAAATTTTGTAATTCATTTCAGCCTCTCATTGCTCGTTTAAAATCTCCAGATTTTCTGCTAAGGTTTTTCTTCGTTGGGACCGTCGAGATATTCTTGATATGTGAATAACCAAGTATAAGCACAATAATTTTAAAGGCATTAAAAAAAATGTTGTTAGCACCTATAAAAAATAGTTTTTTTTCTATTTTTATTTTATATCTGTTTGTATGAGATATCAAAAGCAAGGGACAAACATACAATTTTTAAAAGGACAAATACGTTTTTTATTCGGTTAAAAAACAAAAAACTTTTTAACTTAATTTTTATACTTTCATTTACTTAAAATCTTATGTTGTTAACTTATAAAACTTTGATTAAAGTTTTTTCATGAAGAATTCGTTATTTATAGGCATTGCATCAATATTAACATGTTTATCAATTAAATTTACTTTCATAAAATAATCAAAAAGTTTTTGTTAAGTTGATTTAAAAAAAAATTGAAAAATCAGAGCTATCACTGAAGTTTATAGAGCAGAGAGGTAATATCGAAAGGGAGAGATCGAGGCTAAGCTGTTTTCGTCAAAGTTGATTTTAATCACGGGTGGCGAGCGATAACTTGCCCAGAGCGGCGGGCTGCGAGTAAAGTTGTTACTGCACCAGAGCTTTGCTCGATTAAATTACTCCCCCTCGATACTGAAAGCTACTCGCGTTGCTCGGTTTGCAAATTATGCAAGCGCCAGCTTGCGGTAAGTCATTTATTGCCAATTGTATCTATCAATTGTTGCTGCAGAGGGTTTGTACCAATTAACTCATTGGAACTCGCGCCACGAGGGATGAGAGATGACCGAGCAAGGCTGCAAGAAGTACAGCCTAGTCTCAAGGGTTGGTAGAGCTAGCGCTATGCAAATGAAGGGTTGTCAACCCCATCGCAGGAGCCGGCAGGGCCACCAAATTCATTTCGGCGTATCCGGTTGCACTAAATCAGGCGCGCCGCTCGCTCCCTCTCTTCCAAAGCCCGACGTTTAAACGACTTTGGTCAATTTGACTTTAATGACTTTCAATTAAGCGTTAACTTGGCGTCCTGTGTTTGTTTCCGACTTTCAATTCCCGGGTTTCCATATTCAACGACTTTCGACGAATGCTTTATTGCCTCTGCACTCCGTTCTGTTTTTAAGAGTTTCGTCCCGAGTTTCCTTCGAAGGAATTCCAAAGATAATTTATTCATAGAGAATCTCGTTGAATTCTTATTAATCTTTGTTTTATAGTTTATTCAAACAATTGCATAATTTTTTTAAAATTACTTTGATTATTCGTTGTAAAAGTTTAATAAATAAATTAAAATATTTGAACATCGTTATCACTCAATTAGGGTACCAATTTAAATTAGTTTGAATTTCCCTAATAATAATTTCTAGCGATATTTCAACAGATAGAATATGTTGGTCTCTCGACGCACACGAAGAAAAAAAAAACAATTTTTTGCAATAACAATATATATTCTTACATTTAAATTATAATCAATAACTTTTTAAGTTTATAAAAAAAAAAAAAAAAACTATGAGTGTGTTATAAAAAATATTATGAGATATCGATCAATTATTCGATGGTTTTTCACAGAATTAATAAATGCTGAATCTTTTTAGTGTTAAAAAATCAAGTACATCTTTTTAGATAATTCATTTTTCAAATAAATCCATGTAAACTATACTTCGAGGTATTTGAGACGAGCAACTTCTGAAAAACGCAGAAGTTAAGTTCAATCCTGAAAAAAAGAAATCAACTAAAGTTTTTTGACGAGCAATTCGTTCGAGTATTCTACCCGAGGGGTTTTTTACGGGGAGCCAGCCAAAAAACAGGCAGAACGTAAAGGTCCCTTCTCCAACTACCGGCAAGCATCCCAGGGGTCGCTAGTCTGATGGGGGGAGCTGCAGGAAAAAAATAACCCTTATAAAAAGGAACCCTACTGCATCGACGATTACGCAATCAACGCGCTCCTCTGCTTTATCGACTCGCGAAGGGTTGTTTCACTTACTACCGCTAGATTGTTCTGAACTTTTAGGATGCCTTTTTTTTATGTATGTATATATTTTTTTTATTTCTATTCACGTTTGTTGTCGGACAAATGTTTTCAGAATTTTTGAATCAAGCTTCTTATATTTATTTATTATCTCTATAAATTTAATACGAAAAAAATTATTAAAAAAATAGTGTTTTTGATAATTTTGAAAAAATAATGGATTCATTATGTGGAATTCAAATATTTAACAACTGTTTTTTGTATAATACGTTTAAAAGAAAGATTTAAAAAAACCTTTGCTACTGAATTTTAATGTATTTGCTTAAACAATAAGCATCTATTTGGTTATCCAAAATAAAAAATTTTGATCCTTAAGGACTACATTTTTTCTCTTTTTGAATGATTAAACGAGTATTCACATTTAATTCAGTGTTAGTCAAAAAAATAAATAAAGCCTTCAAGAAATTCCATAATATTCAGTGAATAACATCGGATAAAACGCAAGCCAGCTCTTTTTTTTTCGTTATAATATCCACGATAATGCATGGAGGGAGATCTGCGGGCATCAGCGTTTTATCTCTTGCATAGATCGCTTGACAAAATTTGATACGTACTTGTATGCTAATAACTCACGCACGGATAGTTATAATAAAGCATGCGTAGAGTTAAAAAAAAAAAAGCGAAGCTATCTCCCGGTTACGGTGAGCCACATTGGGTTTTAAAAGCGTAGGTACACACGCGAATCCCTCCGCAGCCGGTACAATGGATCACCTTCATTGTCTTTCGTCCACCGACATCTCCTTTATTTTCTTGCACGCATCCAAACTCTCAAACTCCCCTTTTTTTTCGATTACCCCTTTTCTTCGCTGATGCGTGCTTTATGGCTGGTCCAAGTTGGAAAATGCAAAATGAGATGGGAATATAAAAGACCAGAGTAGGATTTACCGAATTATCCCGAATGTTTGATGTTAATGTTCCAGAGGGTTCAAATAAGCTGTGTCATGCAGATTGTTGGTTTTTAACGCCCGAGTGGATAACCGTAAGTCCATCATCTCTAATCAAAATCTTATTCGCTTGATGGAAGATAAAATGACGCTGATTATAGTTGTACCATACATTTTAATTTCTGCTTAAACATGAATTAATTTTTACTTATTTTTGAGGCTCACAATTTTGTATTGTATAAAACGTCTAAAATTGTATAGTCGTCATTGATCCCTGAGAAAAACAATAAAAGTATAATAAGTGAAAATGTTGAGAAGCCGCGTCCATTATAACGAGGTCAGCGGACTTCCAACAGTGGGCCGAGCGCAATAATTTTGGTCGTGGCTACTCGCTGGCAGCACGCATAGCGGCACAATGAGAAAGATCCGGTGCAGGACAATCGAATCGTGGGGTGGTTTGTCGATTGGTTAATCGCCATCGCTGAGCGGACTCTCCACCCCATCGATTTTCTCTCTCGAGCTCACGCTATTTTCGTCACTCACTCGGGGTAGGCCTGCACGGGGGTGCGGATGAATTTTCGATCGAGAAACGGGGAGGGGGAGACGAGCCTATCAAACGGTCCGGCCATGCCTAAAATTTGGGGGAAAACCACGGCCAGCTGCACCAGAGATGCGTATCATCCGTGATTTTGGTTTATACGAACGCCCATCACTGTGTATTTATCCTAAAGCTCCAAAGCCCATTTTATTAGTTTTTGGACAACTGTTTTTTGAGCACTTTTTGTTTATGTGATTTTCATTTTTTTTTTTACTTTTTTGTGGTTGTTGGAGTGTGCTATATTTCGAACAATATCAAATTGCAATGTAAAGTTCATAATTTTGACGAATAGAAGAACAAGATTGATTTATTTAATGCTGTCCATGCCTTTCGAACTAGCAAGAGTTGTTGCTTCAATCATCAGAAATGTGTCAAACTAAACAGTAAGTAAAAATATATTCATAGACATAGATACATAAATTATGTACTTCGATTATTGGAAAAAAAATTATTAAATTAACTTATTAAAATAGAACATCTTAATGATTTTATTTACTGACAAAAGTCATTTTAACTGAATAGGCTTTTTAAAAATTATCAATCTAAGTTGGATTGACCCTTTTTTAGTCAATGTTATAGCGGTAATCGATTTGACTTTGTACGAAAACGTTTATTTTACCTTAGTTGCACTTTTAACGACTTAGAGTACAATCGATTACAAAGTGGCGTTATTTTGTAACTCATTATATTCGGGCATGGTTTTAAATTATTGTGCGATCAAGCATAAACCTCATTACCGATGAATCGAGTGGTACGCGTGTTTACTGTTTTAGCAATGAACAGCTTTTGCGGACACGAGGCAGCTCCCCGAGTTGCTCGGACATTGAACTTCCATAATTATGGATTTAGATGTTTTTATGAGTTCAACGACTCTGAAGCGTCCCCTGACGGATATCTTCCCTAGCTAGTCGTTAAACTTCAGTAGGGTCAGGAGAAATAACTTTTTTTTCGCAAAATTCAGCTGCTAGATGTAAATCTATAATTTAGATATTATACTGACTTACATAGAAGCATCAAAGTTCAGTTTTTTTTTCTTTTTTATATTTTATTCACAAAACAGTTTATCCATTTAAAAAATATAAGTTTGCCCAAGTTTGAAACCCTATTTATCTATGTTTAAACTTACTTGGGAGATTAAAAATATAAAAAGATTAATTTGCGTAGCTAAAATGATCTAGGGTGAGTAAAAAATTGTTTTCTGAGACGAGTAACGTCATACATCAAGCGGCTAATTTGATTAAGCAAACAAGCGATGTGAATCTGTAAATAAAAAAATCCATCAAAACGCATGCATAGAAAAGCCCCTAAAGTTACTGGAGCAAATCGATAATCTTGCTTCTCGATAATAGCTAGCATCACTTAGCATATATAAGCGTTATTGGGATATAAATTAAGAGTACGTAAGAAGAGTTTTCGGCTCTGTTTTATCCCCAAAAAAAGTCCTCCTCGATATTAATTTGCAAGACAGAAAATAGGAAGCGGAAGGAAGGAAGGAGGGCAATAAAAAATCCCTTTCCCTCCACTCGTGGAAAGTTGCATGGGGAAGGAGACATCGATAAGAAGAGAGTTCAATTCCGTGAAATTGGCATCCAGCGATAATACGCGCGTATCTGCGTGGTTAGAGCCCTGGCGTTTACCAGAATGGATTCGCTGCCGGGGCGCGCGGCCCGCGAGAAATAAATCTTGGGGCCGCGGGCTCTACATCACCATTGCTTGGCAAGCAATTTCGGTCCCCAACGCGATAACTCATACGCGCATCGATACCACCCCCATAGATGGTATGCATAATGTATCATCGTGCGTGCGAGCCAGCGACCGCGATTATGCCACCTTCGTACGAGCACTTGACTCGATTTTCCAAAAACTATTCATTCGTGCGAGCCAATTTCTTCTTTGTCTTCTCTTTGCATCAGCCGGTTTTATGCCAAAATTTTATCCCTCCTCTTCTTATTGCTTTGAAGAGTATCTTACATTAATTTTTCAAATTTAATATAATTTTTTATGTAATAATTATATTATAACTTATTTTGATTTGAATAAAATACTATATATCTCTTTTTTTTCATGATTTATTTTTCCAAGACAGGGAAATAAAAAGTTGTAAAATAACAAATAAATGCATATCTAAATAAAAAATTTTTAAAATATTTTCGGTAAAGTTGGAATCGTGCCTATTAAATACGTACCATAAAGGGTAACCGTATAGGTCTCAAGAGTAAGGCTTATTTAAGTATTTCATCGACCTATGGTCTTGACGAGTAAGCAGCCTTGACATTACATTAGTGTACGCAGAGTATGTAGTTGAAAATCCAAGGATGCGTGCACGGGTTAACCGTAAACGTCTTTGTATATAATTAGGAGCATTGAATGCGAGCGACCCCTTCGCTCTTACCGTCCTCATAGTCCTTTTCAATGTGCCGAGTTGCTGCTGCTGCCAGGAAGGAAGAGGCTTTTTGTCGCTACTGCAGGGATTTTTTTTTTTAATCGGGTTTCTATTTGGAGCCCGTGATCGTTAAGTCCTGAAGTTTGACATATAATTTACATTTTACATTGTTTATCATTCAAAAAAGAGGTACAGTTAACTTTTAAAAACTTGATTGGCACATGATTTTCAGTAAAACTTTTCGATAACTTTTTCTTTAAAAAAAACCTTTGAAATTTATCATTTTCTATTGAAAAGATAATAAAAAAAAATTATTTAGAGAAAATATCCACGTTACGTAGGAATGGCGACGAGCTCATCAATGTCTGCTAGGTTACATTGTCAAATAGAGTACCTAAAAAATTAAAAAAAAAGATTCTCATCAGAATTTGCGGAGAGTAAAACATAATGGGAGAGGTGACATCGATATCCTCCAGCCGCTCGGTTGGTCTCATTATTTAAAATCCGTCTACTAACTTCTGAAACGGGATGAAAATGATTTCAATTGAGTCAATAAAAAAGAGAGGGAGAGAGAGAATAATCTACATATGACGTAGATGCAGCAGGTACGAGTATACAAGAGCAGAGGGCCCCGCGATGATAAATCACTGCGCATTCAAGTTTTTTCGGGGTCCCCCGGCATAACGAGGGGGCACGAAATTTGAATATCCTTACTTGCTTACTTCCTTCCTCGGCTTTTCATTTCTCACGCTTCGCTTTTTTTCTCTCGCGCTCCCTATAACTCGTTCGTTCCCGGTGCTTACCTGCGAGGGCTGCTGCAGCTCTTTACAATGACTGTACTGTGATTTGATTTATCGAACTATTTCGTACTGTATGCGTGCGTGCATACATTAAAATTCCTTTATATTCGATCCTCCGGCAACAGCCCGACGACGCGACGTCTCTCTGCTCTGGAAAGATTAGAAGGATGAGAAATATTCGAGACCCGTGCGTGCGAAATCGGATGCTATGTTCTCTACAATTTTTCATGCAAATTCATTTTCATTTTTTTCCTCCCTTTTTTTAAATCCCCGTAACTTCCGTATACGCTGGCGTGAATGAGAACAGTTTAATGAAAAAGTCGTGCTACGCATCATTTTTCTAACCCAGTTTATCCGGTAAATCAAATGTAAATCCACATATTTTACCATCATTTCAGCTTTAAAAATCGATTTCATTTTAACGATATTTATTGTTAACGTTACACAGTTCATCATCTTTTATAACTCTACCAAAAGTAAAATACGATATAGATAATTTATCGACTGAGTAAACTAAAAATTTTACTTATTCTTAACAACTTTCTTCAATTATTATTCTTCCTTTTGTTTAATTGTACTCTTCATAAGTGAAAAAACTTGTTGATTGGACAGAAGATAATTAAAAATCAATATGTTGGACATTTTTACAGAAACTTGTCCAATAAAAAAATTTTTGTCTTTCCCTTCAGTAATTATTTTCTTTAATTTCTATAAGTCACAGATATTTTAATTTAGATGCTGGTATAAATTACAAATCATAATTTGCAATTAATTTTATAAGTTATTTACAATAAAGATAAATATAAATAATTTGAAACCCATAATTTAAAAAAGCAAAAGTATCAAATGATGTGAACTATGAAAAAGGGAGATAGGGGAATAAAAACGAAAGAAAAATGGAGTTTTTCGTATAAAAAAATAATGAACACTCGAGCGAAGAGATAAGCGACGAGTAAACCGAGCCAATAAATAACAATTCAGTCCCGGACCACGGTGTGTTTGTCTATCGTTTGAAAAAGCGTAAAAAAAAAAAAAAAAGGTAAAAAAAGCACGCCTATTTTTGGCCCAAGCACGCGCGCGCCCATGCATAATGGAAATTTGGAGAGTTTGAAAAAGCCAAACACAAATAACGTAATGGCGGGGGCGCGACGCTTGGTTCTCTCTCTCTCTACGTCCGCCAAAAATTGATGCATGATGGCTGCTGCCCATCCATCCCCGGGCTGTACAAAAATAATAATGCCGCCCGCCCCCCAGCCACTGTCACCCTCCCTCCTCGTATTCGGCAGCCTGCTGCTGGATACTCGATTTGCATATACACCTCCAGGATCGAACGTTGTTTCGACCGACGAGCAGCTTTTTTTCGTGATTTTTCGATTCTGATTTCTGTGCGATCGGGTGCTTTATAGATAAAAACTTTACACAAGCCCGCTCGAAGATAATTTATTTATTCGGGGTTTCAAAAGCTGAATACTCTGTTTCCAATGTTTTTTTTTTAACTTTTTTTTTTGTTTTTTTTTTTTTTTTTTTTTTTATCGAGTGTCCATACATTGATTCTTTTGATGAATTTCAAAAGTTTTGGTGATAAGTGCATATTTTTTTTTTTAGTGATTGATTATTGGAGAAAGAATTGTCGCCACAAAGAGGTAAATGTTGAATATAATAGTAATTTGCCAATAACCCAGCGAGAAATTCAAATTAATACAATTTTCTGTTTAGTAAAAAAAAAAAAAAAATGATCTTTTACTAACAGATTAATCATTTTAACTTCAATTTTTTATTAAAATTAGCATTAACTTTCAATTAATAACGTTTTTGATCCATCATTGACCAGATGATGTATCTGCTGGGGGCCCCAGCCTGGGGCATTCCATATTCGGAATGTGTAATTTTAAATAAAATTTTTATGGATATACAAAGGTACTTTTGAATAAATTTTTTAATTGAAGCAGCAAAAAAAGAAGGCCTTTTTGTTCACAAATTTTTAACTTAAGTTAGTAAATATTTTCAAATTGCAACTATTCATAATTTTTTTAAATATTTAAGGTTTGTTTTTTTCTTCTTTTTTTCTTATATCAAATCATTCGAATGATTCTTTAATCACAAAAATGAAAATCTATAAAAAAAATTTTTTGGCCATCAGAAAAATTTACAAAAGCAAACTCAGAATAAAATAATTTTTATCTCAATAGAACTGGTAATTTTTTAAATTATTTTTTAGGTACTTATTACAAGAATTAGTTTTATGTTAATAAATATTATAAACTTAAAATTCCTAACTCTACTCGAAAATTGTTATATTTTAAATCAAAATTTTTTGATCAATCATTTTAAGAAAAAAAAAAGTAGCTATAAAAGATTCTATTAATTCACACTTAATTTTTGATATTTTAAATCAATAATAGTAAAAATACATCAAATAAAATGAATTGATCGAATGAATTTTAAAGTCTAATACCGCTAAAACTTGTTTTTTCAAGAAAAGCATAAAAATTTAACAACAAATTTGATATTTTTTTCATTCTCTAAAACATTGGTATGGCTTCAAGTCACAATTTCACGCATAAATCAATCTTTTTTTGAAGGAAAAGCCACCGCGTCTTGGCATAATCCCGTGCACACAACCTACTTCTTTTTACCGTCGGAAAGCACAAACTATTAAATCGCAAGCTAAAAGAAATAAAGAATAGACTATTCTTAAATATCTAAAACCTTTGCTAGTCTTGGTCATACTAAATCAAACTTTGTTAATTGTTGAACAGAGATATCTCAACGAAAAAGATTGTACTTTGAGGGTTGGAAATGCGGGGGTGCGACGCCGGGTCCGCCATGTTGACGCCTGCGTGCAAGGATCGTGCTAAACTTGGGGGAGACTCACTCCTGACTAATGCGTGGCTAACTCTGCGCCGATCTTTTCGCGAATATATTGACGGATTCCCTTGATTCCTTTGTGATTGATTTTCTAACTTTATATTTTTATTACAATTTTATCTGGCTAAAAAAACTTAATATTGTTTTGAAAATAAGTAAAAGAAAAAAAAAATTTTAATGAGGCGCGATCACAATTTTTAAACGGACTACTTCTAAAATGACTTTTTATTTAAAAAAAGTTAAGTAAAAAACAATTTTGATATAAAATACACATTTTTAAACAGTTTAAACTTACTAAAACTCGTGATTTTAATTTATGTTAACATTTTATTCTTATGTTTATTGTGTATCACGAAAAATGATTCTTAAAAACTTAATTTTTAAAAAAAATGTTTTTAGTAATAATTTTGATTGAATTTTTCTCTTAATAAGTCATTCTAAAAATATTCAGTTCGAAAAATGTGACTGTACCCATAACGTCAATTTATAAAAAAACAAATAAAAGAAGAAAAAAAAACACAAACAAAAGAAAATACATAAAAGTTTTCTTATCATCATCTATAAAAATGAAATTAAAAATAGCATTAAGTCGAAATAAACAGGGTGCGATTGATTTGCTACAAATTCAATTTGAATGAGAAAAATTATTATTTTCCAACTAAAAAAATACAAGAAAAAGTTTGCTGAAATTATGACATCACTGAAAAAAAGATGTCAATTTTTCCTTATGCCTTGATAGTTATAATTAATTAATCTTACTAAGAACGCGTAACTCCTTTGTAAAATAAAAAAAAAATTATTCACTGAAAAACTATACAAAGTTAACTAGATTAAAATTACTTTGAAAGCAATTTATTTAATAGTAAAAATTAAAAAATTTTATAAATTAACGTTTTAGCAGATTATGTTTACTGTAAATTTGAAAACTTGAAAAATTCTCAGAGTAAGGAGTTAACCAGGAGAATAGGTGAAAAGACGGAGTTATGAGTGTAAGTCGGGAGGCGTCGGTGGGTAGGTGCCTACAAAAGACTTTTATCCAGAAGAAAGACAAAACAAAGTTCGACGATTCGCGGCAACAAAAGCCGTACACCGAGACAAGTTCGCGTGTACGGAGTTCACATGCATACACAGAGACAGGAGTAAACTTTTCCTCCCCGCTGTAGCTCGAAGAGCAAGACTTTTCCCGGCAACGCGCAGGGTTGTGCACGTGTGGGGTAGGTGGGTGGGCTACGGCCGCGCGGAGGAGAAGACACGAAGCTGGCGCTCGTCGCGACGTTTCCAGCCAGTTCCCATCGGAACGCCTCCTCGAAACGTACTCCTTTCCTGACACCTGACTCAACTTCTCGCGCAATCCTTTGCTCTTATATTTTCACTTAAACAATATTCAACTTTTCACGAGCTTTTTTCAAAATTTAAATTTAAAAAACTTTGATTTTTTCATAAATAAATTTAATTATTTTAAAAGTAAGGAATACATTAGAGGAGTCGAGTGGGACCTTCAAGAAATCTTATTTTACGAAATTTATTTTTCTTCAAGATCCAAGCCACACGGTATGCTGTCGTACGAGCCAGAATGAACTCAAAATTTTCAGCGCTACCGGCGAGTCTTGAAGCGATCTGCACGGCTACACGTGAGTACCATATAAATATTCAATAAGCGTCATACAAAGATATCAAAATTTCAATAGATTTTTAAACGCATAAAACGCGGTACGACAATCGTTAATTTGTAAAGTGTATTTATCGAGCCACTCTGAACAAAATTTCTCATCATTTATTCAATATTCGATCGAGCGAGTTCTTTGAAATATGTTTGACGAAAAAACGAAAATAGCTCCGGAAACGAGTAGCGCAAATGCGTCGATAAGTGCATTACGTGTTCAGCGACGGAAGCGGAACTTGAATTTTGAAAAGCGGACGTGACGTGCCTCGCCGGACGTCGACGAAGCTTTTACAGTAATATTCCCAACCTTTTTTTTCCATATAATTTTAATACTTTTTTCAAACCCGCCCAACTGTATTCACTGCTCCACTTTTTAAAATAAACCCACGTTCGCAATTCCACTCAATTCTTCCACTTTGTTGACACAATAAAGGTGATAAATTTTAAATTCGCGTTGTGGCATCACCAATGCAAATCAGAAAAAAAAAATTTAATCAGCCGCGTGAGAGTAAAAAAGAAAAAAAAAGGTCCGATTGAGATAAGCAAGCTGGGAGTATCCTCGGAGGCCACGTGCATAACCACGTGCTAAGCTGGTAAGTAATTAATGGGATGAAAAAAAAAAAAAAAAAGAAGGCAGCCGCAGCCGCGCGCTAGATGTCCGGTCCGGTGCGATCGAGATTTCGCGCAAAACTGAGGCTCGCGCGTTTCCGGTGACATGTGCTGCACGGGGCCAAGGTGGGACGGTGCCGCGGCGCTAAAAAGCTACCGGCGAGAATGAATGAATGAATGAACGAGCGCCCCGCCGCCGCTGCAGATTAAAGGCGCTGGTGGTGCCGGCGTTGAAGATGGTGGGGGAAGGACACCGGTTGCTCGCTACCAAATCGCACACTCATCAACCCCCCCCCCCCCACCTCCACCCCGCAGCCCCGCCTGCCCGGCAGCAGCCATTGTGCTGCACCGTCCCGCATGTATAATTACCCCCGGCTGATAGACCGAGACTCGTGGCCGAGGGGTGGGGGAAGTTGTACTGGTCGAACTTGTACTCAATGTTTGCTTTTATTTAATTGACTCAAATCACACACGTCAGAGAGAACGATGAGATTATTATGATTTTTACTTACTTCACTAATATATTATCCCTTTTTGCATCAAATTGATTTTGTGAAAAAAAAAAGATTCATGTACCATCGAGCCGATGCTTGATCTGGATGATATAGAACTTACTGAGCAGACAATGGCTCAGTGGGTAATGCAAGTATTTCTTGTACAATTTTTGCTTTTAACTGATTAAATTTTTAAACAAATTACTAGTATAATTCTTGTTAATAATTTTAAAAAAACTTGCAAAAGTTCTTTAACAATATAAAAAAAGCGATTTGAAAATTTTGGTTTGGGTATTGCATACAGCCTATAAATTCCTTTGATCAGTATATAATACGATATAAAAATTTTATTTATTTTTTTATTAACCAAGGGTACACTAAAATTTCTCTTCACTTTGTATTGTAAAAAAAAACTGCAATCTTCGATTAGTTAGATGTTAATTCATGTATAAAATATTGAAACAACAAATTCAGGTGAGTATTTTGGGAAAAATATTCAAATAATAAATACATAAAATTAAGAATTTACTTTTTCTTAAAATAAAAATCACCAGGTACTAAACTTCTCGAACCCCATGGTATAATTAACTCTATTTTGAGAAGATTCAGACAAGCGTTAGAAACTGACTAAAAAATAAAACAACTTTCAAAGAAAAAAAAAAAAAAAAAGATTAACCGGACTGGGATAGCATCCGCTGGTGCATCTCGGCGAATCATTTAATACGCGAATGCGAATGAACAACCCACCACATATGTTCTTTATCCTTAATATTCTCTTCTGTTAGATAGTTTTACGTGTATGCAAAGGGGATAATAAGGTAGAAGAAAAAAATATTATATCCGGATCCGGCGAGTCTGTACGAAACTCGCAACGGTCTCCCCCCCCCCCTTTTTTTTCATAAAAAAATCCAAGACGGGGCAGAAAAAATTCTTCAACTCTCTTAATAACAAGTAATAAAAATTGTTCGTCTTAAATTATCAATCTTTGAAGGTAGCTTTTGAAGCAGGTAATGCTAGTTGTAAAGAGAACTATCTTAAAAATTTATAATGAAAAAAGTATTTATTTAGTAGGCAGATAGTATTCGTAAATAAAAATCTGCATGAGAGAGTATAATATAATATTTAATGTAAAGCTTATACCCGCGGTATGAAAATCGGGGAGATCGGGACAGACAGACAAGGGTTGCTCCCCGCAGGTAGGAATATTTACGAACGTCGAAGGCCCCCCTCAGGGGTGGCCCGCGATCTTTTTTTTTCTCTTTCGGATGCTAAAAAATATGATAATCCATGCTCGGCTGGCTGAGAAAAATGTAATTCATTATGCAGCGCGCCGGGGTAGGATACAAAAGAGGGCCTCGCGACAACCAGCGGATACATCCCGCCCAGCGAGCGAGCGAACGAAAAAAGGGTTCGCTGGATATAGCACCCGAGCACGCACCGAAAGCTTAACCTCCTTCCGTTACCTCCGCTGCGTTTCTTCACATGAGACAACTGTTCGCCTAATTAATATACCTGCAACAGCTCTCTGCTCACTCCCTTCTACTTCTTTTTTTTGGGCCCAACCCCCAGCATTCTCGAAATTCGATTACGGGACCGGTTTTTTTTTCTTAGCCTTCTGTTTATGCCGGGAGCGCTTAGAAGAGGAAGTGCAGTCAAGGAAGAGAGGATCTTTTGATTAGTCTGGCTGCATAGGAAGACTTAAATTTTTTCTTCAATAAAATTTGAACTAATAAATTAATAAATAAAAGATAAGTTATCAAGAATATTTAGGAGCGATCAGTGTGGTCAGTATGCACAAGAAGCTCATCATGGATATTGCTACTTTTGATAGGTAATAACCCCTTATGCTGGGGCTTCTGTGCGGAGAGTTCGGTAGACGTGCGATTACATGCAAAATCGATCGAAATACCATGCAAATAAGGCCTTAATGGCCGATATCCGAATACCCGACCGCGCCGAGTCAGCCGAATACGTGCGAGAGAGAGAGAGAGAGTATAAACGCAAACATATAAAACACGACTGTATAGGACCGACAAGAGCAGCGAAATTTGAGCCGGACATCGTGCAGGCTGCTGATGCACGAGCACTTGGCTGCCAATAAAATCGAGCAGGGCTATGAAATACAGCTCTTCTTCCTCAGAGTGTAACGGTGGTAGTACTCTCGTTGTCAAGTCGTTCCGTTTTAGGACTAAATTGACGATTATCTAGTCTATTCTCCGCCTTTTGTGGTTATCGCGTGTTTCGATTTTTTTATTTTGCGGATAGTTAGATTAAATATTATACAAACTTATCATCATAGCAATGCAGAAATACATGTCAAATTTTAATTATTTTTTTAAATTCATGTGTTAAAATTTATTTAAAAACAAAAAAAACAAACAAAAAAAGAAGACTCGTGTACGCAGCTTTTTTTTGCAAAACGAAGTTACAACAGCAGCAAGAAGATGGTAGAGTAACAAGAAAAAGGGCGAGTCTCACAAAAGTGCATGTACTCGGCTGAGAAAAATTGAAGCGGAAAGGGAAGCGAGAGAGAGCATCATAAGGACGACGGCTCCGGGCTCGATAGATCGTCTTATTTTTCGCGACGCGCGAGAGTGTAACTCTGCGAGAACCCAACTAGCGGAGGAGAGACGCTAGAGAAACACGAGATGCAGTAAAAAAGGAAGATTGAAGAAGAAGCAGCAGCGGTCTCGTTCCACACATGGCGTCTCTCTCGTTCCTCAGCCTCAACCCTTCGTCGGTTCCCGGCTGTGCAGCGAGCGATGCACAGAGCCCCATATTTTAGATCTTATCCCCGAAATTATACGTCTGTCTAGCTGTCTACCGCTCTCCGCTGCGTTCCTCCTCCTCTACATCCTCTTTGCGTATATACCTGTACTACGAACTAATCGCGTCTTGTCCCTCACTCTGCTGCTGCACTTTTTTTCACAGCCTGGGAGCCGAATCTGCTGATCCGACGCGTTGTCTGGATCAAGGATTCACCCTGCTTTGCTTTTCTCTCTTTCTCTCTCTCTTCGCATTGAAGGTCGGCTCGAGTTAATGATACGTTTCGCGGTCTTTTAGTTAGTTTCAGTTTGAACTTGAGGTCTCGAGAGGTTCACAGATTGTTTGGCTTGCTGTTAAACCCATACGAGTTAATTAACATCCTGTTAAAGAATTCATCAATGAAATAAATTTGAATAACTTGGTCTTTACCAGTTATTCTAAGGGAGCTTTTCGAACTACCCGAACACATCGAAAAGCTTTAAAAAAAGATCATTTGCATTCGTAAGTTGAAAAAAAAAAAAAATCCAGTTACGGTCTTCACAACTTACTACTTGGAGTATCCATTGTAAAAAAAATTTCACCACTTGAACTATCCTGAATACTACAACAAATGATGGATTTTTTGTAACTACCCAAAATGAGCATCTATAACTACCCCTATTTGATACTTTGGGTAGTCTTAGAATAAGGTCTGATGTTTACAGTAAAATTACTAAATTCAATAATCTTGAAACGGTACAGCAAGCAGAGTCAATGTCATAGCCTTGGAAGCTGCTCTTTTGAAGCTGTTATTAAAATATACGCTAACACGCGATTTCTTGTTCAAACGTACCGAGGTCATTGTAAAATAGTGAAAAAATAGATAGCGCTAGTGGTAGCAATAGTAACAGCTGGGAATAAAAAAAATATGCTTCAGTGCTTCTCGAGAAAAAGAGGGCTAGTTAGCTGATTTATGGGTAAATAACCCAGTCTTTTTATACGCGAACCCTTTTTTTTTTGAACCAATAGATCTTTCTCGGCCGGGGTAATCATATGCATTTTACCAAGTATTGAACATGACGCGCGTGAAACTATCGCGCCATAAATTTTCTATCACTCGGCGGTGAGCCCGTTTTTCACATTGTCAATGACGCCTGTGTGCGTGTGTTAAAAGTATCGAGCAAGCAAAAAAATAATTTCATGGGGGGTTAAAGGCGAATGGGGATCCTTTTTTTTCAAAAGAGGGGTTGGGAATCCGTGTAAAGTCGGTAGAGTACAGGAGATACGGTCATATATACCTGCGACTACATGAGTGGCGTAAATATTTAACTTTTTTCAAGTATCTACTTGTCCGCCTCAACACTATTGATTAATCTCTGTTATTTTCAGAGTTTTCTTGAGGTAAAAACGTTTTTATTTTTTTTAATCATGTTTCAAAGATATCGAATCTTTGGTTTAAAAAAATTGTTTATTGTAAAAAAAACCAAAATTAATTTTCAAAAACAAGAGCTATTATCAATTTACCTTTTTCATCAAAGTAAAAATAATTTTCACAATTTAGTGAAAACTTTATCAGTTCTTATCAAAAAATTAAAAAAAAAGTTAGAAATTAAATGACGGAAATCAAACTCTGAAAAAGATGATTTTACCAATAACGATTTAACCAAATCGTTTATCTACCTGCTGCATTATTTACGTACGAAGTAGAAAAACATAAACTTGGGTATTACAAAAGACCCCTTCATTAACGCTTATATTCCGATTAGCGCATGAGTAACTCTCTAAATCCCCATTATTATTACCCTTGTATCGCAGCGCATTGCGAATTTAATCATTAGAATAAATAAAAATAAAATCCTGGCAGATAGATCAGGTTAAACACTTAAATAAAGCGTCGAGGTATCTTTGAAGACAAAAATTTAATATTCGCTGGTAGTGGGATAGGAGGACGAGGGGGTACAGGATAATTTGAAATTCCTGAAATGATTTTGAGGAAAAATGTAAGCCATTAGCGAGATCACATGAGTGCCGGGGCTCAGGCGCGGGCTGTTGAAGCGGATATTTAATAACGAGTCACGTATGAACGAACCCTGGGTGCGCTTTCCATATAGATTTCACAGCGAGTCGACGAAAGCACGCCAGCCAGCAGAGGAGAAGATATTATTTCCAATTTTTCTTGCGCGCAGCACAAAGTGGTGCACGCGAGGAGGGAAAGAAGAAAGAAGCTGGGAGCCGTAGAGCCTCGCCTAATGGTGGAAAATCCGCCCGGCTGAATTCGACTTTCGACGTCGTGAAATTGAACAATGTATGTATGTTACAGATATACTTGCAGCCTTCGTCGCGTGTACACCAGATGAAGCGTGTCGAAGTGTGGGAGTGCTTGCCTGCCCGCCCGCCCACCCCCGCCTACTGCTAACGCGACTACGATTTCAGTATTTCTCCTTTGCAAGACGAGAATATTGAATATTTTTCGCTACCTGTAATAATATTTACGTGAGTTTTTGCGAAATTGTATTTTACATTTTTCTTTCTTTACATGTGTACTGCGCAGTCCTTAATATTATTCTTTTTTAAATGACCCAGTTTTGGTAAAAAAAATTTCTAAAAATCTCAATCATCCATTTAAGTCCAATCTGATTTGAATTCGCTCGGCAACACTAAGGACGTCGTCAAAGGGGCATCATTACCCCAAAGCAAGTGATCGGAGAAGATTCTCGGGGCACACAAAGCCGTGCAGCCGCAGGTCTGGGCTCAGGTACGTCGGGATTACGCGTATCTCGACCCTCCAAAAAATGATTCGACCCCTTCTAGACGAGTCGCATCCCCGAGCTCGCACACATACGCGGCTGAAAAATAGCCGAGACGCCTGCCTCCTAACTGTCGACACAATGACACCAAATAGGCAGTTGATTGCACAATACCGCCGTGATTATCGACCCATCATCGATACTCGTCCTTGTTTTTGTCTCTTTTCTATTTCTCTCATCCGCGAGAGCACGAATGAAAAATCGGGACGACCGAGTCAACAGCCGAATGTTACACCCAATTTGATGTGCTTTAATACGAACCGATTCGTATTTGCGATTCGACGATAAACCTCGAGAGTTAAAGAATCAAAAAAAAGGTCAATAACCAATCAAATCGTTCACTCTTTGTTACCAACGAGGACTTTTTTTTTACTCTTCCCCTTTTCAAGTAGATATAAACGAGAGGTTTACAAGGTTATCATCGGCTTTCTTGAGAGTGCAAGTTTTTTTATCTAGCGATTAACTAATATTACGAACACTAATAGATAGACATATTAATATCTAAACCTACTATGAACATTTCTTTCTTCGGTATGGAAAAGGTCTCGAGGGTGGAGTTTTATATGTCCGCGGGTTATAACTTGAGCTCCTTGATGTTGATTTTTAAGATGAAGGATCAAGCAGATTTTCAGGAGGACAGTAAATTCTTGGAATTTAATTTGAAAGGGATTATATTATGAAAAAAGCCACTATAAATGAGATTGGCCGAAGAAATGGAACTTTTTGCAAAAAACCTTTCTAATTGTTTCTCCCAATAGTAATAGTTCTTTGTCCAAGGGACGAATAGTCAAAAAATCTCGAAGAAGAGGCAGACAACAAGGACAAATCCTCGAAGAGTTAGGAATAGCCGGGTTACACACATGCCTCTGTAGCAACTACATTGGGGGTCGCAGTAGAGGGTGGTGTGAGTATGTGGGGGTTGAAAAGCCGGTTGCCAAGCAACCCCATGCACGCACGCGGACCGCCAGCAGGCAATGGCCGCCCCCAAGTCACGCACACACGTACAGCCCCAAAGCCTCATCCTCCTCCTCCTCCTCCTTCTTTCTTGAGTGTGGCTTCTTAAATTTTTGGAACCTTTGGGGGAGTAAGACGGAGGGTAAGACGGAATCCCGCGTGTTTGTCCTGAGATTTCGATAGATTTTCGAATTTGAAGAAATCTCCCAAGTTTTTATGGGCTGGGGATTGAACGAAACAGGACTTTGCGAGGGATCAACTCTGTGTTCATGAATATAGATGGTCGTATTAAATTCACCTAAATCAAAATTGAATTTAAAAATAAATTTCTATATTCTTGGAGAAATATTGAACTAATACGCGTGTGGTACTTGAAAAATTTATCTCCCTGAGTGGAGTGCATGCATCATTCAGTTGGAGCTGGGATTCCGGAAGACTCTTCCTTGGATAAGAGAAAAAAAATTTTGATACTCGGATGCATAATTCAGGTGTCATAAACAAAATCGCTTCGTCTTCATGGATCCAGAGGACGAGAAAAAAAATAACGACTCCCTTTTACAATAAACCCGCGCAGTAAACCCAAAAATAATAGAGAAGGGACACAATGAGAGAGAGAGAGAAAGAGAGAGGAAAATGCTCACCGATTCACCTTCATGCAAATTCGAGCAGCACGCGGTGATACATAAAAGAGAGTAGCGACGTCATATATACAGAAGAATTCCAAAGCTTGATTTGCATAAGTGTCGTGGCCCAACCCGCGGCAGCTGGCGGAGAGCAAGAGACTGCTGGCTTAACTTCCGGCCGGCATCTGCACTGATTAACCTTGTTTTAGGGCTTCCTTTTTTTTCTAACCCGCTCCAGAAGGGCTTAGTTTTTTTTTTTTTTTAACTTACCCTCAAAGTTTGATTTACTACAAATAAGATCCGAGGTTAGCCGTTAATAAAATATTATAGATTTGTAACGAAAATTTTTTGAAGCTTCAAGTTTGTGGTAGAGTTTTATTCTATTATGGAAGAATCTCTTACCGGTAAAAAGAAAAAAAAAAAAAAAAAAAGTTCCATGCAACACGCGTCAATTTACCAGGAAACTTTATCGCAAAAACACGCCAATTTTGAAACAACCACCAATTTTCCACGCAACCTCGTCATTTTTTTCCCCTTGACAACAACGGGCGAAAGAATAAAACGAATAAAAAAAAAAGAGTGTAGCCATCAAAGAGTGGTTCAAAAGCATCCCGAGAACGTTGATTGCTCGCGTCACTCGTACCCACAAGAAACCCATACGCTGCAAAAAAAGTATATATATATATATAATATAAAAAAGGCAGGGTGCTCAATACACCAAAAAAAAAAAAAAAAACATTCCAATCGGTACCGACCCAAGGAACCGTAACAACACTGTCATGCAAATTTACATCTCCTGCAATGCGCCGCGTGATTTACATATTTTACGCGGGTAAATTCAGGGGTAGAGCAAGAGTAAAAAAGGAGACACATAGGACGGACGAGAAGCGTAGGTATCGACGATAAATAAAAAAAAAGGTAGGAAGCAAGCCTGCCTGCCTGATTATCCTATGCATGCACGTTGAGAGGAAATTTTTCGAAAGCCGATTGGCCCGGATCATTGGGGATTCGTACATATTTGCAAACATATTTAGCCGCGTTCGATATCGTCGATAGTACTAAAGAGAGAGGGAGAGATATAGAAAAGTTAAAAGGGCTAACGAAACGCAAGCAAGCGCTCGATATTCGCCGGAATCGCTGAGCCGTGGCCAATTTAATGATCCCCTCCACTCGTGTCTGCACATACATTTTCGCTTTATCTCCGTACCTTTTTTTTTTTTTTTTTTTTTATTGGTTACGCCTCATTTTCGTTTTTCCTCCGGGTTTTCCCCATTTTTTTTCTTATGATTGTCGGAAAGGGGTTTTTCAAATTTATTCATTGAATCGATTGCCATGCAATACAGTTCAATAATAGGATTTAAAAGCCAGTTCAAAATAACGACAGCGCTTAAAAAAAAATTAAATAAATAACGAAAAAAGAAATTGGTTTAGTTTTTTTTAGACTCGAATAAAATCGTTGAAGAAGAAACAGCTGATTGAAAAAGTACAAAAACTAAAAGCCCAGTCCATAGGTGTGTTAGTGAAGCAATGACGCATATATTAAAGAATTGAGTGTATAGAAGGAAGGGGTAACCGAAAAATCTTTTGATTTATCGCGGTTGGAAGGCGCTGCGGTGAGCCCGGACCAATGGGACTTGGTTTTGATGCCCTTCAGCTACGCGCATAAATAAAATAAAGAGAAAAGGAAGTGGAGTGGGGATGGGACTAGTTGGATGAAAGTAGTCGCGACGCGACGTCGACATCGGGGGTTAGTTAGTTAGTATTCGACGTCAGTCGGAGCAGGGTAGATCCGCGGTGTCGGGATGGCTAGTGCAGTTAGTAGGTGATAAATTGAACCGCGACTTATCGAATTTTAGTGACGCGTACGTTTCCCTCGGATATGGAAAAATCCGGGTAAAAAACACGTATAAATGTAGCTGTCAGTCGCAGCGGCGGCAGCGATGATTGCGTAGGTGCCAGCGCGCCTTTGTGACGAGCTGCTGCAGCGAATTTTGCGCGACGGGATTTTATCAAATCTTCCGCCGCAGAGGCGGGCTAAGGAGGGAGAGAATTTTTTTTTTTTTTAGATGAGGGTTCTGCTGCTTTTTTTTGGTTCACGCCCGCGCGACAACGTTATGTCATCGCGCGCGAGGCTTCCAAATTCAACGGGTTTTGTGCCACTGCCTCGGCTCCTGCTGCTGCTGATGCTTTTGATGGATGAAGAATTTTCTTCTGGCTTTTTCCCCCCTTTTAAACTATTTTTTCGTTCGTCCATTCATTCGTTTTCCGCGTGACGGAGATGAAACTTTTTACATACTTCTAAATATATGTATGTTATTATTTTGTTGGTAAGCAAAGTAATGTTCAAGGAACAGCAACGAGAAAAAGAAAATAATAGAAGGCGTAAACTACAGGCGGGATTTGAATTCGCGAAACGGTGTAAAATCCAGATTTCCGTACTTCGAAATACGGCAGTCACTCATCGCGCGCGCTTACCTCGGTCGTGCACTCGGGCGAAAAGAGTTTTTCATCGTGGCCGCGATTTTTCAGTACATTTGCCAACAAATGCGCTACTCCTTTTCTCCGGCAGCAGTCGCGAGGTCTCGGATGCAAATTACACTTTTCAGCCGGCAATTTCGCGTAACATTATCCCCTCTACTTTTTTCGGGGGCCGGGGGCAAGCCTTCTGCAACGTGTTAACCAGCTCGTTAGCTCCTTACGGACGTGCTCGACTCCGAGATTAGTTCTTTTTTCTCGAGCTCGAGCAACCCAAAATTTGCCGCCTCGTAAAGTGTATTACTTTCCGGCTAAAAGTTTTTTCGCAAAAAATAATCCAAGCATTTTAATACAGAGATTATGGTGCAAGAATTTTTTAAAAGACCTCGGTTTTGGATGCTGTACGCAAAAAATTTTAAACAGTATCGTGCTTACTCGCGAGCGTTCTTTTAAAGAATTTGAGAAAATTCTACGTATTTTGAGTAAACGTCGGATCAAAAAAAGACTTACTCTATACTCGTCCCATGGGTACTCTTACTTTTCTCTTGCTTTTTTTACCCAAGAGTAATACACTGGAATTGACGTCTGACAGAGTTTGCTTAGGGTATAAGGTTTCTCAAGCTAGCGACGGAATCCTAATCCTTCACGCAAAATCTGTATGTTTTTAAATACATTTTTTTTGAAACGTGTACTCGATGAAACCTTGAAGTAACAGCAAAGTCTACATTTCGCAAGAAACTTCAGTAACAAGACGTTCCATTTCGATTTTTGTTCATTTGATCGATAATTCACGAGTATGGTCTTTTGAAAGTATTTGCGCTTTCACAAACCAAAATAGTAAAAATTTTCAAGTCAAATGGAATATTCATATTAAACAGTTACATTTACCCTCCCATTTTCTCATAGCTCTCGCGACTTTGTAAGCAAATACGAATCTAGCTCGAATAGGAAGTAAAAGAAGGGTGAAGAAGAAGACTTGGCTATATGGATACACGTGAGTGGTAGTGGCAGAATTGTCAATTTCATAGCCGAACGAGGGAAGGAACGCGAGCGCGGGCGTATCCGTATATTCGCCCCCGGCAGTCGCGTTGCCAGGCAAAAAGATAGAGGAAAAAAAGACAAAAGCTGCAGCGTATATTTATATTATTATTAAACATAGCTGCATGTAGAAAACTTTTTCGTTTTTTTTTTTTTTTATTACGTTGGCAGTCTCATTTGGAGAGTGTCGCATTTCGCAGCTTATATTCGGGAGCTCGCATGCAAATCTCGCGTCATACTTGATTTTGCGCAAGTGAATTACACGAGGGTGGGCGAAACGAGGTCGGATGAGAGAACCTAGTTTCGCGCGACGACAACTCTCCTGCATTCTTTTACATTTTGCTCGCGAAAAAAAAGCAAAAAAAAAAAAAAAGTCATTTCGTTCGAAGAGCTTTGCCCGACTGGAATACGTTCCAGGATTACTTACGGGATTCTTTTTTCATCAAAGAAACGGCTTCAAGATTTTAAAATTTTCTTTCGTTAAGACTGAAATTTTTTTTGAAAACTCGCTCACTTTTTTGAAGTCTTTCATAATGATTTTTAAAAATTCTTACAGAATGATTACCGAAAATTTAGATCTGTAATTTAGCGCAAAGCCGCAACGGCGCTGGCACAGTAGAAGAAGTCAGCGAAAGTCAGCCTAGAAGGATACTGCGCGGTTCGTGCCATTGTTTGAATTTTCTAGGCTCGGATCGTCGAGATACAGATATACAGCAAAGGCGCGGATCACATCTTTGTATATATTTTAGTCGAATATACAAAGAGATGCACGCTGTAGGCAGCCAGGCAGTATAAAATTTTCGCGTCTCTCAACGGGAATATGTTTCCGTTATCAGGGTATAAGGGTAAAAATAGAGAAAGATAAGCACGCTGACTGCCATAGGGAGGGATGAAGATACAGGTACGACTATACGACGAATAGAAAACTATATGAAAGAAAAGAGAAAACCCCCGCTGGAGGAGCGTAATGGCGTGGCTTCCTTTTCCTGTGTGCTTTTTTACTTTTTACTTTTTTTTTTTTTTCTTTCCACCTCCTCGAGGCATACACATTTCTCAGACATCTCCCTTTTTCCAGAATATTTTTATACCTTCTTTTTTTGTTGGGATATTCCGCAGCCAGTAACACCCGTCCTTAGCGCCCCTGATGATACGAGCACGGATTCCCGAAGAATAAAAAAACCAACTTCTGAGATCCTTTTCCTCGGTTACGCGGTTATGTATTTCTTATTTTCGAGATCAACGAAAATAAAACAACTTTTTAATAACGCGCTGGGTTTTTCCAAATAATTTTCCGCACCGGATGCATCATTGTACGGGGATGTTTTGTGTACGCGGATGACGTTGGGTACCCGAAAGGCGCGTTTTCCATATACGCGAAGCAGCACGTGCTACTTTAGTATGCAGGGGGAGGGGGTGGGGGGTGAAAGACAGGAGACGCCATGACGGATGCGTATTCCCTCGTCGCGAGACAAGAGAGACAGAGAAATTTCACAGGGGTGACTTTTTCAAATGGGAACACTCCTTACTATATATACGTGGATTTTATAATGTCGCGTTCTCTCTTGAAAAATTGACTTACCCCAGCCTCTTCCTCTTTTTTCAATTTCACGCCTGTTCATTTGTTTATCGCGCCCTCACATTTTACGAGTTATTAAATTGATCATTCCGAGATATCTTTTGTTTGACTGATCGGGATAATTTAATACCAACCTGACGAAATTTATGGGACATTTTAAAGTTTATTTTTTCAAGCTGAGAAAAAATGACTTTTTCCTACAGCGTATTTTATTAATTTTCAAAATTCGAAAATAAAATAGAATGCAATATTGTTTAAACTGAATCACGCGTTAAAATTTATGAGTTGAGTTTACAAGGTGCACATCTGGGATCATTTATCAAGTGGACCGAATATTGTTTTCCTTGGTGAAATTCAGGAACGCGGATTTAGCCAGGTAATATTATACGCCGGCGTGTATACGTATGCATATATGCACGGGCTGGGAGGGGATAAACGATGATGCCCGATATTAAGAAGTTCGCTGTTCGCTGTTCGCTGCTGCTACTACTGCTGGCATCCTGACATCCCGAAACTAGAAGGAAGCCGAGAGGAGGATGGATGAGACGCCGAAGGGCGGAAGGAGGAAAAGGATGATACCTTACCGTGATAAGGATACGTATATACATAGCCACGACGTCGTGTACATCGTATATATTCGGGATCCTTGATCCTTTATCCCGGGAGACGGGGGCGCTCGGCTGTCTTCTTGCCTTTTAGATGCTGACTTATCGGGGTAAAGGTAGTTTTGCGAGGCATGGATTTGAATATGGGCTCGAAATTCTTTGATACGAGCTCCACGCTGAGGGGAGATTTATTAAAAGTTGATATTTTTTCGGCTAAGATTTATGATTCAATTCTATCGGATCTGCTCCAGCTTGTCTGTTCCTTACTTTAATATTTTTTTTACGATAAAATTTAATTTAGTTACTCCTGAGTTGGGTAAACAAATTAATTCATATTGATTGTAACATGAATATCTGAAAATTTGAAGCCACCGTATAAATAAGGCATGATTAGGACATTCGTGACTTTGAAATTCAAATTTGTAAAAGGTCATAAATCTTCAGTACATTAAACGCTTATAGTATATAGCTCAATGGAAATATAATCATTTGAATTGTTTGGTTCCACGATTCCCAATCACATGCAAATTTACATAATAACTTGAAGGAATAAAAGAAGAGAAAGAAGGAAGGGAAAAAAACTTTAATTCAGCAGGCATGCTCGCACGATATTGAAAATGGCTTTCTAAAAAGTAACTGAAATGGCAACGGGAACGACAACGGCGAGGGTGACGCGAGATAGACCGTAAAGGACTGGTGCAGCAGCTACGCGATGGGGCGGCGACATACGGTGGCTCGTACCCCACCCCCTTCCCCCTCTTTTTTTCCCTTTCTTTCTCTAGTCACGATCTTACATGTGGGGATTATTTTACTATTTATATTTAATACCTTTTTTTTATTAACAATAATTGTAATGGGTAAGTATACTGAGGCAAGGAAGTGGACCTTTCATTTTATAATATTCATTTTTTTCAGGTATTCAAACCTAAAAACTATTTAATATTGAATAAAACTTTAATAGTTTGCTTATTTTTACATCGATGTAATATATCTCAAAGCTAGCACAGAAAAAAAACGGCTTGATTACCGAGAATAAAAAAGATTAAGATATTATCACTTATATTTTTTTATAATTATTATTATTTATTGACTATCTTAGATTTTACTTTTTAGTCAAAGTCATTGTTTCAGCGGGATTCAAACTCTCATATAATTAAATATTCATTATTAAAATTTGTCATATTTTTGGTTATTCTTGAAATTACCCATAAAAATAGCAATGCGTTAAGACTTTTGGTTGAAATAAAGTTAAAAAAATTTTATACTTGATTCTTTATCGTAAAATGATAAAACTAAAATTTTATCACACATTTTGCGAGTAAAAAAAGGGCACCAATACTTAATCGGCCATTAGTTTATAAGATCTTAAAGCCACCTCCTTATGCGCTCCTCTCCCATATCTCATTACTCCGAGAAAATCCCTCTCACGGCTTCGGTATATCCCAAGCTCTCCCACACGCCTTTTTATTTTACTTTTTTTTACCTCTCTCCCTTCCAGCGTACTCTTTATTATGTACGTTTTTCTCTTTTATGCTGCAGCAGTTATTATGCACGCATTATCGGCGGTTTATGGGTGACGCGCTGATTTTCACGAAATGGAGGAGCGGGATTTGCTCAGAAGGTAGGTACTATCTCAAAGAGAAGATCTCAAGATTTTATGCATGTACCGGAGTACCTACTACGAGAGCTGAGTATTCGGAGATTTACTAAAAGAAGATTATACCGTAAATTGAAATTTTTCTTCGTATGGGATATGAAAAGAATAACTGAATGAGTTACGAGATACCTTTTTCCATAAAAATCCTTGTCAACGTTTTTTTAACCTTATAAAAATAAAAATAAATACTTTGTATTCTATTCGAAACATTAAAATTTATTCTAAAGAAAAAAACACGGATATTTTTTTTAAAAGTAAAACCAAACACAAACAATTCGCATGTTTTGAAACAAAGAATCCAATTTCATGGAAACAATGAAAATCTGACAAATCCAAAGCTAAAGCCCCCTGTGCGAAATGCAGAAAAAAGTGATGTTTCTTCTGCATCTACGCCAATCTCATACAGAAAAAAAAAAAAACAATAAAAAAAGTAAAAAAAGGTAAAGAAGAGAGAGAGAAAAATCAGCTTTAACACTGGAAAATCCCTATGACATCGTAATTTTGTCAATTCAAAAGGCTGACTTTAACACCCCTGACGCAGCAGCAGCCTTAGGACATGGATGGCCTCACACGTACAGCCAAGATCGAGAGAGAGAGACTTTGCATTTCCGGGTATGGCGCGGCTGGTGGGAATTCAGATTTATTGAAATCGAAGGATCCGCGAAGAGGAGGATCTCGTCTCAGCTGGAGTCACCGCAGCGAAATAAGATTTTGCGTATTCCGACAGACGTCAAGACCATTACCGGGAGAGAAACATAGCGAAGAAAGGAAACAGCGCAGCGGTAGAGATTTGCCACCAGCCCAGAGAGCGAAATTGAACTGAAAGAGAGAGACGAAAAAGGGAAAAATAAGGAGGCTTTGCTCTCTCTTTCTCTCTGTGTGTGTGTGTGTGTGTGGGTGGGTAAGTAAAAATACGAAAAAAAGAGAGACGCCCGACGAGATTGTTATTTTCAAAATTGATACGCGTCTGCGAGCAGACTCGCTCTCTATTTTATCCTCCTCCGTACCTCTGCAGGCTGTGTATCACGCGTGTGTCTGATATATTTTCAAACAAGAGTGCCAGTGCAGAGACGCAATTTACCGCGAGATATGTTTCAGGAAAAGAAGCGCACCGGCTCTAACAACGCTTGAAAAAAAAATGAAACAAAAAAAAAAATGAAGATGCGAAACGTCTCGAAGAAAAGAATGAGGGAAAATGAGGGAAGGAATTGGGTCGTCTCCTGAACGGACTAAGTGGCTGAAGGGACACGAAGATTACCTCGGATCATCCTGACGACTGCATTCTATTCGAGCCGAGGAGTTTTTTGGAGTATCTCATCAAGCTCTCGGATTTTATTTTTATTTTCGATCGAAATTGTTGGACGCCAAAGGGCGCCATCGATTCGAGGGGCGGAAGAACGAAGGGCTTTTTGGAACGCGAGCGGGAGGAAGAAATATACGAGGACGATTCGGATTACGTCGCATGTCATGCATGTGGTTGGTTGGCTCTCTCCCTCACGTATTCCTTGTGTATCCGCAAAAAGCAGCGAGGCGTGAGGGCGTCTTCTTCTTCTTCTTCTAAGGCTACACGGCAGTGATGAGAAAAATAAAAAAAAGGAATCCCTTCTACAAAGTCGAAGCACCCAGGGAGCGTCCCGAGAGAGAGCAGGCTGCGCAGCTTTTTCTCGGGTCAAACTCCCTCAAAGGGTGCACGATCCAACGGCATCGAGGCTTTTTTGCGAATCGAACTCTATGTGTACACGCGAGGGTAAAAAAGTATAAAGGGATTGGCCGGGGAGGAGGAACGCTTGAGATATTCCCCCGCGTGGAGGATGGAGAAAAATGATGAAAAATAAATTTGTTCGATTTAAATTACATTTTGTCGTGGCTCCTCGACACCCAAGCGCGTTGAGAGGGGAGTGCGACGCTTTAAATTTGATTGCCTTTTGCGTGCTGAGTCCCGATACATTGTTGTACGCGACTAAATTCGTTTTTCGAAAAAAAAAAATTACAGTACAGGCCTTTTGCTAAATTTTCTTTAAATCGGAGGTACTTTGCACTAGTAAATTTCAGGATTTAAAAAAAAATGATTTTCTGACTTACAAAAAGTACTAATCAACTAAGATCAACTACGTACTATCGACGAAACAATTTTTTTATGAAAAACTCTACGGTTATTATATTGAGACTTACTCAGAGAAACGAAGAATGACAAGGATTGATTTAAACTCACCTGAAACAAAAAAAAAAAAAAAAAAAATTAAAAAATTCAACTTATAAAAGTAAAGTAAAATTCAAAAGATAAAAGTAAAATCTGGGTCATAGGTGAATTGCCTTGATAGAATTTATGAATTAGCAACCGATACGACGTTGCAAGCGTAATCACCCCTCCGAGAGCAAATAACCATTCGGGAATGAAATAAAAGTGGCGGGAAAATCGTTAGAGCCCCCCTTGTACGCTCGAGTTTCGAACGGGAGCTTAATTGGCGGGAATAACGAAAGCTATATACAGACACACGCTCAGACGAGAGAGAAAGTGGCACAGTTACGTGCCCCGGCGCTATATAGAACGGGGTGAGGCGAGAGAAGCAACAGGTCCCACTTAATTATTGAACAGAGAGAGAAGAAGAACTCATTCCATTCCCCCGCGCACGCGCTTGGCTCCTCCGTAATCAACCACCTGCAGCGAGATAAGAGATAAAAGTCGAGGAAAAACGAGGCGCCCGGGAGCGAGCGGGAAAAAAAAAACCCCGATGAACGCAAATAAGACGCTGCCGTCGGATTATCGCCCCCGTTATTCCATTCATAGTCTCGAATGAAAATTACTCTCGGTTTTTTCTCCTCCTCGTTTCATTGATCTTGAACTTCTTTATGAATGAAATGGAAATGAATCAGTTTCTTTCAGTCAGTTGACTTGAACGCAGAATTGTGGAGTTTTAAATGAATTGATTGATAGAAATAGTTGTACCTTCTGGACATTAAAATAAATAAAGCTCAAATTCAGTTCTGAAGGCATTACAAATGAAAAATTAACAAACAAAAAACTAACTTGCAACTTCTATGTTGTACTTACTTTTCATCTTTGACTCAAGTTTGTTTGAATTTCGAGAGACATAAATTCGTAAACAATCGTAAATTTGTTTAGCATCCGAAAAAAAGATAAAAAGAACAAATCTCGAGAGTAAACGTTACGCAGAAGAGAAACCAAGTCAAAGGGAGAAAAGCTCGCACATAAAATTGACGACCGAACTCCCAGTATTGGCTGCTGGGGAGAAACAAAAGTATTTTAAAGAAAAAAATAGGAAGAAAGCCGAGCGCGCGTACCCAAGAGTAACGAAAATTAGCAAGATTTACACGCGACATAAGCGCGCAAGTGTACCGTAAAAATTCCGAGGGCGCATCCTCCCCCTCGACGGCGAACAAGATGCATGCGTATGACTTTTTCCCTGCTTCGATATGGCGTATCACTGCCGGAAGTAACGGCCTCGTAAAATCCAAGCCCGTCCAAATATCGCCTCCTCTTCGAGAAAGCAATGGCCAAACTTTCGATATCCTCGCAAACAAGATTACATTTAATCGGGGCCCCGCAAGCTCGAGATTGAAAGAGGCACCCGCCCTGACTCCCTACTTTTGGGTTTAAACTTTTTCTTATATTGTTTTTTTTTTAACTTGAATGTCTTTTCTGATGTTCGCTTGCAAAGGATTATTCTATTTGGAGGTGTACGAGTCAATTTCGACTCTCAAAAGTTTGTTGTCATAAATTTTATGGTTCGTTCGTATGTGGTAAACTTTACAACTTAACGAACAAAGCGCATTATTTTTTTTTACTATCAGCTAAATTGGGAATGAATATTTTCAACCACCAGTAAAACAATTTTAGTCAGAATTTTTATTTCTTGTTGTGATTTAAAAAATTAATTTTTGCACTGAACTTTATTTTTACAACTTGATAAAAAATACCAGAACAAGTTGAACTTCTATTGTAAGTATCGTTACTAATCAGTTTCAAATCTAATGCAGAGGAACTTTTTTTAAAAATCTTGTCAGTTTTCAGTAAATATTGGAAAAAATAGTGTCTGTTTTTCTTTCTGTTCATGAATATTTCGTATTAATTTTTGTACGGTCAGATTCAAGAATTTAAATATTCCAGTAACTCGAGTACCGCAAATAAATTTAAAACAGCTTTACGTATGGAAGCGAGCATTCATCGTATATTTTCATCGAATTTTTCGGTAAGACTTATAATAAGATCATTTTTCACTCGGGTGCGCGAATACTTCCCACCTTGTCAGCGGTATGACAATACACAGTTGCTTGATAGATGGAAAAGAGGCGCAGCCGAGATCAATTCGTCTCTCAAAATACGCTTAGATTGTGCGCTTGTGTATCTTTTTAAAATACAGGATGAAAGTTTCGACGACATATCGCCCAACTTTCTTTGAATACTCGTACTCTCGTTGTGTGTATCTATCAACTTCATCCATGTCAGTTTGAGATCTTTTCAGCCGGTTCATTTTCACCACTCTTGCGTATCGAGGAAAAATAATAATGCCCTCTGTCTCGCGCACGACCTTCAATTTATCAAACATTGCTCGAATGAAGAGAATAAAGTCTCTTATCTTAAAAAATGACTCGAACCGTCGTTTACTTTTTTCGTCATTTATATTGAGAATGCGTTTCACTGCGTTGATGACCTCTGTGAAGCTTTAAGTATCGGAAACTTAAAAATTTATTAATGTAAAAACATGAAACTAAAATACGTTGCAAAGGCGTAGCATAAAATTTGATGTGGGGCATCGGAGTGCTGGGATGATGATAGATTATCCGAGGGCAGCGCGCATCAGCCGGGTAGGTACCTCAACCTATGGATTTACTAAAATATTTATCTTGCGGCGCGATGCCGATGCACTTACAGCACGCGCCCGTAAAATTCAGCCCGGGGTATAGACGCGCGGGCGATAGAGAATGTATCATCGTATGATTTATTATCGGCTCCGGGTTCTTCCCTCGGTGAAGCGTTTCGTATCCGGTAGATGCGGGGTGGTCCCGGGCGCTATCTCGCTCTTTCTGCAGTAGAAAAGAGTCTTATCTTTGAGATGCTAAGAGGAAGAAAAGCCTTGCAGAGGAGCTTGAGCTCGGGGAAATAGGAAGATACGATGCCAGCCACCAGAATTACGGGTCTTTGAACTTTTTTAAAACTTTTCGATCCTCCTTTAGACCATGATCTTCACCCTCCGATGCTCCAGCCTGGATATTTGAATTAGATTTACTTTTTCTATCGTTGCCCTGTAAGAAATGTGAATTAGGTTATCTATTAAATAGCTATAAAATCGCTAGTTACTAGCAAAATAACAGGTTAACTATTAAAAATAGCTAGTAAATTGGTATTTAATGGGTAACCTAATTCACACTTCTTACAGGGTGGGTGACCAGATAATTGCAAAAAATATTGCCCCACTCGTGACATAGACGTATGGTAATCAATGAAAAAAAATCTGAAAGGTAGGTAGAATTCGGTTGTAAATTCGCTTTAGGCACAAAGTTTGATACTATTTATGAGTATTAACCAGAAAAAGGGAGATAGAAAAGTTGTCGTTTATGTATCATCGAAGAGCGTTTATGCCCTCGATGAAACTTCCTTCTTCCACGGTACAACCCCGATACGAAAATGAGAAAGAGAGAGAGAGAGAGAGAGAGAAAACTAACGGTTCTGTGGGCACGAACCGAAGATAGGCGGCTGAATATTGATAATCCTCCCTTGTAAGAATCCAAAGCAGGAGGTGGAGGAGGAATATAACGCTCCTGATAGGCACTTTTTCACCTCGGCGTAAATAAACGCCCTCGTAAAGACATTTTCCATTTTTTTCATCACTCTTTTTCTTTCGAACACATTCGCTAAGTTGTAAATGTTACATCAACTTCAATAGTCATCTTGTACCGAGATGATGTATTTTGTCTTTTTACGATGATAGGAAGCGAAGCCCCTACTCGTAACAAATGTTATTTATTTTTTTTAAACTAATATCCACGGGGTATCCTGTAGGGTAATCGAAACGTCAATCGTCCTCTTGTTTGCCAGAAAATTCGAGTAGAAGAGCTAATCGTTAAACGCAAAAAGCAAATCGAGCGACCGAGTTTTATCTCGAGCAAATGCACTACTTTCCAAATGGTATCTGCAAATATCGAGAGCAGAGTAAAATCTTAAAGGAAATCCTTCGGTTAAATAAGAAGCGGTGGTAATACACGGTAGTAAGGGGTTGCAGCTCTGATTGAGCCCCTCGCTCGCGGCTGTAAGGAGGGCAAAGGAGAGAAGACGGAGACCCCATTACGTATCAGTTTACTCCGCGAATCAATTTCAGTCGCTAAAAGCCGACCATAAATTTCAAGCGAAGCTAGTTCAAGGAACCCGCACCCCTGATTCGGCATTTCTTGACGTTTTTCATTTTTCCCTGCAGCAGCTCGCACCCCCGCGAGGGTTCACATTAGTTTTCGGGTGACGCTTCCATCTTCCAACCAGCCGTACCTTACTTTTTACTACGAAGAAAAATCTCCTCGAGATAAGAGTGATTTGTCTTGGTCGGAATTTGACATCGTTCCGTTGATTTGCGAAAAAACATTGGGCAAGGTAGGATCGCCTAGATTAAAGTCCGAAGAAAGGCCGCTGCCGGTAGCGATTGAAACAAAAAGTTTTTCTTGGATTTCAGAGGGGCCGAGTCGTTTTCAAAAGACCACAGCAGCCGGGACTAAATGAGCAGCGGTGCTCGGGATCTTCCACGGGGGTGGCTTCAATACTTTCTTGTCTTGACAAGAGTCAAAGTTTAAAGGAATGACTTGACGTTTCTCCCCGTTCCAGGTTCCTCGTTTGTTTTCCTTCCCTTGGTCTGCCAAAGCTCTTTCATTTCGGGCTCGGCGAGTGCAGCCAATGTTTCTTATCGCCGATTTTCCGTAAGACTGGGCTGCTCTCTTTTTTCTCCTCTGGCATATTCATGGTAATCTCATAAGGAGGAATTCGTCTTTCTCCGAGTCTTATATTCCTTTTTATCTCTCCGACTGCAGTATTTGGGATTCCTCGGATGTAAACGGCCGAGATGCAATACACGCAGTGAGTTGAGCGCCTCCAACTTTTTTATACGTGCGTGATCCCCGCGATCTTCAAGAGGAAGAGGCGGGCCTCGTCTCATCTCTTCCCTCCGCCAATTCCGTTTTTTCATACATGAAATTTTATATTAAATTCCGAAAAGCTTGTTTGAGTTTTTTTTATCTCCCTTACCCAAGTTTCATGCTCTAGTTGCTTGAAAATGCTTCAATTTCCTCGAGCTTTTTGATATATTGGCACGGGAGGGGTATTTTTTGGGTTTGAAATTTTGAATTTTTACGACGTTCGGTGAATTTTAAAATTTGTTGAAAAAGCCAAGATTGCGAATAGAGAAAATTTAAATTTTAAAGTGACTGTTTATTACAATTTCATAAATCGGGGGAGGGAAAAAACCTTTTTGCTATTCTCCCCCGCAATGACGCCGAATAAAATACACGAGAGGGCGCAAGCCGGGCTTGTACCGTACAATTCGATTCAATTACGTGGAGCTTTTTATAAATTTGGAAGAAAGCCACACATAAAATCGTTCGCTTCGCGCGTGCATTGGCAAGCAAAGAAGAGAAGGAGGAGGAGGATGGAAGAAGAGAGGAGCCTGGAAAAGACGCGACGTGAAATCGCAAGAGAGAAAGAGGAGGGCTGCAGCCACCACCGTACAATCAATAAAAAGTACCAAGTTTAGCATGACAATCAACAATCACATAATAGAAAACGACGTTCAAAGAATACCAGAGATATGCCTTGAATGTTTTATATAACTGATCTCTCGTTCTTTTTTATTATTTATACAATCGTTCAAAAAGCGGCATTTTAACTGCACAATGCACTAAAATTTTTTTTTCTTCCTCTTCACCACGAAATGTACGATTGAAATTCAATATTTTTTTGAAAAAAATTCAGACTCGCTTATTTTATTCGAATGCGAGAGGGCGTTTTTTCAAAGAATCTACTTTCTTAGAATTCAAATGTAGCGTAAATTCCCATGACTTTATGAAATTGCAAGTTATTTGAGACTTGAATTTTTGAAAAAAAATGTTTTTTAAAAATTAAAAAAAGCTTTGAAATGTCACCGTCCAAGATGAGCGAGATGCTACGATCGTATAGACAGAGAAGCCTACGCCTATTAGAGCTATTTTCTCGATATGTAGAATTTGCAACGGCAGCATCGGGAGGCTCATTCTGATGGTTCTGCTCCTCCGTTTTTCGCAGCTGTCTTTCCTTATTTCGTCGTGAATTCGTCTGAAAATCGTATCTCTCGCGAGTCTGCCAATGACGTTGGCTCGAGCCTCTCCGCTCTTCTATTAGGTTACCTGCCTGCCTGGCTCGATCCACATACACCAGTTTTTTCGTTTTTCCCTGACGTACTTTTTTCCCTCTTTTTTTACGTCGGAGAACGATGTCAGGAGTGGGTGGTGGAAGAAAAAAAAAAAAAAAGGGCGCTGCTGATGTACGAGAGGACAGACGTAGACACGCGAATCTTTTCTTGGCTCCCTGCGAGCGGCAGCTTTTCCCTCTTTCCTTCCCTCTCTTCTTGTGTGTGCGCGGCGCGTATATCCCGTCCCAAATCCCAAACAACCTCACCCAAGCCGCCCGCCTTCATCTGACAATTTTTATTCCCCGTGATCCGTGGAAGATGACGACTGCGAGAGTGGGAGACTTTACTTTTGCAATTCTGACATTTTTCACGGCGACAGTTGCGTGTGTTAGCGAAATTCGATATTTCGCGATATTAAATTTTTAAATCTCCTCCCTTGCAGCTACGCCCGCGCCCGCCCGCGACTCATTTTTCGCTTGCGCCGCGTACGAGCATATTTTTCGATATTTCAGGTGCAGCTTCCGGATGTAGAGCTCACAATGCTTCAAAGTGCTGGCTCAGCGGGAATTTTAAATTTCCCCGACGGCATTCTTGATTTTTACAAAAAATTTTTTTTTTACAAGCATTTGACAAGCCGTAGATTTTTTTCTCAAAAACTCATTTTGATAAAAAAGAGCTTTCAATAGGTGAATGAGTGAATCGAGGGCGAAAACTTTGGCCAAGATTCTTGGTTTCGAGCAGCGAGAGACGTTAAATGGCTGAGCAAACGTTCTAACTAACTCTGAAGTACTCGTGCGAGGTACTCAGGAAAAAAGGTAGAGAAAAAAAAACAAAGATAGTAGAAAGAGAAGGTAAAATAAAGAAGGAGGTGGGAGCCGTGTCTACGTGTCTCGCGAATCTTGGATGGTAACTGAATTTTCCTCGTAAAATATTCACCCTGCATACTTACGCTGCGCGTGCGTACATATCACTCGCTTTTCTTTTGTGACTGGCGTTTCTTCACTCCTCCCCCTCCGTCTCCTGCCTCCACGTATGCAGGGGCTCTTTATTTTATTTTATTTTATTTTTTCTTCCTTTTCCTCCTCCCGCCTTTGCTATTTATTCATGTATGCTCTTTTGCTTCATGCTATATTTTTGTTTATACAATACTCGAGGCAAAGCTTGAAAATACACTCAAGTGATTGTCTTGGACTTCACATACTTCGTTTCTATTGTTTGTCTATCTTATTGAAACTTATTTCGTTTATGTTAAAAATTAATTATCAGATATTATTGGTTTAGTGCAGGAGAGTTGACTTGTAAATAGTCATAGCTCAGTGGGCGCGGGCGTATTTATAAATTATTGAATGTACGGAAGGGAGCAGCCGAGCTCGTTCTTCCCCGGGGGAGCTGGCTGGCGCTGCAGCAGCAAAAGCGAAACGGCAGCTCGCGTCGGGAAAAGGAAAAAGAGGGGTAAGACAGGAGCGCACCGGAGAGATGAACTGAAAATTCAGCTGAAATAGGATTCGAGAGAGACGAGATGCAAAGTCAGGGAGGAAGATGCGTCGCTTTTTGCACTTTCACGCGGCTGATGCGGTGGTGATGGTGGCGGCTGCGTATATATCATCGTAATACGGGCTTATCGAAGATTACACGTGCGCTTGGCTTATGAGACTTCACGGAAATGAAATATTTTTTCAAATCATCTGACGAATAGCTTTCTCTTCCTTGCTCTTCCATACTCCACTAGACTCGATTTTTTCATCAAGTTTTATTATATTCTCGAAAATCCCTTATGCGAGAACTCAATTTCTATCAAAATTATTATTTGTAGAGTGAATGCAATAGCATTCACTTGGTGAAAATCCATTATCAATTCGAGAATAATAAAAAAACAAAATGTTTTCGATTTTCACAATTTATTTATTAACATTAGTTAATACATTAGCCTCATGACAGCCGTTTCGACATACAATGTCATCGTCAGATGAGTATATACAATAATATTAATGTATTAACTAATGTTAATAAATAAATTGTGAAAATCGAAAACATTTTGTTTTTTTTATTATTCTCGAAAATTATTATTTCTTTCAATCTATTTTTCTTTTCAAATTGTACCTTACGCGCTCTATTTACTTCTTTTTATTATTGTTCGTATTACTATTCTTGAAGTATTTTCAATAAGAAATACACTGTTATTCAAAGTTAAAAGAACTTTTAGAAATATTATTTACAGCTTTTAAAAACTTTTTATCAAAATGACAGAAGTTCAATTTTTTTTTGAGAAAATTTTAGTATTTTCTCTTGCAAAAGGGATAATAAATTTAGTCAGGATTTTAATTTACAAATTTCAATTTTGAAAACTTATTGAAAACATGTCGCCTACTTTTAAATTTTAGAATGTAAAATTACATAGAAAGAAATCAATTACTAGTATTTAAAAAATGATTAATCGATCAGTATTGTAGGAATGAAAATGAAAGTTATAAAAGTAAAAAGAAAGAAAATGAGAAAGTTTGGAAGAGAAAATTTTAAAAGAGCTTAAAGCATCCCGAAGCAAGCGACGCGAGAACGGGTAGCGAAAGTAGAGTAAGTAGAGAAGTTATATCAACGAGCTTGTTTACATTCTTTAGAAGGTGAGCGTAGCCTCCCTCTCATTTAGGGGCCGTTGGCGCTGAAGACTAAGTATAAGTGTATAAGGTCAGGGAGAGAGAAAGTAAGCTCCTTTGCGCCCGCACGCTGAAAGCGAAAGAGAGAAGACGAGCGCCGCCGCGAAACTCGGGCGAAACGTGCACGGAGAAAATGAGGCAAAGTAGGGATAGCAAAAAGCTTACCGCTTCCGCTCCCGGCTTTCCCCTTATAATTAATGTGCAAGGGTAGGTCACGAGCGGGGAATCAAATTACATCAGCTGAGAAAGAGGAAGAAGAAGAAAAAAAAGGCACCGAAAGTAGGTGAGATAAGAGCTTTTTTTACTTTTTTTACTTTTACTTCCTCTTTTTTTTTCTGCTCGTTTCCACTTTGCACGGTACGCCGCGACGCGAAGCTCCCTCATTCCCCGATGAGCTCGCGCGCGCCAGCCACTTGTTAACCGTCGCATTACTCGGAATAATGTCGTGAGCGGAAACTGGGTTAAACGACCGTCAAACTTCATAAACGGCCGGACCGTTCTTTTTTTTTCAATCTTACTAAACCAACTTTTACATTGATTCCGAAGTTTTACCCACTGTCTTACTTATTTTCAATTAATTGGTAAAATTGCGCACGAAGACAGAATTTCTTAGGGATAAAAAAAAAAAAGAAAATCCAAGAAGCTCGTTGTCAAGAGTCACGCGATATTACACGGGTACAAGCCTCCACCGGTGTATCTTATCCAGTGCTTTTCGAGCGAATATTTTGTGAATTCATGGCTTTATATTAAGTATAAAATAGAAAAAAAGAAGAGGAGTAAAAGAAGGAAGAAGAAAGTATATAGAGGAAAGCCTATCTCGTGCAGGGGATAAAATTTGAAAGGGAAATATTCCTCCTCTCGAAAATTCGCATCAGCAGCAGCGCGCGTCTCCCAGCCAGGCAGGCGGATATATCTCGAGGGTGTGCCCAGGGAGAAGATGGGAACAGCCTCCCCCACGGCGCTCCGAAGCTCTTGGGAGTGGGGCGCGTGCAGCCTGGCTACGTGTATTTGGACGCACCCCCTCACGCATGTGGGCCATACCGTATTGATTCTATTCTGCGTCGAGGTATAACCTATGCTACAGCCTCCTTTTCACCGAGACTATTAATTATTACTATTTTGGCAAACCTTAACTCTTACCCCCAGCCTTCGTCAACTAGAACTGTTTTCTTCATTTGTCTTACTTCTACAACCTCCCGCACCTGCAAGAATAACTAGAAACTTGAAACTCTTTGGATGTAATACTTAAGCTTATTCGATAAACCAGAGACTAATTGAACGACGTCGGCGCGTGCGGTATAAATTCAAGACCTAAATGATACTTTAAGTGCGTGGTGGGGACACGTGGAGATGATATCATTTATATTTACTACCCGATCGTTTCAGAACCCTGTCAAAATAACGGTTTCATTGACACCGCGATTCCAAATGTTTCATATTCGTGCTTAAACAAATTACTCTTATTACTTTGTACAGAATAAATTTTCTAGTCAAAAAAACTTAATTTTTTGCCGAACGTTGAATTTTTGAAAAAAGAAAGATAGAAAATGTTGGAACGCGAAAGGAAACTTCCATTTACATCAGGCACATCACAGTCAACGGGGATTCTGCGTCGCTGGTTTCAAATCCACGCGAGATGAAGAAAAAAAAAAGGTACAAGGGTCGACGGAAGTTTTATCTTCTTGACTTTTTATTTTCGAATTGGAATCGAGCTACGGATCCTCGTGAGAATTTGTGTCCCCTTAATCCAGGGCGAAAGTGTCGCGAAAGACTTTGAAACGATGTCCTTGAATTTCGCACCCATTCCCTCGTTCATTTGCATTCAGCCCGCGAGTTTATGTACATGCGTAAATAGTGCACGGCCGTCTTTGAGCAAATAAGCTTTTTTATATTGAATTTTCTGTCTGCATGAATTTCTCAACTCTATTACACGTATCATTCGGTATCTACTAAATTTAGTTTATTAGAGTAAAAAATATTACTTTATTTATAAAACTAACTTTAAGATTAAATTAGAGAATAGTTTGGTTTTTTTATCGTTGTTTACCATCATTATGGGTATAAGTAGCTGGAACGGATCAATAACAAAGGTAATTACCTTGAACCCCGCTAAAACTTGACCATTAATAATTAAGTGTTTAACAAAGGACTATCTTAGAATGTATGGGGGGAAAACAAGCGCTTTGTTCTCCAGCACCTTCATTAAGTCCGTATAGTTAATTAGCAGAATATTAAAACGTCTTTATAAATAGTTCGTGGAAAGCCCTTGGTCGGACCGTCTCATCGTCTTTACTCTTACAACAAATACTTAGAGAGTTGCACTGCAATCATCGAACATACTCTGTCATAAATTTCATTTAAAATTTAAAAAACATTTATTATTTATACAATAAAATAATAAATGATTTTTTTTTACTCTTACCAATGTACCAAATTAATCATAATAAATATAAATTTACTTATTTCAGACCTTTAGACGTTTTATTTAAAAAGTCTGTCGAGTCATGTCTGTCTCGGGAAAGAATTTATTTTCTCAAAAGTTCAACGCATCCTTAAATCCTCTTTTACGATAAATTACAGATTAATGGCGCCAGATCAGATCGAGCGGCTGATCAGGTTGAGTCTGAGGGGTCCCGGTCGTAAGGCGCGCGCTCCGAGTTTAAGGCCTAATCGATCTTAATGTTCGAGAAGATTTAAAACCCATTTGTTGTCGAATTTACAATCTACGAAAATGTTTTTTCATAGACGTTTTTTTATCAGATATGTACGTTGAATCTAATTTCCCCAAAAACAAATGGGCCTTGATAGTATCTAGGGGATGGATTTTAAAAGAGAAGTAACAGGTGATTCGAGCTCAAACATGATAATCCGCGCATTAAGAGAAAAGAAGTGAAAATTGAACGGCCCGCATGCACGACGCGCGAATAAAGTGGTAGCCGTGATTGCTTTTGATCTCTTTTTCTCGCGCTCCCGGGGTTTCATATAAGTAAAATCTCAACGACGTGCGAGGACGATTGCCGGGTAATCGCATTTAGGTTCCTCGGCACTTAGAAATCCTCCACTGCGATCGAGTTAGAGCTGCTCGAAACGCGAGGGTGTCTGCTCGGCACACATGAGCAAGAGAGAGAAGAAGAAGAATATGGGGTTGTCATGGGAACGGTAATACGCAGAATTCCAGATACGCCGGGAGAATTCGACACGCGTTATGTGTGTTTCAGTCGGCCCCCCGTAGGAGTCGTCATCTGATTGGGCGCTATTTTTTCCGATAAGGGCGGCATCCCCCCTCCCCCCAAAAGCATGCTCTCTCTCTCTTTCGTTTTCTTGCCGAGGAGAAGGCTGAAGGAATAAAAAAGGCAGCAGCCCTCACACGCGGGGGAGCGACCTTATATTTCGACGTCACGTGTGTTCGTCCTGTCATTGTGCTCCTGACGTTCCTCGCGAACGCTCTCCCTCTTAAAAAAGTTTACTTACCAAAACTTCCTTTCTGCGGTGCATCAAACTTTATTTTCTAAAAGCGTGTTTTTAGTTTATTTGTTATGCAAAAAATATTTTTCAAATCGTGTTTGTTTAAAGACTGCAGTAAGGAAAATTAAAAAAAAAAAGTTGTGAAGACACATCAAAGTTTGATACTGGAGCAAGCAACTAAGCCTCTCAAAGTAAGTAAAGACTGCTAAGTAAATTTAACGCTTTGATTTGATTTACTTTTTATACTATAAATACGGATGTGTAATGATAATAAAGTTTGCGAAGAGAGGCTTGAAAAGGGGAACAATGTTGCGGGCGTGTATTCACAATTCACCTTCTTTGTCCCTTTAACATTGTGCAGACTCTAGTTTATGAAGAAATAAAAATATTTGTGTTTTGTCTGTGTACGACCGGAAGAAGTTAGTAGCGAATCATATTCTATTAGAATCAAATAGTTGCAATTGGGAAATTATAAATGAAGAGAAAAAAATGAGATCGGTTATACTATATACCCTTGGTAAACATTTCAATACTTTTTTTATACGCATATATCGATAGTTTTTCTTCTACTTTCTTTTAAACTTGATATCCGAAAAAGCGGTTTTTTTTATCTCAGGGCCTTTTATTTGAATGATAAGAGTTTATATAGTTGGAAAATTTTTTTAATCAACTAAAACGATGGAACGAAAAATAAAATATTATACAGTAAAATTTTGAATTCCATATGTCTCCCGTGTATTTTGTACGGAGTGATCCCAAATGGGGTCCACCACCTTATATAATTTCATTTTCTAATTTGTTTAACGTTTTACCACGATGACTAAGCCACTATAGTTAGTTAATCCATTTATTTAACGTTGGGGCATAACCCCGTTTGATGTACTCGCAAATGACAAATAAGTTTTTAGTCTTTAAATAACATAAGAATTGCAGAGTACAATTATAATAATAAACAGTACCCAGTTGCATAAAATAATAGCAAGTTAGATTTGAACCAAAGATGTTTGGGTTATTGGGTCGCCGATCGGATGCTTTTAGGCTGAGCTACAATTATTATAAAAAGTGGTAACTGATAATCTAGTTGTAGATCAGGTATCACCGTATTTTTAAATTCATTATACTTTTTTAATCAAAAAATATCCTCTAAATTTTGATAAATATTTCATAAATGTAAGGTAGTATTGAAGAAAAAGCGAATAGTTGATTTAAACTTTTTCGGTAAAAGGCATCCACGGGTAAAATCGTATTACGCAAGTTCGACAATGTAAATCCCTCCGTTTTCACAATGAGGAGAAAAGCTGGAAATGAAACATATTTATTCGGTAAATATTTCATGTACATATACACAGTGCATTAACTTCGATGGAACTCGACATCCGCATGAGTAATCCGGAAAGTTTTCACGCGCATTGTGCCGAGGCGTACGTATTTTCTCCTCGAGGAACATACTTTAGCTTCGAGGGAAACCAAAAAGTCGACGAAAGAAAAACTCAACAAGAACTGGGAAGAAGAAACAAACAAACAAAAAAGAAAAAGATCTTCTTCTTCTTCTTATTCTAGTACTTCACGCGGGTCGTAACTTTGACCGCGAACTCGGGCGCTCGCGGGTGCATAAAAGGCAAAACTTCCGGAAGCGGATTTACGTTATTCTTCTTCGGAGGTGGCGCATGCATTATCATATTTCATGGTCGAGCGTTGGCATTCTTTGAACAGGGAGATTTACGTCGAGCGGGCTAAATAAACACCGAGGCCCTCCCGGTAGCAACAGAATGCGAAAGACAAATAAGACGAATGTCTTGACTCGAGACTAATCTGAATCGAATGTGTCGGGGCCCGGGGGACGCTGAATTAGCGGCTAAAATACCTTTGGACTCGCTTGATTTAGGGCCTGCGAGCAACAACCGACAGAAGGAAGACGATTGAGAGATTCAAGGTGGGGGGGACCAATTATGCGATTGTTCGGGTGACAGAAATGAGAATTAATGGGACTACCGAAGCATTGTATCTTAATCAAAGAGCGACCCTCGTACCATTCTGGGGATGTTAATTAAATGCTTGATTGATTTATGTCCCAATCGAGTTCATTAATTCAAGACATTGTTTTTATTTCGACTCATAAATTTCATGAATCCATTCCGAATAATCAAATTAACCACAAGAGGTAGACCTCGTTATTTCCGCGTAAAAAGAAATGATTATTTTGATTAAACTATTAAAACGCTTTTAATTCAAGTACTTAGAAAATAAAAAATTCCACTTGAAAAAAATGATTGACACTCGATTGATAATAATTAAAAGACTAAATGGCTGAAAAAAATTAGCATAAACCGCTAAGATAACTCAAACACGGTAAAGCTCACCGAAATCAAAGGGTTTCTGGGTGAACCGCGAAAGCTTCAACATCGAAGCAGTTAACCAAACGAGCTTAGCTTTATATGAAACGCACAGTATAGATATACAGGGGTCGTGATGAAAATTGGTGCAAGGTAGGTCGGGGTGGGAAGCTTCCGCGGGGAATTAGAGCGCGTCGGGCGCTTGCAAACGAGGAGGAGGAGGAGGTGGTGAGAGAAAGTGGGTAATGGAATTTCGAGAGCGAGAGTATAAAGTGGCTCTAGCTATCTTCGTCTCTCCCGTTGGCGAAGTGCAGGCGAAGAGCGAGGAAAAGCGAAATTGCAAGAACGAGGACGACGACCGCCGGGAGCGTGAGGGTTCGGGTTAATTAATTCCGGGACATAAACTCGCTCACCACCCCAGACTCCTTCATAAACTATTATCAAGGTCGTAGGAAGTCAGGGGGAGATTTAACTGGGACACGACTGCAATGAGTTTAAAGGGATGGAACTTAAGCATCGCTCGCCTTAATAAAGGAGTCGGCGTACTCCTTTAAGATCTCCTTCTTCTTTCTTTTTTCGCGCGCGCTTTATGAATGGGAAGGTTGCCGTCGTACTTTTATGAGGTACATTCAGTGATGAGATTTTTTTTTTCTTTCTTTCTTTCTTTCTTTCTTTCTTTCTTTTGGTTTGGTTTGCCTTTTATCGACTTTGACGACTTGAATGGGAATATCGAACTGTTTTATTCTTCTCGTTTTTATTATTAATACGAAGGCGAAGGTGAAATTATGATGGCGTTAAATATAATTTGTTTTGAACGATATCGAGCTTCGTTTTCTTTTATTGTGACAGATCAATTTCAAAAGCAATTTTGTCTTCGACATTGACCGTATTTTTGAATTCATTATTTGAATCGAGTGGTGTTTTTTTAAAGAAAAGTACATTCAAAAGCCACACGATTAAATTTTGAATTTAACAATAAAAAGGTAAGAAAAATATTTGCATTGGCCCGCAGCTAGCGAAGAGAAATATACATTTATGAAATTTCCACGTCGTACCCACTGCAGGCGGGCATAAAAGCCAATAATATAAACGTCTTATTATGTATGACGAATTTCCATACATGCCGGAGCCACGACGAGGATGGAGACGACGACGAGGAGGAGGGAGTTCAAAGAGTTGCTCGTGCCTCCACCTCCTCCGTAATCGCATACACAATGTGGCCCATTCTATATACATAAACGTCGTCTGCGTCGTGCCGTACGGAAAATGGCGTACGAAATTCCTTTCACGATCTTCCAGTCTTCTGGACCACTTCGCCGGGAGTCGAATATGTATAGGGTACGTACGTATGTGCGCTAGCGCTGGCTCTGGTGCTCTCTATTCGAGCGTAAGGTATTTTCCATGTAAATGTATACCGCCATTCATCAAGGGCTATTGTGATGCGAAGAGCACCGAGCGAGGGTAAATATTCGAGATCCGACGTCGACCAATGCGAATCTCCGAGACTGCGAGACCGAGAATAAGGAGAATTTTTAAAAAAGGAGCCGAGCAGAAGAAAGCTCGAGGTTTTTCCGGTGTGTTTTATTGTTCTCTCGGAAACTTCTCTAGAGCTGTGAATTTCAAAATTTTGAATTTATCTTTTTTTTTACATTTATCAATAAAAATATTCAATAAAAAACTTTTAAGTCATTCGAGATATTTACAGACTGTACCATGCCCCTAACACTGGTTCTCATAATTTTCTTAAAACATTTTTCTACTGTTTCAGTCAGCTTTTGTTAAATATTTTGTAGTGCGTTGTACTCTACAGAAAAACTTATTAACAGATTCTATTGCCCTGTTGGAATTGCGAATATTAAAAATGGCTCTGAAACTAGAAAAAGGTTAGTTAAAATATTCAATAACTGAGTCTAAGAAAAAAGGTAATAATTGCCAATTTTCTCCTATTTTTAATATAGTAAAGCGATAGGTTATGTTTATTCAATTAAAAATACCCAAAAAATAGCTATCAAAAATTATTTTATTTTACGGTCGATTTCAATCTATGAATCGCCCGTTTAAAATGGGTAAAAAAATTTTTATAAGCTTCAAAACAGCGTATTACACGTGGTGATTCTCATTGCATATAATTTGATGGTAATTTTGGAAATGTCATAATTCTATGAAATACCTATTTTTTATGAGGTTATGATAAATATTTTTTTTTATAAATTTCGCTGTTAAAAGCAAATGATTAGTATTTAAAAATATGCATTAATTTTGAATCTAGTAAATGGCTATTTACATGGGAAAAAATCGTTTCATACAATCTAAAAATTAGCTATTAATATTACCTTGTTTCTAGTCTGAAGACATTTTAAATAGCCATTAAATGTCTATTTCCTAATTAGCATTTCTTACAGGGTGTTAGTTTGTTAAAAATAATATGTTTGAGCAGCAATATCTTCTCATTACATGCGTTTAAACTATATTTATTTATTTTTTTCAAATATCTCAAATATATATTGAACAAATTTGAAAGTAAATTTCCATTGCTGCTAGACTTTTTCGAATCCAAGCTCGAAGTTTTTAATTTTTAAACAATTTGAAAAAGTTGAATGATTTGCAAGAAAAACTAAAAAAAAAAAACACATTCAAACGCTATAATTAATTCAGAAAAAAATTAAAGTCTGCGTCGGTTGTTTCAGGGATATCGCCACCATCGCAGGGTTGCAGGCCGATGTGCTAAGTCGCGAAGCTCAACACCCCGCATTATAAGCGTGTCGGTTTGGCTTTCAAAGTAGCTCCGCGTAATTACGGACTAAGCAAGCCGGTGTCATAGTGGCCGGTGACCTACCGAAAAAAGAGTCTGGGCAGGTGGCACGGTGCGAGCTAATCGAGTTTCCATTACACAATCCCCAACCCTGGCTTCCTTAGATAACGATCTAGATCTGACAAGCACCAGGTGCGCCGACTCCTCATAGACAATGACCTCCTTAATTATGTCTTGTCGTCTAGCGAAGACAGCGAGAACTAAATTGGAATTGGGATACAGCTTGTACATCGAGCTCCCTCGTAATGAGGGATATTGCTTTTAATGCGAGTTTCACGTGCGACTAATTGAATTGTGGGCGGGTTCCATGAGAACAAAAAAGGCCCTCAACGACTTGGGAGAATTTTTTAACATCACTGATATGCGTGTACATGCGTGCGGTCCTTAATTATTTAGTGCTCAAGAGGAGTTATTATATACCCGCAAAAGATGCGGATATTGTATTATTATTACCTTTTTTTTTTTTTTTCTTTGTGATGCAAAACGTGATTGAAATTTTTAATTAACTTTTTTTCATTGTCTCGAGCTGTTTATTAAAACCCTGAGAAAAATTCGAACAACTTAATCGGTTATCAATTTGTTGATGGCTCAAATTTTTCAAAGTATTTAAATCTTAAACGTAAATCAATGATTAATTTCGATACTTGGACCTAAATCAAAGTAACAGCTCGACTCCCCGACTAATTGAGAAGAAACCATTCGTAGAAAAGAAAAAGAGGTGGCAGCGAGCGTCCCGGCACAATAGAAATTTAGGACTGCGGACCGTTATAAAATACTTTACGAGCAGTAGTGGAGGTGATGGTTTATTTTACTCTTTTTTTTCGGCTCTCGGTCGTCTTGAGAAGAATGAAAAAATTTGCATACAGGGAGGGGGGTTCCCCGCGTCGGCGCCGCCACCGCTCATTATTCGGCAATCGAATTATCGATCCGATCGACACTGGTAGTAGCCTGGCGGGCGGTCCAGTTTCGCACGAAATAATGTCGTTGCCAAAGCGAGAGCGCACATTTGCATACGCACCTCTGTCTCCTTCCTCAAGGGGAATTAAGGAGGCTTTAACGATTCCGTACACCTGACTGTGGCCCCCAACCCTCTACAGCTTTTTTTCACGCTCTAAACTTTCCTAATGATTTCATTTCGAGTTCGCGGTATTCCCTTAACTCGATTTTTCGCGCTGCAATGAACACGCCAATCAAATATTCGGTCCTTAACTGCTTGACTATTTTAATAGCTCGAATATACTCTGCGGGACTCTTGTACTCTGAGTTCTTTGACTCGATTTAGCCCCTCTATTGAAACGTAAACATCATTTGCATACGAAATTAACGACCTGGCGGTGACTGTGTTATTGACGACCAGGGTTATTTATCACGTTTTTCGGGCCTCTTCTTTATTACAATTTGGTACTTTTAAACTCTACTAACGGGCCTAAGAGGTCGATCAACTTTGTTATTTTCACTGATTTTTTATTTGTCTATTCAATTGTTCAATTAATGTTGGACACATTTTTTCTATAATGAATGAAATTTAAAGTAATTCATTTTTAGCTCAAGTACCTTAGCCTGAAAATTAAATGCTACAAATTTTTCAAGTAACTAACAGTTTTCATTTATACTAAACGATCTCTTTACAATGAGAAGAGCGAATGTTATTATAAGAGAATGGAAAAATCAGTAAATGAAACATATGCTAGTGAGCAAGTTGGTTCTCGAAAACGTTTCCTAAGATACACCATAGGGACTAATGTAATTGATAGATACGTAGGTACTCATTTAGTCCCAAGCATATGATACATAATTAAGACTTACGTTTTGAAAACCCACGAAATAAATCATACGTAGCCGCAACCGCAGCACACACGCGTACCGAGAAAAAAAAGGAGCCACTTACTTACCGATTCTTCCCCACGTTGGTAAGCATGCGTTTCAACGAGACAAGAAAAGACGAGTTTTTTAAAAGAACCTCGATCGAATCAAAGGGAGACCGTTGGTTTATAACCAGTACGAGTTTTTTTAAATATAATACAGGCAGGAAGTGCAGCACGCGAACCTCGGTGGAGTTGACACGCGCATACATTACCGAGAGCAACATCTGGAGTCTACGCTCCGTGATAGACATCCGGAAGGTCGGTGGTGGCCATTGTCGCGGATTAAAAGGTGCTACGCACCCCCGCTCGCCGGCCGCGTTTACATTGCTTGCATCAACTCGTGTCACCTATCCCCCCCTTTTTTTCTATTCTCTGTCCGTCTTGTGCTATGATTCTTTCTTTTTTTTTATTCTCTAGGGCCTAGAATTTGAATAAAGGCTTTGTACAAATAGACCTTGATTAGCCGCTTGAAATATTTCTACGAGGCACCTCAATGGGAAGTTTAATTTTTCAAAACGTATATATATTTCCCATTGAGGCGTATAAATTTTATTTTCACAGTTTATTACCGTTAGTTTCTTAAAAAACATAACTCAGGTTTATATAACTGTAACCAAAATTATAAAAATGCACGGGAGTATTTTAATTATTTTAATAGGCGGTGTGAAGGTAGAAAAAGTTTTAGCAAAATTAGTTCGTTATCAGGTCGTTACATTCTAAACCACGCGAAGACATTAAATATCGCGTGTCTAGGCCAATTGCTGGTGTAGATTAGCTTTTATAGCGGTTGACTTGGAAATTAAATAATCGTCAAGTTTATCGCGTGCAGGGTGAGTACGAACCATCAATTATAAACCCTGACATTTCGAAAAAAAAAAAATAAATAACAAATTTGAGGGTAGTTAATTTTTTCCTATTCTGTTGCCATAAAAAAAAAAAAGGTTTTGGAAAAAAATTTCACTAAAATTTTAAATTCAACAAACTACTCAGACAGAGCGTAATTTTTATTTATTTATTTATTTTTTGAAGTTGTATAAAAAATTCTATTTCGTTAAATTGCTTTTGGATTAAAGTAGCATGCAACTGAAATTTCATTTTTGAACGGTCCCTTATTCAGAGCGCCTACGATAGAGCAACCGGAATAACTTTCAAGTTGCCGCGAGGGGCCCCTAAATGCGCTCTTAATTTGCCACTTACGCAAGGTGTGGTGGCCTTACCTAGGCGCCGTTCAAAAGGGTTACATTTAATTTAGGTTTTTTTACATAAATAGATGTGTAAATACCATCAACAATGGACGATCTTCTTCACTAGAAAAAAAAAAAACATTTTTTTATGTATAAATCAAAAATCCCAAGTATTTTAAACCCTTTATTTTTAAGTTTACTGTCCTTTTTTTTAAAGTAAATTTTTATAATCCTGCAGCTGGGTACTTGTAAAATAATTATAATCATTTTTTAATTAACTAACAATACGATTAAATAATTCAATAGGACTAGTACTTCAATGAAATCTTTAAAAAATTTGTAGTTCAATTATTAAATTGAGGATTTAACGAATTCGCTACTTTTTGTAAGACAACCATTGATTTTTATTTAATTTTATTTAAAATAATCAACTGGGTGATACATTCAAACTGCAATTTTGTGAATTACAAACTATTATGAAAACCAAGTAAATAAAAATGTACTAAAAAACATATTTCAAATAAGATGAATCATAATTTAGTAGTGAATTTATTTTAATGTGACAAGATTCCAACTAAATTTGAAATTCGACATAAGCGATTATTCAGCTCACGGCGAGAAATAGAATATAGTCAATAAAACTAATTGTAAATATACTTATTTATAAAAGAAAACTTGTGACAAAGAATCTAAATACTTTTGAGCGTAAACATTGTTTGAGTAAATTACAAAAAAGCGCAATCCACGTATCTGGAGTAAAAAAGGAGGGTAAAAAAAAGAACGAGGAAGTTGAGTTTTCAAAAGCAAAACTCGTTCTTTTTACGCCAGCCAAGTTCAAACAGTTTTGCAGAGTACGTAGCACAACTCGGTTAGAGAAGCTGAAAAGTTTAGCGTTAAAACTTCAAGCAAGACTTTGCTAAAGGTTGGCTAGATACGCTCATAGCCCGCACCTCCGGGGGCCTCCGCTTAAATCGTGTGATAAATTCGCTTATACATTTTAACTCAACTCTCGATACTCCCTCGTAGTAGAAATTAAATAAAACTTTCTTAAAATAAAAAAAAGAATACACCATTGAAAAATTGTTAACGAAATAAGGTACCAAAATTAATCTTCATGCGCCCCGTCGGCATAAAAGCATTTGCATCCCGTATCGGTCACTCGAGTGACTCCGAAAACCGAAAACGTCAATTTCGAGTGACTCGGAGATGCATCAAGAGATCGCGAGGCTCTCAAGCGAGAAAAAAAGACGCGGGGCAACGAATGCTAATCGAGGCCCATCAAATTAGTCCCTTGTCCCGTGTAGCCAGCATTTAATCTCCTCCCGTCCTCTCGTTCTTCTTTGAAGTCGCAGTGGTAAAAAGCCTCATCCCGAATGCAAGAACCCCGGTATTTACGACTCTCCGAGGTAAAAAAATAAACGCGTAATTTTGAAGGGAATCGTTTTTTCAGATGGGGAAATAATATATCTAACCTATATCCTCCATTTATTTTTATTTTTACTACTGGTAGGAGAATCCTCTGACACGGGGGAATAACTCTCGATTACGGTGGTGCCGGGGTAAGGTATATCGGTTCAGCTGGCGGGCCAAAGAAAAGCATTAGGAGATTGTGTTCGACAGTTGTTTACGATAGGCTAGACTTACTCGCTCCTTGGATTTTCTCTACTCCCTGGGAGCTCCAAGGGAGTTTTCTTTTCCAGAGATTGGAGGGGGCTGCTGCCGGTGGTATATTTACGTTAGTGGCGCGGCATAACTCCGAGCGACAAACTGGCGAGTGTAATCTCGGCGGAGCACTTTCCGAGCCGAGGTGGGATACCCACTGCCGATAGCGGGATATATCGGACCGCCGAATCTTCTCTAAAGCTCGAGTGTGTTGTCGCGGCGCGATGCGAAATCGCAAATCACCGATTGCCGGAGCCGGCTTTGCTTTTCGGCTAGTTTTTTCTCGCCTCCAACTCTTTCCTCTTCCAAGTGGGAGAGGATGTTTTTCCGAGAATTGGAAGTTTTATAAATCTCCGTTTACCCTTTCCAGACGATTTTCAAGTTGACTAAAATACCAAGAGATTAGCAATTCATCACCTGGCTTTATAAACAGAAAACATGTTTTTTCATACGCCAAAGAGCTTTTAATACGCGAGACACCTCAATCGCAGCCAGGTGCGAGCAAAGGAGAATGTTTTCAATTAAAGTTACAATGATATCTCGGATATAATATCCGGGGGCCTAAAATTGTTTTGAATATCAAAGAAATATTAAAATCTTGCCAAGAGGTTAAATATTTTCATCGGTCGGACAGTCAAGCAGGCAGGTAGGAAGAAATTCAAGCTGCCCCGTGGTCGTCTACCGTTTCGGAGGCAACAAGTTGGAATTACATTTAAATAATGGCCAGAGGCGAGGAGGAGCAGATGCAGCGGATTTCGGGGCACGCACGCATGCATCTCGCATGAAATAAGTGTGGAGCGCCCGATCGCGATGTTTGTCTTTCCCGGTTGGTGCAGCTGGCACTGTTGTCCGCTGCAACCCCTTCGGCGGATCTTGATCGATCGGAGGAGAGCCGAGTTAATTGAGAGACCCGCCGCGAGAATGATACGCGACCGGACTCGGGATTACCGCGTTATATTAATTTTATATCTGCGTCTCGCGATCGCGACGACGACTTCATCAACAAATTCTTCGTTACGCTACGAGCGATCCTTTTTTTAATTTGCCTAATCGGCCGAAATTTTAATGCTGCGTTTACAAACTCGTTTGAATTCATTAATGATAACTCGAGCCGGGGATAATCATTTGTCGGCTGGGGAAATAACAAGAACCTAAATGTATGGGCACGTGTATTCGACAAATCATTCAACGTGGTGCGATTTCTTTTACTTTTGAGATCGTTGATTTATGGGTTTTATAAGAAGAGATTTAACTTTATTCCGAAAATAGAAAATTAACCAAAGTTCCTACAGATCTTGGTGTAGTTTAAACTTTTTTTTACTTTTAAACTGTAGGTAATAAGGAGAAATTTTAATAATTCACACACATAAAATTTTACGAGAAAAAAATGAGGAATCGTTTTTAAGATTCAATTATTTCTATTGTTTCAGATGGAATTTATAACTTTCAAATTACTGGCTGTAAAATTTTACGACGCTTCCTTCCTTTGCCCGAGGTAAGTTTCGTGCTACCAACCATACACATTAAAATTATTCGGATTGGATCTTTCGCTTTAACTTCGATGATCATGCTGCTGAATGTGAAGTAAACCGTATAGTTAAATAGATAAAAAATCATTTTGAAGTCAGATTCAGAAACGTATCAGCAATGCACTCAAGTTGCTCATCAACTTCATTTTAGCTGGCGCACTCATTGCACCAATCCCCTTAACGATCCCCGAGTAGCTGTTCTCCATTGAAACAACCAAACTGCATTTATAAACAATTACCCAAAGCATTTAAAAGTCGCATTTAAACGCGCAAGTCCGGCTCAAACCGCTGCAAAGCACACACACAGCCAAAGAGACAAAACAATGAAGTTGTATCGGTCTAAGAGAAGTCGGGAGACTTAATTTTCTCGTTTCGCTGATGACTCGCAAAACTGCTCGGCCTCGAAAAAAAATAGAAGGAGGAGTATAAAACGCATAAGTAAAAAAAAAAAAAAAAAAAAAAAAAAAAGAAAGGAAAGTGGAGGCCAAAGTCGTATAAAAGTAGTTTGGAGGTAAGTCCATCAGTCGGGGCGCGTATCCACTGACATAATGTGGGCCGTTAAAGAGGTCCGCGTTCTGCATACTAAGCCCTCGGCCTCTCATTACGAACTCGTAAAGCTACGTGCGTGCACCAGCAGACTCCTTTTAATTTTTATTATTCCTCCTTCGGCTCCGCTCGGTCGTCGGTCGTCTAAGAGAGAGGAATAAACGGAAGAAGAGGTTAAGACTCGAAGCAGAGGAGGAGGACGGGAGGACCAAGGTACAAAACCAGTTTGGCTGCCGGCGTAACCGCTCTCGGTTCCCACGTGGTCCACCTGCAGCCAGCAGCGGCGTGCATTCGCAGGAATTCGACTCGTCGTGCGGTGTATTACCGGGCCGAGCCGATAATACTCCTACTACTGGTAGCTACCGGTAATTGGTTCATTAGGCTATCATTGGGAGCGCGCCATTCGCGTATCGGCGCCGACCGATCGACCGCGCCGAGACGTCTTAACCCTTTGCTCCGCTAGAGTGGCGCCTGCGCTTACTTTCGTTATTGCACTCCCTTATTGCGAAAAAATCCATATCTTTTGGTCTAGCTGACCCCCCAATCTGCCTGCACTCCGACTTGGTCTTTTAATTAAAATCTCATAAAAAAAAGTACCTGCATGCTGTTATTTGAAAAAGGCATGATTCATCGTCCAGATGATGATACTGCATCGGCGAGCAACCCCGACGTGTTTTTTTTCTTCCCCTCTCAACTCCTTTTCTTTCCTTTCAAACTCACCGGATGTTAAAGGATAAAAGGAATAAATTAGAATACTAAAGTCGAAAAATAATCCCCATACCGCGAGTTATCATCCGAAATCGAGCAACCGTTTTCCATACTGCACATCCTCCCCCGACATTCGATACAAAAAAAAAGGGAAGAAACAAGAATGAAGGTAGAAGAAAAAAGCGAAGCAACAATGCCTAGTGCATCGAGCAAGAGGGATGCAGTTCGCCAGCTGACGATGCATTATAAAGGTGGTACAACTAGTCGAATAAACAGCTGCAGGAAGGAAGGAAGGAAGGAAGGAGTAGGTGTGCACCAGCAAAGCAGCGTGGCACTGGCAGCGAGCCGGCCAAGGTATGAAAGTCAACTGCGGCGCACGATTTCTAATTTAGTCCTTATAATTATATAATCTCGAGGCACTAAACTACCTAACTGCAGCTTAGGCCTGTTTACGGTCACGTACCTTCCTTTCCGGGGCGATGGATCCAGGCTTAGTGGTTGTTACCGGTAATTGCTAATTTCCACGTACCTGTTTTTTCTACATCCAGATTGGCCTGGACATATGTTAGATTGGAACCAGTCCAAAGATGCATCGGAACTTTAGCAAGGACTCTTCAGGGAAAAACGTCTGCTCGAAGTACCTTTTTTTTTTTTTTATTAGAAAATAATGAGTAGTTTTGTTAAGTGCCCCTCTACCGCTTACGCAGCGGATAATCGCGAGGCTCTATGGGAACCATCGCGTAGGTATACGTTTACAACTGACTCCCTTGACCGTGACTACTTACCGATGTGAAGTAAATAATTTTTCGAGATAGTAAAAAACAGGAAGCATCATTTATGCTCTATTCACGACCGTGGTGGTTAATGCCAAAAAACCTCATAAACGAACATTCGAACGAGATATTTTACGTTCGTTTATTACAATTTTTATTGTTTCCATGTTACTTCTGGCCAGTTAAAAAGCTTCCTTCAACAGTAATAATAACCATACTCAAGTCAATAAGCAGCGACCCTCGATTCTGATTTTAGTATTCCATTTATTGAATATTTTCAAGCTCGCTTTGTACACAGCTCAAACAAAGTCCTATAAATTAAGATTTTTTATTTAATTTAAAAAAAGTTAGATGCTCGTCTTTGAAATCCAACATCGTGGTGCACGCACTGAGAATATGTTAGCGTTCAATCTATTGCATAAAATATTTCTCCCCTGCTCGATCGCAATTATATCATAATAATAATTATAATGAAATTTCCCAACGCACGTAACCGGTGAGTAAAAATTGTCAGAGAAGGCTAAGAAAAATAGACATTTGAATATACAGTCGATATATGGAATTTATTAATATGCGCGCACGTAGGCGTACGCTAGAAGTCCTGAGTGGCAAGGCAAAGGCGCGCACACGTGATTCAATTCAAGTTGTTACGACGGTGAGCGCGCCGCGGCCTCGCAAGAGTACTGCTGTATTATAATGCATATTTATATTCACGCCAAAAGTCACGATCCTGTCGAGCGACTCGAGCGGTTGTGATATACCCATTGCATCACACTCGCGTAACTTCGTGATAATACCGCAATTATTGACGCGTGAATATGAATTGTGGATATGGATATATTGCCAGTAGAACTTCTGACTCACGTTAGGTACCATCTTTTTTTCAATAGGGCATGTATTAAGGTACTTTGAGAAAAATAGAGGATTCTCAGAATGCAACGCCTACATTGTCAAGTGGAAACAAGAGCTAGGAGTCATCAAATTTTTATGGGTTTTTTTAACGACTCGCACTTGACACTATAGCACCCAAATTACTCGACGACCTTTTTTACTTTCCAATCTTGCGTGGAGAAAAATATACAAGGCCATTGAACTGAAAAACTCAACGGCATTGTACAACTTGTCCCATCTTTTTCTCAATCGAAAAGTACCCTAATACATGCTCCTATTGAAAAAATATTGATTTTATGTACCGTGGATAAACATTACGACGTATTACTCCCAGTGGCTCCGAAAAAAAAGAACTTTGGTTTTATCCCTACAAATTTCATCTTAATTTCTTTTAAACGAATATTTGACGCATGAATTTTAATATTTCTAATCTTTTAGAAGTTTAAGATAAGTTTGGTAAGATCAACCTATTCGAAGCGCAGAGCTGTAACTCTAAGATAGTTTCAAAATAAAGACACAGACATTGTATGAACATTAATTCTAAGGCTTTCACCATACAAATTTTCTATTTTGAAACATTTCTAATAAGAATGCGTGCATGAATGCTATTTGAAAACTCAAACGCGTAAATATTATGAAAATTTTTACGCCACTGAACATACAGTTTCTCGAGTAATAGAAACCAAAAATCTGTGCCAAAGTATGAATGGACAATGAAACTATAGCCACGCGAGTAAAGAAGATCGAAAAAAGTGCGGGGATTTACAATCCCTGCATCATGGGAAAAGTCAGCGGCACCGAAGAAAAATAAATCCCTTTACGAGGATCGCTTCGCAAATTCACAGGCTGTCACCAATTTTATAGCCAGATCTTTACACTCTTATGCAAAGCATCTAAGCATAAATACCACGGCTCTCGACGATTGCGTCGCCAAAGTTAGCTTTGGACATTAGCACGTGCGAAGTCCACCGGTGAGGTACGCATGCGAGCCGAGTTTATTACGGCCCCTATGCAATAAAAGTGTACACCTCCGAGGTTATGTGTTCATATGAGAATTTAAACGTGTTTTTCCTTCATCGACACGTCTCGTGCCGAATGCGTGCATAATACATGTTTTACAGTTATCGCAAATTCAAAGGTTATGCGTTTTTCGCGCTGGATTATTGCTGCCGGGTCGTAATGTAGCCTTTGCATGATCGAAGCGATTTCACCCACGCGAAAGACAGCGGGATATTTGTTTTCAATTTACGAAAGCGAAATGATTACTTTTAATTTCCCTCAAATGGTATTTAAATCTTATTCTTCATTTCAACCGTATGAATCAACAGTCGTGAATTAAGTACCAACATTTTTCTCACAGAATTGTATATGTATGTACGCGCGTGCTTCGGGGGTAAGGAGGTAACATAAAAAGCAAAAGGCGCAAGCAAAGGACTATTAAACAAAGTAAGGTAACACATAATTTTTCGCCGACTCTAATTGTTATATGTCCAAGCGGTCGTTGTGCCTTGGCGTCCGGTCAGATAAAGTCTGCAAACACAAAGTCCAAGGCGGGCGTGTTTGCCGCTCGGCGCTCGCGATACCGCGCGGAGCAGCAAAATCGACAAAGCCGTTAATCAAGCTCTGATGTTTCCGCTAATTTCTTTTCATTACAGCTGCTTTTTTTCAAACCCCGCGCCATTGTATACCGCGGGCAAAGGGCGCTTTTATTTAAATCGTTCGTCTTGTTCATTCGGCGATCGCATGATTCGTCCGCGTAAATAACAATTAAACGGTGGGTACGAGCCAACCCCTCTTATTCTTTACAGCGGGCTTGAGATTATCGTGATGCACATAAATCCTAATTACCCGCCCACGGTGCGCATAATTACCCGATAATTAGCGACGCCCGACTTATCGTCTCCCAGCCCGCGTCGCCGCGCGTCCTGCCTATTGTACGATTGCTGCTGCTGCTGCTGCTGCTGTGTATCTTTCTCTCTCTTCTTCCGCACGATTTCTTTTTCTGGTCCGCTTGTGCTAAACAATTGCTGGACGACTATTGTCAGCGAATAACAATTTCTACATTTTTTTAAACTGTTTGAATGATTTGACTTTTTTTTTCGTTTCCCTTTTACTTCCTTCTACGCATCAATATATTGTATGAATGAAAAAACTTTTAGTAGTTTTTAATAAGTGCATCCTGAGTTTTGAAATAACGGTCAGTTTACTCACCGAGGCGTTTTGGGTTCGTCGAAGTTGTAAAAATTTCGTTCCTGCTGCAGAATAGTGAAGAGGCCCTCTAATTCTGTAAGTTGCTCATTTCTCGCTACGCTGATTTCCTTCAAGATCTGAAATTAGAAGTCAGAGAGTTATCGTTAAGAAAAATTGTCTTATCCTATTATCGAAAAAAAAGTTTGCTTGTCAAATAAAATAAAGAGAAGAGAAAAATAATGGAAGTAAGAAGAGTCTGAATTTGCATTTGGGTCAGGCTAGAAGAGTAGAAAAAAATCCGCAAAGCTAGCTCTTAATGTTTCCGGTTAGGAGCTTTGGTTTGCAATAGCCGAGCATAACGCATAAGCGCGAGGCCTGCACACGCGTGACGAGCGATTTCACGCCAAGGTTTAATGGGGCCTTTTCTCGAGCTGCATGCATACAACACGCGGGCGTTGTTTATGTCACTGCTGTAGGAAACGCGCACACAACTTCTCTTTCCCTTTTTTACTTTTCCAGAGCCGTGCAGATCGAAGCGCGCGAGAGGTTACGGCTCGGTTCGTCATCCGGTTTATAAGGACCCTTTGACTTTCGACTTTATTCGTGCGCGTGCTTTATTGTTATAACAATATTCAAATACTGCGGGCATTGTGCTGCTCCACGGGATTATTTATCTTACGAGCGCGTTGAGTTTTCGCTTTGCCAACTTTTTACTTGAGATTAGGTTGCTCCTATTATTCACTGGTTTTTTGAGCACTGATAATATTTTCTGCTAGGCTTGGCAAAAATCATGTTAATTGAAGCCTAATCAAAGTATTTTAACGGTACACTTCTTTATACAAAACAATTTCGATTCAAAATTTATTATTTTGTAATCCTTTTAGGATTGATTTTTTTTAGACAAAATCAGATTATACCGACTAATTATAAGTGATGTCTTGAGGCCACGTATCAATAAGTCACTTATCAAATAAATTATTTTAAAAAGCACTCAACCACTATTTTTTTAAATAAATAATACTGAGCATAATCACCAAAAACTGAAATTAGTTCATTCGTAAGCTCAAAGCTATTTTGCTTCGCGGTTTTTAATATTTTTTCGCAATATACCTCTAAACTTATTCCTCTCTTCACGAGCACACACAGAATGATCGATACCGCAAAATAATAATAATTTTTTTTTTTTTTTTTGCGAAGAGCCAGACTCTCCGAAGCCCGAAAGTAAAATAGGGGATTGAAAGGGTGAACGATGGCATGCGCGGATATCAGTAGCTGAAAAATGCAAAAAAGCCCATAAGAGGAGGGTTTATCAGGGACGAGCTAATACATCCTCCCGTGCGCGGGGGCCCATCAAAAATAAAATCGGTTTTCCGATAAACGGTTATTTGGCCTCCCCAACACAAGTGGTTAGCTGACTAGAGCGGTTTTCGTGTGTAATATTATCGAGACTCCGGCTACGGGAGAAGAAGAAGGAGCAGGCGAGAAAGATAGGAAGGAGGGAAGGAGGAAAAAAAAGAGGCATGTTTTATGAGAAGAGAGGGATGGATGGTGCACCACAATATATTCCAGCGGCGTGATTACAATATGCCGGGTCTCGAGTGGCCAATATCAACCGAGTGCACTCGACTAAGCCAATGCTAATAATCTCCCATTGTTGGGCCACCGATGCCGCTGGAAATATCACCGAATATCGCCCATTTTTTTTCCCCATAACATTTTTGCGTCGATCGTGTACCTGTCTGATGCCCCATCATCGCCCAGTACCTTCAAATTTTTCCAACAATGGCTTCCGGATTTTTCATTTTAGGTAGAGATGATGATTTTTTTTTTTTTTTTCATATCGTGCCCGCAGGATGATTGCAATCACCGGTATTTTTTATCCTTTGAGTATCATTTTTTATAAATATTCAGTATTTTGATATATGCAAAGATAAAAACTTCTATTTGCATTTTTTGATTTTTTTACTCGCTGTATGAGGGTAAATTTTAGAGAAATCCAAACTATGTTCCGCAAAGGCACTGTGATCATTGAAAAACCTTATTCATCTAAACTAGCACGAAATAGGGGACAAAGCAAATTTGTTTGTCCAGTGTCGCTTATGTGGTAAGCGTGTAATAGATATAATCACCGCAATTTTAATAAAAAAATACTTGTAGCCGTCACATAATAGGCTTTTTGCCCTTATACACGAAAGCGCGATTGCGGCCGACTTTCGCGCCTTTATCGTCCCACGTTTAAAAAGTGTACGAAATACTAGATTTCAAAACAATTACGTATTCTTTGGTTTCTTGTTCCCCCACGCGCAAGAATGCTAAGGCTGAGCTGAGACTTTGTATTGTCCAATCAAAAATTCGCGTGTGTTGCACACAGTATTATAGTTTAAATATTCATGAATATGGAAATTTTTCTAACTATACATCTACTTTCAAAAAAAAACAATATCATTTTTGTACATCACAAAAAACAAGAATGACTTACATCTGGACTAACATGATGCATAAAATTTAATTTATTTTCTGATTTTTGAAAAAAACTTCGAAAACTAAAACGTTAATCATTGTAAACTCTGAACTATGAAATCTGGTCAGATTTTAAAGCGCGATAAATTAAATTATGCACAATTTTTCCCAAGTAAATTTAGCCCCCAGCAAATTGCAGCCATGCGTACTATAAAAAATAAAAGTATGCAAATGATATCGTAAGAAAGAAAAACTACGCGATATCACAATCTCTAGGAGCAAAAAAGAAAGAAAAAAAAGGTTGCTGCAGCACAAAGGAATCCGTCCTTCATCACGCAGCGCGGCCTCCAGTGTAACATAAAAGATCTCGCGTGCATGCGCTCACGTCCCTTTTAATCAGTCATTTAAATTTAAAGGCTAATGAGGATTATAAATAATGCAAGCCTGGGCCACAAGAGCGTAGAGCACTTTTATCGTATATAGAGCCGCGCCGATTTTCACGCACACATGACGCGGAGTCAAGAATGCAAGGCGTTATGCGGGCTCTCTATTCAGGATAATAATGATAATGATAATATAAAAAAAAAAAAAAAAAAAAAAAAAGGCATATCATGCGCCGCGGCTGTCGGACTAATTCTCATTGTCTAGGATACAAGATCAGATTGTATTGCTCAGTCTCATTTGAGTGGTATGACTGGAGGGCGCACGTGTGTGCGAATATTATTCAAGGAGGGACTTCCGCGGTCTCTTTGAGAGCTGCGGTGGCCGATTGTTGCTCGGTTGCGCGCGCTTTTACCGCAAGATGTATGCGCGCACGCCACGGCGCTGACCGTCGGGATTTGTGTCATACCTTCTGCACCGAGCGGCTGCAGTTAAGCGGCTTCTTTGCATTCCGCGATGACTAGCGTTTAAGTATTATGAGGCTCGCTTGCACGCGCGTTTTACGTGCGCAAACCAAGAGCTTTGCCCCATTGTCTGATGTATGCCAGTCTTTTACATCATGCGATAATTTAACTTTTTACAATATTATTTGTGATGATGACTGCATTTTGATTACAAGAACTATCTCTTTCAAAGATCAAACGTATATTACATTTCTATTTCAGTTTTATCTCTAAAAAAATATTAATTTATTTCAAGAAGATGTTTTGAAAATCTCTTTGATCAGTATCTTACGAAAGAAGTATATAATAATGTAAAATAAAAATCTGCGAAAATTTTATACATTATAAAGAAAGGCTTTTGAGAAGTATGCCGATTACAAAACAAAGCTTGATTTTTAAATTTCACTTACGTAAATTTTACTTAATTTACACTGATTCTACTTTCTTTACACAAAAACGTTGGTTTTTTTCCCATAATTGGTTTTCTTATTAGTTTTTCAAACAGCGTATTTATTATAAAAATTACCTACAAAACTAAGTTTAAAAAAATGATTTCCACTTAGAGTAAAAGTATTAAACGTATTTTTCGTAAAGCTATACATACTTTCTTAAGTGGGTAATTTCTCTATGGACCTATGCGTTTTCAATTTTGGATCTTTTCTTTAAAATATTTTGTTTCTGTTTGTATTGTAACAAATTAATTTGAAATAAAAATATGAGAAAAAGTAAAGAAGAAAAATTTTCTTTGCAGAAACAGATTGTAATCAAGTTAAGAATCAGAGAAAAAAAAGAAATTTTGATGTAAATTAAAAAACAGTACACATTATTTTATATGAACAAGCCCTTTAACCTCGAACGGAAAAAAATGATAAAAATTGTTTGCAAATTCAACAGAGAAAAAGAACAATGAAAAGGTGCGATAATAAGGGGGTAACAGTTTATAGGTATGTATTACAGGATACAGTGAGTATTAAAATGCATAAGCGATCGTTCGGAATGAAAATCCCACGTGTGCTTCGAGGTAGCCGTAGGTAAGGGCGCTCACGCGACTGTCGCAACACGCCGCAGCGGCAATTCTGACGGCTGTCAAGGTGGTAACTGACAGCGCATACGCGCACTCACGGCCAACGCAATTTTTAAGCCGTTTTTTTTATTCTTTACAGCGCGATTTCCACAGGCTATTTGTCTTTCGCGTTTATTGTATGCACGTGCACCTTTGCGCGGGGGTATTTATAGGCGGTTATAGATATAGCCTTTCTATCAGCCGTATAGCGCCTACCTTCCGTAATATCTCACACTTTTATGAGTGGTTCGCGCCAAATGTTGGCCAACATGATTATGCTAATGCTCGCGCTGTACCATACTCGCGATAATTATTGTACGTGTAGGCCATCGATCTTGGCGGTTTACAGCTTCTCCTTTTCTCCACCTCCGCCGATCTGGTATTTATCGCGCCCCATAAACGCAGGCTACACGCTGAAATGATTGCCTCGTACTTTATTGATACGGCCGGCCCTTTTATTTTTAATAGGTGTTAGAGAGCCTTTAATAACGATTATTCGATGACGAAATTTTTATTAAGTGCGCCAACGTAGCTGTAGGCGAGCCTTAAGCCCCCGGTCCGAGATTATAACGATCGAGTTCGGGTAATTGATTGGAAGCTGCTGCTGCTGTTCCCACTGGCTTGTGAAGCGATCAAATAAATCGACTCTGCTTTTTTTTTTTTTTTTTTTTTTTTTTTTTTTTCAAAGAATGTTTCAATCATAGTGTTCGAGAATGCGGAAATTTACGCTCTCGTTTTACACGGACAAAAAATCGGCTCGAAAAGATAATCATATTTTTTTTAGCCAACCTGGTAATTGGTTATTCTTTATTTTTTTTTCATTCTGAAAAACTGTTTTAAGCAGGTTACAAGAGAAAGATATTTGAAAAAAAATGCAACTAACTTATCGAATTTATTCGGTGACTACGTCTTCATTTATTTTTCTTAAAATTTTATTTAAAACCGTTTAAGCAGCAGCGAGGAAAAAAAATCCACATACAACCGTAAATTGAATACGATAAAATACATAATATCTTGAAAGATATTAAAGCTGTAGGAAGACGAGGCACGTTTAACCTTTTTTCATGTTTGTATAAAATTATGTAAACCGCGGAATTTATGTGACTCTTCATAAAATACGTAATTTAAGTGAGATTCTTTGTCCGGCGGCATATACACGAGCGGCCGTACAAAAGATACGGCGATTGTTAAAACGTGTACAAATTTCAAAAATGAACGTGTCAACAATCGCAATTTAGTGAATTTAAACGCGCGTTAACGCTCCCGCCCGTAAGATTGCGCCGGGCGGCATAAGCGTGATAAATTGGGCATTAGCTTCGCATGCACTCACAAAACGCGAAATAAAAAAAATTATATATATATATATATACGGTGCATGACCTGGGCTCTTAATAACCTCCGCGGCAGATTCGGTTGTTCGGCTCTTTTATCAAAATAATCCGACTAAAATGCCGAGTTATTTATTGGGCCGGCTCGTGGAAAAATAGTGAACTCCTATGCGGAGAGAGGATTACTCGATCTTCCAAAAATAGCCAGAAGAGTTGGAAGAACGGGAGGGACACGGCGATACACCTGCTAGGTTATAAGGGCCCCGGAGCTCAGGGCGATGCAGGTAACACCATACCTTTGGTATCTTGAATATCTACAACCCTCTTTGAGCCTTAGTCACGGTTCTTCTTCTTCTTCTTTTTATTTTCTCAACGTGTTACGTTCTTTCCTTTCTCTCTCTTTCTTGACCGCATGGCTAGATATCGGGAGGAATGTTTATGTGTCCTACGTCGAGATATTCTTAAATTTCAAATCGACCGCTACGTGTAAGTAAGAAGCAACCCGGCTCAACTCCTCTTTCCCGGTAAAACTCCATAACTTTCCCTCTTTATTGGACACCTGTCCCGAGGGATTTACAATAAGCCAACGTTTTATTCTTTGGAAAGCAGATGAAGGAAAAAAAAACGATTTTTTTTACCAGTCCACGGTTACACATGACGGGGGAACGAACTTTTAAGAATAGACCTGCTGCAGCCAGCGGTTTTTTTTTTTTTTTTTAGGAATCTTGTACTGTATGAAAATTTGTATTCCTCTCGAAAATTTCAGTTTTTTTCCTTTTAAAATCTGTGAGGTTTGTTCTTTTTTGAATAGACTAAAACATGATGAGAATTGAAAAATCCATCATTTATCATGAAGAGATGCAAGGCAAACTTGATCATCGCATGAATATTTGTGGGAAAAAGGGTAAAAAAGTCAGTGTCATTTCGATGAGGTTGGCCTCATTAAAAAAATTAAGATTCAGTACGCGCGCGCGACGCAAGAGAAAAGTGATGTTTGGCGTGATTTTGACGAATTGTTAGTCGGAACGCGCGCATCTTTTTCTCGGTGTCGCGGCATTCCGCTGCCGGGATTTTCTTTATTCGCTTTTTGTCTCTCTCTTTCTCTCTCTCTCTCTCTCGTTTTTCCCTCTTGCGGATTTAACATACTGATTTTGCATGCGGCCCGCGATGTTTTAGCAGCAGCAACAGCAGTCGCGTAAGTCGCGGAAGTTGGATCTTCCAAGTTGTTGCTTGTGCATTCGTGTACTTTGCGCGTATGGGGCGTGCAACGCGGATTCCTTGTCTGCACTCGGAGAAACTCTTATACACGAGTGGCATCGACAATCCGATTCGCTACCGGCTTTTTTCCATCTCTCCTTACTTTGCATTCGCGTGTTCGGTGTTTTATTTTCCTGTTCCAAGTTTCTTCTTCTTCTTACAGCTATCAGGGTGGTATTCGAATCTGCCCCTGTTGACTCAAACAGTTGACTGTGCCAAACAATTTAAGGCTTTTCTTGTAATCAAAATACACGTTTTGAGATTTTGATAGGTATCTTTTGATCTGATATACCGCTGTCCTTGTGACCCGTCGCAAGGATAATTTACATGGGAATGAGAGAGGAAGAATAAATACATGAGTGGAGTAAAAGATATCTCAGAACAGCGGAAAGCAATCATGAAAAGTTATTGGCCACTCGCGCGAATTTACCGTCCAAAATGATGTCAGTTGGGCTTTTATACTTACACCACTTGTAATACTCTAAGAATTTTATATGAGCGTTTTTACGCACCAAACTGTACAATGACGCATGCGTTCACTTAAAAAAAATTAGAAATAAATCGTGTAAGCAACTGTACTTTTTTTTACTTGTATGAACCGCAAAAGAAAAAAAAAAAAAGAAATTCGCGGTTCGAAATAAGAGTTCTCTCCCATTCCTTCGAAAATATAGGTAGGGATGGTAAGACGAAAGATCAAAGGGACCGCCTGGCAGTCGTCGCGAATCCTTTTTTGGAAGAAAAGTACTTCTCGCAATGGTGCTAGCGGCTGGCTGCGATAATGTGATATTGCCGGTGCGAGCAGAGAGCCTGAAAAACGAGAAGATAGACCGGTTTTCTAACGGTCAAGTCCTATCATTTTTTGGACACTCCTGGGCGCGGGTCGATCGCTTTGAGCCGAGAAGAAGAGGCAGGCGCCTTTGTAACCTTGAGAGCCAGTGCATTGACGCAGCTGCTTTCTCACATTCTTGATTCGTTTCTTCATTTTCTGGGACAGTACTGGGCTTTTGTGGTGGGTGCTGAGCCTAGACGAGTTTTTTACTTTGCCTGCTGCCACACGGAGGAGTGATTGCGGCTGACCAGCTGTTTGATCAATCTGTTTATTTTATTTTTTTTCTTTTCTCTTGCTTTTGAGAGAATACCGGTTTCTCGAGACAAATGCATGAGCCAATACATTATTCTTACTCAAAACCGACTTGATTTAACTTAATAATTATTCATTCCGTTTGATAAATGCAATCAATAAATAAAAATTGACAGCCTTTGAAAAATGAAAAAAAAACTTGTTATATTGACTGGTTTTTTCAAATACCTAAATGGTGTGTTTCACCAGTCAATAATTACAGATATACAGTATCAGGTCCGAACTTGGAACACTTGGATTGCAAGTAGCTTGCTCTCAGTGGCATAAAGTGTGTTTTAATTATTTTAATTTTTGAAAAAAAATGTTTTATCTAATTACATTTTTCAAAGATTTTTAATGTCAGAGGAAATTTTTTTATTAAAACTTACTTAAGATCGAGTGTACTCTACAGAGTTTAAATAACGAGTCATTTTAAATAATTAATGAATCAAATGTAGAGGTAGACCCTTACAATACAACTAATAAAGAAGTTAATTTATTTTTCTGAATCCTTTGAATAGTTCAAAATCCTGCTTGCCTCACAAAAAAGTAAAGATTAGCAGAGAAAATTGGATCGGAGAGTCTTCAGCTCGTAATTAAAGGCATTCTGTAAGTCATAACTTCGCAAATTGAGTTGTTTAGCGAGATTTAACGGGGCACGTCGGCCTTTTAATTGCGTAACAATTTAATAACCGCGACGACGAGAGGAGAAAATTAAAAGAACCGAAAGAATAACAGAAAAAGGGAGAGCAAATTGCAAAGAGTAAAGAAGAAGAAGAAGAAGAGGAGGAGAAGGAGAAAGAGAAAGAAAAAGAAAAGATACACAAGGCCTACAGCAGCAACCTGCTGGAAGAGAGTCGTGCGCGCAGCATACGTACAAGGAGTTATCGCACCTGTGCGCGCGACGTCTGGTGTACCTGCTGGGCCCGACTAGGCTCAGATAGGCATCTGAGAAAGACCAGACTGGTTCCTCTCCGACAAATCCCGCAGCGAACGCGCTCGAATGGAAAACGTTGGTTTTTCTTTGAAAGCGATCCTGCAATACAGATCGAGAAGGACAATTACAACCAGCGCGCGCGTATGAATCAACAGGTGCCAACTCCCCGAACCGACACTGCAATTTGGAGCAGCGAGGAGAGAGAGAGAAAAAAAAGGGGCACCGCGTACGTGTGGGTACACAGACGATCAAAGAGAAAGAGAGCTGCTCGTAAAGTATCGACAGCCACCCGACCTGCTAACCGTAATATCTGGGGATCTGCTGCTGCACCTGCCGAATGCACCGCGGAAAACGATGCCATTTCGCGGATGGTTGGGGAGCCGGAGACGATTAATCCATTTTCACCGGACTCGGCTGCACTCACTTTCATTGCTTTCGGGGAATGCAATTTACCTCCCCTCAGAGAGGGCTCTTTTTTTTTCTTTTTTTTTCCATGGGGTGATGCGCTGCGATTTTTATGGCTCTGTTACATCGACAGTTACCCGGAATTTTATGCCCAGGGTATACTTTGATCAATTTTAGGTTTTTATTGGGCTTGATGCGCGCACGCCGGGGCTAGCTGTTACACGTATGGGGCCGTTACGTTCCTCCTCGAGTCTTCGCTGAACAACCGAGCGGTAAATTTTATCCATCCCACCCTCCCTTTTTTTGCAGGAATTTTAAATGTCCCGCGCTCGCTCGCTGTCCCCAAGATTTATGTATGAGAAAGTTTCGATAGAATTTCATAAAAGTTTTTATTTTTCTTTTTTATTTCGCCGAGTCTTTTTATGGGCCTAATTAAAAATTAAATTATTTCGGTAACACAATACGAAAACAAACAAATATTAAAACCAATTTCTTTTTTTATACCTCAGTTGAATTAAAATCAAATATCTGTAAGTAATTGTCAATCGCAGATTACAATTCAGTTTTTTCTGCGAATGTATATAAATGAGACTTCAGGATCAGTATATCGGGTTGAATTGACTCGAATGTAAAGAGTTAGAAAAATTAATGAATTTACGAATTGAAAAAACCTTAAATTTTATTTTTTTCTTAAATTCTTAAAATTTTAGTCGGAATGCTCAAAATAAGAGATTTGGTTTAAAATAATGATCTTTTTGAAAACAAATTTTTAAGGTAAATTAAATTGATTGGAAACTATGATTGTTAAAAAAATAATACAATTAAAATTTAAATAAAATGAAAATTAGAAGAATTGTCGTTTTTTAACTTGACTAATTATCAATTTAAAAAAGTCTTTTTTAGTGTGTAGAACGAACAAACTTGTTTCCCTTCGTCGAGAAAATTTTTTAACTTAATATAGTTTCTTGAATTTCTTAAAACTTTCCACTTACAAGGAGAGGTCACACCCTCCGGGTCACCGATCTTGACGAAACTTTGGGGATCGTTTTCTTATACCAAACGATGAAGAAATTTACCAATCATTCCGTCTAATGGGCCTTTTATACCTAGTTCCTACATAGCTTATATCGTATTTTTAGCTCTTTTTGGGTTTTTTTGCGAATTTTCAAAAAATTCCTGTTCGAAGCCTATTGCACTTACAGAATTCTGCAACCCCGCATTTTCTTTATTTTTTTATGAATTTTTTAGAAAAAATATTTTTAGACATAATTTTGATAAGGCTGACGACGTACAGTTTAAGTTCATAAAACCAAAAAAACAGTAAAAAAATGCTTTTGATTACCTTAATTTTACATGGACTATTTCTTCAAAATTAGATTTAAAAATATTTTTTCTCAAAAGAAGATGAAAAAATAAAGAGAATGCGGGGTTGCAGAATTCTGTAAGTGCAATAGGCTTTGAGCAGGAATTTTTTGAAAATCAGCTTGTTTTGACACTTTTAACACTTTTGTGCGACTTTTGTGGTTATTTGTGCCAATTTTCAAAAAATTCTTGCTCAAAGCCTATTGCACTTACAGAATTCTGCAACCCCGCATTTTCTTTATTTTTTTATGAATTTTTTAGAAAAAATATTTTTAGACATAATTTTGATAAGGCTGACGACGTACAGTTTAAGTTCATAAAACCAAAAAAACAGTAAAAAAATGCTTTTGATTACCTTAATTTTACATGGACTATTTCTTCAAAATTAGATTTAAAAATATTTTTTCTCAAAAGAAGATGAAAAAATAAAGAGAATGCGGGGTTGCAGAATTTTGTAAGTGCAATAGGCTTCGAGCAGGAATTTTTTGAAAATTCGCAAAAAAACCCAAAAAGAGCTAAAAATACGATATAAGCTATGTAGGAACTAGGTATGAAAGGCCCATTAGACGGGATGATTGGTAGATTTCTTCATCTTTTGGTATAAGAAAACGATCCTCAAAATTTCGTCAAGATCGGTGACCCGGAGGGTGTGACCTCTCCTTGTTAGTTTACTAGCGTAAGTGCCTTTAGACTAATTCAACAAAAAAAAAAAAAATAAATAAATCACATTTTTCATACTCAAGAAGTCAAATCGACGGCCGATACGAAAAAGGGCACTTTGATGAAATTAGCGAAGTAAAAAGTAACAGCAAGGGGGTGCCGCGAATAAAATAAGCTGAAACGGCTGTTTTTAGCAATTTTGGCCAAAATTATCATGCCGCGTTAACAATAACAACAAAATAACAGGACGAGCTCCTCAAATGATGAGTTTACTCGTTAGCGGCGTAAAAAAAAATCCGAAAAAATTCGTAATCCAGCAGCGGAGTAAAAGATAACACGCTATCTTCTAGCGACGTAAAGAATAACACGAAATTTATACTGGCCACGTAAACTGTAACACGGAGCATGACCAACTGTGTGGTGCTTATTATTTATCGCTTCAGCCGCGTAAAAAAAATTCTGACAACTACGAGCTCAGCGACGATAAAAATAACACCAGCTGAGTAAAACTAATAAATATTGTACCAGCCGCGTAAAAAATAACACGAATGATTGAATCATTATTTCGACAAGTTGAGAGCTCTTGGGACAACTAAATCGCTAATTTCAAGGCTAGCGACGATAAAAGTAACACCAGAGGTGTAAAACCTCCAAAAACGAACCAGCCGCGTAAAAAATAACACGAATAATTATATCATTATTTCGGTAAGTTGAGAGCTCTTGGGACAACTAAATTGCTTATTTCAAGGCTAGCGACGATAAAAGTAACACCAGAGGTGTAAAATTAACAAAAAACGGACCAGCCGCGTAAAAAATAACACGAATAATTTTATCATTATTTCGGTAAGCTGAGAGCTCCTGGGACAACTAAATCAGATTCTTCAAGGCTAGCGACGATAAAAGTAACACCAGAGGTGTAAAACCTCCAAAAACGAACCAGCCGCGTAAAAAATAACACGAATGATTGAATCATTATTTCGATAAGTTGAGAGCTCTTGGGACAACTAAATCGCTAATTTCAAGGCTAGCGACGATAAAAGTAACACCAGAGGTGTAAAACCTCCAAAAAACAGACCAGCCACGTAAAAAATAACACGAATAATTTTATCATTATTTCGGTAAGCTGAGAGCTCCTGGGACAACTAAATCAGATTCTTCAAGGCTAGCGACGATAAAAGTAACACCAGAGGTGTAAAACCTCCAAAAACGAACCAGCCGCGTAAAAAATAACACGAATGATTGAATCATTATTTCGATAAGTTGAGAGCTCTTGGGACAACTAAATCGCTAATTTCAAGGCAAGCGACGATAAAAGTAACACCAGAGGTGTAAAACCTCCAAAAACGAACCAGCCGCGTAAAAAATAACACGAATGATTGAATCATTATTTCGATAAGTTGAGAGCTCTTGGGACAACTAAATCGCTAATTTCAAGGCTAGCGACGATAAAAGTAACACCAGAGGTGTAAAACCTCCAAAAACGAACCAGCCGCGTTAAAAATAACACGAATAATTGTATCATTATTTCGGTAAGTTGAGAGCTCTTGGGACAACCAAATCGCTAATTTCAAGGCTAGCGACGATAAAAGTAACACCACCAGAGAAAAATCACCAAAAATCAGACCAGCCGCGTAAAAAATAACACGAATAATTGTATCATTATTTCGATAAGTTGAGAGCTCTTGGGACAACCAAATCGCTAATTTCAAGGCTAGCGACGATAAAAGTAACACCACCAGAGAAAAATCACCAAAAATCAGATCAGCCACGTTAAAAATAACACGAATAATTGTATCATTATTTCGGTAAGTTGAGAGCTCTTGGGACAACTAAATCGCTAATTGCAAGGCTAGCGACGATAAAAGTAACACCACCAGAGAAAAATCACCAAAAATCAGACCAGCCACGTTAAAAATAACACGAATAATTGTATCATTATTTCGGTAAGTTGAGAGCTCTTGGGACAACTAAATCGCTAATTTCAAGGCTAGCGACGATAAAATTAGCCCCAACTGTGTAAAATCTGCAGAAATTACTTTAATTGCAAGGTAGCAATTTGGTTGATTCATAAGCGGTTAAGTCATAAGATGAATGATGAAACTATACGTGTTATTTTTTACGCTCGTTTTTACGCGTCTGACGTGGTTAATGCTATAGTTTTACATGGGTCGGTTTACTTTTATCGTCGCTAGCCTTGAAATTAGCGATTTAGTTGTCCCAAGAGCTCTCAACTTACCGAAATAATGATATAATTATTCGTGTTATTTTTTACGCGGCTGGTCCGTTTTTTGGAGGTTTTACACCTCTGGTGTTACTTTTATCGTCGCTAGCCTTGAAATTAGCGATTTAGTTGTCCCAAGAGCTCTCAACTTACCGAAATAATGATATAATTATTCGTGTTATTTTTTACGCGGCTGGTCCGTTTTTTGGAGGTTTTACACCTCTGGTGTTACTTTTATCGTTGCTAGCCTTGAAATTAGCGATTGAGTTGTCCCAAGAGCTCTCAACTTACCGAAATAATGATACAATTATTCGTGTTATTTTTTACGCGGCTGGTTCGTTTTTGGAGGTTTTACACCTCTGGTGTTACTTTTATCGTCACTAGCCTTGAAATTAGCGATTTAGTTGTCCCAAGAGCTCTCAACTTATCGAAATAATGATTCAATCATTCGTGTTATTTTTTACGCGGCTGGTTCGTTTTTGGAGGTTTTACACCTCTGGTGTTACTTTTATCGTCGCTAGCCTTGAAGGATCTGATTTAGTTGTCCCAGGAGCTCTCAGCTTACCGAAATAATGATACAATTATTCGTGTTATTTTTTACGCGGCTGGTCCGTTTTTTGTTAATTTTACACCTCTGGTGTTACTTTTATCGTCGCTAGCCTTGAAATAAGCAATTTAGTTGTCCCAAGAGCTCTCAACTTACCGAAATAATGATATAATTATTCGTGTTATTTTTTACGCGGCTGGTTCGTTTTTGGAGGTTTTACACCTCTGGTGTTACTTTTATCGTCGCTAGCCTTGAAATTAGCGATTTAGTTGTCCCAAGAGCTCTCAACTTATCGAAATAATGATTCAATCATTCGTGTTATTTTTTACGCGGCTGGTTCGTTTTTGGAGGTTTTACACCTCTGGTGTTACTTTTATCGTCGCTAGCCTTGAAGAATCTGATTTAGTTGTCCCAGGAGCTCTCAGCTTACCGAAATAATGATAAAATTATTCGTGTTATTTTTTACGTGGCTGGTCTGTTTTTTGGAGGTTTTACACCTCTGGTGTTACTTTTATCGTTGCTAGCCTTGAAATTAGCGATTGAGTTGTCCCAAGAGCTCTCAACTTACCAAAATAATGATACAATTATTCGTGTTATTTTTTACGCGGCTGGTTCGTTTTTGGAGGTTTTACACCTCTGGTGTTACTTTTATCGTCGCTAGCCTTGAAGAATCTGATTTAGTTGTCCCAGGAGCTCTCAGCTTACCGAAATAATGATACAATTATTCGTGTTATTTTTTACGCGGCTGGTCCGTTTTTTGTTAATTTTACACCTCTGGTGTTACTTTTATCGTCGCTAGCCTTGAAATAAGCAATTTAGTTGTCCCAAGAGCTCTCAACTTACCGAAATAATGATTTAATTATTCGTGTTATTTTTTACGCGGCTGGTTCGTTTTTGGAGGTTTTACACCTCTGGTGTTACTTTTATCGTCGCTAGCCTTGAAATTAGCGATTTAGTTGTCCCAAGAGCTCTCAACTTATCGAAATAATGATTCAATCATTCGTGTTATTTTTTACGCGGCTGGTACAATATTTATTAGTTTTACTCAGCTGGTGTATTTTTTATCGTCGCTGAGCTCGTAGTTGTCAGAATTTTTTTTACGCGGCTGAAGCGATAAATAATAAGCACCACACAGTTGGTCATGCTCCGTGTTACAGTTTACGTGGCCAGTATAAATTTGGTGTTATTCTTTACGTAGCTAGAAGATAGCGTGTTATCTTTTACTCCGCTGCTGGATTACGAATTTTATCGGATTTTTTTTAACGCCGCTAACGAGTAAACTCATTATTTGAGGAGCTCGTCCTGTTATTTTGTTGTTATTGTTAACGCGGCATGATAATTTTGGCCAAAATTGCTAAAAACAGCCGTTTCAGCTTATTTTATTCGCGGCACCCCCTTGCTGTTACTTTTTACTTCGCTAATTTCATCAAAGTGCCCTTTTTCGTATCGGCCGTCGAAATAAGAATAAAGTTTAAATAAAGAATATCTACTCGAAAAAAAAAGTTTTTCTATCTATCTATTTAAAATCATCTATTGTTTCTAGTACAGCAATTAATCAGGTTTCGGTATTTTCAAACGCCCTTAATCGCTCCGGTTTTTTTTTTTCACGACAGATAGCAGACTCTCATACTTTTTCATCAACCGAATAAGCTATTAGGCAAATTGTTGGACTAAGATGTAGTGAATGCGTTATCAATCACTGTCGCCGATTAGTCCCGTAATCCGGCTGCCAATAATCGTTAGCGTGCATGGGGTCAGCGAATTGAAAGCTATAACGTATCGCTCCTTGAATAGCTGTACTACTCTTGTAATCAATGTGATTTACAGATTAGTGCGAACAATTAATACTGCTACTATACTTAATCACTTTCAATATGCTACTAGGTATTTACATTTTTTTTTTTTATTGTCGATTAACAAATTCTATAAAGATACAAAATTAAATATATGTAACATTTGTTTCAATTAGAAACCTATTAGAAATAATTATTTTAAAAAATGTGAACTATATCATGCTGAATAAAAATTAAAGAACGAAAAGCTCCTTGGTTCTTTCGATCGTTTGTTTTGAAAAACCATGAGATTAAAACATAAGTTAACTTAATTTAAAAATTGAAACTTTTTAAAATAAGTAAATTTACTACAGCTGAAATGGGTAATACGCACAATGCAGGTGACGAGGGAAACTCAAGAGCATTAAAAAATTAAAACACTCGGCAAAGTGAAGCTGAGGTTTACATGTACCAGAGAGACAATTCTCGTGGCTTTTCACGCATATTTGCATATTACGCACGCACGCGCGTGCCCGACGATGCTCGTATCCTTCATTTCCTGCGTTTAACGACACGAATATGTACTCGTCAAATTACTCGCGGTGGGCACATGCAGTGTCCGTACAGTACGCCCGTATACCTATACACATGCTTCGTTCTCCTCGTTCTCAACAGCCCTTTAAGCACTTAATTTTAGCTAATCGAGCGGAAATCTTCGACCCCGCGAGGTCAGTGACCTTTTTTGTGGATCAAGTTTTGAAACTAAAAAAATTTGAAAGGTATAAAAAAAAATTCAGCCGAGTCGTTTAAAAAAAAAAAGATTGTTTTTTTCCTACCTAATGCATGATTACAAATAAGAATTATCCAAATAACGGTTTACTTGCACAGTCATGATTTTTTATTAATGCAATGGTAATAGAGATGGATAATCCTAAAGCGTGTGGAACACATATTAAAATTTTTTTCTTGTTTTTATTACAGTGTACAGCTGATGGCTCTGGAAGGGATTGCGAACGATGGGGTGAGTTACTCTTACGTCGATGGCTGTAGGTGTCGCCAGCGTGCAGGGGAAGATGCTGTAAAAAATCTATGGGGGTTGAAAAAACTTGGTCGGTAATGGTGAGATTGCAGATTTTATACTAAGGTACAGCAGCATTAAATGTTATGAGATTTATTTTAGAATTTTCACTATCAACTTTTTTCAAATTTTAGTTGTATTAAAATATTTGAACAGTAAAATTATTTGATTTTGTTTGTTTTTTTATTTATTTATTTTTTCACAGTGAAAAATTGTGAAAAATTTTCCATTAAGTATGAAAACTTTTTATTCATGCACCAAAAGAATAATTGAGGAACTGTTTGAATCAAATATGCATGTGCTTAGAAAAAAACCAAAACAAAAGAAAAGCCCAAAAAAAATGGTCAATCAAAGGAGAAAATCTGTACAAGTTAATTTTTTTGAAGTAAGAAAAAAAGCTAACGTTGAGAGTCCAAGGCCAATACCGAGGTCCGAGGACGACAGTAAAGTGTAAAGTGTAAACACAGGATTAGATATCAGTGACAAGAGGACCAATGGTGCCATCTATCAAATCTGGAGAATTCGCACTTGGCTCAAGCCACGGGGTGTTCTCTATCGTACCGACGTCTGTCGCAAGTAAGGCCAGATGGCGCAAGCCGACGACGGGAGCTTAGATAAGGGGTCGTCGGGACAGCGGGTAGGTATCCCTTTCCTCCCCTAAGACCGATCCACACGCACTTACACACGTAAGCACGTTTCGCACGCCCCACTCGCGGACTCGAAAGGAGAAGGAGGAGGTGGAGTAGGAGGAGAGGGGAAGTCTGGGCGGAGCGACTCGCGAAGAAGTGGGGTTGCGGTGGCGGCGGCGGTGGAGGCACTGCACTTTTCAGAGCGTTTTTCTTCAGGGCGGAGTTACACGGGTAAAAAAAAAAAAGGAAGAAGAAGGACCGCGGGGTGGAGCAGGCTCTACCCACACACAATAAAAATTCGCACGCGCCGTGCCAGACTCGCGAACCGACTTAGAGGGGGATGACGCCCCTCGGCCGGCTCGCGGCTCCGATCGCGCGCGGAATGCCACCAGCCGACAGTCTTCGGGGAGGGATGGGACCGTCGGGAGCAAGAGCGGCGTCTCTCCCGATGATAAGTCCTTACCGCCGACTGCGAACTTGTACTCGCTCGGAAGATTGACTCGGTTTTACTTATTCTCAAATCAGTGTTGCGATCTCCTTACGAGCCGTGGAGTTCACCCTCTACTCTCCATACGAACACTTTGAAAACGGGTTTAGCTCGAAACCCGCACCGGACAACCGCTGCTTCTGCAAAGGGGAGGTTCATTCGTAAAGTGCGCGCGTGTGTGTGTGCAAATGTGTTCCTGACAAAATACATACGTACGTATTCTTATTATTCCGACCTGCGGGACTACACTTTGTGCAGATTATGCTGATGATGATACCCAGCTGCAGACGCCTCAACCTCCACTGACCATCGGCGGCAAAGGCAGTTTTAATGTGAGTCTATATACTTTGCAGCTATGACTGTTTATTGTTTAAATTAACGAGAGCACGACATTAATGATAATAATGTGAGACGTGCTGATTTCGTAACTATGCGATGAAGATCGTCACGCGATCTAGGGCAAAACGTCGTTAGTTATACTACCACTTTATTCGAGTCATCATAACATTGATCGTGACATTGACTTTGGTTCGGCACAATTGACGACCGTGGCTACCCTTCTATGCAAATTTAATGCGCTTTGTTCCCACTATGATAGCACTTTCGATCCAACAGTTTGACACTCGATTTTATACTTCACAGTTTTGTTTTTCTCAAACTTTTTTTGTAAATAAACTTTCTTTTTTTTACTTTGTTAAAGTAATATTGTTAATTTTTTAATTTTAATTTTTATTAGATAAAACGATATACAGTAACGAAAAAACCGTATCAATTGTGTTACACAAATACACGAATCCATAAACGTTTGAAAATTTTCTAATAAATAAATTTTAAAATCTGTTTTGACAAACTAATTAAAACAAAGTTAAATTAAACAGTAATACGCAGCCATCGAAAAATAATTTAAAGTTAACAAACAATTCTCTTTCACAGACAAATAATATGTTCAAATGTCACATACAACTGCATGAATATAATGAGTTAAAAAATTTATCTATTTATTTCGATAACATAAGTATTACCGTAAATTTTTGAATGCACTTAGAAAAAGTTTCTCTTAATGAAATTAAATTTTTTTTTATAAGTTGCCTGAGCTTAAAAAAGATTCAGCGTGACAGTAGAAATTTTTAAAATATTACAAGTTTCTTTTAATATTTTAGTTATTTCTCCTTCTAAAATTTTGCAAAAAAAATTTTTCATCGATTTTAATGAAAATTTAAACATTGCATTTACGTCTTTTATAAAAAGTGTAAAATCTACTAATGATTTGTGTGAAAGTTATTTTAAACTAAAGTTTCATCATAATTTTTTCCAATGTATTTTAAAACTGTAATAAATATAAAAAACTTATTTTGTTAATAAAGAAATAAAATATTTAATTTAAAAAATTGAAAATGTTGATTTGAAGTGGCTGGAGTGGAAAAAAGGAATAAAACAATTAAATAAAATAAAAAAATTTAATGATAAACGGAAATTTTTTCTTTGATGGCTTTCAATGAATAAAAAATAAAATAAATAAACACCGGTTGAAATAACATTTGTTCAACAAATATATAGTTACAGGATAATTTTTATTCCTTAAGTTTGTTTTAATTTAGTTTCTGATTTAAAACATAAATCGTATCAATGGTTTGATAGTTTTTTAATACTTTGCAAAAATCATCAAAAAACTTTAAAATATTCGTTACAATTGAGGTAAAAACTATGAAAAAGTTAATAATTGATTTATAAAGTTTTTTTTTTTACATTAAAGCAGATGCTCAAAAAAACATTTTTTTACGAGATATTCAACACAAATAAATTCTAATAATAACAAAACTGTAAAAAAGGGAACAATTAACTATTCACTCTTACTTTATAAGATACATTAAAACAAATTTAAGCGAAGCTAAAAAATCATAATTCCCGATGTTAAAATTCAACGATGTGATTAAAAGTAAAATTTAAAAGGAGTTATCACAATTATTTTTCTTTAAAAATTTTTCATGGGGCATTTAAACTCTTCAGCAAGACCAAGAAAGCTATGATGACAGTAATTCTAGAATTATTAATTTGAACCTAAATCAATAAAAATTCATTATCTTTTTTTTTTTTTTTTTTTCGTTTAATTATTTTAATTTTCAAATTGTTTGTGTGAATCTAAAAAACTAAAAATTAAAAAAATCAAACTGAAAACTATCGCTCGGAGTTATCCATATATCTCAAAAAACCTCAACCCGAATCGAAAACGCAGAGATTTAGCAAAATCCACCCCCAAAATTTATCAAGTCAAAAAAAAAAAAGTTATGGATCTACTTAGCGGAAGAGGCTCGTGCTCGCTTCCCCTGCCGGATGGTGGGGAGGCGATCATCCCCTCTCGGGGAACCCCACCCCGTCGACGGGGCAACGACTCCCCACCATCGCGCCGGGGGTTGCACCGGGGTGGGGGGATCGAGGGGGATGAAACGAGGGGTGGCTCCCCGCTGGCGCTTATCGGTCGGTGGCGCCACCCAACGGCGGGCTCGGGAGGGTGGGTGGGATATCGCGCGCACGCCCGCACCGCGGAGGGTGGGGATCGCGTACGCCAGCCTGACGGCGGGGAGGCGCGCCGAGAGTGGGAGGTTGACTCGGCTCCGCGCCGGTGGCGGTGTATTGGAAGCGGAAGCCACACGACTCTGCACGCTCGGCGGTTCGCGATGCCGGCGCAGAACGTCGGAGAACCTCGCCGAGAGCGGACCGCTTCTCCAGCTCTCCTGCCTCTTGGCTCGAATTCGGACTTGCACTTATCAACCGGCTGCTCGAGATGGTCTACTATCACCCACCACCGGAACTAATCGTCGAGTCTGGCTGGCTGCTTTATCCGTGGACAACCATTGAGTACGAGTTGGCTTCTTTCCGCGAATCGCGTCCGCTTGTTTTTCAAAGTCCGCTGCAGCGGCTACTCTTCCTCCCTCGGCACGTAGGCCGCTGCTACCTTAAAAGTGCAACGATCTTTCTCGGAAAGAAGTCCTTCGCGTTCTCTCTCTCGGGCTTTCTCTTCAAGACGACGGAATACAGAAAGCAAAAAACAATGAGAGGAGAGGCGGAAGAAGATGACTAAAAAAAGCCAACAATGCACCTCGGTGGCGCCAATTCACCGGCAGCGGAAGTCTCCACGACGTGAAATCAAATTTTGAGAAACTCTTGTATTTCACTCCAGCCCGACAAATATTAGAGCGGGAAATCAAAGTGCGCGGAGTGATGTGAAAATTGATTTGAGTTTTAGTGAGGCACTGATTGATACAGTAAAACTCAATATTTAAAAAACTCTGAATAAATAGGTATTTCGGCTCCAATCGATGGGAAATCAGAGGTAAGCACAACAGATTTAAAAAAAAAAATCTTTTTTTTTTATTCAGTTTAATTGTACTCTCGAACGAAGGAAGGATGAAAAAAAAAAGAGAGAAGTTTTAAACTGTCGTCGGGACTTTGTAGTCGCGAGACACGATGTTGGACACAGTAATTATGTTACAGTACGGTTCGCGGGTAAACGATGTTGAATCGCGGCAAGAGCAAGCACACCTCTTGAGAGAAACACAGGAGACGGGTGATTGATGACGCTGATTATTTCGTGACTCGGTCCTTCTTTTCAATAGAATCTGTCATCGGGTTCATTATCATACGGCGCTGCTGGTGCTGCGCCGCTTTTTGTGTCTGCCCTCCTCCTGCGTGCGAAGATAAAAGAAAGAAAGAAAATAAAGGAATGAATGAATGAATAAAAGAGCTGATTATTCCTCCGGGTCCCTTATATATCTCCCGCAACGATCGAAAATTAGTCAGAGTTGAGACATCTTGTTGCTTCGAAAACACATTAGCCGAAGCGATATATATAAATCTGCTACCGGTATTAAATGCCCTTTTTTTTTATTGTGAGCTGTTATGAAAAAAAAATGCCCCTCAAAATAAACCGAGAACAATGTAAAAATTGAAGACAGGAAAAAGCACTTGTCTAACCGCAGCCAAGGTACACCCCAAAGGTATTGAAGCGAGATCTTTTTTATTTTCCCCGCCCTTTTATTTTTCTCCAAAGATGGGTAAAATAGAGCTCCTTTGGAGCGCGTGCCGGGTGGCTGCAAACAGGTTGTTGCACCGGGGATCGATCCTCATTGTGCAGCCCTCGAAGAAAGAATCTCGTTCTTCTTTACTCTCGAAAGAGCGTGAAAAGTTTTGGAAAAATCGCATTATCCCGCTTTTTTAGCCCGGGGGTCTTGTAATGGGACCGCTCCGGGGAGGATTAGAATTAGGGAACGTCAAAATAAATCCGAGACGCGGGGAGGTGTGAAAAGCCTTTTAAATACCTACTCGTCTTCCAGGCTCCATTGTTTGATGCCACGGGCCAACTTTTTGACTCGGCTCCTCCAGAGTCAAGTGCTTTTGTCTTCCTCTCTTGTTTGTCCCTCATCACCATCGCCGCACGAGGGTAATAAAGTAATTAGGAGAACTGCTCCTGCCGTTCGTTTTTTTTTTTTTTTTTTCAGGGCTGCTGCCTTTTGTTCGAGAAGCGTGCTGAGTACGAACGATTTAAAAACCGCGCGCGCCAGCAAGCGTGTTTTTGAGAGTTAATCTATTGAACACAATCGCTCCAATTTACACCTTGCCCGCCCGGTATTTAACACCTCGATCAATTTATTGGTTATTTTTATTAAATTTTAAACTTTTGTTTAATTTTTTGGTATTAAAAATTAGAGTTAACATCATTATTGATAAATGAAATAATCAAAGGGAACGTTAAGCTGTCGTATTTGGTCAGGTGCGCATAATTTGAAAAACACACAGTGCAGTCATAAAAATAGCTCAGAAGAATTTGGTAGGGCCCAGAGGTGACGTGAATGGAATAGCACGCGATCGAGTCGTTAAACTAGCTGAATAATATTTTAACGTCGACCGAGAAATTCTCGCCGCAGTCGCGGTCTGTCCATGCCGGCCGCTCGGTTCCTCCCTGAAATCCATACCCGTGAATTATTGCACGCTCTCGAGCTCCGCCTTTTTTTTTTTTTTTTTTTTTTTTTTTTTTTTTTTGCTCGCGATAGGAATCATTTTTTGGAAGAACTTTTATTTTCGAGCGATGCGAGCGCGGAATAAGTCGCTCTCGTCGCAGCCCGACGGTAAACCGAATTCGCACGCTCATGAAAACTTTATTTGTATCAAGATCTTAAACTTCAGAGTTTTTTTATAATTTTTTTCTACGGATATATCTTTATAAAAGTCTGATTTTATTCGTACTCAAAAAATAAGTTGTTTCAAATTTCGATAGGTCGAAAGTCAAAGTACGCGGTAAAAAAGAGAAAAGTACTCACACACAACAATGAAGTTTTTAAAGTATTGAAATGAAGTTTTTAAAGTATTAAAAATTCACAGTGGTGAAAATACACAAGAAAATGAAAAAAAAAAAAAAAAACCAATTACCCCCGAGCACTGCGCGGAATAAACGAAAAACATGCATAATTTACGAAGGCTTCGGGTAGCTGTGTAAATAAAGTAGCCGTAGCCGGCATTAAATCAATAATGTAAAATTTCTCTCAATTGAGTCAAATTATAAGCCTTTCAAAACTTACAATCAATTTTAATATTGAATCGGCCCCTGCAGCCTCGTTCGTAAATAACATTTATTAAAGGTCCTCTCTTTTTTTTTTCTTCTTCTTCTTCTTCGTTTTTATCCAAAACTCACCGGGGCAAGTTGGTCTTATGATTCATAAGGCAGCAGCCAAAAAGAGATTAAATAAAAAAAAAGATAATAATAAATAAATAAGAGAGAGAGAGAGAGAGAGAGAGAGAGAGAGAGAGAAATCCTCTCGTATGTCAGGCAAAGTGGAGGGAAGGAATAAATACCGCCCCTCCTCAAGAAGTTCCCACGAGCGGCGGTGGCTCGGTGCATTTGTAACATTGGTTTATCGATAAATTACAGTTGCCGCCGCTGGTGGAGATGGTGGTGGAGGAGGAGGAGGCGCCTACAAAAAGGAAAAACTCGGAGTCTCGCGTGCTGCGATGCTGCGATGCCGGTATAAATTTGAAAAGTCGACGTCATCGCGTAGGCGGGAGGCCGGGCCGCTTGTTCGTAATAACGCTGAGGTATGGGCCTTTTCGAGGGGTCCAACTGTAGGAGGAATTTGTGGCTGGCTCGTTTAAAAGGCAGGCGCGCGTCAAATTATCCCCCCGGCACAATGCGACTCGTTGATTGATATCTTCAGTCGTCTTACCCCTACCCTTTTCGTGATGCTCGAAGTACCAGAGAAAAAAATGCTCCGAGCTCTATCCCTCGACAACCACCACTTACCTACCAGTCTCAAAGCCCGACTCCCGAGCTATCTTTACTGCCCCTTTTTTCGGGACCGGTTCAAGCGCCAAGGCCATGGCCAACAACTTTTCTCAACCTCCTCCTCCCCCGAGTATCTTTTTTCTTCTTTTCTTTTATCTTCAGTCCTCGTTTTCTTCTTCTTTTCAACCCTTCCACTTGATTTATCCCCGCATCCCTTGCTCTCTCTTGACATCCGATTACAGGATTGCGCCAACTATCTGGTCAATAACTTTGTCAAAGCCAAATCTTTTTTAATTAAATACACGAAAAATGGAAGAAAATCGCAGCGGTATTCAACAAACTCCAATCCACATGTTTTTACGAGGGGGAAACAAAAACACTTCCTCCGGTTGTTTCCGTAACGAATTACTCCAAACACTCGATCGGATCTCTTTTTTTTTTTTTTTTTTTTTTTATCCATTTTTCATTTCGCGAGTATTTTTGTTGGCTCACTGCTGCAGGAGGAGGAACAAAACGTTCGGACCCGTTGAAAATTGCATCGCTCCGAGGGCCAATATAAGCTTTGATACGAGCGCAGCATCGATGAGTTATACGATTCTGCTCCAGGTACCAAATCTATCGAAAAACTGTTTTGCTTTTTCAATGTCGACACCCTCCGTTTTTTTTTCATTCTTCCTTTATTCATTTTCATGTGAATTTCTGCTGAATTGAGCAGCCTCTCTCGTCGTATCGATATTGCAGCCGACTAGTCGAACGACGAACGACCGGAAGTTATTTTTCTGCTCCAGCGTGGTGATTTTTTTCCCTTTCTCTATCTCTCCACGCAATAATTGAAGCTCTCCTCTTTTTTTTTTTTTTTTTTTTCTTTTTTCGGATTTCATTCACGGGAGGCCGGGTAACGAGGTTAGAGGGGCCACCCAATTCCCCGATAGACAAGTTCAGCCGATGGGCTTTGACACTGTTTTCCAGCAGTGAACTCGCTGGCTTTTTATTCAACGAGTATAGTATAGCAGCTGATACCGAAGGATAAAATGAAACCATAAAGGAAAAGGAGGCTATAATGAGCGATGATTCGAGGGTTGTGCTTCTGAATAAAACGGGATAATTTGGAGCTTAACAGCCAGTAAAAATAATTACCTGAATTATATCTGGCGGTGAGCCCGCAGATAGGCCAGTTAAATGAAAAATTTAAATCGCTTAATTATATGAAAAAGGCCGTACAACGATTCCCAAGATGGATAAAAAGAAGAGGAAGGCGAGGGTAAAAAGATACGAAAAACAAGGGGATTATTCAGCGGCTTAACGAAGCAGCGTCAGTTTTATCGGTCAGATCGAAAAAAAGAGAGAGAGAGAGAGGATAATAAAAAGGCTGGTTGAGCAGGGCACAGGTGTGAGCACAGCGGCGAGTATAGCTATATCGATCTATTCCACACCCCTCGTCATCGAGTTAGCACATGCGAGGACAGTGAGACGAAAGGGGGATGCGTGGAAGCAAAAGAAGAAGAAAGTTTTTAAGGCCCCGAGCGAGCGAGACGTATAAATATTGTTTATAAATAAGGCCGTCCCGTTCCAAAGCGCGGACTCAATTTATGGGAATTTTATGAAAATCCCAAAGGGTTGCTACCACTGCGCGCTAAATAAGAAGAAGAAGAAGAAGGAAGACCGTTGATGCCTCAAAGCTTATAAATGTTTCTTTTGAAATCCCATTTACCAGGCCAAGCTGGCCGAGAGCGCGCGATAAATAATACAAGCCCAACTGAGAATTTCGGTAATTTGTTCTCTCTTCTCGCTCTCTTCTCCTTTTAAATTATCAAAGGCGAACCGGAGGATTTAAAAGAACTCTCCCGAGTGACAAATGGTGCACGGTGCGGGTGTTGCGTAACGCCAACAATAATTATTAACTTTTTTTCTTTACTTACTACGTACGATCGTGAGAAAGTTCCTAATGCCGGAGCGTCGATTAAATGTGACATGAACTCGGAGAGGAGGAGTAAGTAAATTCTCGCGAATATCATTCGTTCGAGTCTGAGAGGAATATTAATGCGGGGATCTTCGGGGGTCCATGCGGAATAACAATAACAAGAGCATAAAAGAGGGGTCAAAAGGCGGAAGAATAAGAGCGATGTGGAATGTATACTCGGAAGCCATTAGGGTGCCATTATAATATATGATAAAATGTTATATATTACCGGAGTCTCTCGCGTGCATAGATTCACCCTTTTCTTTTTCTTTTTGTGTGTCTTCGCTCTTCGCTGTACCTGGCGCAGTGTCATGGAAATTTTCTAGCTTGTTTGCTAATGTACCTTCCTCTCTTTATTATCATACCCGGGCGATGATTTTTAAACCCGGAGAGCCACAAGTGGGTGTCTAAAATAGTTTTTAACGACGCGTTGGTCCGACTCCTGCGTGTGCGTACGCAAGGGCTAATGGGGTTTTACGGCCTCGTTTTTAGCCCGACCGGCTTCGGGAGAACGATGATTGGGGGTTTTTTCCTTTTCCTCCTCCTCCTTCTCCCGGACCCTGACGTTCGAGATTTATTTAGGTGATTTCATTTCGAGATTTTATTCGTTCGATGTTTTTTTTCTTCCTCCTCTCGCTTCTCTTGAATTATACGATGAAAAAGCAAGTGGAAAAGTAAGGGTGTCAGGTGTAGGTTATTCCGACCAGGCCAGCTCGATCCATCAAGGATATTATTTTGCGGCGACAATTAATTAAAACCAAAGTGATCAAAGTCGGTGCGTTGCATCATCAGCGTCATTGTGTGTCCTCCTACTCTCCTAATGACACTTTCTTAATAGTTGTACGTTGCAATAACGCCAACTCTCCGAGATAAAAGACCTGTCTAGTTGAGAAATAGCGTCTAAGTCCATAAATATTTGGAAGAAAGAAAAAAAAAAAAAAAGAAATCTTGATGCGATTATAAGGGACACAGCGTTAACGGGAGCGTTTAAAGCTCTTGCTCGAATAAAAAGGCCGCCGGCTGGCGGGGCCCTGATTACAATGCCGATAAAATATTAAACGAGCGTGCACCGTGGGGGGAAATTTTCTCCTCCCTTTTAATTGATCCCGCCGTGAGCTTTTAATTGAGCTCGGAGCTACCGCACCAGCCGATTGATCGTCGCTCGCGATTGAAAAATTACGGCGATCTAAAGAGGTTTTAACTACCTGTTTACGAGCCCCAAGTGTGTTACCCTGATATTTCTCATTACAAAGTCGCGGGTTGGTTGGTCCCATAGAGCGATATTTATGTCCCCCAGCTCGGAGTGAATATTTCAGGGCCGAACAAATAGCGGCTCACTTTTCACCGGGAGGTAGGAGAGAAATTTAGTGTTCGGACGCCCCGTACGTTGTAATGTTCACGGGATCTCGTGTTCCCCGCAGGAGAGGAGAAAAATTGGCGGTGCTCCGGGTCTCCCCCCCGACCAAAAAAGAACTCGAAAAATAAAAGATATCTACCGTGTACACGCGCACCAACCCCTATCGCCCGGGAGGAAAAGAAGAAAGAGGATGCACCGCTAGCAAGAGAAGTAAAAAAAAGGCCCCGAAAATATGATATCATCGTGGGAGGGACCCCAATATGTTTTATCCTCGCTCGTTTTACGGCTCTGTTTCTCGCTTCTTCTTCTCCCTCTGCTTTGCCGCTGACCCTTTCTTTCTTTTTCTTTCTTCTCTCTCTCTCTCTCCCTCTCCTTATGTTTCGAGAACCAAAGGAGAGCTGCTGCTGCAGCAGATGCTCCCTAATTGATAGAATTTTTACGTCGGCTTTCGAGTCATATTTCTCGGTCTCTCGGAACGACGATTAAATAAAATAAGGCCCGTCCGTCGAGCCTCGCTTTATTGCTTTGGAATCTGTTTGTTTTTGAACCTCTTTTTTTCTTTTACTTTTCGATTCCTTTCAAATGGTATTTATTTATTTATTTGGACTCCTGGAAAAAAAATTAATTTATAAAAAAAGTTTTTTCAATCACAAAACTAATTGAGCCAGCGAGCGTACGACAAAAGGTGCGTAAAAAAAACGGTACTTTGTTTAGCACTACACTGACGCGACGTACCGGTAACGTCCATTGTACAGTGACCACTAGTTTTCTTTGTAAATCCTAGCTCATAAATATAAGCAAGCACGTCCACGAGCGGGAGAAAAGAGCGAGCGTAAATACAGAAGCGAAGAGGACAGGTGAAAAACGTCAAAATTAACACATTCACTTTGGCTCGTCTCCTTTATCCCTGCGGACTCTAGCGTACACAACCAACCAGCCACTCACTTTTGACAAGAGAAGCACAAAAAATACAGAGAGAAAGGGGAGGAGACACATTTTTCGCTCTGACTAAATACTCCGAAGCTTTTATAATCCTGGAGGTTTTTTCTCTCGGTCCATTTGCAGTATTTCACTTTTTCAACAAAAAAAAAAAGAGGGGGGAGTACAATGCGCCCAACCAAAGAGTATAGTTTTGTCTCTTCGGCTCGCGACTGGTTTGCCGAAAGGCGACGCTAATTAGCGAGCCAGCCGGGCATCATTAGCAAATTGACCGTTGGTAAAAAAAAAAAAAAAAAAAAAGCTCTCCGCTCTCCATACATTTACTCCGATAAGAGGCATAAAAGAGCACAAAAATAATACATCTCTTTTTGTTCTTTTTTTTTTTTTTATGCTCGCTGTACAACAAGACACACTCAACGTCAATGTCAGTCCGACGTCTCAATGAAGGTCTGCTTGCTTGCTTGCTTGCTTACGGTCTTTTGCGTCGCGGATGCATCATTTTTTTCTCTCTTTTTTTCGACTAAAAAACATAAAGATAAGGATTTAAGCGACGCGTCGTTTATTTATCGGGGGCCAATGACTCGACGAGTGTTTACTATAAATTGCCGCGTGATACTTGGAGCGAACAGAAAGAGTGTATTTATCGTCTTAAGTAAGTAAGATGATCCCGAGGATGACCGGCCGGGCTCTGACTTTCGTACCGAACGCGAGAGAAAGAGAAAAAAAAACGATAAACCCCGAGGAATTTTGATTTTTTATTGGCCATCGAAAATCCGCATGCCATCACAAGTTTTACTTATTATTGCACTGCCTACCTCTTACAGGTGTACATAAAACTTCATTCGAATGGCTTGGACGCTTGGCTTTTTTGTGAATTTCTTCTGGACAATAAATAACATCATGCGTATAAATTAGTCGAGTGCAATTTGCGCACTGCAGTCGGAGATAAAAAACTCTTTATCGCGGTCAAACGATTACAAAAAAAAAATAATAATAATAATAATAACCGTCCGCCGTGCAGAGTTTAAAAGATAATAATTTTAGCAATTATTGAACGACTCTTATTGAAGAAAAAAAAAAAAAGGCTGGAATCAAGTTTAATTTTTTCGGAATTAACATTCGATTTCGAACTAAGGCAAACAATGACTATCGGTATTTTATCAATTCGCTCGAGCGTACACAAAGTGTACGCAGTGCGATGGTATCCGATCCCGCGAGCTCGTATTTTCATACACGCAGAAATATAAGCTCCCTATTTATCTCACCCCCTTCCCTCGTCAAGCGTTCACGATAAAAAAAAAAAGGTTAAGTTGAGAGAGAAAAAAAAAAAAGGCTAAATAAGTAGGGCTGACTGAATAAATCCGCGTCTTTAAGGATAAAAAAATAATTTATTAACGTCAAAGCTTAATCGGATTACGGTGCCGAGCGAGCGGTCGGCCGTTAAAAGTGCCGCGGTGTCACGTCGCATGAGTTGTGAAACGTTGATAAACACGAGAGGCTGAAGTGAACGAACGAAAAAAAAAAAAAAACGATTTGCGCGCGAGGAAAGGGGAAGGAAAAAAAAGGGCTGCACGCAACTAGCTTATAATATTTATATCATACGACAGTGAGGTTTTAATATTAATGTCCGTCAGCCGAGGACGTTGTAAGCGATAACAAACAAACAAACGAACGAACGAACGACAACAAAAAATTTTTCACACGGGTTTGGAGGAACTCGGAGAAATAAAAAATACTTGTTTTATATAAAATATATGACGTAACTGTGCTGATCTCCCGGGCAGGTCGGTATCTCTTCTAGCGAATCGCCAAATTATAATGATCGCGTACGCCGCTTGGCTATAGATCCTAATTAGGCTCGGCGTGCGTTTTGTCAGCTGACTTCTAACTTGGCTGACCATCTCGTAAACTCCAGGACGTAACGACTGGCTTTATGTATACATATATATTTAGCGCTCGTATTTTTCCTTGTTAGGGACTCGATCTTGATTCGAAGATTAGGCCGTCCGGCTTTTTTTTTTCTTTTCGTCTCTCGCACTTTTTCTTTATCGAGCGAGTAAATTGCCAGAATTAAGCCAAGAGAAACTCGAGGCCCGGCTCGTTTACTAAATAATTTGGGTTTCCCTCGAACGTAATCACACTTATAACGGTTTCTCGAAAGCTGAAATTTACTTTTAAAAAATGTAGCAAACCGAGAGATGTTAAAGAATCAATTGACAAAACGAGCGAGTTAGTGGGTCCAGAAGCTTAAATTAATTACGAAGCGAGCTCATTTAATTAATCAACCGGTTGTGAACAGGAAGAAGTGAGAGAGAGAGAGAGCTAAATGACCGAAAATTAAAAGTCCAGAGTTATTAGTGAATATCGGCTCGTGAACATCGATGAATCAATTAAGCAGAGCTCCAAGGGGGAAGGAGAGAAGAAAGGGAGGTAGCGAAAGAAAGAGAAAAAAAAACTCGCGAAGAGTAAACAAAAACAGGCAGCGGGTCCCCGTTGCAGGGTAATAACCGAAGAACGTACCAATTTTGCTAAAAGGCTGGCTGGAACAAAATGCGTCCGAATAAATATAATTACACGCTCCATTAACGCTCGGCGCTTAATAATAATGAGAAGAAGGAGAAGAGGAAGAAGAAGGAGCTTCGGGGAGAAGAAATCTCACCTCGCAATTACACTGGTAATAGTCGTCCACGCGTCGTCCATCCCACCGCACGCTCGCGGGTTTCTCGGCCACCACCGCACCGGCCCGGTAATTACAACCGCAATTTAATCCGTGAATGAAAATAAATGAGCTAACAAAGAAGGGAAGAAGGAGAAGAATAATACGTGCTAAAACGCGTGCCCGGCACGTGCAGGCTGCAGCGTATTATGACGTAACCCGGGTACCGGCTACTTACGTGCTAGGTCCAAAGCGATAATTGCCCCCACCCGATCTACAGCTCATTACCGGTGCTCCGGGCTCTTTAAACCGGCCCGTCATTACCTACGAGAGCCATCAACCGCTGAAAGAGTCATTACGTCATTACGTATACACACGCACACACACAACAGCAGCAGCGTTAGAATACAAGCCGCAATTAACGCTCCCCTTCTTCTTATTCTCCTCCTCCTCGAAGATGCAGGGGGTCCGCGGCTACCTGTCAAAATGCTCCTGCTTTCTCTGCACTCGGCGCTATTATATTTGGGAAGGGAGATCGCAATTGCAGATTGGCTCAGAAAAAAAGAGGACGATGCGTAATTGCGTAATTGGAAAAGAATAACTCTGGGACAAGTATCCAGAGCCTGTCTGGTGCAGCAGTTGGGTGGCCGGCCGCGTTTGATTGACCGTCGTCGACACGCCCATTGAGTTGCTCACTTGCTCTTTTATCCTGCGGATCCGGTCTCCGCTGCGAGCTGGTTTTTTTCTGGACGATTACTTGGATTTGTCAAACCGTAATTTGAATAATAGATGACGTACGAGTAAGCTCAAACGTTTCCTGGATTCGGATGGGCATCAATCGAGGGGTGCTGCCTAAAATAATAGCGCACCTCCCGTAAGTACACGTTGGGACGAAAAAAGTTCAAAGTTTTGTAGACGCTTTTTTATTCACTACCACCGACACACCGGATAATTCTTGGTTTATTCTCTCTCATTTTTTTTTTTTTTTTTTTTCCGTACGTCGGGAAGACTTTTGTGTGCGTTTCGCTGGAAAAGACAATAATCGAATTAGGGACTCGAAAATCGAAACTTATCGGGATCGGGTCTTTTTTTTCTTCCCCAGTATTTCGCGTCGCGGTCGCAGGATTAAAGATTGATGGAATATCCGATGAAGTTTTCAGTAGCTGACAATTATTGCCCTAAAATTTGTCAAATAAAAAGTAATTAAAATTAAAACCACAATTGACCAATTATTCGTTTAAAAAGAAGCTCTCGCGTTGGCTAATTTAAAAGCTCCCTTGAAGAATCAATTTCTGGTGGCTCTCCAGAAAACACGACTAAAGTTGGAATTAAAATTTTTTGTTACAGATCGTCACCCGCTGGCTCAATCACTTTGGCAATCAAAAAAGAAAGATCGAGAGAGAGAGAGAGGAGAGGAGAACACAAGGAAAGATGTAAAAGAAAAAGTAGAAGAGTCTGGAGGCGATCGCGTTAACGAGAACCTCGGTACACCTCGGAAGGGGGCGCCTCCCTCTTACTACAGCAGAAAGAATACATCGGGGTAAGAATCGTCAAGTCAATTAACGGGCTACCGAGATCGAAGATAAGACTGGCCCGAAGCTGGCTTTGCAGAAATAATCGTGCAGCGAGTTTGCAGCCAAGCGTGAAAGGAGGACGGAGGAGAGAATTGATGACCGCGGGGTTAATTGAGCAAGAGGGCCCGGAATTCCCGGTAGGACGACCCACTGGTTCTTCTTCCACCAAAGATAGTCTGCATCTCAACAACAACAACAACAACCCCCTTACTTGCGCATCATCCCCTCGATATGACGCGGGAGCGCAATACCTCGATAAATCATTTTTTTTTTTAAATTTAATTTGTTCAAATAAAAAGCAGCTCGTGACGAGGCAGCATCGTCGTCGTTAAAAGTTCCCCGGTTTCCTGCGCGCGCTTCATTTGCATACGACCTTTTTTTTACCCCAGGTGTCCCGGAATTTACATGCGAAAGGGGTGCTGCTCCCGGATTTCCCCTCTCCCGTGCTATCTGCTCTCTCTCGGTTTTTCGACTACACACTTTGTTGTTGTTGTCCTGCGCGCCCCGTTTATTAGGGCTTACCGGCTCTGAGTTTCGTTCGAATTTTCACCTTCCTAATTACTTATCGAATCGCGTACAAGTTTGGCAATTATGTAAATTCACTACTTATTTCAAATTTAAATCCGAGTGGCAAGACTTTTTTGACGAAAGTCCAGAGTCACGGAACAAAACGAGCAAATTACACTATGCCAACACGACTAGAGAAAAATCAGGTATCGTCTATAAATCATCGCACACTCGAGCGGGCTCCAGAGAAACAGAAAAAAAAAAATAAATAAATCACTCCTCCTTCTTCAGCTCCTCGCGGTCCACCTCATCATTTTTTTTCACTTTTTTTCCACTTGGCGTCGGCCCTTTGTATTGTAAAAATTCTCACAAAAAGCTCGTCCGTCTGACCTCCACCGGTCTGAAAGTGAGATCATACGGCGTCGGCATTTTGTGCCTAATCATTTAATCTGTCTCGTAAAGCTGCAGCGAGCGGCAGTGTCATTGCGCTGCCGGCCGGCCGGCTCGCCGCTGCAGTTTGCGTGCGCGCTGCTGCGCCGGGGAGATCGAAAAGTCAGCCATGCTGGCTCGTTCGGTGCTGACGTCATGCGGACGCCCAAGCACGCACGCACGCGATCTCACGACCATGATGCGGGGCGCCTCGATTATTTTCAATTCCTTTTTTTTTTTTTTTTTTTTTTTCTTCTTCTTTTTTCGTTTTCATTTTTTTTTTTTTTTTCTTCTCGTTCGTTTTATGCTCTTTTATACTCTCCTTAATATAACCGGGCTGAATCAGTGGAGAATAGGCCGAGAGAGGAGCGTCTCACAAGTGTTTTATTTATTGGATGTACAAACATGAGATTTTCACTATGAATTCTCGACTCCGCGTAAATAAATTTGATTCGATACGAGCCTGCCTGCAGCGCGATTGTATTATAATACATATGCCAAAGGTATGTTATTACAACTTACTCGAGCTAGCAAGAGAGCGTAATTTTATCGACGTATTTCGAGGAAACAATTTGAAATTCCAAGAGATATTCTTTTCAACGCTGCTGCTCCCTGATTTCGCTCGTCAGTCGCGGAACTTTTGTTTAGCGCACAAGTCCCCGATGGAAAAACTTTGGGCAATTTAAGTCGACGGCACTGCGAGCGTGCAACCGGACGAATTTAGACTCACGTGCGACAAGTGCAGCTTTATTCATAGCCCCGGCCGATGTGCGTGTGCGGATCGTACGCTCAATTATAGAATATAGTCGGCCGTGTGTGCGTTGGGGAATACGTGACGATCAGATTCGTCACAACCGAGCTATTATTAGTCCTCTCCGGACCACACCGGAGTCCAGATTACGATAGCCGCGGCATGACACTAGTTCGATAAAAATGTTGTTCTGTCAATTTAAAAAAAAACACCCCCCTCCTCCCTACGAGGTTCTGATCCAATTTTTCTAACGAGTCATTGTTCCTTGATTAACTGAAATTACATTCACCATGGTGTATTTACTCAGCATGCAGGGACAACTGGGGGAGCTTTGCTCGTACAAAAGAGTCGAGCTTTTCTCGATCCATTGAACGGCCGGATCGCAGCTCCTTCATCTTCTTCTTCTTCTTGTTCTCCCCCTTGGCTTGCAGTCCCCTCCCGGCACGCGCTTAATTCTTTAGCGTCTGCTCGACCGAGCCGGATAAAGGATTTAATTAAATGACTCGACGCCGCCGCCACAGCGGCTTGTCTCTCTCTTGCCTTTTAAACGTCTGCAGCTTTTGATGACTGCGCGAGGAGACAAGTGCTGCTTTTCGAGCTAGGGTTGTTCGAGAGATAACCAAAACGAAGACAATGCCCGCGCGGGGAGGGACAAATGACTTTATTGCGGAGGGACGGACGCCCTATTGATGACTAATTCCAGACTCTTTTATCCTCGTCCGCACCGCCGCTGCAGCCGCGGCTTTATGTTTTATTGTCGAAAGCTCAATTCCACAATTTTAATTGAATATTTAAGCGCTCCGGTGGACGCGGCTTTATTTGAACGGAATTAAAAATTCGAAAGTTCTACTTGCGGAGAGCTGTTATAAATTCAATTTTGGAATTATTTTTGGAAAACCAATGAGGAAGCGGCTGGATTATTCCGGGGATTAAAAATTCAATGCGCCCTCCGAAAATATACGGAAAACCGATAATGTCGATGAAATCGTAATGGGATAATCGTCGCGTGGACGAGTCGCGCAGGGTTTTTGGCGTTAATAATTCAAGCACCCCAAAGAGAAGGAGGAACACCAGAAAAAAAAGAAAAAAAAAAAACGGTTGTAAAAACTTAATTAACCCTGTCGCAAGGTGTATTTTAAAAACAGTAGTCGGAGCTCATAATTTAAACACGCAATCAATAAGGGAAACATCGTTTGTACGACTCGAGCGTGTAATGCCAGGTTTAAAGAGAAAAGGATTGAAAACGAGTACGAGGAGAAAATTAATATAATAAAGGCGGGGAGTCGGGAGCCGATAATGTAAACGCGCGCGGCATAATTACCGGTAAAATTTCTCAGATTGGCAAACAGCAATCTAGCGCTGCGGTCGTTGCATTTGCATGCGCACGTAAACCCCCGCGCGGTAGTGGTGGAAAATCCAAGCGTGCGGGGGGGATGAATTACCGAAATTGGCCATTCGACGAAGTACTTGTTTGTTCTCTCTCTCTCTTTTCTTTCTCTTTTTTATTTTAAATTTTCATCGACAAACGAAATCGATGCGCGGGGTTGTATGCGCAATTGAACGCGCCGCGATGAAGTGTAAAATCAAAGCGAATGTCCCGACGCGATATTGCGTTATCGTTCCTCCCGCTTTTTCCGCGGCATACATGCATCCCCCCGTGTTTTTATTGATCTCCCGTACTACCTCCACCTCTTTTAATTTTATTGTTCGTGTGTTTCGTTTGCGAATTAACGAGTTTTATCTCCGCACTGACTGTAAGGGCTTTTTTTTTTTACCTCCGCGTTTAATATTAATTTCGCGACTTTTTTTAAATTCCAGAGAAAAATTAATCAACGCGCGCGGCTTGAGTTATTGTTTACACAGTGAGCCTCGGCAAGCGCGGCATTATGAAAAATGTAAAACACGAATAACACAGTGAGCATAATGGAGGAAGCGCTCGGGTGTACAAAACAAGAAGCGATAAGCGCTGCTCGGGCACCCCCAATTAGCATAAACAAACATAAAGCTTTGCTCTCAGCCAATTATCGCGGCGGCACCACCATAATCCCCGTTAAAAAATTAATAAAGATCCCGTTATCGAGTCTCGGTGGTGGGGGTGGTAGGAGGGGGGGTAGCATAAACCCCCCGGGGACGAGAAGCCACACACGCAGCGTTGGGGGTGGCTTACGGGCGTGGTGTGCGCACGAAAAATGGCCGAGCCCCCGCTACCAAAACAACCCCCCAAGGCTAATTATGCCGGACGGACAGATAAATTGATGGAAAAAGGGAGTTGAGTTACAATCGTCCCCGTAGCCGAGGAAGAATAAAATCAAGAAGAGTTGGCATGCCGATGACAGACCCTTTATTTTTATGGGGTTTCCGTGAGCTCCCGCCGAGGCCGAGGGGATGACAGACCCTGTCGTCGTGGGTTTCTTCTTTATCGGCTCTTCTTTACAAGACACGCGTCGCGCCGATGGATAGGATTTGCTCGAAGTTTATTCTTTTATTTCGATACCAACTCCCCCGTGTTGTTTTAGTGGCTTTGATCGATTAGAAAGAGCTTTCATTTTTGTTTTTCGAAATGTCTGAATCGCGTAACGAAGGAATGTAAAAAAAAAAAAAAGAGAGAACGGTGTAAAATATCGCGTTACACTTTGTCCGCGGGCGCGGCGCGTCGGGCAAAATTGTTTGATTGGCGGAATTATATGCGAGCGCACGGAGAAACGCCCACTGCAGCGTCGCCAACAGTGCATGCGGGATTTTATACGTAGTGCCGCGGCGGATGATGAAATGCGGAAGCCGAGCGTCACGGCCGCCCGAGCTTTTGACTCGCGGGTTTATATTCGGGAATTCCGCCAATCGCTGCTTTATTGGCCACGATTTTCGGTTTATCGCTCCCGGATATAAATATCTATCTTCTCTCTCTCTTTTTTTTTTTTTTTTTTTTTTTATGTGTGTTTCTGTTACTCTTTTATTTGGCTTTTTTTGCTCTCGCGTGACACGCTAATAACGAAAATAATTATCTTCCTCTCGATTCATTAGCTCTCGGAGCTAACGACGCTCGACGTCTTTAATTAAGCCTGAGGTTAGATTCAATTTAATTTTTTGAAGCAAATTCTTGGTTGCTGCAGCTAGCGTGTAAACTTTTCACGATTTTATGGCCGTGTCAAGCGAGACCTTTATTATCGGTGGACGCTGAAAGCTCACGGAAAGCCGTAATCCTCGTTAGTTGCCAAGAGCGCGATAATTAGCACTACCGAGAGCTGCACGACATTCTTCTTCTTCTTTTGTCTTAACAGTCGTGCTGCACTTACGGGTATTTTTACCTCTCCCCAACTCTCAAATAATACATTTTTTTACGCTCAATTATGTTCACGGTACTAGTTTTTCAGTCTCTTTTCGTTGTGATTGAGAAAATGTGTTTCAGGCAATGACTGATAAAAATTAGTGCATTTGATAGCGCGTATAATTGAAAGAGGAAAGAAAGGGAATATCCAAATCAAAGCAGCATACATAACACACAGAGAACAAAATGAAAAAGAGAGAGAGATAGGGAGACTAAATCCGGTTTGGTTGACCTTAGGGTTAGGGGGAGTGAGCTCGTAGGGGTGGGGAAACCCTACATCCACCCCGGCATGGCGTTGTAGAGTAGGGTGAATTGTCGAAAAAGAAGTATAATAGTTACACGCCGTAAAAAAAAAAAGTGGGACGATGGTAAAATCCCCCCCCCCCTCCCCCTACGCTCGAAATAGAATCAATTAAGCCACGTGACTCCTTTCAGCTAGCAACCCTCGAGATTATAGCGTCTGTGCCGATTGGTTCTGCGGGGATTGGATTGCTCTCGATTTTCCCTAAAATGGAGGAAAAGCTTATACGAACTCATCGGGTAATGGTGGTTTATCTCTCTTCTAGCCTCTCCCGAAATCATTTTCGCTATACCGAGACTTGTAAGCGCATCAATGCCTGCGGGGGCTTTGATTGAGATATTAAATATTTATTCTTCCGACGCGCGGCTGGATCAGACTGGAAAGAGCCGTTGTTTTTATCATTATTATATTGTTGAAAGTTGTTATGAAATAATGAAGGACGATGACGATAATGGTCGGCGCTACTGTGGTCAGCAGCCTCTGGTTATAAGTATGCGCAGCGAGAAGTGGGAGGAGTTAATCGCTCGATGGAACTTAATCATTAAAAGCTTCTGTTTGATCAGATTGCATGTTATTAAAATAATTAATCACTAAGGAGCATAATGTTGTGATCGGTTAAGAGCATTATACACTAACTACACTAACTTGCGGTCGGTCGCTCGGCTGGTTAGTACTCCCCCCCTGGCCATGCTATTCTTGCTGTTTAATAAAGTAGATAATAATTGCGAGTGTACATAGTATGCGATTTTAAATAAGTTTAGCAAATTTTTTTTAATTGTATGAAAAATCCATGAATCAATTAAAACGCAGCTGCAGGTGCTTAATCGATATTTAATTCCGATTGGTTATTTTATTGTTACGGCTTTAGAGGAGGGTCCATTGCTGAATTCAGCACATCTCTCGGCAGATTACACATTATATTAGTTTCGCAATATAAATCCTCCGGAGACTTAGCAGCCATCGAAAATTACTTGTCTCGCTGCACGTCCCAGAAGAGAGAAAGAGGGAGAGCGAGGCCGAGGATACGCTAGATTACCGTTGGGGGAATCCTCCGAAAAAAATAAAATTAATTATCAAAACAAAGTTACTTTTTTCTTCCTCCTCCTCTCGTCTTCACGAGCAGACTTCAAAAGCTCGATGCTCAGTCACGTGGCACCCAAGTTCGCACCCACTTTTGCAATATCCCTCGACTCCACGAATGTTTGATTGCCAGACCAAAGGCGCGTCTCGGTTGCACGCTTTTTTTGCCCGCACGATGCGTAGGAGAAAGAGAGCGAGAGAGAGAGAGAGAAAATGACTCATGTTTCGGTGCGCGTTTCCGCTTCCGGAAGCGTAAAATCAAGAAACGTCCGCGGGTGAAGCGGCCCGGAACGAGTTTCAATGTCAAAAGTGATTTTTTCGAGAGATACGCCACCGTTCAAATTACTTTCCTTAGCAGCCAGCTCTAGCGCCTTATTATTTTTATTCTTTTACGTTTTTCTTGACTTTTAAATTTTTGTAGTAAATGCTATGATTCAATCGTCGAAATAGGCAATTTTTGTCATTGGGTCAATATATTAGATGCCAGTAGGCTCGTTAGAAGATCGATCAGATAAGGTCAGCGGAACTTCTGTAACAAATGGCCAGCTAATGATACAGGTTGTTTAGCATCCAAGACAGATGCTCGAGTTCCATTAATAACACCATATCCTCTTAGTTTTTCACCTTTGAAATAATTGTCAATTTAATTTGACGCGAGCTATAAAAGATAACAAAAGTCAGCATTCGAATAAAAGCACGCGGAGAATAAGAAGGAGAGGAGGATAAAAGAAAGAGTAAAATAAATTTATGAGTGTAAAAATCGTTTGCACGCGTACAAGGACTCGCGCCACTTAAAAGCAATGATCGCCGGTCGGGTGGGTAACGACAAATAAACCGGCGATTTTAGCGGCGCAGGCTCGCTCGGATGAAAGGTAAGGTCCGTCGACCTATAAATAAAAGGGCATACGGTCAAACGATAAGCGCGCTCCAGGCTCGCTTAAACGAACAGCCAGTAGAGTAAGGTCTTTGATGGTTTATAGGGCTTGTGCTCTCGCAAAGGAGAAACCTAATTATCTCTCTCGCGTGCGTCGTAGTTTTCGGTGCGATGTGTTTTTAAAGCGGTATTATACGAGGCCTCTCTTGATTGATATCCTCGATATCCACCTTCTCGTTCTCGGAGCGGGCGGAGCATCTCTCCGAGCGATCTCGGGTTATTCATTCGTAAATGAGTTTCGCTAATATGCAGCAGCACCAGACCGCGGGACAGCGTGCGTGAGAACAAGCGCTTTATATTGCCCTCCCTACACGAGCCTTATCAGCTCGCGCCCCTCTTCCTTATCGCAGATTGGCTAAATCCAACCGATGATTAATTGAATGGCCCGTGGGTTATACTCCTTATTCTCTTTCTCTTCCTCCTCTCGCCGCTTCTCCTCCGAGGGGTAATTATTATACTCGATGCTCTCTCTGTGCAGCGCCTCGTAAATCTCGTTCGGGACGTTAATCGACGAGCCGCGTCTCGCGTAAAACCGAGGGAATATTGTTTTCCACTACCTGCGCGGCCCACCCGATCATCAACTTGATGAGAGATTTTCGCCCGGAGCCCTGGCTTCCGCTCCCGTCGATTTATCGAAGCCACCCGAAGTGAGACGTCAACGTTTCTCGAGCTTTTCTTACAAAATTCTTTCAAATTTATATAGTTAACAAGATCGATCAATCTCACCTGTTTACCTCCTCCGCGAGTTAATTAAAATTCGTTATTGCTCTTGAAACCAGACTCGATGATCAATCATCCAGTATCGAGCAAGATAATCAACCTGTTGATCCATAGATAATGGATCATTAAAATCATATTAGAAACCCATAGCGGCAACTGTTAAAATATTTAGAGCTCCGAGCTGGGATGTAATTGAAAGTTAAAAAAGGCCGAGGCGCCACCCAGAGACCGCACCTTGTTCCTCGGGTCGAACTCTTTCTTTCTCTCTATTATACATCTCGTGCCCGGCCGCAGCAGTGAGTGGTGCAATTAGGTGACGCCGGATGCAGCTGCGGGCGCGTTGCGTCACCCGTGGTTGCTGCAGCAGCAACCTTGATCTCTCGCTTATTTTCAAACATCGCCGCGGTGATGCAAGCTCGTCTTCCATTATCTACCGTCCCATTGTTTTAGCGATTGGTTCCGCGTTTCAAATCTCGCGCGTTCGGATTTGGTCTCCGCCACTGCAGCGGAGACACCGATTGCACGAGGCCCACGCTTCCACTCCCACGCTAGGAGAGAGAGAAAGCTTGGCTCTCTCAAAGTCGATACAAGGTGCAGGTTACTTTTATCCGAAAAGTCCTCAAAATAATATATACGTATGTGTCCGAGGAGCCCTTGGTCGAAAAATTCGCACGCCCACCTCCGCTAAAGGAGAAGAAATAATAAAAAGTCGAACGTGCGAAAATTTCGCGCACCGGCCGGGTCGCGGAATTGCGTAAGCCTGGCGCAGAGAAGTTTTAGTCAGCGGCGCAGTCGGTCGGTCGCGAAGAAGAGGGGAACACACACATTTTTCGTTCTCACAGCAGCAGCAGCGCTCAGTCGAGTTTTCAAGGCCGAAGCGTTTGAGAGCCGCCGTAGCTGCTGCTGGTGATTCTTCTTTTTTTCCTTCTTCTTTCTCATTTTTCTCTTTCCTCTCTCTCTCGGTTATTCGTGGCAAAGCACAGAAGGACGAGCCGTATGTGTCGTCGTTTTGCACGCCGCTGATAGTACGGCAAAGAGAGAGAGAGAGAGAGACGGCCGGGCTAAGTGACCACTTTAGAAACTCATTAAGCGACGTCGATAAAGTACAGGTGCACCGTTTAGGTCTTATAGGTATATGCAACCAGTCCGGCTCGCTTCGCTGCTGCTGCTGCTTCGCGGCTTTACGGCCTGCACTTTTCTCCGCGGTGATTTCTTTTCTATCTTTTTCTTCTGTTGGTAGGCTCGGGTACTTCCTTTATTTTTTTTTTTTTTCAGCAGAAACTCTCCGGCCGAGCGTCTTATCTTGAAATAATCTGCCGGGGAGTGAAAATTACCAACCGGTTAAGTGAATTTTTAGATCCCCCGATTTGAATACTCTTTTGGCGGTGTTGGAAATAAAAGTAAATCCAGAAGTCGTTGTCGGGGATTTGAGATAACAACAACTCTGCTACCGGAGCACGTACGGAGAAATAAATCGGGCTCCCCGCTGCAGCATCGAGCATCGAAAAATTTCGAGTGGCGTCGGCGCCGGGCTCCTGCGAGTCGTCTGCAGCCCTCCGGCAATGTAACTGCAGCTTCCTTCGAAAAAAAGAAGAAAAAAAAAAGCGTAAGAAGACGAAGGTCCAGTGTGACGAAACGAGGTCGTGCCGGTTTTTGCATCGTCGTGAGCCACGAACGACTCGTTAGGCGCACCTTTAATTACCTTCTTCCTCCCCCTCTAAAATTTCTTCTTTTTTTTTTCATTTCTCGACCACCACCCTTCTGTGTATGCATACACCGCAGAGTAGGCGCCAAAACCGGAATAATATTCGTCCGTATAAGAGCGAGAGCAGCACCGGGGGGAGGAGGAGGATGATGATGGTGCAGGCTTAAATTCTATTTCATTATCTCGGCCGCTACCGCGAGCGCGCCACGGTGAAAATAATTTTCTCTTTTTCGCTGCGCAGACGGCTGCGGCGGCGGCAGCGGCACCTCGAGAAAGATTGCAGCTCGAAATTTATGTCGAAGAAAAGAGAGCCTGCACAACGTCTTTCCCTTTGAAGCTGCCGGCATGTAAGAGCCGAAACTAATCTAAGTTAACCTTTCGATTCTCCCACAGAATAACCACCGTGCTGCTGCTGCTGCACTCGACGACTCGCGGGATCTTTTTTTATTTCTTCTTTTCTTTGAACCCTTTCCGTTCTTCCTTCGTAATGTGGTCACCGCGATTATTTTGCCAAAAGCGATAAACCCCAAGGTTTCTATGAGGCCAGCGAAAACCAAACAACTTGTTGCCGAAAGTACTAGGATAGATTATTTCAAGTTAAATTTGAAAAAACCGTGAATTCCGCAACGTTATATTGAGGATCTTCGGTTAAAATCGGTTGAAAACTTTCCATTCCTCCCAGCTCCCACAACTGCAGGGTGTGGTTCCCTCCCCCAAACATCGGACTCGCGGCCCCTTCAGGCCGACGGGGCAGACGTGGACGCGGTTGACGAGTCCTTCGCCCAGGAAGAAGCGTCGCTGAATCTCGGGTGAGTCAGGTATTCCTCCCGGTCGGGCCGGCCCTGGTGCACGAGGCACACGGCAGGAAAGAGAGAGGAGGGCGGCCGCGCCGGGGAAGGGGAATCACGGGACCGCGGAGAGCGAGCGCCGAGCGAGCGGCGGCGGCGGTGCAGGCGTGTGTCTATCTCGGCGCGGCGCTCGACGCTCAGTGCCTCGCGGACTTTCAACCGGGACGGCTGCTCTCGCTCCGCCGACTCTCTAACACCGGTTCTCTCCAACACTTGGCCTTTTTTTTTTTTTTATTCGTTCTCGCTTACGACGCTTCAACAAGTTTTTTTCAGTGAAGTTCTTTAATTTTACCCAACTGTGCGCGGCTGCTTAAACTTTAGTTATCCGAGACACGACAGACCTGCAGTGCTACGTTTTATTTTATTTTTAATTTTTTTTTTTTTTTTTTTTTAATTTCTTTTATTTTAAGTCCTACCATGTGGTTCGAGACTAAAAATATGAAGGAAATTGTATATTCTCCGCGTCCATACTGTTATGCGCTTTTAAACGGAAATTGAAAATTCGAGTGACTACGCGATGTGGAACGACTGCTCGACGAACTCGCCGTGTCGACTCTCTTACTGTAAATTGTCGGACGTTTTATCACTTGTTTAAACAATCTAAATTTTTTCCTGACCAATTTACGGAATTTTTTACTCGAGTTTTACGCCTCTTTAAAAAAAAAAAAATATCCTTTTTTTTTATTTTAACTTTCCACTTGGTTTATTAGTAACGGATCTCAAGACTTTGGTTAATCTTATAGTTTTGAGGAGTGACTGGACGATGATATTATTACTTAAACTCTCTTTGGAAGTTCGGTATTTTTAAAATTTTTCGCACGCTCAAGCTTTGGAACTGATAACCTTTAACAAGATTTAATAATCATAAAAAATTAACGTGGTGGAGGAGCGAGAGGAAAATTTATGATTAACACCTCGGTAACCATTGGCTTTTAAAAACTTTCTAAAACCAGAGCGATTATAAAATTTCTGTGAAAGTGCTGGTGAAGATTAGATAGTGGTGAACGAGCATAATATTTTAATCTCCATCCTTATAACTTCTAACCAACATTAATATTTTTTAATTTTTTGTTAATCAGTAGTTTGTGTTAACGTAACAAATATTATTAATAAAATATTTTAATTCACAGTGAAAACAGGTAATAAAAGTGTAAGTAATTTGTGGTAAAGTGAAAAATAAATAAAAATTTTTCATGAAAATTGAAAACACGTGCGCGTGCATGACGGGTAAGAGAGGTTGTTACTTCGCAAAGAAGATTCATCAAACGGCGCAGACTCCGGCGGACGCGGGCGTGTTGCGCCGAGCCGTCGGACGGATCGGAGCCAAGAGGAGCCAGCCGGTGATTTCTTATTCTGCACTGCAACTTGCACCATGCGAATATGGTAGAGATCCAGCAGCGAGGTATAGAGTTCCTACGTAGATTTCACATAGTAGGAACTTCATACCGTGCTCTTGGACTTGCCGAAACATCAACTTCAACGATATGTCGTCCGTCTGTGCGTTTGAGACTTATTCAAAACTCATGTTCGAGCTTGTGCAGAGTTTTTTTTTATTGTAAATCGATAAATCGTAGGATCGAAGACGTGGAAGATTTTTCGTATAGCCATACCGCCGTCGAGCGTTTTATAAGTAAATGTGGTTCTCTCTATAGAGTTTAGTGCCGCGTCGATGCTCTCCGTCGCCTCGAGTTTCGAAATTATCATCGGAGTGTGTTTGGAGAATGTTACGCAATCTACGATAAATCATGGTTTATTTTGCCATTTGTGGTTTTTCATTTATAACTAATGTTCCTTTTTTTTTTTCTATCTCATCTCGAGTTTAATTTTTGTGCTGTTCGATAAAAATTTAAAACGAGTTTTAAATGAATCTTAAATGCAGCGGCGTTTCAGTGCTTTTTTTTATGAAAAAAATTAATTAAAGTTTATTTGAACGAAAGAGCGATAGCAAAGGAGTAAAATTTAAAAAATTTTCTCCCAAGCGGCAATAAAAAAAAGTGGCAAAAAATCGTTTGTGAATGAGTTCAGTTACACAATATGGACTCGACAGCCAAAGCACGATAAAATTTGCTTAGTAATAGTTCGGGGTTTTTTTTTTTCTCTCCTCCTCTTCTGGCAGCGCTCGCCAAAATTATAATCCAAAATTTAACAAAAACGAAACCGATAAAAGGAAAAAAAAAAAAAACTTGAAAAATACGGTTGGAGCCATTAGAGCCGGGAATGTTAGAAAGCCAAGTGGATGGGAGCACACGTGTTTCGGTTTCGATGGACGGACGCCGGGTCTTGTTCGGCACTGAGCATGATTTATCGTTCCCGGGGCATTCGAAACTCGAAAATTTTCGAATTCCAGCCTCGTGTATTCGTCGTTATAGCCATACGATATTTTGATGCCGCAGCTTCTACGAAAGGAGCGGCTCTAACGGCCATCACCCACTCCCATCTTGGGCTCCTCTGCTTCTGTAAAGTGCCCGCGCGAGAAAAAAAAAACACACGGCCCCCTTATGTAAGCTACGCGTTTGCCGGAAAAAAAAAAAAAAAAAAAAACTAAACGCGTCGACGTCGTCGTAGTCGTCGTCGCAGGCGGAAGTCACGTTCGTGCGCGTGCATATGCGTGCTCGTTGCAGGCACTAGTCCGCGAAAATCCGGCGTTTTGCGGCCGTTTCAACCAAGGTGCGAGAATCACTTTTCAAAATTGTTCAGTTCTTAAGTTTGCTTATATTAGTTTTAAAATACTTAAAAAAATTAATGCTTCTGCTGCATGTTTGAATTTGCACGCATGCGTACTCCGAGTATCGGTTGTAATTATACACACGTGCACCGAGTGTTTTTGCAAGAGATAAAAAGTTAGGGCGAGCGGAGAGCGTTTATTCTCGACAATGTTCAAAAAAATCTTATCAGCTTTTGCAAACAAAGTTTGTTATTTAGTTAAATATTAAACTGTCCGTTAAACTATTTGTAAAACGAAATAATTGTGTGGGTTTTTATCTCGTAATTTGCTCGAGTATTTTCTTTGAAAAATTTAAAATTACTTCCCTGTAAATGTTTGTAAATATAATCAGTTTGAAAAATATTTCACAGAAAATGAAAATAATAGGTCTGACGATTGCTGCTATCCGAAAATATTTTAAGCATTGTAGGTAGAAAAAATATTTTTAATTTTTCGAGTACAAATTTTTGTTTCCTGTGTGGCAACTTATTCGATCAAAACAAAAATCTTTTTCAATCGACAAGTTTTTACATTCTTATGCCTCGTCTACACTGGAGGTTTAACCACCACTCGGCTTAACTTTGTTTTAACAATTTTTCGATGTTGCTGATAGAAAATAAGTTTAATTTGAACTTAAAAAATTAAAAATAGTTCACGTGATTAACTTAATTACATTTTAAACCTCTATTCCAATGGCAATATTGAAAAATTCTAAAAACAAAGTTAAGCCGAGTAGCGGTTGAACCTCCAGTGTAGACGAGGCATTATTAATTATCAAATTTATTAATTAATGTTTTTTTAAATATATATAATTCTAAATCCAAAACTATTTCGCGTTTGCAGAGTAAAATAAATAAAAAAAAGTTATATAAAAGATAGTTTTGTATTATATGTTTTATATTGAGACCGTCCGTCAACATCAAACTTTTTCTTTCAATTAAGAAATACTAAGAAAAAACCTTTCAGGGTGGGTAAGAAACAGCCATTTATTTTTTGTTCAATTCCATTTCACATAATCAAAGGTTTGAACATGTCGGCGATGATTTCAAAGTTGAGATTGATTTAAAAAGATAATTCACTAAAAATCTATTCAGCTCAGCTTCAGAGTGTAAAATTTCTCTGCGACTTGCTGTTTTAAAGTTTATGTATGCCATCAATGGTTTTAAGGTTCATGAAAACTTGTATAACGTTAATTAAACTTTACTGTCAAACACAATAATTTAAAAATTATTTTATTTGTACCGTAATTTTTATTTAAAAAATTGAAACAATGAAATATTTCAAAAAATATTATTATGTCTCTAAAAGTACTGAGAAAATAAACTCCATCAAATTAAAATGGTCGATTACCAGATACTTTCAAATTTTATTTTTGATGTTATTTATCAATAAAAAAATTCTCTTTTTAAAAAAATAAAGAATGTACGTATTTTTGAATCGATAAATTAAAAATATATCAAAGTTAAGGTTAAAATATTTCATAAATCAGTTTTTTGCAATTAATATCAAGCAGCTTACAGTTTCTTTGGTAAGGGTAAAGTGTTAATAAAAAGCTGATTTGACATTCCGGGGATCTTCAAAAACAACAAAAAGCACAATGTCTAATGAAAGTCCCAATAAAATGGTAAAAGAAGTCAAATAAAAGAAGCCCGGGGTGCTTCAAACGCGCCGCGGAGGTGGTGAAGCAAACAGAGATACAACCTGTGCAGCTCGCACAAAAGGAAGAAATCTCGAAACGGTGAGCACGAAAAACCAATAAAAAAGTTTTAAAGGAAGAACAAAGCTACACGAAAGCCACAGACTACCGGTGGCGACAGATAACCCTGGAATTGTTGTTAGCGAGCTGCAGCGATGAGGATGTGGAAGTCGTTAATTTTCGCTCGCTGCGGGTAATTCGAGCAGCGGCGCAGCCGAGTTTGTTTAGGGCTTACTTCGGCCCGATGATCGGCACCAATCTACAAAGTACCTACATCTTGCTGATTCTCTCTCTTTGCACCGGTGACAGGCGCCATTAGTCACCTCGAGATTAACACAACTGTCTTTTTTCGATCCGCATCCTTCCCGAATATTATTTCGTATTCAAATCCCGCAGCATCCCAAGCTTATCCCAATGTGGCCGCGACTGTTTATCGCTTTGGAGTCGCTCTCTCTCCCCTTCTTGCGTGACTTGCAAATTTTTTTGCTAATGACACGGAGGCTTTGCTAAATACACGAAAATAAATTGTCTCTCGTCAACCGTTTCAGCTGCCGCTGACAGAATTAAGAGCAGGTAATCCAGTTTTGATATTTTGATACTCCGATACAGGACAGCCTTATCTACAATACTCAAACTTTCGTCTAGAAGTTGAAACTCTGTCGAGATAACTGACCAGCTCGATTAGATAGCACCAGTCGAATTTTTATTTTTCAATCGGTATGAAAAAATTGTTCCGTCTGGCAACCAGCGACACATTTGTTTAGAAATAAGTAGGCCATAAAGAAGGCAGGTTAGCGAAGGATGGGTCAGCGAAGAAGAGTCGGTCACACGCGCGGACGCAACACTTTAAAGCCTTCCTTATCATGAATAATTTATAAAGCCAAAGGTAAAAGTCCGCGAGCAGTGGCGATAAAAAATAGCAGTCTTGTTTTTTTTTTTTTTTTTTTTTTTTTTTTTTTTTTTTTTTTTTTCGCTTTACACGTATGGGCTGCGTAAGTATTCTCGGTCGTTTAAAAAAGAAAAAAAAAAAGTTGAGAGAGTTGGGTCCTAAGGCATCGCATCAATTCGAGATAGGAGCAGCGAGCGGCGCATTTCGAACTCTCCGAATCGCCTCGAGATAACCTGGGCGACTTCGGAGTCACTTTATCTCAAGCGATAGATAGAAAGACCGGTTTCCTCCTCCTCCTCCTTCTTACTACTTCGAAATACTTTTTTTTTTTTTTTTTTTTTTTTTGACCTCGGACTTTTTGAGCAATGTCTCGGAGGTATAGGTATACCCTTATGGGAGCCGAGAGAGAGATTTTAGCTCGCGATGTATTTAGGAGAGAGAGAGAGATGCGCCGGACGGCTGAAAATTTCTCTCGAAATTTCACTCAGCGAGCAGGCACGGAACTTACCCGAGCGAGGAATGTGAAAGCGAAGTGTCTTGGGTCCCAAAAGAGCCTCCTCGAGAGTGCGTGCCTCACATTTTTCGGGGTGAATTTCTCACTTTGAGCTATTTTAATTGGGTGTTGCCTGATATACTGATTATTGTTCTCCCTCCTGATGCACTCGATGCATGCGTTTTTTTTTTTAATTTTAATGGTCCCCGCAAAGTTTGCCTGCGAAAATGCGGAAGACCCTTTTTCTTCCTCTTCCCCGCAGCGCAACGTACATTTTTTTCTTCTTCTTCTTTCGGAGTGATGCATAAGATTTATATCTAGAAAAATAAACTCGGAATTTAGAAAACTACCTTGATTCGTTATTTTTTATTTTTTTTTTTCTTGGACGACAATGATAAAATGCGTCGAACCGTTTTCCCGTCTCCTACGAATGACTTAATTAAACCGATCTGCTCTTCGAATTACAGAGATTCTCCATAAATATTGAATAGTTTTTAATTCGGGCCACTGTTATTTATTGCAAAGGTTAAATTAGCATCATTTTATCTTAATGTAATTTCCTCAATCGTAAACAAGGTGGATATAAAAATACACTGTTATAAAAACAAGAAAAAAATAGTTGATCGCGTATGATGTATTTGAAACTTTAAACAGATTCAATCCGTCACATGATACTGGCAGAAAAAAAAAGAAGCCACCAAGGATGATTAATATTTATGAAAAATAAAGTAAATACAGTAAAAGCTACGGTCTAGGTAGTTTAAGCTTGGAAATAAAATTGATATGGTATTAATCAGAGAGCGCGATCATAATGTTGAGCGGAAAATTTTTCCTTCCTAGGAGATTACGTCGAACCCACTGATTCACAGTTGACTTCATTGAAAACGGAGAAGAAGAAGAAAAGGAAGAAAAAAAAAAAAAAAAAAAAAAAAATCACCTACATCGGCAATTAGGTGTACACGAACGTAAACAGCAGGATACTACGTGAAAGCAATTTCGATAGGTTTAGATGATACCGTCGGTGATTAATGGTTACACAGCGCTTAAAACATCAGCGCGTTGCAGCTCGGGAATGAATTTCGTTGCATAACATATTCGTAGAAAAATCTTAACATAAATAAAAAAAGCGCGGCTCTCATCCCGGAAAGGTCAGCTGTTGTGACACTCCTACGAGCCACGGAAGAGATAAGCCCGGGGGAGATTTATCAGTCGCACGAGTACATGCACGCACCCTGCGTCCCCAAAGGCAAACTGGATCCCATCCGTCAGCGGGTGCATGCAGAGGCCAAAAATAATATTAAACTCGGGTACACCCGCGAGTTTTAAAAACGTCGTCCGCGATGATTGTCGTGTGAATCACTCTTTTCAAAGCGGTGCTGCAAGGTGAGATAAATGCTTTTTATAAATCAAGGTGCAGGAGGTAAGGATACGGCGTGTGGGCCGCTTAAACTTTTCTAACGTACGCTTATAGCTCCGAACACATTGGAAAATGTCACGGTACGATGGGGTGCATAAATTTACGCAGGGTCTCGACTTGCGCCATGACTCGGCTAGGAGAAGAAGACGAAGCCTGTGTGTGTTTGCCATGCCTACTTTGTAACTACACGTGTATCGCTTTTTGCCAAGCGGCACGGGGATTACATCGGTAATGAATTACTGCCAGCCACGTATTTTCTAAGCTATTTTTGTTTTATTTAATTCTCTCTCTCGCTATCTATGTATCTGTCTGTCAATCTATCTTACCAATTGTAGATATCGGGTCTAAATTTAAACTGATATGATTCATTACTTATAAAACAAAAAATATATAAAAACGTTTCACCGATTGCAAATAAAGCAATCAATAATAACACTTGAAACTTCAGCAGCCAGGCAAAGTACGTCTGGCGGACGAAGTCGCACAATAACTTCGCAAACGAGCTCGTCGAGTTCTATTATAATGGCAGTGTGGGTACAGTCATATGGGTGGACATACCGGGAGCGTGATCGGTGGAGACAAAGGAGTAAGGATCGGGGGATTGAAAAAAGTCCCATGCAGGAGAATAGAGACTGATAGACAGGAGAGGGAAGAGGAGGTCGCGTCACTCGATAGGGAATCGTGATACCATACACCCGAGCTACAGTTAACCTCACCGTAGCCGCGTGGAGGCTGAGAGAAGGAAAAAATAAGAGCCAAGACCACCATGAAATAAAGTGCGCACCGGTACAGAGCTCTAGCTGCACTTCGCGGGGATCATCGTCGTAAATGCCTCCGCACTCCGAGAGGCCCGAGATTAACGTCACGCCGGCCCGTCATTCCCCGGACTCAATAAATCTGGAGGTGCTTTTTAAAATCATGAATTTTTTCGAGTGCCGATCGCCGTACCAAAGAGAGCTGTATTATTGTAAATTATTAGTATGTATGGAAGAGACCAAAGTAAACCATGGAACAAGAAGAAGAAGAATAAGTCAATGAAAAGCAAAGACGATATTTTATAGAGGCGGTGGACTCGTCATCGTCTCCAATGAAATTCAGTCTCCGTCCACTTGGTTCGTCACGATGATGTTTCGGCTCGAAACTTAAGAATCACCACTACTTAGAGACAAGACGGTAAGTATATAGAGAAGATAGAGCGCACCGACCTGCTTCTTTAAGGCCAAGAGAAAAGAAAAAAGGAATGCAAGAGAAGAGCTAGCTAGCAATGACGACGATGAGGATGACTTTGAGAAAGAGAGACGAAGCAAGTTGTTATCGGCGAAATTTTAAGTGCCGACGAGGTCACTCCGTTCAACCGCCGATTGAGAGAGTCGACGTGGACTCTCTCGGAAGAGTTTTATGCGGACGATGAAAATTTTACTTGCTTGCTTTACACGAGCCCCCCACCCGCACAAAATTAACTCATCGACTATAGTCTTTGAAATTTTCCATTTAAAATTTTTCTACAAAATTTTTTTAAGTTTTTTTTAGTAGTTGTTTAATTTTTTATTCATAACCTTCCTAAAAATAAATAGCATCGTTGTCAGAATGATGTGTCTGTAAACGCAAGCATTTTTAATTTTAGCTTCACTGTCGGTATTTATGATTTTTAGACTTTTTATTTGTAGAAATTTATTACCACACAAATAACAGAACCTGTTAATGCTTATTTAAATTTTAAAGAAATGGAAAAAAATCATTCAACAATGTCAAGAAAACTCACAAGTATTTACTTATGTAAAAGGCGTACCAAGAGGTGTATTTCAATAGACACAAGTCCAGCATCGAAATATTTATGGAGTTTTCTAACTATTCATTCACGTTAAATTTTAAACATTCTTCTCGTACCTTAACTTTTTAATTTCTTAATACTGTAGCTTATTCATCCATCTATTCATTATAAATCTCATAATGAATTTTTCTTGTGAAAAAATTTTTTTTTTCAAAACTAATCCTCTGTAACATATTGTACACCAGGCAGCACATAAATTTGTAATTATTATGAGCCTTAAACTTGTTAGTTTATTCAATGTTTATTACACCATGTCTTGATTAATCACTACATGCATGCATCACCGTTTGATTTAATGAACAATTTTATAAACAAATATTATTGAAATTTCAAAATTGTGTAACATTAAACTTAAGTTTGAAAAGAACAAAGTACAACTTTAACAGTAAAGAATTCCATTAAAATATTTTTAATGAAATTTTAGTTTATATAAGAACTTTCTGACATATTTTATTTTATTCTGTTTTAACTTGTCAATTTGAATTTCAGCAATAAATATTAAACCAAAACCAAATCATTGATTTTTAGAATAGAATTTATTATAAATTTTAATATCCAGAGGAATAAAAATATAAATTTTAATCGAATTTTTCATAATAAATTTCTAATCAAACTTTAAAATTATATTAAAATTATTTGATAGGCTCTTAAAACCTGTATTTCATCGGAACATTAACAGAGACAAGTGAAATTTTAATGAAACTCAGTTATCAGGTGACCTGTTTGCATTAAAGTTTCAAAGTTTTTTAGAAATTTCAGGTTTTGAACTCATCTTGTTAGGCTGAAGATAAAAATCATGAAATTAAAACTCGTAACCCGGTGACTCAAAGAAGACTATTTACTTAACAAGTTTGAGAAGGGGGAAGAAATTTTAATAATTTTCTGTTTCGTAAGACATTTGATCGCTTGATCAATGACAGCTTGAAGGGCGGGAGCATAATTTTAAGACTGATCGCCATGAAGAGTAAGATCAATCTAAAAACTGAACATGCTGCCAATTAAAGCTACTTTTCTAACTAAATTACTATTTAATTATTTTTGAAATTTTTTTTTTTTTTTTTTAACAATATCCCGTGCAACCAGTTTTTCTGTAAGTATATTATTTTTGAAGTTGACTTTGAACGAGAATTTTTGAATTTAATTTTATATTTTTGCATTTGAAGTGAATTTGTGATAGTGTTATTTTATAAACCTCAGTAGGTAAATTTTAATATTTTAGGGAACCTTTTTTTCCAGAATAACGTAGTTAATATTTTTTTATTGAACTTTTTGGTCGACTCACATCAAAATAAAAAATATGAGTTGAAATTTAAATTAAAAATAAAGTCGTTCTTTTTTTTTTTAATTATCTAGAGCGGATTCAATGATTTACGTTCATGAGATACAAAAGAATAATTTGTCTTAAAAGTTAAAGATTTTAAAAGAAAGATAACGTCATTCCTCTCAATACCGGAACATGGCGTCTCACTTGCAACCGTGACAAATGAACGAGAGCGAGCGAGACATCATGTTCAGGTATTGAGAGGAATGACTGTAATTTTAAGACAGATGAAAGTTGTAAATTAATAATTAATAAATATATTTATTTTATGCCAATAAACACAAAAAAAAAATCTATCTAATATGTACATCACAAACTCGCAGATGGCTACTATGATCGTGGCTGTTTTTGAGTTTAAATAATTGTGAAAAGTAAAAACAAGGTGAATAAATTTTAGTGAAATTATTGTGAAGGCGCAGCAGTGATCGAGAAAAGATGCTTAAAACTGTTTCCCTTCGGCAGGCCAGTTGAGACGTTCTGCATAAAAAGCAGAAAAATTTGCGGAAACACGACGGTAGCAGCCAGCGCTTATCGCATGCAGCAGCAGTGGCTTGCTTAAGGCCATCACAGGAACTCGCGCGATGCGAGAATTCTCGCATCGCGCGAGTTCCTGTGATGGCCTTTAGATTGCAGTCAGTGTCCTTTTTCGTGCGTGCGTTTCCACTTTTCGCGCACTCGGGAGCGATTATAAGCTTTGGTTTCTTCTTCAAAATAAAAAATTTCTTTTTGTCATCGCGCATGCACGCAATCCCCGTCGCGTTTTCTTTGAAGAATTTATCGACACTGTCATGCATGCGTGCAGCTGTCCCCATCACGCGCTTCCCGTCCCGGCTTGCGCGTGATGGTTACTGCATCGAATGAAAATTTGAGGAAATTTTGAAACGTTTATGTTCGACTTTACAAATTATCAATTAGTTATTCATTTGTTTTTTTTTTTTTTTCTTTTAAACTTTTTTGAGGGAGTTTAAACTAAATATTTCAATAGACCTGAGCTATACGAGGCGAAACGGTCAGGGAGTCTTAGTTGCCGCGCATCCATCAATTCAGCAGAACTGCCAAAGAAGTCTCTCGGTTGTACTTTTTCCGTATCATGAATACATACGCTTCTCGAGCTCACACACGCATAACGGGTGCTGCGAGCCAGTCAAAACTCTGTTATTACTTCGTCTTCTCTTCCTCAAATCCCATAGCTTTTCTCTATCTTTACTTTCTTTCTTTTATTTCGTCGGCAACAAATAATACTTACCCCTCAAGTACTTGTTTCCTTTTACTAATCTTTAGATGTCCTTTTTCTGCCTGTCTCTCTACAATTAAATAAAAAAAAAAAAGTTCTGATCGTTCCAATGCCGTCTCAAGCTTGACGAGTATTTTTTTTTTTTTTTAATTTTTTTCTACCGAGCTCTCGAGCGATAAAGCTCAATCGTTATTGGTTTTTCCTCGTTAGATAAAAAAAAAAAGAAAAACATATAATGGGGTCTACGATGATTCTGGGAATCATTAAAATTATTGATATAGTATATTATATAATAAGTGCGTAAAATGCATCATTCACGCACGCGTGCTGGCGTCGGCTTTGCCGACGCCAATAGCACAAGTGTGTGAACAATGCAGTTTACGCACGCATTATGTATACTATTTTATATTACGAGTACTCGAAAATGCGTCAAAAGTATGAATTTATTGACAGAATTTGGCTAAACTTTTAAATTTTTAGATTGATAGGTTAGATCCTGCTAGCAGACCGCCATAGTTGTTCTTGCTAGCATGGGTACTTTGGTTTTAGCTGTACACTATATAATATACATGGGTTTGCTATAGTGTACGTTTCACACCGCGGCCTCGAACTCGAACTCACAACAGCGCGTTGTAAACACTGCAAATCCAAGTGTCTTATTTTGTCATGATTTTAAAACACTTAAGTGTCTTATGCGTCTAACCCTGCAGGTTAGGTATTTAAAACACTTGGAAGTGTTTTAAAATCGTGACAAAATTTACACGTCAATTATAACTATATCGAACTTTTTAAGACACTTGGGTTTGCAGTGAACTTGTACGGAGAAAAGATTTCACGATTTAGCGTCGCTTGATTTGTTTACTTAGGAATGCTAACGTTGAAACTGATGCACAAAAATGATCCCGAAATAATCATTCATATACGGGTAAGTATAAGCTCGGTCATCAAAACACAACTGCTGCCAGTGTCGTCTGCTTTCTCCACGCTGCCGCCGCCGGCCGCTGTCTCGGTGTTTACCTACTTACACCTAATTTTTCCCGACGTTAATTTTTTGAAGTCGCGGTCTCCGCCGGTGCTCAAGCCAAAAACTGAGGTAGTTGTTCGTGTTTAATAACATTTGATCCTTCGTAATATAGTCTAATGATGTGTTTTAAAATAAAATATATTTTTGAAATCAAACACACTGTTCTTCCTAAGTTAACTTTAACTTACAACTACAGTTTAAACACTTTTTATAACATTTGATACTATTATTATTACACTTTTAACTATAAGCAGATTTTTATTTAAGTAAATATATTTCAACTGCTGATTATTATTTTGTAAAATATGATTAACCGCTGCACGCAACACAACTTGATGGCCGAGGTTATGTACGTTTTCTTTTTAACTAAGTAGACTTTTTATAAAAAGAAAAAAATAAAACTTTTAATAACTACCTATACTTGACGTTTAATTTTTATAAAAAAGTATTATTTTGTAAAATACACGGACGATTAATGATATGAGCCGCAGGCCGCAGCAAGACACTTGCAACAAACAAAAGCAGCTAAAACCAAATGTGCCTGCTGCTCAGCTTTGAATTTAAATCAATAGATGGCAGCTCTATCAACATGAGCACAATCATAATGTGCGATTTTACACACTCAAAATAGCTCTTTTGAATGCGTAAAATACGCATTTTAGAGTACGGGTAATATAAAATAAATTCATATTGAAAAGAAAATAAAGAAGTTTATTATAAGACGACAATCAGTTTAATCGATTTATGAGGTTGTCAAATATTTTTCCATACACTGTGATGAAAAAAAAAAAAAGAAAAAGAAGGGGTCAAGGGTTGTAGGGTTTATTAGTGGTAGAATCTGGCGTAGCAGGACCTCCGCAGGCGTTTCTCGCGATGGGCTCGAGCACTCCGCTAATTAATGTTTACGATTTCCATTAGCGCAGCCAGCGGGGTGGCGACCGCAGACGGGATTTCTCGCCGCAAGCCATTCCAGCCATAACAGCAGCGAGGAAGCGCGCTCGATTTCCGGAGTAGCAGCACGTTCGTAGCTGCAATTGCATCGATCGCCGATTGCACCGAAGTGATGCGTTTCTCTTCTCTCGATTATCGCTTCGTACCCGCTGCTGCCGTAGTTCCCTTTCGTTCGGAAGCCCGCGCGCGCATGTTTATTTATTACTTTTTATTCGGCCACGAGGATTGTTTTCTTAATCGCTTTTGCCGATTACGAAGTGGCCTTGCGGGGAGGACTTTTTTTTTTCACTGACCGACCAAATGCTTCTTGACCCACGATAAATTGGCTTTTAATCATAAACTCCACGCGCGCGCGCGTGTTGTATTTTTGAGATATGAAATTTCTTTCTCATTCTTTTATTTTCCTTTGTTTCTTTTCATTCAACGTCCTTAATTGCAAAGTTTATTTTGGAGCTCATTTTTTTTTTTTTTTTGGACCAGTCTCTCGAATCAATTTATCGCTGGCAAATTATCTGTGTAGTTTGATAATTTATCCTCAAATAATGTGTCTAATATTTTAAACTGCTTAAATTAAAAATGAAAAGCCGATTTCAACATGGTACGCTGCGACTAATTATTTCATCCGGTGTGCAAAAACTTTTTCTCAATCTCAAAATGCAGCAAAATCGCAACTTAATTAAACAGTATTCACCAAATTGAAAGTTAGGTGCTTTGAATGTTAAGTAGACGAATAAGTAAGGTTCTACAATAATTTTTCAAAGTTATAGTAAATTGAAAAATCTTCAAAATTAAGATAATTTGCACAAAAAAAGGTAAGTGAATCAGAATGTCGGTTGTAATTTTTTTGTTTAATCATAAACTTGGTAAAAAATTAAATGCAAAAAACAAAACAAAAAACGATTTCGTCGCAACAACAAATTTGACAGAAAAAATAAACCTGTATAGAACCACCCACGCGATGTAAAAAATAACTAGCTAACTTTTTTTCTTTATTTTGTTTTGCTTAAGAGAGTAATGCATATTACGTAAAAAAAAAAATACGGCATGGGCGATAAAATCCCAGTGGTTCGGCTTGCGTTTCCCCCAGCCAACGCAAACAAGAACCCGTGAGTGTGCGGGGCTTATCTCGACAGCTCGGCGCAGGTGAATGCAAACTCGCCACCCAAAAATCAGACCTGTTATTTAGTTTTTTTTTTCTTTTTTTTTTTTTTTTTCCCGGTCCTCAAAAGTCACACCCGAGCGACAAGTGCGACGACTGTATAAAGGTGGATCACGAAATTACGTTTACTGAAAAGTTTTTAATAAATATTCGTTGCATCAAAAATTTTAGGCGGTAAAATAATATCCTTTGTCCATTAAAAAATCACTCGGTTTGAGTTAAGCAACCGGACCTGTAAAACTAGTGAGCTCTAACCTGGAAATAAATGAACATTTATGAACATTGAAAACTGAATTTGTGTCAATAAGGACAAATAGTTGACGGACAAAAGGAGATCATCAAAAGTCAGGTTTTGAGTATCGAACGAGATGGGAAAATATAAAAGATACAAATTCATCAAATACTAACGAATAAATTAAATAAATTGCAAAAGATTCTAAAAAATGAAAAATAAAATTTTTACTTAACACCAACTCGCCTTGGACGTTCTACCGACATCTTTGAAATTTGAAACTGTTTCTCCTTTGTAACTTCCCATTCATCCGTTTTTTTTTTGCAATTTTCTAAAAAAGTCTGCGCCAAAGGTAGAGAGAAGAAAAAAAAAAATGAATACACTTTGTCCCGCAAGGCATTCAAATGCGAAAAAGCAACAGCAACAGCAGCAGCAGCAGCGCCTCGAGCAATAATCCATAAAACTTCCAGTACAAGGCCCGTTTTCACATGAAGATTAAAGACTCGTGCAGCTAAAGAAGAAAAAGAAAGAAAGGAAGGACACAGTAGGCACAAGGCAAAAGGATGCGCGGTCGATACTTTCCTGCCCCCTTATTTTTTAGGCTCCTCTACAGAAATTTTAGCGGGACCGTATCCGTTTTTCTATAAAATAAGGCACAGGCTTCTAAGCTTCCGGTGTGGAGTGCGCCGACGAAGAAAAGGGGTAGCCAGGATAAGAAGACAGGAGAATCGCCGTTTGACGTCCACCGCGGTTTTGCATGTTCCGCTTTAGCTTCCTCCTCTCTCTCTCTCTCTGTCATTTTATGCGGTTTTCTGACGGCACTTGCTTCTCTCTCCCCTCTTCTGCTTGCTGCGGTGCGTACGTCAAGATTGAATTATATTAATTTTTTCGAGTACCAATTGATTCTTGAAACAACCACCACGTAAACCTACTACTACTCGATAACGTTATTTGGTATGATGAACAGTTTTTTTTTTTTTCGGCTAGACTTTGGCTTTCAAGGACGTGAGAACACAAATTTTTTGGTACCGCTGTAACAGGAAGCTTATTATCTCCGACTGGATTCTCCAAACTATTCTGCACAGCCTCGGAAGCCTCAAGATATAACTTATCTCAACGACACTTTCGACAAAAATTTTTAAAATCTCCCGCACAATAAAAGAAGTTGTTTTATTTATTTTAAATTTATGGCTCCACAACTCTGTATTAAGTAGTCAAGTTTGTCAAGTCTCGTTACTTGTCGTCGGAATTAAAAAATTCTGTAAAAACTCATAGATTTAGTATCGAAAAAAATCAAGATAATCACCTCGTCTCGCGAGTCGGGCTTTATTTTAAAAATCAATGTTTAAATCATTATATTAATCTCAATCTTAAATACCGCAAGCGTTTAGATATATCAGTGTCGGGGGGGTATAAAATAAATTATAAAATATAAAACGTGTTTGGTCGCATGCTTTGCGCAGACGCCAAACAACATAATTTAGTTTCTAAAAATTCAAACAGCTATTGATAAATACCCGAAGTGGAATTGGAGCGAGTGGAAAAAAAGGCCAAGTTGCGTACTGGATCGAATGAAAATAATTTAATAAATTGCATACTTTGATGTCAAATTTCACGTTATTTGACAACTTTTTTTAGGTGATACGAGTTACGCTCGTGCCCGTGTATAATTTCGCAAGAGCTTTTATTATTTAATGGCCGTAAAGTAATTTTTACCGATACATAATATACTATTTAGTTTCTCGCAAACGAATACGCGCATGGTAATAATCCAATAAAACTGGGCACTTTTTTTAAGTATTTGTATTTGAGGCTGCTGTCGTGCGGGGTATGTAATTTTGTATTGCGTAATTTAGAACTAGATACACACAAGTATTTACGCATTCCTGCTGGACTCGTGACCGATAATTACCAGGACGTTCATAAATGAAAGTATATCAAAATAAAATACATCTTCTCTACAAATAAAAAGTAAGTGTACGTGCAACAGGTTTGTCTTATCCTAGATTTAATGCAACTTTGAAAATAACTCTGTGAATTTCAATTAAAAAATGAAAAAAAGGCTTCAAATCTTGGTAATTGGTAGCGATTTGAACATGTCGAAGCTATGGGCTATCAATCCTCTATCTCGAAGGAGCTTGCGCGAAACCGCGTCTCTCACGCACTTGCCAAAGCTTCAAGGCTAGTGGGATAACCACTTGGGACAACAAACTCTCTCGGGCCAAACAAATCGGAGGAGACTATATAACGGAGAAAAAAAAAAGAAGAAATAGGAATAAAAAAGATTGAAATCTCAGCAGAGAGCCTGGACGGACGAGGAGTCTCGCGGTATCGAAGGCCGATCAGCGAGTCTCCGCGGAAACACGAGTTTTGGTTTCCGAGCCAAATGACATTCGTCCCGTGTTTTCCCTCCCAAGAGATGTGAACGAATCGAGCCGAGCTATCTTTAACCTGTCCTGGCAGGACCACGTCAAATCAAACCTTGCGTGTAAACGAGAAGCCGATCTTGTATCTCTGTAAGCTATCCTGCGGTTGAGACTTTCCCATATGTCGAGTGATGATTTATGGTCCAACTCGCTATAAAATTCTGGTTTCGTTAAGAAAAGTCTTTTCTACTTTGAAAAATATTCATTTTTTTCATCTAGTTTTACTTTAAATTGACTAAAAACTCAAACTTTGTATTCACGTCACGCGTCTGATTTCAGTGTAATCTCATGCATGGCTTGACGTTCACACGATATTTATAGAAATATAAATCCTCATTACTAAAATACCAACACATTAGTTGAGCCAGTGTACTCCATTAAATGTCGATTTTTAAAAACTAACCGTAATCTACTGGAATATGGAACTCGTTTCAATCGTAAAATAAAACTTTCGATTTCTCAGTTTACTGAAAAATATCATTATTTTTATTTGAAAAAAATGCCTACATCAGCCCCTTGTTGCATAATGCCAGTACTACCTCATATAAAATGAGCAAATATGATTTGTCGGTTGCCATTTAAGTTCTCAAAGCTATATTTATGACGATTTCTTACCTTTTCTCACGCTATCTTGATGTTTCTTACGTTTTCGTGAAATATATTTCCAGCACGTAACAAAAAGTAAGAAATGTAGTTTTCATTCAAACTGGATAATGAAATATTTCAAATTAATTTAGTTTGTTTAAACTGGAAAAAGACTCGCATGTAAATAAACAAAGTAAAAAATTGTTATAAAAAGAGAGAGAGAGAGAAAGAGTTATAAGAATAAAGTTTGGAAGGAAGCGTGTAAAGTCCATCACTTCAGAGTCGGACACGTGCATCCGTCGGTCGTCGTGACAAGAGTGTTAGCCAAGAAGGAGCTCGCTTTGCTCGCACACAACGCCGAGAGATCGGACATGTAACGTACTCGTCGATCCGGTATGTAGATTTGCGCAGGTGTCGGGGTGACGCAATGCTCGCGCCGCGGCAGCCTGCACCGTTTTATTGTGTGAGTTATTTTCAATTTTAATCCACCAGCGACGATGCTGAACAATCAACGGCCGAGAGGAAGTTCTGTTCGGGTACGATAGTGTACCCGACTGACCGCATCTCCGAAACTTTTATCACTCGGGCTCTTTTTGTGGGAACCTTTTTATTTTTTATACGCTAAACCTGATTTTTATAGACCCGACGATGAAAATAATTTTTCGCCGTTCTTATGTAACTGTTTTGAATTCCTTTTTTTTTTATTCATTCGAGTTTTTTTTGAGAAAATTATTTTAAATTGTGTAAATTATTTGAAAACTTTTTTAACGCAATCGACTGGTGTGAAGTAACCACTTACAACAGTCGTTAGTAAAATAAAAAATTTTAAGTTACAAAAAACAAAAAACTTGGCTTCAACAACAGTAACTATTACAGTTTTGCGACTGTTTATTAGAAAAGTGATCACAGTTATGAACTGTGCACTAAACTAGACTTGACAACTTTTCTATAGATAATCTTGAAAAATTAAACACCCGATGTCATTAAAAAAGAAAAAAGTTGCAAGTTACTGTAATCGTACAGGATGGCATGAAAAGGTCTCGTCGCTACCGGTCGCGAACTCTTGAATACACGTCGATTTCGAGAGACCAAAAAGCCAAAGTTTGTTCGCGGGTATAGTGGTTAGACAAGCGATAGTCAAAAGGTGACGACCGCGTCGACGACGGTCGATACTTGCACAACTGATACAAGCGTAGTGTCTTACGTATCATCGACGACGCATCTATGTGTAAGAGCTTACGTAAGCGTATACGGAGGAGTATAGTACCTTAACATATACACTCTCGCGAATGCATAAATCACGGGCGCATCAATGACGGCTATCGGCTTTCTCTCCTTACCCTATTGGCTTAGCTTTGCAACGACTTTGTTATCGGGACTAAGTGCAGCGCGCGTTAAAAAGCCCCCCGATTAATATCAGGGGTGGGCAGAGGCCCTGCGCAACAACGTAATGGCCCCGGCGCACGTGCTGGTCTTATCGCCTTCTTATGCCTTACTCCGAACCTGTGTTCTTTCCGGAAATAACGTGTACGATGTTGCCGTAAGTGCGACAGCGATAATTTCGTTGGCCAGCCTACCTACCTAACTCTTAACGGAATTTTACTCAGGGATCGAATATTCCCATTTGCATAGGCTAAAGCCTCTTCGAGTTTTCACTGTGTTGTACTACCCACACACTAACAACGACTAGATACACTCGTCCAAGTACTTAATGTTACGCGACTTAATGTGCCGCGAGGTGCAAATGTTTACAGCGCTTTATTTTTCTACCTGTCAAACCTTTAGTCAGGCTTTTCGAGATGTTATAATACATCTGATTATTTAAGAGCTTTCACCATCTGGACAACAATTCTTTACAGTGTTACGAATGGTTGATGTATCCATCATAAAAATTAATAATAAACAGATTAGATTATTATAATTTTAATGTTAATTTAAGAATTTAATTAATTTCTTATCGTGCTGTGAATTTTTGTAATTTCACATTTTATTGGTAAGAGAAAGACAGTTCGCAGTATACAGACGGATAGGATGAAAAAATTTAAATTTGAAAGAGAAAAAGTCATAATCTTAGCTACTTAGTTGGAGTTTTATTTACCACTCGAGACACAATGAAGCAAAATCAAGCCACATTCAGAGTAATTCATCAATAGATACACAAAAAAAGCATTCGGTTCAATAAAAGTACAATAATCCGCGCGGTTTTGTGCTCCAACTTAGAGCTGAAAGGGAATAAAGGGAGAAGAAAAACCAGGTAAAACACGTTAGAGGTGTACATAATGCCGGCGCGCTTAAACTCTCTCTCTCTCTCTTTCAAGGAGGAGGAGGAGTGAAAAGAAGTTGGAAAAAAAGGTTTCACGTGACGAAATTCGAAGTAGAAGAATCGCGCTCCGACAACAAAGGTAAGGTGGCACAGGTAGCATTGTAGGAACGATGTAGGTACACAAGGCGAAATTCGATACCGAAGCCCAGTTATATATAGAGAAAGAAAGAAAAAAGAAGGTATACGCGGGCATTGAACGTGCATAGATAAGGCTGTTATAGGTAGTTGCGGAGTTGCGGTGTGGAGGAAGAAGTAAAGTAGAGGCGGGGATATATCATCATCCGTGGGGTCCCGCACCTTACTAACCCAGTACACGTCACCAACAGCCGTCAACCGCATAAAATGCGCAATTTTTCTACTGGGGAGGGTGCAACCATCTATCAATAGCGGCTCTTCAGTCGGGTCATCGTGTCAAGTCGAATCGTTAAACTTTTATTCTATCTGCGCTAACGCAGTAAGCCAGTTCCGCTGACATGTTAGGTGCGTTTGAATTATTTCATGTGCAGATTTTCTCCTTCGATCCTTGTTTATTTTCAAGCTCACGTTAATCATTGACTAATTCATTGTTCCTTGCCACTTTCGAGAATTATGATCTCTCGATAAATTTAAAATCACTTGTTAAGAATTAAAAAAACATGTAGCTCCACTATATTGTTTGGACGAGAATCTTGAAAAGCGTTGATTAATAACGCATAAGTTCTCAATGACAAGTATGTATAATATTCTTTATGATGAATACAATTTAAACAAAGATAGAAGAAAAAAGAATTATCTTTTGACGAAAATTCTTTAGAATGCAGACGCAGATCAAAATGACTAGTACTTTTAATAGTAATTTACAAAACATTTTATGCTAATTTCGTACATAACTTTATGTTTGTTGAAAACAGCTTTTGATAAACCAATTGAGTGTAGTTCTTGACATTATCGAAGGAATTCAACTTACGAAGCATTCAATTACTCGTATAAAGGGTTATTAAAATGTTGAGCCTATAGGTACTTGACTGTCTGCGGTATATTAATGGCTAAGTGTAAGTTATTCACATAAATTATTCATTGTTTTCAAGTAATATTATAGTTGTTACTATGACTATTACATCAGTGGTACACGGATGGCAGAAAGTTTTTATTTTCAAGAGAAAAAGGTCGCAGCTCGCTTTGGATTCTTTGATCAAACGTTTCGCGTTATTAGAGTTAAATTACTATGACTATTGTACCAATATAAGAGAGCAAAGCTAAATTGAAATGCTTATAGAGAAGGTTTTGTCTCGGTAAAGCAGTACTACTGTTGTGTATCGATTACTGTACGTGATACACAACAACAGCAGCAGCACCAGTGAAAACAAGCTCGCATACCAAGACACACAGCCATGCGGGGCAATAGTGGGTTGTAATGGTGTACTTTCACACCGCGTCACGGCCTGCCAAGCATATGCTAATTACACAATTAAGACGAGAAAATAATAAAACGGTTAAGCAATAATGCCCAAGACATCATAAGGCTATTCTCGCGTATTGTAATGCTGCTAATGCTGCTTCGCGAGCGCATTCAACAGGATGTAAAATAGATTACTTCTCTTACTGATTAATATGCTTCTGCTGCAGCAAAAATTAAAAAAAAAAAAAAATTTACATTTTTCACCTTATCACGAGCATGACTATACACTTACTACAGTGCGCTGTTAATTATAACTATCAGCTGAGCTTGGTTTATTGCTCGTATATACATTTTAATCCGTCTTCGATTGACTAAGCTTAATAACGCGTGGGAATATTCTTATGATTGAAGCTCGAGTCGTTTCAAACCAATGCTATTTCATTTCAAGCAATATACAAAGCAACCTGTGATTAATAAATAAATTTAATTTTTGTTCGAGGGTAGCTTGCTTGATTCAAGACAAATTAACCTTCAGGGTGTACTAATGAGAAACATGGGAAATTTTAGTATTGTACGTACGCACGAAACTTTTGAATTGATTAAAAATGAAAAAAACCACATTATTGTGGTTCATATAATGGGAGAATTTTCCTCTAATTAACCACTCCACAACTAAACAACGGTTAATAATTACAATTTTTTTACAACGTGATGGTTATTTTGAAATAAGGAAATCGATTAACATTAGCCGCATCCCGCGATCAAGAGAGGCTGTAATGAAGTTTGACGTACGCGTTCAGCGACTAATAATTCTTCGTGTCCTCACAGACACTAACCATAAATTATAAAAAAAAAAGGAAAAAAAAAAGAACGAGTGCGGGAGCCAATTTAAGAGTTGATAAGGATCGTTGATAAGTCTCCGTCATTGCGGGAGCGCGCATCCCATCAAAGTCATTTAATACGAAAATTCGCCGCAAGAGCATAGCGGCCGCACATAAAAGTGATGTTGCGCGTCCGCCATTAGCATGAAATTAGTCGGGGTGCATCATACGCGAGGGATATTAGCATGCGAGTCGCGCGTCGTTTTGCGCGATGTCCCTGACGACCCTTTCTTGAAAGGTATTTTAGCGCGGGCTTATGGGTCACAATCATGATAATCATTATCGTCATCGACGGCCTGCTGATCGCGGTCTCGATTATGCGCAACCGATCGACTCCTTCAAGGCTCTCGCTCTTAATGATAATATAATGACCGTACAAATATAGCGAAGGCCACGCGTGTGCGTGATGTTTTATTACAGTTTAAAAACCAAAAAAAAAAAAAGTTAATAAGAAGCACAGGCTATTAAGAGTACACGCTTCCGCCATGCGATGATGGTGTACTTGTAGGTTCGGTAGGCGCAGCAATAGGAATAATTGAAAATACACGCGAGATAACCAAAAGCAGCTCGTACGCGAGACTTTTATTCAGCGCTAATGAAAAGTACCAGGCTTGATTATTATTTCGCGAACTGGCTGGCTTTCGCAAGTCCCTTAATTGAGTTCAACGCGCACATGCCTAATTGAAATTTGTACGATTGTCAGAAAATTACACTAGATTATTGTTATTACGCCGCGGTGTTCGATGTACTGCCAAACATTAATTCAACAGCGAAACTATTTTTTAAACTATGAAGCAGCTGAAAAATTTAAACAACACTTATTTTTATGAAAAAATTTACGCCACCTAGTTGACGAACGTCAATTTCATCTTTTATATAGTAAATTTTAAATTTTGAAAAAATTGTGACGGCAGGAATCCAGGGGATATTTTATATTTAATTTCAGAATTCCAACGAACAAAGTTATTCGTCAGGTAAAAGAGCTGGTCTTGAAATTTAAAAAATTTTTCGGAGCGGATCAATCTTAGATCACGATCTCAAAGAAGCATCAAGACTCTGAAATCATCGCGGTGCAGGAGACGGCCGAGAGCGAGTGTCGAGAAAGCGAGTCACACACGAATCTGGGCAGCCGTAGTCGTAGTCGTTTGACGAAGACAGAGTTCGTCGACCTCGTCGCGGGCGCAGTTACCTGCTGCTGCCGCTCGTCCATGCCACCTGTAGGGAGGAGAGAGGTCACGCGCTCCTACACGTACACGTACGCGTAGTAAGCAATGTGGAGTTTTCGGTAACAACTCTCGCCCACTGCGGTCAATCGGTAGAGCGTCGATTATTATTAGCCCCCGCCAGGTATAATTAAAGGCGGCTCTTCCATCCGTTTTTCCCATAAAATACTGGGGGTAATGCATACAATCCGGTGCAGCAGGAAGACTTTGCCTGCAGGACGATGTTTAATTTTCGGGTTTTCGGGTGCGCGCGTATATACACCCCTCTTTTCGATTACCCGCGCCCAAACGAGGCTCGTTGTATTATTCGGTCGGATGGGAGCGTTCAATGACCCGCGAGCCCGGCTGCACCCGTCCGTGAAAACCTATCCTCTCCGCACTGCACTGCGCCAGTCGGGACTCGGGGTTAAAGCACTTTTCCGGTTTGCGTATGTGCCAGCGCTACTACTACGTGCTTCCGCGATTAATTTGCGAGCATTGATCCCCCCTCCCCTCCCCCTTTCATGACACCGCTCGCCCAGTCATGCGGATCCACGCTGCACCTACACTGACACCAATTTGTTAACATTTTTTTTTTTTTTTCTTTTTTTATCTCTGTTCCCTTCACGCCGAGGAGATTTATTCGGTTGCGAATTTCAGGAATTTTATATGCATCGCTCACAGATTTCACCAATGGTTTTGCCGCTTTTTTCAATACCGAAACTCTGTGTGGCTTCATATTATGAAATTCCGCGTAGAAATATTGCAGCTATGGTAACGAGAGAGCGAGCTCGATTTAAATTAATGTTTGCCATCAGCGTGCGGGAAAATACGAGCGAGAGACGAAAAATCTGCAAGCGATGTGCTTTTGTTGAATTTATTTGGATTTTTCCGCACGGTTGTTGGCTGATTTTTTTTTTTTTAATTTCGGGGAATTTCAAAAATGCAAGCGTGGCGAAAATTTAAAACGCACGCGAACGCGCTATTGATTAAAAAGATATGATATATATGCATGAACGTTTTTATTATACAGGCCTTTGATTTTACGCAATAATTGATTTAAAAATTCGAAAAAAATGTCCTTTGAACAGGGTTATTTTAAGAATAAAAAAATAAAATTAATAATAATAAACTCGGAGAAGTAATTACAGATGTTGGTTTCAGGCAACCAATGGAAAAATTTGTTGAGCTAAAAATTCATATTCAAAAACAGTTTAGGATAAAAATATAAGCTAGTTTAGTTTCTTGAAAAAAAAAAAAAACAAAAAAATAGTTTAAACTCAGCAACTTAAAGCAGGTTTGGGCATTGTACTATATGACCTATTTGTATTGAAGTGACAAACTTTGGTAAAAGGATATATTTTTTCAATTCGTTCAAGAAAGAAATTCCAAGTACCATTTCAGTAATAGATTTTATTTCTTTTTGGAATATTGATTGTTCTTTACTTTTATAGCTACAAGTACACGTTTTGCATCAGCTGATGACCTTTTAATTTCAGCATTCAGAATGGTCTCTTAATTTGGTTATTACGTTGTTGAAACAATGCAACGACTCCGCCATTAAAATTTTCATTTTATTTCAAAATTTTTCAAATCACTTAATTTAAAAGTCTGACAATTTTGAGTAATAACTGTTGGAACGCTCTCGAAACATAGCAGCAAAGAAAATGAAAAGGAAGAAAAAAAAGAGGCGTAAAAAAAGTGATTAAATCAAAAAGGAAGCAGAACTATCTGAAAGTATCGCTGCGGCTGCCGTGAGTTTGCGCGGGGGCAGTAACAGCAACAACGCTCCGTTACAAATTGGCATTTTAATTGCAGGGCGCAGCCCGCGTCCGGGTGCTAAAGCGTTGCACCACAATTTTTGCGCTAACTCGCGATGAAAAAAAAAAAAAGAGAGAAAAAAGAAATTATGCAGGAACAGGGATGGCAGGAAGTGGCGGTTTTTCGGGGGGCCAAACGCGTTCAGCGTTATCGCCAAGGAGGGTGCAGCGGAGGGGCACGGTTATCAAAGGCGAGCGAGATGATGAGCCGTAGAAACACGCCCCCAAAAGCGAATTTTGGGCTATCGTTTTAACGTGACGCGCCACGGGGTTTTAGTATTAATGGGCACGTTGCGCGAATACCGAGCGACGAACCGTGAAACCGGGTCGATGAACTTACAGACACTTGTAAGTTTGCTTATGTGTACGGCACGCTGCTGACGCGAGCTGTCCCTACGCGTTAGGTGTATTACCAACCCGCCAAGTGCTAGCTTTATTGGGTGTTACCACGTGGCTCTCTCCTCCATGCACTATGCATGTGGCCTTCTTATAACCAGTCATTGTTTTTGTTTATCATAACTCTTGTTTTTCTTACAACTCTACTTCTGGTTCTAAAGTAAACTCCACTAGACTTTTTTCAAAACAGTATTCAAATTCTTTGTCTAATTTCGAATTGATTCCAATAATAACTCCAACTGATAATAGTGTCATTCTTTTAATATTTTAGAGAGATATAAATATAGGCAAGTCGTTGAGTGGTCAAGCAATTGAATAATTAAGCACTGTTCGAGCTTAAAATTAGTTCAGTCAATTATTGACGAATGAAAAGTCGATATCGATACGCGAGTTTACCCGATGTTGAACTAGCCAGCCCGGTAGAACCTCTAAAAAGTGCACGTGCAGCACGTACTAAACTATACACAACACAGCACTATTCCAAAAGCATGTAAATGTAAGCGAGCGAGCGAGCGAGCACCGCGCTCTCCGCACATCACGGTCGGTGAACCCTGCAGGGGCCCACGGCCTTTGGCTCGCTCTCTCTCTCCGATGCGAGCGTAACGCCTTGAAAAATATATGTAAAAAAAAAAGCAAAATAAGCTCTTTTTTCGGCTTGCGGTTTTAATCGAGCGATACATACGTCAAGGGGTGTGCTGCAAGGAGGAGCCAATAACCCGCGCCAACGTGTAAATTGCGTGCGGTGTGTGCCGCGACAGATGCGCCCGTGCCTCTTAACACTGCATTATTTCATGCATCACGGCGGACCGTGTTTGTTCAAAACTTTTTTTTGCGATTAGTTGATAAACTAAAATTCATCTTCTGGTTGGTTTATGCAACGGTTTTTCCAGCCATCGAGCGATTTAATTCACTTCGAAATCATGATCAACGGAACGTTTTTTTAAAGATTTGAATAATGCGCTTGCGATGATTCATATTGATTTTTAATTGGTATTCCATTTGATGCAAATTTTAATCGAGTCTTACTTATAAATATTAATTTAGTCTCCTCGAATTTTATGCAAGTTTCATTGTCTCGTTGCATTTGAGATTTATCAAAACGTCTCTAACATCGTTCAGTTTTTAATTCAAGGTTTTGTGACACACCTATGAGACCTAAGCTTTAATTATTATTTCAATCGAATTAAAAGAATCAATACCGTTTTGGGTGGCTACTGCATGGAATTTTACAAAAAAGTTTCAAAAAATTACTGCGGGAAATTTTTTTCATAAATTTTCACATTCGTGAAATTTAAAAAACCAAAGTTAAATTCATAACGTCGTAATATTTTTGAAATAAAAAATCATTCTTCCCATTTTTTAATAATTTCAATACAAAATTTTTCAATCAATCAAGTTTATCAAAGTTAAAATTTTATAACTTTCAGAATATTTTCGTTAATAAACTATATACAAGTACAATAAAATATTTACTATGCTGTAAAATAAATAACTACTACGGTAGTAATCAAATTAATTTTTTTTTTTCAATAAAATAAAAAGTATTTTTTCAAATATTAGATTTTATAAGTCTATAGATTGTAATAAGTTTTAGATTTTCTTTGTATTTAAATATGACTCATACCTTTTATTGCAACTTTTTATATTTTTACTTGATATTTAAAAAATTCAACAACTTTTTAAAATACAAAACTACAGAAAAAAGCGGTTAGAAAAAAAAGTTCATTAGCGTGGTAATTAATTTGAGCTAATTTAAGTAGTAAAGAACGTGATTGGTCAGCCAAATTAAAACCGCCAAGTTAAACTGCAAGATGTCAAAAGAAAAAACAAAGTTATAAAAAAAACTTGAAAATTTGTTGAGGAAGCACATAAGTTTAAGCAAGTTCTCGGAGAGTTTGAGCAGTGCAGGGAATTTTCGACGACGACATAACGAAGTAGTAGCTACTCCTTTAGAATGTGCGCCAGCACGCACGTCCCCCTTAAGTGCAGCCCCCAAATGTCCGCCCCTTCTTTGCACAGCATCGGAAACAGCCCCCTCCCACCCGCTACGACTGTTCCTGTATATAATGATCCGCGGCCATGTTTGCTGCCAAGAGATGCGCGGGCGTCGCGCGCCACGTACTAACTCGGCACGAGAGCGTTTATACTTACGTTATAGGGGGTGTTTATAGGGAAACTACGCGCGCGACCGCCGCTTCAAGGGGGTTCAAATCTTCGATCTTGCTTCTTATTTTATTCGGTAGATGGCACTTTTCTTCAAACGGTTTTTCTCGTGGGATACGAGCTAAATAGAATTTTTATTCTTACGCGATGATGTTTTAGTTTGTAGATACCAAAATTAAGCAATAATTCATAAAATAAAGCCTACAGCTTGTATATTTTTTAATATAAAAAAAAAGTCAACTGACGCACACCTTGATGATATACCGGTAACTCAATTACCATAACAGTTCATAAACACACATAGTTGCTATCACGAGCGCTGCGAATTTCAGTGAAAGCGACGATGATTAACTGCGAGTACGATCAATCACAGGTAAAGTTGATTGAATTTTGACATCAATTTAGTCCTGTGGGGATGGAATAAATACGGGGAGTCCGCTCCTCCCCAAGAGCCCATAAGGCTCGAAAAAAAATTAAAGTCATTTTTCTCGTCGACAACAGACCACCCCTTAAAAAAAAAAAAAAAAAAAAAAAAAAAAAACGAAATTTGCCGGTGAATGAGTTTACGGCGCAGTGCATCAAACCCCCTCGAAGAAGAGCCGGAGTCATCATCCTTATGCACGTGATGGCTGCTGCAGGGGGATCAGCCATTAAACAGCAGCACTTCCGGCTGGCTCCGTCGTCGTCGTCGTCTTGGTTGGTCGTCTTTCTCCTCTCAGGGTAGGTAGGCACCATCCGGCCGTCATTCTCACGCTCATCTGCATGGAGCGCGGTGCACATACGCACACATGCACAAGACGGGTGCGCATCTTTATTCAGGGAGAGAGAGGCCGGAAAAGGTTTGCGACTACCTACGAGGGACGCCGGTTTTGCATACGCTCGGACCCCCCTCGTATTTATGAACGGCCCGGTTCTGAAGCTGCTCCCGATGGGGCCGCATCACCGTCTCTCCTTTTCGTCGCTGCGTGATTTTTTTTTCCTCTCTCTCTATTTACCATGCAGCTTGGAAGGAGTTTTTTTTCCGTTACACGCTTTGGTTATGGTGCGGGGTTTTTAACTCTTTCACAGTTTTATCGGCGCGGCATGAGACGACGTACGCCTCGATGGACTCGATGGCTTTATATTAAATGTTTCTCGTACCCGTGGCTGTGTGACTTTTTTGCGGCCACTTGACTTGAGCCCAGTCGATTTGAATAATGCACCATTACACAACGGATGTAGCCCCTATGTGCCGACCTTTCTACGTTTATCAACGAAATTCAACTGATTTTACTGTCAATCCACGTGAAAGCTCAAACTAGCGTACGGCTATTTCTTTTTTTTTTTTTTTTTAATTCAAAAACAGCAATTTAAATTGAAAAAATGTGCTCTTTTTTATCTTTGGCCTCAAATTATGGTATCATCCAGGAATGAATAAGCCGGAGAATAAAAGAAAAAGATTCGCGTGGAAAAAAAAGAAGGATGGTAAGAAAAAAAAAATTCATTCAATAGCAATAAAGTTAAAATCGTGAAGTCAAATTACAAGCCTTCCACTTGACAATGAAAGTCAAAGCAACAAAGATCGAGAACAAAAAGGAGAGAAGAGTGAAAGAAAAAACTGACTCCGTTGAGAAAAAAAAAAAAAAGGCTTCCAACCCGCAATTAGCAGTAGAGCAAGGTAAGGATCGAAAAGACATTAAGGAGCACTAGGGAGTAACAATAAAGAGAAAAAAGAGAGAGAGAGAGAAAATCAAAAGAAGAAAATGATATGCGTTAGCAGCACTTAATTCCGCTGTAAAAAACGAGAGTAAAGAGAGCAAGCTACGGGAGAAGAGAGAGAGAGAGAAAGAGAACCTGCGATTCTCCATGGTAGCGAATCGTGCAATTTAAATAATTCCAAGAATGACCCTGACCCCAGTTAGGTGACCCGGGCCGGTGGCTACCGGCGGCGGTACGTCGGCGATTACAATCACAATGGAGTGCTGCGGACGAGGGTAAAACAGGTAGCTACGAGTACAAATGTACGTAACCTACTACTAGTCCGAAGACGTGGAGGAGGATAAGAGAAGAGAGGAGCCTGCCGCGGCGCGCGCATACATTATTACTCTCCTCCTTTTATCCCGCGGCCCTCTCTTTCTCTTTGCATCTCCGGCTGCCAGCCGAAAAAACAACGGGTGGTCACGATGAACAACGGGATTTTGATTAAACAATTTTTAAATCAGCCTGCAGTTGGCGCTTGTCTGACTCGTCCCGTCTTTCGGCTCATCATCTCCTCTGCAGCGGACCGAAAAAAAAGGACCGCTGAAATATCAATTTACTCATCGTTCTCTTGTTTGCATTTCATTAAATTCAATCAAACTTACTTGCTTCTTTTTAAATCTTTTCATCGAATCAAAAATGCGCGTACGGAGGTCTTAATTTTAATCCATTGTACTTACCGAGTCTTTTTTTTTTCAAATTGCCTTTAAATTAATCTTTCATTGATTGTGTAACAACATGCACTTGTCCATTCTGTGCTTAATTTTCATGATTTTCAAAGATAATGGTTCAATTACTTTACCACCCCAGGGCGCAATATAATTAAGAATAAAGTCATTAAAAAATTACTCAGTTTAGTCTCACATAAATTTATCGATCCCGATAGCGGTGAAAAAAAAGTCTGATAAATGTAAAATCTTAGCGGCTCGATAGACTTTTCACCTTTCCGACAAACACGTCGAGTCGGGAGGTAGCAGTTGGCGAACAATTGTAGGGAATCTCACGAAGAATAGTGTTTCTCCATAGATAACATCGATACCGCCCAAGCCGCCCGGGAGGTGTTGCGAAAGACGGTGGTGCTATAGGAACTGCCGATTATGCGCTAACGATCGCGATGCAGAAAAAAAAAAAAAAAAAAACCAAAAAACAAAAGAGAAGAAGAAGAAAATAAAATAAGAATTTGACGGAATATAATGTAAAACTCTCGATAAAGTTCCCATTGGGTACTGCGAGATCAAAGAAAGCCTCCAGCCGTGCCACAATTAAAGTCAACGTACCTCGCTCTTTATCACTGGCAACTGCAGCAGCGGCTAAAGAGAGAAAGAAGGAAGCCCGGAGAAAAACGCGAGATTGGCGGAGAAAAAAAAAGCGCGCAGCTTGTTTACCATACACTCGCGCGAGCATTTTGCCAGAAAAGATAAGAAGTCACTGCAGGGCAAGAAGTGCCGCGGCTCTCTTTTTCGATAACTGCATCAGCAGCGAGCTCGAGCATGATTTTCTCTCTTGGAGCAACAATGCGCGTTTACGGTAGCTTTGGTATCAACTAAGTTGCTGTTAGTCGGATCTACTCTGAAAAGATAAAAGGACGTTGACTAAGAGCGCAAAAATCTAAACTCGCCCAAGGCTTGCTTAGCCGGGGTGTATACTTTACAGCGAATAATAACGTGTATGCGATTTTTCAATTTACTCACTGATAATTTTCTCCACAAAATTATATACGTCGTACGTATATGCTTGAGATAAGGACTCCCCCCCTCACAAAACTTTTTGCATATTTTTTATTTTTACAACTAATGTTAATACATTGTCGGTCGAAAATCTTATTTCTCTAATAAGCGGTTTAATGAGGCATAACTTACTAATTTAAAGGGAAAAAAATGGTCTTATCTGCAATATTGTAATGTACATGAGTATTAATTTTTATTGATAGGAAGTTTTTTTAAATTACTCGGTAAATTTTTCCACTGATCACCTTTTCTTACCAAAACACATGAATTATAATAAGATTTAAACGCAATAATTACAAACTTTTTATTTTTAAAGCTACTTCAAAATTTTTTCTAATATACCGTTTTTGAGATTAATTCAAAATTAATAAAAAAATCCTGTTAATGGCTTTATTGTCTTTCAGAGTTTTTAAAGTCAAAGTCGAAACAAACAGTTTGGTAAAGCTCGAGGCTATTTGCATTCCATGAATGAAACATTTATAAAATTACGGAAAACAACCAGGTAAAAAATGATCGGCTTCAAAGCAAAAGAGTACTAAATAAAAAAAAAAAAAAAATGAAACTAGTCGGTATAATCCTCATGTGAAAAAAGAGTTGACGAGAGGAGCCAGGAAATATTTCTCACGATTAATCAATTCAATTTCCGCGTCTCAATAAATAGGCAATCCTAAAAAATTAGCATGAAAAGAAAAAGAAAGAGGACAAGGTAGTGTACGCACCGTTTGGAACATGGGAAACGTCAAAGTCTCGCGGTCTCCTTTCCTTGCCTCGCTCGCGACACACAACAACACAACCTCCTGCATGCAAATATCCGTGATTCACGGGGAAGGTGCGTTTGCATAAAACTGGGACAGCCTGCTGCTGCAGCGGGGAGGAAATTCAAATCGCGTCTTATCTGCGAGGCACACAAACTTTATTGCGGCGCACTACATCAACCCTAGTTTCTCAAGGTGATAGTAACTCTTCCCCCCCGGATCCCCGATCGTTCAGTGTCGTCCTTTACTTGCGTCGGTTACTGACAAAAATTATAAAAACGAAAAATGGTGAAGGTTGCAAAATAAACTCTAAGTTGTCGTTGTATTGAGTACAAGTAAAATACCATTAGTAATCTTGTGAATTTATTTTACAATCACCCTATTTAAATTTAGGCATATCCCAACATTTGAGGTTAACACAATTTTAAAAGTGGACAAACTTGCGGTTCATCAATCGAAAAGTATAATAAACTTTTTCCAAGGTTGCAGGCCACTCCAGCCGACTAATAGGTAAAAAAAGAAGCAAAGCCAGGAATAAAATAAAGGGTAGGGTAGGGGGTTCTCTACCCAACGTACGAATGTAGCTCCGAAGCGGTTGCGGTGGCGCGCGTATGCAGATGAGAAAGCGGATGTTAGGGGTAAACAATGGACCAACGTAGCAGTAGCAGCCATTATAACGTCCGCAGTGAGTCCTTCTGTCTATGATGCCTAGGCATTGTGCATCTGTGTATAATAGAAAGAGAAGAATAAAAAAGAGTAAGCGACCTAATTAATCGGTAATCTTCGGCAAAGAGTCCTTAAATGAGCAGAATATTTGGAATCGGTACGTAAGACATAGGTAGCAGAAGAATGGATGAAGAAGGAAGGAGATAAAGACCGGTGCTGCGATTGGGAAGGCACGTGCCGGCACTTGATGTCACTCGTAAGATGATTAAGCTCTCTTTCTCTCTCGCTCCAAAAGATATGCAAATAAAGCGCTCTATTTTTGCTGGTAATACAGCGACGCGCGACGCGTGCGTATATAAATAATGACCCTAGAATGAGAGTCCCGCCGCATGATTTCTTAATGGGATACCGCCAGGTAATTAACGCCGTCACGCTGATCGAAAGCGATTCTCTCTGCTTCTTCTTCTTCTTCTTCGGTTGCTGTCCCCTTGTATTCTTATTAAGTTATTATTAATGACACGCGATCTAGTGTGCAGGATGGCGCCGCTACTGTTTATGACGAGAGCCACCAGCCTCTCATTTGGACGATTAATAGGGCCAGCTCCCCTACCCTTCTCACCGCTCCCTGTCCCATGCTTTTAATTATACTCCCTGGCACGATCCTCCTGCACCTTGCGCATCTCTGCGGCTTCTCCCTAATTTTTACTTTTTTTTTTTTCTCTACTTTAATTGCTTTTATTTGAAATTTTCAAAATATTCACTCAATTTTTTAATCAAATCGTCGAAGCCAATTGAGTTAATCATTACTGGCATGCTTTTTTTGTGTGATCAGTGGAATAACTTGGAGATCGTGAGCATCCATCGATTCTAAATTTATTCGAAAAATTATTACGCCACTTTATTGTTTGAAAATTGCAAAGATAAAAATTATAAAAATTTTTAAAATCCCATTGTCTTGTCGAATATTCAAAAAGCAATTGAAAATTGATTAGAACGATAGATAGTTGAAAATTACTTACTTCTGGATCACTTGAAGCAGGACGATTGAAAGAGTAAAGTTTTTTTAGTTTTTCGTACAAATTTGCACGCTCGTAAATATTGAGGAATGGATTTTTAGTGCTGAAAAAATCCAAATCGATATCCAAAATGTAGGGCATATCCTTTTCTGGTAGATGTTGACGCAATATTGATGCTATCTGAACAAAATCGTCATTCTGAAATAAAAATAAACGTATAAATGTATTTTGAGAAAATATAAAAATTTGTTTTTCAATATTTTTACCATGTTACAGGAAATTTTTAAATTTTTAAAAATTAAAGAAATCTGAATTACTTTCAAAAAGTTCCAAATAATCAGTTGAAAATATTCAAAGACTTTTTATTTTGAAATTCTCTTTACAAAGGAATATGAAGTCATCGTGAATTTTTTTTTTTAAATTAATTTAACTAAAAAAAGTTCACGAGTACTTTAGTATATTGCAGAGTTTATGAGTACGATCCCGAGCTAAAATTAAAATTCTACGAAAGTATATTTTTTATCATTTAATTACAGGAGGAATGCAGCTTTTCATCACTGCACACGGGCAAATTTAACGCTCCTACATCTCTACAAAGCTATTTTGCCGTGCGGAGGAGAATGCGGAAAAAAGGAGAAAAATAAAAGAAGAAGCCGAGGGCGGAAGGGGGACAAGTTAAGAGTAATAACTGCAGCGGAGGCTCGCAAAATATAATGATACGAAAGTGAGAATAGAAATAAGTAAGAGAGCGCGCGGTAAAAACGAAAAAAAAACTATGACATAAAAGAGAGACTCGTCGCTGGCGCTGCTGATATTATTCTCTTTCTGAACCGTCAGGACGAGTGTTCGTCTTCTCGCACCCCCGTGAGTTACATTTTTAAATCCAAGGCACCCCTTTTACAAGCACGAAACAAACAAGTCGCCGGGCTACAAAAGATGCTGTGACGGGGCGTCCCGCCGCGCGCGCGTCACTATGTTAATGAAAGCCAAACTGGGACAATGGACACGACGGAGCCTTTTTTACAAATTCGCGGTAATAACGATTAAACGCCTGCGACTTTTTCTCTTTCTTTCTTCACCATCCCTACGTTTTCGCGCTCCGGTAAGCATTTGCTGATTCTTCTGCAATAAGGAGGACGTGATTAACGAATAACGCTTTTCGCTTTTTTTTCCCCTCTGCCGTTACCCTTGCGGAGTAATTGCTATAAATTAATCGAACCAAATAAAATAGTTTATAGTTTTATAGAAATTAATGTTGATTGTTTTGACAAGTGCCTGGTTGATGTTGAAATAGTCAAAAGTTAAGAGTGACACTTAATCGATCCACCAGATACATTACGAGATTAAGCTGTACGCGGCTCGATATGCTAATGAAAGTGCATTGTCTTTCAAAATCGAAACAAAAGCTTATTGTACCGTGAGCAGATTGAAATATGTATACGCGTGTATCATTCTGATAATTATAACGTTTGATATAGTATTCGTAACCCAACAGTCGAAAATATCTTTCTATGCAATATTTTTTTTATGATTTATATTCTTTATCAACAGAGAACGATAAAACCAATTTTAAAAACAATAGTAACTTTTCTTATGAATCAATGATTAGTAAATCTCTTCGACATGCATGATTCAGTTTTCGGAAACTTTATTTCGTCATTCCACAGCTAAGAAACGTAATTAATGAAATCAAAACACGAGAGAATAAATCTCGATAAGGAGGTAAGCGAAAAATAAGTCTATTCGCGGCAAACGGCTCGTTACGGCTCATCGCCGCTGAAATGACCAAAGCGCGTAGAAATTAAATCGTCGGTCGTTGGCACCTCTCCGCCCAATTAGAGAACCGCGTGGCTTTGATGAAAAGCCGATAATAGGTTAATTGATTGCGGATACCGGCATACCCGCGGTCATACATCAGCTCGAGATCAAGCCCTCGGACGAATAATTTTCACTCCGCGGCCCGCATTCCGTTGGCACCGCAACTTCTGGCGTCGCATACAAACAAACGCGCGTGTAACTCGGTAGCGTATTTTTTTCGTCTCGGTCGCGGTCCGAGTCTTTTTTTTTTCCATCGTAGTCGGCGGCGGCGTTTTTTCGGTCGTCGTTTTTGACGCCCGGTGCGAGCGAGAGCTGACTCCGTAATAGCCCGATACCTCGCGTTGCGTGCTCAAAATTGTGAAGACCGGAGAAACTTTATTCAAATTTGTTCGATTAAAAACCTTTCGGTGTCATTTACTTATGTTAATCCAAATAATCAATTTGTAACAATGGAGTTTTTTTTTCAAATAACAAAAGTGGGATCATAGAAAGCAATCAAAAAGAGTGTTTCGCGTCGTCTTAATTAAAAGCGGCGTTCGCTCGGGGCGAAAATAATAAGAGAAAAAAAAAAAAAAAGGTTGCACCCCGTTGCATCGAGCTCTGGCAGATGCACTACCGATCGAGAAGCTTTGTTCGGCGAGCAGCACCGCAGTACGCGGCTTCTATATTAATTAAAACAATGCATCGATATGTCGCGCATACTGGATTTCAGCTACATTGTCCTGGTTCACGGAGCTTTATGGGCGTGAAATCGTGTCTAAGCTACGAGCGCTGATTGTGACTGCGTACGCGTATTATAACAACCACGCGAACAAAAGAATCCTGCAGCGCTTGGATTTTTTTTTTTTTTTCTAATTTGCATGGAATTGTCAACTTGGTGTTTTTCAATTTAAATTACTCCTTCTCGTTTCTTTATAGTTTACATCACACAATGACATATGGCCTGCGGGGAGTCGACGAATGAAGAAAAAAAAAAGTACTATTTTTCAGTAAAAATATTCTAGCCTTGTGCAGGCGTGATAATTCCAATCGCTCGAGTGCTCGAGTAAAAGTAAAATCAATGCATTTAGGCTTTTGAAAAATTTGAGTTTGATATTCTCAGCTGTGCCGAGCAGTGAATTCGAGGAACGTAGCGCAATGGAAGACGGAGATAGAGCAGAATCGAGCGGCAAGGGGGCTTATATCAGTATGCCTCTGCAGGTTCGGCGTAGGCGCATCCGGTCTGACGGTCAGCCGTGCAAGCTCAACGGAGACAGGCGCATTACATATATCCACTCGTCGAGCTGCTGCTGCTGCATTATGTATCCCATTCGCCTGTCAATGCCACGTCACTCATTCGCTTCAATCTCCTCCCTCTCTATCGCCGATCATAATAATACAATAATACCGATTTATTTTTTTTTATTGTCGTTTTTTTTAAACGAACGAGCACTTAACCTACGCACATTTTGAATGAATTATTTATTATAGGCGCACCGAATGAGCTTGAAATTACAGTTTCGAAAGTATAGAAAAACTCTGACGCCTTTGTTACTTGCTTCTTGCGAGAAATGCCGATAGGGTTGCGAAAAAATCTCATCAAGACAATGATTGCCCCTGCGTAGCGAAGGCTGCAGCTTTTTTTTTTTTTTTCTCCATTTTTATCATCTCCGAAGTGTGCACCGAGCGCGCTTACGCACGTGATTAACGCCGCAGCGATTCGTGAATACGGTCTTATTACTCGAGCGAACACGTGCAGAAGGTTGCACAAACACGCACTTCATTCCGTTAATTTCTTCTTGTCTATTACGGTCGCGAAACCCCCGCGGGGGTTGTTAAAACGAACGAGGTGCGACGAGGGAAGGAGAGAGAGAGAAAAAAAAAAAAAAACAACTTCACGATCATCCATCGAGAGCTGCTGTAGAATAATAATTGCGCAACCGTGATTTTCTTTCTCGCGCGCGCGAGCTCGCGGTAATTACGATAATTCGGATTAACGCTTGCTGCAGCTGAGGCTTATTTCCACGGATTTTGAAATCTTTCGCAGCGGCGCACTAAATTGAAATTGCTCGCGACGCGGCGACGTTGCGACACTGTCTCTCTCGCGTCTTACTGCACCGACACGCAACGATTTAAGCACGCAGAACGATGGAATAAGGCAAGGACGAGATTAAGAAGATAAACAATGCTATTTTTACGTCAGAATTTTGCCACGAGTCTGGTAAAAAAAACCTAAAGCATGGAAAAAGTAAAAAATTGACGCAATTGGAGCAAAATTTCCCAAGAGCGGTCTTTGAGCTAAAAATTGGTGTTTATGAAAAATAAAATGAGGGGAAGGAAGAGTAAAAACGCAAATGAGAGATTTTGAAAGCAGCGGGCCGCCTCACTGCCAATTACGAGCGATTCATATGAGTCACTCGTTGAGTTAAAAATAATCGAGTACGTAGCTATAGCCAGCAATTAATGTCAATGCGTAATCGAATAAAAGACCCGTTCAACAGTTTGCACTTTACTCCAGAGGCTATTAATGCTCGTGCAGCTCTTTCATTTATGTATTTCTATACAAATAATTGCCATCGCGAAGACTCGCGTTTATATATAAGTGAATTAAATCCAAGCAAACGCCGCGGCGCTAATGATTCAGAGTTTCTATTATTATCTAAATCATAAAAGAATGTTAAGTGGTCATTTCTCTTATACCATGAGCTGTCTTGGGTTTTTTAATTTTGTTGGTTTCTTTGATTACTGACTTTCGAGATACGTGCGTACTTACGAGACGAGACGAGGCTGTGTTTTAATATACCGAAGCGGCACTGTCATTACCAACTGCATCCTCGGTTGGAGCTTAATTTTTATATTCTTTTTTAATTTATCGTTAAATCGCGTGCGATAGGCTGTTATTTTTAATTGAAAATATTAAATCCCTTCATTATGATTTTTTGAATTTTCGTGTCTCCTGCGTTTTTCGAAATACTCAGGGTACCGTTTACATTTGCGACGCGAGTATAAGAAGGCAATTTATATTAAAATATAATCTTTGAATTAAATCAAGTTTTTTTTTTTTTTAAAGGTACTTAAAGCCTTGATGGCTCACCGTATAATCAAAAAGGGCTCGGGAACAATTTAGTATTTGTAATTTATCTTCGAAAAAAAAAAAAAAAAAAAAAAAAAATTTATAAATACTTAAAATGTATTAAAAAAAAAAAAAAAAAGACCGCATCAGGAGAGTGACATTGACACGTAAATTACCAGTTGGTAACAACGCGGCGTACCTATAACTAAAACATCAAAAAAGGACGACTTTAATTACACAGGATCCTTGAGAGGATGCAGTCCGCAGCAGCCGGCCGGCTCACGAAAATACAATCAAGGCCCGCGCAAACAACCTCCGCACACGTGTACTTACCGTTATTATCCGCCGTCACACAATAGCCCTTGCTCCTCGGCTCGCGCGCGCGCGGGCTCGCGGTAGGTAATTGAAAATAAAGAATAAGAAAAAGACTTATTAATACGACGAAAATATTTTGTTCTCCAAGTGAGCGCTCCGTAAAATAAAGAAACTCTCAATTAGGCCGGTTAAATTAATGCGGAAGCCGCGAGTACGTTATTTTGGTCGACCTTGTAGGTGAATCTTAGCCGTTCCCTTGAAATAAATTAATAAAGATAAGGTTCAGCTCGCGGGCGGGCCGGAGGAGAAAAAGCAAGTAGCAACGCAGCAGAATACCATAATTGTCGAACGATTACCCTCTCTCTGTACGTATATTAGTACGGTAGGGAGGCAGGGATGCAAGAAGAGGATAACTATTGTTCCTTATCCTAAGTCTTCTGGTCTTATTGTTTAAGCGGTATTATCTGTTGTTTCAAACTACAACGTTCCATGGGATGGCGCCAGTGCCGCTGCTCCCCACGACTGCCAGCCCTAATTACGGCCAGATCGAGGCTCCACAATGTGTACTGAATAAGAAGCTCCGAGAAAATTCTTCTTATATGTACTGACCACGACAATGAGATACCCTATTTATTCCTTTTTTTTTTTTTCTTTTTCTTCTGCATTCTCTTTCTCAAAGCAAACGTACCGTCAACCCTTACCCCGCCCCCCTTTTAATTGATTATTTTCCAAACAAGTTAATTGTGTTCTTGTTGGTTTTTGAGCTTCTATTGGGACCATCAAATGAATATTGGGAAAAACTTGTGTATCCGTGGTCCTCGTTTTAAGCAAAAAATTTTCAGACCACAATTGTAATGAGCTTTTAAATTTTTTTTAAGATTACTTTGCAAACTCAAAAAAATTCTCAGAACATGCGTGGTTTTAAAAATTTGTATTCATTTTTTAAAAATAAGATGAAAATTTTACTATCATCATTGATAAAAGCGGTTCAAACACTCAAATCGTCAGGCTCAAGTGCAAGCAAATTTATTAATCGAATATTGAAAATTTTTATCCGAAATTTCACCTCATCAGTTCTACCATAGTCTTCAAGGCAACTTATACTTAAAACATTTTTTAAAATACTTCATCATTTTTAAACTCAATTAAAAAAAAAAAAAAAAAAAAAAAAATGACTTGGAAATATACCTAGTAAAATAGGAAGAGCAGTCTTTGCTGGCAAAAAGTCTCATTCAAAACGATGGAGATGCGCAGCCTACGTATAAAGAAGCTCTGGTAAAAATATGAAAATTATGGAAAATAAAAGAGAAAACAATAAGAAATTAAAGCGCGCGGTTCTCTCGATAGGGATCGCGTCGCCCGCGTAACTCACTCACGAACTAGAACAAAAGACTCGTCTCGTCCATTGTTCGCGATTTACCTTTGCAAAAATCAAACAAAGAAAGAAAAAGGCCGGTGGAGGAGGCAGCAGTGCAATGGCACAAAGAAATCCACATCACCTTCCGCGAGTTCGCACAAAACGTGCATTACGCATCAAAAGTTACAGTCTCGTATGCATCCACCTGCGCAGGAGACAACATTGTGTCTTGTGGCGCCATAATTAGCTACTGTTAATTAGCTCTCCTCTCTCCCTCAACATGTTTGGGGGGACTGCTGTGGACGCTGATTTGTTATGTACCGACTGCGCTACTCTCTCGGTGGCGCTTGCTTAACAATGTCACATTACCGCATTATCTCGCCGCGATAATTGTTTATTCAACGCTCCTTGAGCTGCTGCTGCATTAAGTTGAGTCGTTAAACGTACACAAAGAATTCAGAAGAGCCGCCATCCATTAGTATTCGTGTGCAGCGGGCGCCATCCATATGCCTTATGGGATAAATTCTTTTATCAGATTCTTCCTTCCCCCTCGCCCAAAGTCATTATTATCGTGCATATGCTAACATCGCCCAAGTGTTGCTGGATTATTTCTGCATTTACTTAATTATTCTTTACAAACTATTGGATTATCAAATGATTCTTCGAAGTTAAAGTAATAACCAAATTATTAATCAATTCTAACAAAAAGATCTTATTCTATCAAGACTGGTTTATTCTACATTATTACCAAGAAGGAAGAGAAAAAAAAAGGACGATGATGCATGCTTACGGTATAAAGTCGTGGTAACTTTGTTACAAACAATGACGCTTCTGTGTATAGATAAAAAGTAATCCTAATTTTTGATGGTGAGAAAAAATTTCTCAATCTTCGCAGGCTAAAAATAGAATTTTAATTGCGAGACTTGTTTTTCCACCTGTTCTAAAATTACCAACTTGATTCCACTAGTTCACTCGTTACTATTTAAAGAAATAAAAATTATTAATAAGCATTTGATAGAAGTGATAAAACAGCGAAGCCTTTGTATGCTTTAGGTACAACTAACGACCTTCCCTATCTCTCAAGGATGTATTAAGAATTAAGTGAATTTTTTTACGGCGCCTTGTTTAATGTAAATTACATTAAAATGTATCATGCAAAAAAAAAAAATAATAATAGTAATAAAAGTGTCTGATTTTTGTCAGCGCATGGTACCGTGTGAAAAAATAAATACCTTCAAAGTTCCTTGTATCTGTCGTTCAAAACTATTATACATCAATTAGAGCTTTTAGTGCTTGCAGACTTTTTTTTTAATTAATTTTGAGCATCTGATTGTCTCAAAACTGGCTTCTTGAAACTAAAAAAAAAAGATTGCAAAAGAAGGGTTACAAAAGCGGTTTAAGTGATTTTGACTGATCATTTAGCCAAACAGGTCGTACGTCAGGGGCAAACAATGCCGTGAATGAAATGACCTGTCAAACTAAGCGCAGGAAGAAATCCACTCGTGGAAGTAAAAATTTTCGCCGAAGCAATGCCAAACGGCAACAAACAAGGCGCGCGGCTGTCTTCGCGAAAACTTACCGCGAACAATAGGCCTCTTTGATGATTCTCTTCGCGTGTGTGTGCGCGTGCTTTTTCCTCCGTCTCGACTTCTTTCAACGCACGGCGCATGACCGTACGAGCGTAAGCTTTTTTCCCCCTTCTTTCCCCCGAGATCAAGTGAATCTCTTTGCAGATGAGGAGGCCGCGATAGTGCATATAATAAAGGCTGCATCTACGTTTTGCTTAAACAGGCACCCACTTTATTCTCCAACTCTTTACAAGTGTTTTCCATTTGTCGCGTCTTCTTTCCTTACTTTCTTCCCTTATTTCTTTATTCTTCCTTTTCTCCAGCTTCTGCTTGAATTTCTCTCCTCTAACAGTTTGTACGCTAATTGATTGTTTAAATTATTACCGGCTTTAGATGATCAAACATTTTCTGAGCTCAAAATACTGTTATAGAATGTTCAATAAATATAAGTGCTCTTTAAAAAATAATAACTCATAATTTTGATAGATTTATATAAATTTTTAGTATCGTTTTCCAGCATTTAATCATTAAAAAATTAGACAAAGACCATCATAAAGTCAAATGCAAACTTATTGTGTCTATTGTGTCTATTCCATTTTAATATAATTTTAACAGTATTGATTTTAAAAATTTAGAATTATATGTGTTACTGTCAGGTTTTTATTTGTATTTTAAGTTTTATTCACAGAGGCAAACCATTGTTATCGGGCGAGAAATGATTTACAAGTACAATACATTATACTATTTATCACAGTTATCACAGAGTTGTACGTTATAATTACAAAAATAAATCATTGGTTTAAAAAAAAAGTGATTTTATCAAAATCTGTAAAAGTATTTGAAAGTTTCAGATATTAGATGAGTATATTAATAGTTAAACTATTAATTTAAAGGTAAATTTCAAAGAGGAAAAAAAGAAGTCGTACCTGCGGATTCGAAGCGGTATAAGTTTAATGTCAGATTCCGATCTCAAAGGAGTTAATTGATTCCGAGGCATATTTACTCTATATCTCAGTCGATAATTTACAGATTTCCAAATACGGAGTCGCAGCACCGGCGAAACTAATTAGCTCGCAAGTGTATACTTTTGTGGTGCTTTTTGCTTCCTATAAATAACTCCGGGGCGGTGGCAGGCATGGTTGCGGCGCTCTTGGGCGTATTCCATTCGTAAGCGAGTATATGTGTACACCTATAAAATAAGAGAGGATACGAGGACTTTAATGAAACTCTTCGCATAATGCCTCTCATGGTGGACCTCACGCGTGCTGTTTTGTCCTCCACCTCTTTTTTTTCGAATATTCATCACCCTCGGACAGACTTCTCCCTCCGAGATCTTCCAAGCGGATTTAATTGTAGGGAACTAACTCATTGAGGCTTTCGCACATAATTATTCAGGAAGCCATCACTCGCTCACGCGCGCCTGACTGTACGAGAGTATGGTTTACATAATTGTTAATCTTATGGCGCCGGCTACACTTGAATTAACAGGAATTATTTCTTTTCTTATTACCGCAGTCGCACTCGTGATGCAAGACAGATCACTGGAGTCAAGTTTTACTTTATATCGCATCATCGTTGACGTCAAAATATAATATTAAATAATCACATGGTGAACAATAAGTTGTCATGGGAATTCGGTCCTGCAGTAATTATGTTCAGTATTTTCGTAAAATTTTAGACGGATTTAAATCAATCAAGGGTCAAAGACATGTATTACATGATAATTTCAATCGAGAACCAATTTTTTGTTTATTTTTTTTACCCTGTAGCCTTGTTCAAATCAACTCGAATGTCCAAGTCTAAGCTTCTTTCCACTCCCTGAAAAACTTTTGAAAACTTGTTTTTCAACGATATTCAAATTTTGGTCTATTTTGTGCTTCTTTGAAGAAATGTAGTTGACCGTAAATTCTCATTGATCCTTGAAGACATTTCGACTAAGTGCGATCTTTTTTGAAATATGCTAAAAACCGAGTTGAACAGATGATACAAAAAAGCCTTCCTCTGAATCGGAAATATCAGTTCGCAGACGACGAGAGGAAAACAGCAAGCCACCGAGGGCAGGAAAGAACTCATAGAGTGCGTATGCAGCGCGTGGCTCGCGTGCAATCCAAAGGCAGTAAAGATCTCCGGTTCTTCCCTCTCGCGAAATTACGATTCACCGACCAAGATAAGCAACGCCGGCTCGAAGAATAGCTCCCGTAAGACCGCCGCCGCTGTTGCAAGTGCATACGTGCAGTTGCCGCTCGCTCTTTCGATGAAGAAGAAACGAGAAACGTGAAACGTGCTGGTAGGTAGTCGATTAAAAAAGGTTAATCTTTCAGCTGAACTAGTTTGAAAAATTTTTACTCGCGGACCTTCAAATAAAATAAACGATGAAATGATGTAATAATTTTAATTTAACTTAATAGTCTTGACCGTACAAACATTCCAACCAAAGCAATAATAAATTTTAATTCTTTTGAATAAAGAAAAATTGAGGAAAAAAGATTATCCTCCGTGGCAGAAGCGTCACACCGCGGCTGACAATCAACTCGCAGATGACTCACTCGAACTCGGTAATAGCAGTGACTCAAACTTTTTACAAATTACAAGTCGCGGCGATAAAAAATTTCTGTACAATGATTTTTTTCTTCTTCGTCATTTTTACACGTGTTTAGCAGTAAAAACAGTGACCCACAAGCCTCATGGCTCCGGGTCAAGTAATAACGATCCCTCGATCCCGGAGCCGGCAAGGGCTCCGGAACTCTAAAGTGCATCATCTCTGTACGACGCTCGCTCTTCGAGCTTCCTGCTAAGCGAGTGTCGCCCTCGATTGTAAAATGTGAAATATAGCTCGTCACTCTTTGAGAATAAATGCCAGGAGCTTACCTTTTAGTGAGATTGAATGACCTTTTGCGAAAGAAATCACTCCTTTTTTGTTTCGCCTTGATTCTCCTTTTTTATTTTTTTTTCTTTAGAAAACCTTATTATTACATTATGTGTGTCAAACTCAAGGTCTCAATGGGTTTAAAGTAAGCGTGTAAATGTACTGCTAAGATGTTGCCTTTTTTGTACTCTTGAAGAAGTTGTAAATGTCGTTTAAAGCCGTGTGAACGATTGTGGAGAATTAGGTGAGTCACGGTGAAAAAGGCTGTGTTGGCTTATTAATTTTTTTATGGATTCATAGAGCACTTGAAATTATTCTGCTGAAAGACAAAGAGAAATTAAGAATTACTCGAACCAGATAAATAATATCGCGGGGTGAGTTGTCTTCCGATCAATTATACACTTTGTCTCCATCCAAAGGTGCTCTTCTTATCCAGAGCCATTTAACGGTGGTGTTAATGACGCGCGGCGCGCAACTAGGCGGCGCTCGTGAGAGATTGCACGCTATTTAATTAACTTTAATAGCTTCGAAGAGGAGACTCGCTTCTCTAACGAGAATGCAGTGCGCGCGGGTCTTTTCATTGTTTCTTCAGCGCAAAGCTCGAGCGAGCGCACCTTGTTTCGGTCTTTATTGCTAACGATCGTGAGCCTTAGAATCGGATTGCCGCCTCGCTAACGATAATATACCATTCGTCGCGAGAATCCATCTATACATCGCGGAGGCAATTAACTAATTCCAGAGCCGGCTTTAGCTACCCATGCTACGTGAAAAATCCTTCATGCGCGCGAGCAATGCAATTATATATCTCTCCGCCGCTAAAGACTGAATCTTTGTAATCGCCCCCTTTGCCTTCCTTTCAAAATGTGAATTACAGTAAGTGAATTTTCCTCCTTCTTATTAAAAGGATTGAAAGCTGCTTCCCTTAATGGATCTTGATTTTTTTTTTCAAAATCATTTAAAGTTCACCGCCAACAGTGCTGCGACGAATTTCAAGTAGTAAAAGTCAAGTTGGTCAGACGGTCAGTTTTCTAAAATTGGAATCAAATTATTTTTTCGATTTTGGTTGTTTAGAAATAAGGAAATAACTGTCCAGGTATAGAGAGAAAGCCACGATTTTGTGGTATGATATTTATTGTCGGAGTTGAAGTCGGAGAGTTTTGATGCACCACAAGGGTAAGGGGAGTTAAATAAAAGCATGTAAAAACGGCGGACAGGGTTGCGGCTGCTGAAGCTGAAGCGGCAGCGGCAGGAGCGATGTGTAATTGCTATTTATGTCTCATTGCAGTCTTGGTTGTACCGCCACGACAAAGGAGAGCCGCGCCGGTGCACTCGTGTGAGCGCTTAACGTTTAAAGCCTTTCAAAGAAAAGTACGGCCGGTGTGTCTGCTGCATCCTGACCGAGAAGAGCGGCCAAGGTGGAAACACAGCTACTTTAAATTATTTATTATACAATACTAAAAGTCCGAACTCGGACATTACGCAAACGCATAAGTCTTTCAAGGACATCCGAGCTAATTGAAGCGCTCGCGGCCGACAACTGTACGCATTATATTCACCATGGCTATTTCTCTCTATCCTACTTCTTTTTTTTTAACTACCCCCGTCTATTGTTCTATAAATTTACAGGGTTGAAGTTGCCTTTTATAAGCTGTCGTTGGATATAGGATGTTGAGGTAAAAAATACTTTTATACTTCCTCATTTTATATAAGAGCAGATTCAGTTTGTTTCTGATCTATTACTTCAGTATTTATTTGATACTTACAAAAATAAAAATTCAATACAATAAACGCTTCAATAAATTTCATAAACGTGCAAGTTTTACCCGATCTGATGAATGTCATTATTTAATTCTGGGTTTTAGATTATGCGTATTCAAATAAGTATAAACGAAGTACTTATCTCGAATTTTTTTTAACTCCACTGTTGAGCCCTTGGTCAAGTGCTAGCTAATTTTATTGTGCACTTAATTTTCATGATAATAATAATCAATTTTTACGCAAGCAATCTCAAAAAATACAATAAAAGTCCTCACTCAGCGGGGGTAAGCGACGCTCAGTGCACTTAAAAATGTATGAATGTAAAAAAACATATTTGGTTTTATTTTAAATATTCACAAAGAGTGGATACAATTTCATTGTTTAAACACGTTAAAAAATAAATTAAAAAAATAATCTTGGGACGAAAGACGTACACTCGAAAAGAGATTTTTTTAGCTTTTTATACTGTTCGAATTCTTGCAGGTTGAAAATAAATTAGTGAACGCTTTTTCATATGTATTATCTGCCCTATATAAAAGTAACACAGTTAGTTAGTAGTAAATTAGTTTTAGTTCAAACGTAACACGTTAAACATTTAAACAGATAATTTATGGTCTTCGTGTAAAATCAGTTTAATGTCTAAATAACTTGTAATTTTCTTATGTTCGGTTTATAGTTCAGAATTATTTAATGCCTTTGAAAATTACCTGCATGCCTTCCAATTATTCAGAGTTACTTTGAATTTTTTTTGAAATGCAAATGTGGTCTTAAATTCAAGGATAACAATTTTTTTCTGGCTTTTCCAAGGAATGTGTAATTAATAATTTTCTAACTACTGTACCTATTTCAAAACATATTTCACATGCTACGTAGATTATTTTGTAACACACCGACACTTGTAAGCTTTTTGTATTGAGCAGTTTACATGATTTTCAAAAAACCTTTATTTAAAACAGCTTCAATTGTTTAAAATCGTGAGTAATTTGAATTATATTTCTTCGCTCCTAATTATGAACTTGCAGTTTGTCCTCAGTTAAAGAAATCAATTTTGTCATGAATGATCAACATCAATCAAGCCAGCATTATTCAAAGTATAAACTCTTAACGGTATTTGGCTACAAAGATAGTCTAGTATTCTGATTGATAGAACTCTTACAAAATAATTTCTCAAAGAAATTAAAAAAAAAAAAAAAAACAAATAAAAGCAAAAATTAGTAAAGTTAAAAGCAGCCTAGAAACGTCGCAAGCTTGTCGCTCGGCGTGACAGAGCGCGAGCGGCGATAGCTAGAAAGCGAAAAACACTTTCGTTTCGTGGCCTCCCTTCTAGCCTCAAGAGAGTCCAGGGGCCCGGTGCCACGACGGCGCTGCCATATAAACTGCCACACTCGCAATCCGCTTTTCGCAACCGTTCTAAATCGTGATTTCCCAAAGGTTTAAAGAACTATTCGTGCTGCTAGGCACATAGAGACAGAAAAGTAAGTGGAAGGTTTTAAGCTGGCCCCTTATGTGTGTATACGGCTTTTAATGGGCCGCCACCACCAACTACCAGCATGCAGTACGGACTTTTTGTCGTGAAGAATGCGCGACTTAGGCACGGTGCTGCAAAAGACGCGAATTTTTTTTACCTCCTCCTCCTCCTTCTCCCTCGTTTTTCGACGGAGACGGCGACAAGCTTGGAAACTCAATAATTCGAGCCAATTGTTTCTCGGTTTTCGAGAGAATTGAATCGTATTACCCCAAGGATTTCTCAAAAATATCTCTCCATTGTCTCTCATTCGTCGCCTGTCTCCGAGCCTTTCGTGAGAATCGTCAATTACTCAGCTGCTTTGAAAAAAAAAAGCAAAAAAAAACCCTAAGAAGTCAAAAATCTTCCGTTCTTCGGTAATTTCTCATTACAAATATAAAGAGAAATATCGTCGGGGCACTGCATAATAATTGCATCAGACGTTTATCTTATTGAACATCTTCATCGCTGATATAATTCTCGAGTGGAGCAGTTTGTTGCTCTATTTGAAAGAGCTTTTTATCGCGGCTGCAGCACCGTAGCAAAGTAAATAATCACCTTGATTCAAAGTTTAAAATAGATGTTTTAAAAACTCGAAACACGAGTTGCAAATCACTTTTAGCGATGCAACCATCACTTAAGTTCGTAATTTCATTACAAACTTAGCGCGCGCGCGCGCAAGCAAGAAGCAGAATAAGCGAAGACAGAACTTTGTCAGGGGGGCGGTTGGAACTCGACTACTTCTTCTTCTACTTCTTGCAAAACTTTTGCTCCTGCTAAAGGAAAATTGAATCCCCGGTGAATTTAATAAGGGCGTCACGATCGAATTTTTATTACCGGTGAGTCCTTATTTATCGATAGAATTAAGAAGCGCTCTGGCTCCGACAATGCTTCCGGCTGTTACACGGCTGCTCTGTAGTTTGCCTTTCGCTTCTGCTTTTTTTCTCCCCAAGTAATTTGTCTCGACGATGCAGATTTATTATAGATGATAAAAGTATAAAAAAGCGGATAATACATTTAATACTCATTCGTTGCGTAATAAGGCTGTAGATTTAAGTTAAAGAGAGTCTTGGAGAGAACGAGTTTTTTCCTGGTGCTTCTCCAAGATGTACCGGGTTTTTCTTCTCTTAATTTATTATTATTTTTTTTTTATACATAAGATAGTAATGTTACAACTTCATTATCACGTACTTTTTACTAATAATGTTTGTTTCTGCGATTTCTTTATTACAAGTCTGCTTTTTTAACATAAAAATTGGTCGGAGAGTAAGAGAACCCTACAGAGCTAATTATTAGTTATAAATATAAGTTTGGTACTATTTTAAAAATTCCACGATAAGATCAATTTGCATCTTATCACGTATGATTTGTCAATCAATTGGCGCTAGGATTGTTTCAATAAACTTTTTCGAGCGCATGTAGGAGAGCAATAGTAGTTGAAATTCCACTTTTAGGTTAATTAATTTTATAACTTTCAGATAGTACGTTACAACAATTAGTACAACAGTTGAAGGTTATTTGCAAAATACTGTTTGGACAGTTGAACAATTAGGTTTCAAATTAAAAGTTTCAGTTCTTGTTTCTAAAGTTTAGTTAACTTTGTTTATTTTAAAATATTGTATAGACGTAATGTCAGCTGGTATTTTTTAAAAAGTCCTCAGGTGCAAAGTCATATAAATATAGTGCGGAACTATTCACCAAAGTAATATTGAGACGTTATAAATACGGTGCGGAGACATAGCTAAAATTAATCAGAACTATACAGGAATATACAGCGTGTCGGTGAGTATAAAACAAGTACAAGTATAAATGGGGTAATTGAATCAGTGCATATATGTATAGGAGTGAGATGTGCTATCGCGAGACCAAAGTGTAAAGAGCATGCAAGTCGAGTTCTCTAATAAACACGGCTATTGTATGGTAATCCATAAATAAGCTCGAACGTCTTTCTCGAGCGCGGGCGCGTGTGAGTTGACCAATCGCGTACCGACTCCGAGTGTCGCACCTTGCCGAGGTAAGATCTTTCTCGCAAAATGAGGTGTAAGAATTGCTGCGAGTGAATAGAATTGCGCATGCGTATGCATAGGAAGTCGCGAGAAAACCTGCATAATGATCCACGTAATCGTCTGCACTTTTTTTCAAACTACTCATTTTTTCGAGTTTATCAATGCAAAATGCAAGCGCGGGTAGAGACTAGTTGCATTTAAAAATGCATTCGATTGTCTAGTCGAGTACCAAATGGAAATCCAAGATGCTAGTTTTGAAGTACAAACCTATCTCAAGAAAATCGAAAAAGTATGATATCACGCGAAGCAGCAATTAAAAAAAAGCTCATGGTCAGAGGTTAGATACAGAAGAGGTTGACAAGTTCTCACGCTACCTCGCAGCAGCAGAGGAGCACGAATAGTCGTCGTCGTCGTCGTCGTCGTCGTAGCAGAGAAAGGACAAAAGAAAGAAATAAATGAAGAAAGGGAGAACGAAATAAAGAAAAGGTCGCGCAGCAGCAGCAGCACGATTCAAGTATATCCTGGCTCCCGCGAGGGGGGCGTGGGCGAGGGTTACAAGCTGGTAATTGCCGGCGCAGATACATCACGGCCACGGGGATGATTGTCTCTCTCCCAGCAGCACCAGATACAGATCTCGGGGAGGAGGTTGCTGTTTCGGCGGTAGCCACTGCACCAGGATAACGAGAGGCGTTGTCCCCCAGCCCTCTTCGATATGTTCTCGAGAAAGGAATTACTTAGCTGGCTTCCGTTTGGCTCTTTTCATTTATTTTTCGGCGCTCGCGATTATTTATCGCGCAGTGGTCCCTGGATGCGGCGACGACCGACTGTCTGGTAGATAAGAGAGACCGGACGATGAGGCTATCGGGAGGAGAAGAGCGAATTTCATGCCGAGAGGAACATTCCTTCATGGAACCGAGGATGTAACGAAGGCTCTTTTTTCAAAATTAATTGATGCTTTTTACGAGAGGATTCCGAATTAACTATGCCGCAATTAGCTGACTTCTCTGAAGTTCATTAAAATTTTTTGGTTTTCTTGTTTACGCTTACACAGGGCTTTGTATATAAATGAAAGTGAGCTGATGTGGAAAGGGTAACTGGTTAGCGGTGGTTATCTATCCGTAATATCCAGAGTTCAAAAATACAAGAGGCTGTCAATCGCTCGGGGCCTGATCCCAGCTGCGCACGTCCGGCTGTCTGGCAGCGGCAAAAAACCCGGGGGCGGCAGCGCGCGCGTTTATCGGCGGACTCGTTGCCTTCCTGGGAATGCCGATCGCCCATGAAATTAGTACAACGTGTACACCTATCTGTAACAACTTGACCAGCGCACCGGTGTAACACTTAGCCTTTTCGCATTCACCGCACGTGGGTAGCCAGCGCGAGATGCAAGGACGACGCCCACCGGGGCTATTTTTGAATTGGATCTAGCTCGATCTCGTTTGTGCGGTGCGTGACGACCAGTTTGAAACTCGAAGTGTATCGAGAAAATCTATGATTTATTGGGGGTTGCGGAACCTAAGATTACTCCAACAGCTGTCTCTCACTTATGATGCATTGACTTTATTGGTGCGGTCAAAAACTGATGGTTCTTGATTTTATCACATTTTTGGACCCGAAGCTGGGCAACTTTTACATCCACGTTTTGGAGTTTGAAAATTCGAATTAGAATGAACCTTTAGTTAAAATAATATTGAGGCTTGGTACTGTAAAGTGCATGCACACCCACGTAAGACTTTGGACAAGGTAGAAGTACAAATTTTCATACGGCATTGATAAGAAATCCTCTCGTGAAGCAGCGTTTGGCCAGCTTTTCCCTTACGCTCGTGTAAAAGGCCAATGGTTCGTAGGCCTTTGCCACCCAGTCGTATTTTCAGCTCGATTCGTTTTTTTATTTTTCTCCCCGTGAGATCAACCAGGTATTATACTGCTAGTTTCTCGCGGTATTTTAGCGCGCGGCGAGCTTTGAAGCTACGGAGGCTTGCCGAGAGGAAGAAAGAGGTTTGAAATAAAATAAAATGAAAAAAATGAGAAAAAAAGCAAGAGATACGCAACAGCTGGGGGTAGAGGATAAAAGTAAACTCCGGTGAATCTAGCGGGGCTCTATCGTTTCGGGCTATCGGTCGACGCGCGGCTCTTATCCAACGCAAGTGCATCGAGCCCGACAGTGACAGCAGATAAGAGCCTGACGCCGCTGCAACCTATGCCCTGAAGCACGCGACCACGCGTTTATATTCTTCCTTTTTCTTATTTTTCTTCTCTCCTCTTCCTGTATGCCCATTATCCGTTGCCGATCGTTTTAACCAAAGTTTGACTCCATTTTTTGAGCTTGATTTAATCAATTTTTCATGAGAAATGGCTTTTTTTTTTTTTTTTTTTTTAAGTCAAACTTTGACTAATTTCATCGAGAATGTCACGCTTACTCTAGACTCTTTTTGATTTCTTGAATAGCAATTAATTGTTAAAAAAATTTTTTTTTTGCGAATGAAAATAAAAAAAAGGTTTAAAAGCTACAATTAATCAATCATCATGATCACAAGTCTGTTCGATTAATTAAAGATGAGAAAAAAAAAAAAAAAAAAAACTATATCGAAAATTCTGTTACAGTTTTTTGCTTGTGTGGCTGTTAGCTAGTTGCCCCTCAAGCCGAAGTGAAATGGATACGATAAACTCTAATCGCTTCATAATAGCGAAAATCGAATATTAAGACAGGCACATGTATTTTTTGCAATCATAAAGATTAATGATACGTTCTTACGTGGAAACTTGTAACAGTTTTAAAGTTTATAGCTGATTTATTGATTTTAAGCGCTATAATTTTCAGAAATTAATAAAAATAATAACTAGCTATTAACCCAGGACAAAGATTTAGATACTTATGAAAAAAAAAAAGTTAACTTGTATCAGAATAAACCAACGTAGTCTTTTGAAAAGGGCATAGTTAAAAAATGTACAATTTTCAAAGCAGTATAAGCCCACTGTGAATCTTCACAAGATCAGGCATGGATTTTTTCGAGGAAATCGTCACTCAGAGTTTTCTGGCCGTTATCCAAATGCACCGTTCGAGAGTGAACTCGAGGAAAAGTTACGTTTACCTAAGGTTTCGAACCTATTTCCGTACTCGCACGATTCTCCACCATCGGTTATGTATACGCGCACATGCGGGTCGCCGACCCTTGCCTCTTCTCTTCTCTTTATTCTTTTTCTGGTTTGCGTTCTTTTACTTTTACACGTAAATGCTCTACAAATTTGCAAACGCAAAAGAAAAAGCATTATTTTTCACCATCCTAGCTAGAGGCTTTTTATTGAAAAAAAATTAAATTATATAATTTTTTGTATCTAAAGACAGTATTTACTTTCGAGGCCCCTCGATTATATTATTCTAAAATAAGCTTCAATAATGCCCCGTCTACACCAGCGGTTAAACCGCGTCTCGGCTTAACTTTGTTTAAAGAATTTTGCAATGTTGCCGTTGGATTTAAGGATTAATTTGTACTCTAAAAATATGAAATAATTTGTAAGATTGAGATGTTTACATCTTGAACTTCGATTCCAATGGTAACATTGCAAAACTCTTCAAACAAAGTCAAGCCGAGACGCGGTTAAACCGCCAGTGTAGACGGGGCATAACTAAGTAATGATCTAATAAGTATTTTATTTTATTTTTTCATCTGTAATTATCAATGATCAAACTTTGGACTGTATTAACTTTTTTTTATTAAACTTCTGACTTTCTTTTTAAATATTAACGACTTCGAAACTTGCTTTTCAAAAATAATATTTAAAAAGTTTTAGTTTTTATTTTAAACTACTAAAAAGCCAAGTTACCGTAAACTTTGATGTCAGATTGGATTTTGATTTGTTTTTGCAGTAAACTGAGTTCAAATCGTATAGAACTTTTATCGGAACGTAATTTTTTCTTTTACAGCAGCTGAAAACTTTGAAAGCTCAAATAAAAACTTGAAATTTTTTCGTACCAACATTTTTAATAACCTTTTCAGAAATTTTTCCATAAAGCAAAACTGTGATCAAGATTTTTACGTCTACAAAGAATCAACTGTTTGAACACAAAAATGAAATTAAAATTTTAAGTACGTAGTAATAGGCAAATCAACCGAGACTCATACGTTTCGAAAACAGCTGTAATCATGGCTATTTTGAAACACTTTTTGAATTTTAAATTTTGCTGTATATAACTTGAAAAAGTAAAGCAGATCCAAAATTATAAAAAAGTTTTTCATTATGATTCAAACATTTTCAGCAGCCTACGATAAAAACTATAGTTATTCTTTCCCTCAATAATAAATATATGACTGTACATACTTTACGTACATTAAAAATATTGTTTTCAAAAGAAAGCGAAAAGTACAGTTATAAAAAAAATGCTTTTTCAGATAAAGAGTAGCCAATAGTTCACGTGGTTTCGGTCGTTTCTCAAGCCATTTAATGATCGACTAAACGACGCATCGCAAACTTTCGGAGTTTATTATTCCTTAGCTCTGGTGTCGAGCCGAGTGCAGATATTTTAATGGTGTCGTTAGTTAAGTTTAACCGCCGGTCCATGGCGCCTTTGCAGGCATTCGATTTTGTGCTACACTTACTCTTTGCAGTCAAAATTTTACAACGGTCCAGCAATTTCGTAGATTTGACACCTTTTTACGTTGACAGAAATAAACGATTAATCGCGTCCAACGTTTGATCTTTAGTAGCCAAATTTAAAAGCCCAAAATATTACGCAAGGCTTTGTGAGAGAGCAAACGCAGTGGGTATTGTGTGGAGTCTTGAAAAATCCTCAAAGATTTAGAGAGACACACGTGGGCAAAAGCGCGGCGTGCAGGTATAATTGAAAAAGGGAAAAAAAGGTAGAAAAGTAGAATCAACAAGGCAGCTCCTATACTTATTCATGCAATTGTGTTTGGCTAAACAATCGATTCACGAGGCGTGTTTATGCGCATTGAACGAAAATCGGCGCTCCTCTTCTGTAAAGCCGCGCTATCTCAATGCGGGCGGTGGCAGCGGCGTAACAAAACAGCTGCCGTAGCTATCCCGAGCTCTAGGAGTAGGTGAAAGTATCCTCCAAGTGTGGAGAGCGTGGTAATAGCGCACTGGCATTCCGGAATTTCTTCACCGATATTGCCACGGCGCGCAACGTTTAAACTAGGTTAACTGCACAGTTGCACCACCACCTTTATGTTATACCTGCACCCATACCCCCAACCCGCGAGAATTTTTGGCTTTTGGATCCTTGCTAGAGCTCTAGTCTTGAATAATGCAAATCCAGCTTGCAGACTCGCGTCGTTCCTGCTTTTGGCCTTTTCATCTCAACTTTATTTTGTAATACTTTACTTGCTGTGAATAGCTCAAAACATATTAACGGTATTGTTAAATTGTTGAAAGAAAGTAATAAATAAACAACAGTTTTTTATTCATCGTTTATTTAAATTTTGCACGCTTGAAAAAAGCGCTTGACCGATGTTGCTTTATTATCTAACTCAAATGTTCATCCTCGTTTATGGAGCCATAATTACAAACGAAATGGTAATCAGTTGTACACCACGAAAAAAATCCACAATCTTTTTCTATGTATGCGCAACCAATTCGATTGATGGCTTTGAAATACTCATTGGATGGTTGAACACTAAAAAAATTTGAATAATTTGATATCATCGATAGACTTGTCTCTCAAAAAATCATAGTTACTTTTAAAGCAAAACAGTCCTCACGATTACTCACGGATTATTTTTTTCGTTGTACCATTTGAGTATTATTTTTTGAATGTCAAATTCGTCATCTGATTTCTCTTGGTAGTGAACATTTTGATAAACTACATTTTTGAATTTATCTGTAAAATAATTGTGTTCTTTTTAACGATATCCTCAATGTATACGAATAATGACTATTTTTGAAATTTGAATTTTAACAAATTTTGATGCTATTGTTATCATGTGTCTGATTCTTATAAACTTTGTGATCAACTCAAGTTAACATATTGAAAGATTTTTTAATATACGTTTTCTCCAGATTAGATTTATTCATATAGTACTGACCAAGTGAACGACATTCATCATGCTCTTCATTCTTATTACATCTGTTAGCCCATACTGTTGCCAGGTCTTCTAAATCGTGATCCCACTCCAACGTATCGTTGGAACAAAATCAATTGAATTAGAATCATATCAAGAATCTATTTGTGCAGTACAAAATTTTAATTTAAATCTTACTACTAAAAACTACTTACTATTTTTGACAGTGCTGAGGCGTCACTTGAACATTTTTTCTTCTGGAATTTTAAAAATCTGACTTCGTTATGATACTTTAGAATATCTCTTCTTTGTTTATCAGAAATCGAAATTGTACCATCATCACAGAGTTTATCTTTATTCTTCTCACGTATAAAATAAAATATTAGAGCGATTGTTTAATTTTGAAAAATGATAAAACAAATAATTTTTTTATATTTACCGGGTGCAAACATAATATGTGTCTTTCAGGATTGCTGCAATACTTAATATTGCAAAAATCAGCGGATGAAAAAATTACGTACGGCAATAAAGCTACAATGATGAAAAAAAAATTATCAAATCTCATGATATTTTTGCATTTGAAGTTTTTCAAACAATGCTCAAAACAGACTGCACTCGAATTAATCATGAAATGTAGACGAAAAATCGTGCAAAACAAATAAAAAATATGCTCTTGAACGTAAAAGGTACATAAAACAAAACTTAATTTTAAAAAACTATTTATTTTTAATAGTAACTGTGGTACAATTTTTTTTTAAAAAACGAGAACAAATTTGTGTAATGTAATTCATCGATACGACGCGTCGTCCTTCTTAAGAGGATTTATAGCTCTTTCGAAAGGTTTGCATACTGCACGTACCTTAGCCCGAAGCGGCATCGCTTAGCAAACTTCACACACAATATCTTAGCGCTCACAGGCTCTCACCTTGAATTTTTACCTCATCATAATTATCCGCGCTGCCGCATCGGCACATATCGGTCCGAGTCCGCGTGCGGCAGCCGAGCTATAAATTCAAGACTCAAAGTCGCCGGACACAATGGAGCCGTGCCAGCCCGGCTAAATCCCTTGATCCTTTTTTTTTTCTTTTTCACTCGATCCGATATCCATCGATTCATCTTTCTCATCTTTCTCCGCGCGAGTGCAATAAGCTAGCCGTAGCCTCATCAAGATTTTCCGAAACGTCATGCATCTCAATCTCTGAAGATTCGCCACGCACTTGGCTCGGCGATTTACGATGTGAATTTTATTCATGCAGAAAGAGAGCGCATCGCCAAAATAAGGCCCGCGGCAACGTCAACGCCTTCTTTCTTGGCTTTTAAATGAAGTTCTCAAACGCTCAAGAGCGGTCACGAAAAATCGAAGCTATCGATCCTCGAATCATCGGCAGCTAAGTAAGACGAAGGAGGTAAAGAAGAGATCTGACCGATGGCGATTGTTCTTGAGGGAGGCACGCGCGCCCGGAGAATTATGCACTTATAATACGGCGCTCGTTCATTAAGCGGTGGCGCGCAGGCCAGGGGAAACGACGTGCCAAGAAGTAGGCCTGACTGGCTTCGTACCCTCCGGGTGGGCCCACGCCTCTTATTCGCGCAAACGCTGCCCTGGCTGTATAATCGCGGTAAACCGCGAAGAATAATATTATCGAGGAAGCGTGCTGCTCCTGCCGCTGCGCTGTCGTGTGCCTGCAGATCTCTTATTCCCAAGTGTAGATCGTACATTTTTATCATTCGCTACTTTTTGCACTCTTTTTTTTTTTTTTTTTTTAATCTTTTTTATCCAAGCTCGAGTGCATAATTCAACAATAAAAATCAAATTAAATCGATTACTAAAAATCAAAGAGATGTACGAATATTACGGATATTAGGTATACAGGTAGTCAGTTGAACTTCGTTTGACATTTATTTTTTCGAATCTATATTAATTTAGGTTAATAGACCCTCGTATTTAGCTCTCAGTCAACTCGAATACGATTTTTTTGAAAAAAAGCTGCTTTAAAATTTACATATTTTTTTTATCACTTTTTTTCATACTCTAACATTTAGCCTTTTTCGTTTCTTGTATAAACCAATAAAAAATATGATTCGATAAAGATCGTGAATCGAATCGACAATGTTTTTAGTAATGTTATAAAAAATGTTCAACTCTGATTATTGAACTAGATTAATGTAATATCAACTAATATCAAAGGATGAAAGTGGTCTTACTTGAATATTGAACATTTAGTAAACTTTTAAATCTGATTTCTCTTTCAAATCCCTAATTCAATCGGTTTTTTTTTTTTTTTTTTCGATCTAACCTGATAACCATATTTTTTATTCTTTGAATTTTTTTTGGGTTGATTTTTCTTTTTTTTACTGAACTGTCGATCGAAACCACTAAAAAGTAGCTGATCATAAGAGACCCTTGAGCGTGCAAGCATTCTTTAAGATCATTTAAATTTAAATTGGTCGAGACAAGTCGGCTATGGTATATGAGAGGTACAAAGCAGAAACTTAATTGATTCAACAAAACTAATCGGCTAGGCTTGATTGGGTTTAACTAAATACAGTTTGAGTGCGGCTAAGTTTAGATTGTATCATTCATGAGTATTAAACAGAATTTCTTATAAATAGATGCACATTTTTTTAAAAAGTTTGATAATTTAATCTAATCAATTAATATCAATACAAAAAAATAGACATTTATAATCATTTAAATTTTTAGTTCTAAATGAGGAGAAATTAATTCGTTATGTTCACACGTAATGTTAAAAAAACGCCTATTTTGTTTAGTTTACGAAAATTAAAAGGAACATATAGGTAATTAAAAAAATAAAATAAAAATAACATTTTTTGTTGAGATAAAAACTTAAAAAAATTGTTTCCACAAAAAAAAAAAAAAAAACTAAGAAAATTATTCATTAATTATTGAACCTTTATTGGTTATTGCAGAACCTCAAAAAAAAAATTTTTTGCACGAAATATTAAAACTTCAATTTGTTTCTATTTTTAAAAGCTATCACAGTTATTCAAAAACTAGGAATAATTATTATATTATTTAATATAATTTTATAAAATATTGGGTTCCATACATGGGTATATTGATGATATTTACTTATATATATACTGATCAATTACAAAAATCGAAAATTTCGTTTTGTTAGGGTCATTATAAAAAGGAATAATCCAATAAATCAGTCAAAATGATCAAAGTACATGAAAGCAGTTAATTTTATAAAGTTACAATCTCTTCAGATATCTACGGAGATCAGTTTTATTTTTTTTCGATTTGCGACGCCAATCTTGCTGTCATGGTTCAATACAGAGTTTGCAGCCTCTGCAACTCTTCCTCTCCCCCTTCCCTCCCTCTATCTTTCTCGTGATTATCAAAAAACTTTTATCGATGATAAATGATCCGAAACGAAAAAATTGCTATAATGATCAATACAAGATTAATCGATATTGTACTGGCGCTTTAGCGGTACCTCGATTCATTCGATTTTCATCTTGATGCCATAGAGCAATATGCAACGTAATGTAACGATTGGATCAACTCATTCAATTGTTGATATTAATTAAGGGTAATTTACGAAAGGTTGACACTTCAAATTTTCAAGTGATTAGACTAACAAAACTTGATTCATCAATAAATCATACTCGTTTTGTAACAAAAAAAAGAGCAAGATAAACATTAAATAAATCCCCTCTAAAATCTAGATACGTATAAACAGTGTTATAAATTCAAAGATTATGAGATACATTACGACGAGAATTTTTTTTAGAAGAAGCTTATTATAAAAATGAAACTAGTTTTCTATCCCGTTTTCATTTTCATGACTATTCGTTTTACTTAAACTTTTATTTGAAATGTTTATGACGTAGGTTGCTGCTTTTGACTGGATTGTATCAGCTTTTACAATTTGCATAGACATTTGTAAAACTTTAAATAAATAAGGGGTTTAAAAATTTTTCTGTGAAAATTAAAGCAACTGTCAAAAAAATTTCAGTTTGATTTTAATTTGTTTTAGCAGCGAAAAAAAATCCATCGTTAGTAAAAAAAAAAAAGTTGGAATATTATCCGATGAGAGATTTAACCATCGGCGGGGGTCAATATTTACTTAAGGATTCATAAATAATGTTATCAAAGCCGTGCTTACGAGATACGAATATTTCATAATAAAGATTAATCCAGCTCGTAAGCATATTTATCCGATAAACAAAAAAAAAAGGTCTGGAAAAATCGAGCTCCGTGTAATTTACAGCGATCTAAACGCGAATCGCTCTTGCGCGCGCGATTTAATTGATAATGATAATCCCAAGCCGAAGATTTACGTTCCGTCTGTGATTGCGCGCTTGCCACCCCGTTGAATTGAACTTTCTCGGTTAGGTGTTTGCTTTTTGTTTAGCCGTGACAGGAGGCATCACGCTCTTCTCGGCTGGGATCCGCATGGGCTTCCGATAAACTCGTAAATATCGTACTCAATAGCCCCGCAACACGTCTGCCCACGGGGAAAATATGATGGAAGAAAGATGTATTCCCGGTGGCCGATTATCATGCTGCATTCATAAATTCTTCGCGGTTTGGCTCCGATATTCCGTGACTGATTCAACATTGTTTCACTGAATTTTTTTTCAACGTCTTTTTTATTACGTGTGATGTGATTATTCGTTTTTACTTTTGATAAATATATGTATAAAAAAAATTTTTTCAGTTATTCTAAAATCTATACTTTTTTATGACCAGATGACTAGCTATAATATTATAATAATGGTTATACAAAAATTAAGCGTTTTAATTCGAATTAAGATCAGTAATACCGTTTTATATATATGTCAACGAGTTGCAGTCACTATTGGACGTTGTGTACCGAGCGCTGTTATTTTCCTTTCAAAGCATGAAATAATTTTTCGTCCGATAAAAAGTATGGCTCAATAAATCTGACTAGAGGCATCTAAATGAGATCTCGAGATCGGCTCCAGAGATGGGCACAAAAAGGGTACGCTCGATAATGTGTGTCGTCGAGGGCTTTAAAGGATTGCGAGATGACGACTGCACGTAAAGGCAAGCGGCTAGCATAAAGAGCGCGGCATAATAAGTTATCCGTTGTGCAAACTGCAGCGTCGCTCGACACCTCTCTAGGTGCTTTACTTTGCCTCAGCCTTCGTAAATCTTGCTCCTCTCGGAATTCGCGCTCGTTAGACCCAGCAACGATGCTGCTCTTGCATGAGTCTGGATTCTCAGAGCCGCACTGAATTATATACCAAGAGCGATTATGGGCCCTTCCATGTGTGCAGATGTGTGCAGATACTTGGCACTTTGCTTCTGATTTAGCTCGCTGAACCGTGCAGGTGGATTATTTCTAAATCGTACTTTACGCAACCGAGACGGAAATCAAGCGTTTCCGCCCGGTTTACTTTGAAAAAAATCGGTATGAAAATAGGAGGCCTGAAAGGGTAGTATATTGGTAAGGAGATCCATCGAGATGCTTCAAGTAGATTGATGGAGTAAATTATAGAATAAAGTTGGGTAGAAGAAATTCAAGACAATGAGAAAAATCGTTGGCAGTAAAGTTGAAGTACAGTATCGTGCTTGGAGCCGGAGTAGTAATTCAGCTGGGCTCTCGGTCTTTCTCTTACTCGCTGGTGCAGCCACTCGGTTATACACATTTATCAGTGACAATTCCAAGCGATCGTCAGACTGTCAATCCGATTGCATCAAGGACCGCCGCGGCACGAGCAGAGACTCGATGCAGCGCACGGTGATAGAACCCGACCGTAAATGACGAGGTGCAGATATATTTTTGACGACTACGACGACAAAGGAGAGAAGGGGAACAGGGGGAACACCGCACCGCAGCCTGCCTAGGCGAGCACCGGTGAAAGGTATGCAGCTTCGAGGCCTCCTGCTTGCATAATACGTTGCCTTCGCACACGTGTATGGAGAAAATTTATATTAATACGTCGATTTAGTTGATCTGGGTTGTGACGTGGTCGCGATATTTCTGTTGCTGAAAAATGATCCGGCGAGCACCGACACCCCGCATTTGGCCGCCGCTAACACCGCGCCGAATATTATTATAACTGGTTGATTGCCTCCTTCCTATCAGCGGTAATGACAACGATATTTCACTGCTACGGTCTATAGAGAAAGGCAATTTGCTTTTCAACCTTTTTTTTCTTGTTTTATCCCCTCGGCCCCTCCTTCCAGTTTCTTCTAGGCCGCATTGTACGAAAACTGCTTTATCCATCATTACTTCAAACCTGATCCAATAGAAAATTCTGTGCAATAAGAAGAAATTGTCAAAAAGAGCATTTATCTTCAATGCCAGAGTTGTTTATCACGCTATCTTTGAAAAATAATTTAAAATCAAAATCATGATAAAGCTGTTTGTTTGGAAATTCTACAAGAAATACCGGTTATTACTAAAAATTATTTTTCAAGAGAGTACTTCAATCGATAATTCAAATTGTTCCAACACATGCAAAGTAGTATGATCAATTTTAATTCTTTCAAACCAAACCAATAGATGGTTTAAAAATAAAAAATTTTTAAAATGTAAATGAAAGGGAGAGAGAAAAAAAGGTTTAATTAGAAAATAGTAACGTATTCTGATCAGGACTGAACGTACGCTAATCAAAAAGTCAGCGTCTGCATAAAGCACCCGATAAACAAAATTCAACAAGCCATAAATCGCAGTGCGGGTAAAAAAAATCTTCCAAAGTCGATCCCTCGGGTTGGTGCACGCATGCACGCCCGGAGCAAAAAGTATAAGTCTGATTTTCAATAAAAATGTAAATCCGCTAATAAAGATCTCGTTACCCGGAATCCCATCCGTAAATTAGCTCTCTCTCCAATAAATAACCCGATCTCCCGGTTTTATTTTGATCGGCGCTCGAACGAGCAAAAAGAGGGAGTTCGAGTTTCGGACAGTGTGGTAGTAATGCGAGACGTGGACTGCAGCACGGTAGCTATTAAGGAGTCAAGATTAGCGAGCTAAAGAGCCCGAGAGAGCCCCCCGCACCCCTATAAATCACGGCTCGGCGCGGGGTCCGAGCGACAAGCAATTATAATAACTATCTCAGCGAACCCGCACGCATAAATATCGGCTCCGACCGTATGGGTAATGAGCACTCGACATTTTCACGCGTGACAAATACTCCCTGATAATACTCGAGCCTTTGATCCTGCTGCTTTTTTTTTCATTTTTCCGGCTACTTTCTCACACTTGGTGCACCGGCTGAACGTCGCATACTTTATTTTCATGTTGACATAAAACTATGAATAATTTCACGTTTCATTGGACTCGCAACGTAGCCTGTCATTTTTCCGTAACTAAAAGTGACTTTTGAAGAAAGACATTTTACCGATGGGCACGCTCACCGAAATCTTTGGTTTAATGATTTAACATCGGCCAATTTCGGTCCGTCGGATTGATTTATTTTTATATCCGTATCATATTCGACTGGGGACAAAAAATTTCAAGATTGATGATCGCTTGAATTTACGATTTGAAAAAAGAAGGAAGAACCGTCTTTTTGCGACCCACACACACACCTCGGAACTCGGACGAGCCAATTATTTATTATCCTTTGAACATAATTGGCACAAGTCACTACAGTAATAAAGCGTCGAGAAATCCAAGGATGAATGAATTCAATATGTTAAAATATTTGAATGGTATTATGGGGTCTTAAGACCTAAAAAGAAGTGCGATCGCGGAACCTCTTGAAACTGGTTGTGGGGCCCGAGCACGAATTAACAATTTCCCTGGCTTGCAAAAAAAAAAAAAAAAAGGATAAGTTCCATATCTCGCCTGCGCATTAGCCAATACATCTCTCTCTCTTTCTCAACGAAGATCTTTCTCTCGATAGGATGGACTACCCACGCTCTTTGCTCAAGCGCAAAATTAGAAAACGCGATATTCCGCGAGCGGCCACGTACGTTTCTATTTATAAACACAACACGCCAAAAGGATTCTCGTCCCGAGTCTTTTGAAAGAAGAAAAATAATAATAAATAAATGAAAAAAAGCCCGCAACCGAGGAGTTTCTCGCGCGAGCTCGAGCGCCTCGGCAAAATTTAATCTGCAGCTGCAGGAATATGCTTTATGAAAATCATAAATTGCCAAGCACTTATACGATTCTAATCGAAAAACGGCCTCATCGACGCTTCCCCTCCTCTTCTGCAATGCACATATAGTGTATGAATCATAGCGTGGATACTCATATATATACTCAGGAGTAGTAGGGGGCTTATTATTTATCGACGCCGTTCTGCTGGGAGGCATGATCCTTCGACCGAGTGCGCACTCGAAAAAAAATAAACTCTCAAGGAGCAAATCCCACAAATAACCTTCTATCACTTATCTAATTAGCCGTTTCATTTAATTAGCGATTTCAGAGGTTAAAAAAAAAAAAAAAAAAAAAAAAAAACCGAAGCCAAGCCTCGCCGGTTAAAGCTTTCTTGGTGCACTTTGCTTTCTCAACGTTATTGGTTTACATACGTATCTACTTTACGACCGCTCGCGGGCTAATATACCTAATGCACTGCCATGTTAATTCAATAATTTTCTTAATGAAAACGTTCGATCAGCATAATCAATCGACTATTTTCAAAATTACTCGGATTAAAATTACCTATATTTTGAAAAGACAATAATTTTGAACTGATTCTCCTTAAAAAAAAAAAAAACAATCATTCGTTTTTGAGAAGAAGACAAGGGAAGATCAGAAACATCCGATTAGCATTAATTACCCATGAGCGAACTCCTGTTAATTGAGTAAACTAATCGTCGAGTGATAGGACGTTCGGGTAGCGATTAAAACCCACCCAATTACCATACTTCTTATAGCAAAGTATAAGACTTTCTAATGTCTATATCGGAGGATAGCGCACGTTTTATTAAGAAACGTAACGCGCGTCTCGCGGCCGGTTGGATTTGCAATAAACGCATTAGGTGCAGCGACGTGTATGGGCACTGTGAGTATAATATTAATTGGCGCTTACACGCAAAGTCAGATAAGAAAGGTCGACGGATGGGCAACGGAACGGTTCGCAATTAGCCGTTGGTCGTCCTCTTATATATTTATTCGAGCGTGGAGCGCGTGCCTTCAAATTGCAACTCAACTGGGGCGATAAACGTCCTGCAGGCTGGCGCTATGCACATACCTCGTTATTACCGCTACGCGCGCTCGCCCAAAAGATGTTTCGCCCGCCCCCGTGGATATGATCTACAACCCAATAACCTCCCTCCGTACGCTTTTTTTAAAAGTTCATTTAATCAATGTGAATTCGGCGCTTAAAATTAACTTTATAATTGCTTCTGTACCATAGGTCATGATTGCCTAATCGACCCATCATCACTTCTCGTTAATCGAGTCATTAAACTGTTTTAAATTTTTTTCGACGAGTCTTACGAATAAATCCTAAATGGGTATGGAGTTTTCGTCAAACTGATGTATTTTCTGCACAGGTTTATAAATAAACGCATAAAATATTAATCGATCAAAGTCCCGAAGCCGAGCAATAGTAGATACGAACTTCAGCTCACGGTTGGTGTTGTGTGTCCGTACAGGTAGTAATTAGGGATGCAAGGAGCCGTTGATAATTGATTACAGCCTGGGAGGATCCAGGTATAAATAGCGGTTGGACTTAGCCCTAACGGCTATGAAAATTAGATGCCACGGAGCTTGGGACCGGAGGATTTATTAATGCAGAGGATTATAAGTGAATCACTTACCTGGGTAGGATCCGTGATGAATTTGCCAATAGTGATTACTCGCAATGTCACCTCGCGAGTATTTTCGAGCTCCTCCGGAAGACAGTAGAGACCCTCGCTCACGAAGTAAGGCTCGGCGCACGTCAATCTGCAATACATATTTAATAGTTAGATGTTTGGGGACGATAAAGATTTTTTAATTCATTACTGGTTAGCGAGCGACACGAAAGCACAAAGGGTTTAATTTGGTGGCACGAAAAGTCGTGTGTGACACACCACACGTTTGTCGGAGAGCCTGAATTTAGGAATTTAACGATAAAACGATAATAATCGTCGCGTTGGAAAGGGCCCAGCGATTGGCCAATACGATTATGACCAGGGGGGAGGAGGAGGAGGAAGATGATCTCGCGGTCGGTCTCTTGTTCGGCACAGGCGCTGCTTTTTATCCGCTTTCTCATCTTTCATCCGAGCTGCTGCAACAGCTCGTGCGGTCAGCCGTTGTTTCTGCACGGAGCCACACCGCGGTCTTTTATAATAATGATACCCGCACGAACTGTCGTTACTTCCTTCCGCGCGCGGGCCTAATAATATTAATGGTTTCTAGAAAACCTGGACTTCGTGCTCAAAACAACCTTAGCTTTGATATTAACCTTTAAAATTATATTCAAAAGGGCTTTACTCGCCTTGAGCTTTCTTGCCTTGCACACTTTTTTTTTATAGTCGGGGTCACTGTACCTGGGTGTGAGATTATTATGAAAGTTTTCAGACTCAAAGACCCTGTAAGGGGGTGATCCAGAAATTTGTATTTTTGAACTAACGACTAGGATCAAGGCGACTACTCAACTTTGAGAACCTTTATGTAATAAGATAAAATATAAATTTTTTGGATACAACTGCAATAAAAATTAAACAAGGGAGTAGCCAACAATTTGAGGGAGAAAAAACGAAGGCAATAGGAGTTTAATCACCAGCAGCAGGCGGATACCTCCTACTCGGGATCTTTCGCGTGCGTGTACACACATTCCACGAGTCGGTTTTATTAGATCGTTCGCACAGGAATAAAAATCACGCTGTACATATATCTCGGCCTCACCGAGGAGACGGTGGGCCGAACCTATCCGAGGCACGGCGAGCAGTAAATGAATTTTACGTTATTAAATCGCGAACAGCTTTTATCGTCGAAAAATCAGCGGCCGAGGCTTGCGTTCCATTACATTACGGCGGGGCTTAATTTTTGAGCTTTATTACGGGAGGAGGCTGGCTTTTATGGGTTGACAATTTATACTTTTTCGACTCGATCTTCTTCTTTTTTTCCCAATTTCTGAAGCCTGCTATCAGGGAGAAAGAAATAGAAAAAAAGAAAGGGAGAGAGCAAAAGACGCCGCTGCAGGGACAACGACGAGAGACGTCGTAAAAGAGGAGTGCTCAGGAGTGGATCTAATGGCGGTCGTAAAATCGTAAAGGTTAAGAATAAATACGTAAATCACCGATGCTAATTAGGGTCCCGGCTCTCTTATTCGATATGCGCGGTTACATTCGAACTGGTTTATATCCTCGTTATACCATGGCGGATACGTACATGCGTTCATATGCCACCAGGTCGTGGACATTTTTATTCGAACTTAACGAGTTTCATTTTTCCAACCTTTGGAAAGTTAGTCCAAATTAAAACTCTATCGCTCGCGTAATTAATCTGTCGAATTTTTTCAAGAAAACAACATACTTTTCATCAACGACTGTAAGCGTGGATGCAGAGGGGGAGTTTTGCAACATGTTCATCTCTCGAAATGCAGCCAGTGGGGTTTCTAATGATAGAGTCAGCGATTTAAAGATTATTGAATAGCAGGTAAAAAAGGCGAGGATTAACGATAATGACAACTGCAATAGCATCCTCTCACTTAATTTACTTTTCCCTTCACCTTATTTTACAAGCCAGCGCAACATTAACAGATCTTATAATTTGAGCGTTCGGTTTCATTACTTCCATTACGAAAGACGTTCGCGGCTGAGAGGAGGTAGGAAGCAAGGGAAGGAGAATAAAAAGTATGAAGAGTACGCGTGATTTTTTTCCAAAAACTCGACAGAGCCGTTTCAATTACCTCGCGAGTATACGCTACAAGTGCGTGACGACTACTTTTTGCCTTTGCGCTTCTCCCAACTGGTTTTCCCGTACTTGGGAGGAGGAGGACGAATGAGAATTCTATCCGTTCCTCGAAACGCAACAGCCGGCCATTCGGATAAAAGAAATTCCGCGGAATCGATTCGTCTGCAGGTGGAGGAAAAAGAAGATGCGATGTGTGCTCCAGCACCGAGTCTCTCTCACGTGTAATCTCCTCGGCTCGGTTGCGTGCGCCTCTCGTTTTTTGCTCGAGCCACGGTTTCGTTTATCTGTTTTTTCTGCTTTGTTTTTCGAACTACCACCACCACCACCACCGCCAGCCCCGCTCGGACATTAAAGTTACGGGAAAGTTTGATTAGTTTGTGCGCGCGGTGAGCTACCGGCTACCCTCCGATCCTGATGTGCTGCACGCGGATTTTTCAGTCGTTCGCCTCTTCTTCTTCTTTTTTTTTTTTTTTTTTTTTTTGCGGCTTTGTTTACACTTTACCTACATGCCTTCTGTATATACCTAACTTCTCTTCAGCTTATATTAAATAAAAAATTTATTTTTTTTTCATCACTTTCATTGAAGCCTTGCTACAACTCTCACATCTAATTCAATGATTACGATCGAAGCAAATTTTTTCGTTCCAAAAAATTGTGATGATCTTTAAATAATTAAAAAAATTGAAAAATATTAATTTTGTAATTTTTTCTATTGCAGACGTTGTTAATTGTGGATCAGCAAAACAATTATTTTCATCGTTTGAGGTCTCATTTTAAAGCTCTTCATAATGAGATCTTGCAGGTCCGATTCCAATATTTTGATTCGATATGCCGTCTGATTGACGAAAACTTAGTTTTCAAGTAATGAAAAAATTGAGTACATAATATGGACATAGCCATCAATTATGAGCTCTTCATTGACATTCAATATATTGGTCCTTTAATGCCGATACTGAAGTACTAATAGTGATCGTCCTCATTTACCCTCAATGCAATACTATTTAATGTTAAACTAATATCACTATTGTCATATTAGCAACAGTAGTGCAAGGTTAAAGAGTAAGATACGATTGATCCATTAGGAGTGGAAAAAAACTAAGGGGTTCCAGTGTCACTTAAATGAAATTCACGCGAAATTCACGCGTCACGCGAGAGGAAGCTAGCTAGAGAGGGCTAGCTGCACCTGTAATGAAATCAATTAGCCAAATGGACTACGGGACAAAATCGTTGAAAAACCCCCAAAGCGCGCAGTAGACCACACCCTCGTTTCACGCGATAGCTGCCGATGACTCGCTCGAAAATAAAAAAAAGAAGAAAACGTGCTGGAGGATGAAAGAGTTTCGGGGGTACGTAATGCGTCTCCCTGCTGATGGACTCTGTCCGCGACAGATGGGCTCGCGGTCAACTTTGGGGGTCGGCTACTTTTTTTTTAGGTGTTAAAGCTTTCCCGACCGACTTTGATTTAATACCTCATACCCGATTAAGTGGAACGGTCATTATTAGGTACTCTCTTTTGATGTTTCATACTACTAGAAGCGCAACTAATACTCCTTGCTCATAATTTTTTTGTTTTTCATTAGCTCCAAAAAATTTCAAACTTATGATGTGATCGATTGTTTTTATTACTTTTAGTCACTCCGAAAAAAATGTTTAAAAGGTTTTAAGCTGCAATGATTTTTGAAGTAAATTAATGCTTTAGGTAGATTAATTTGGTAGACTACAAATTATGACTAAAAAATTACTAGTCAAGCCATGTTGGTATTCACCTTAATTATTCAGTCGGTTTTAATCGTTCTAAAGAGGTCGAATTTGATTAAAGCTTTTATTTTCACGTTTCAAAAAATAATAGTATCAGATAAATTTCCGTGTAAAATAAAAAAAATTCGGACCCATATTGATATTCTAAAAGTATATTTTTGGAAATTGGTAAGTAACTTGGAATTAAAAATATATAAAATATATTTTTTTTAAGTTCGCAGTACATTAATAAAAATTTAAAGAATGTCAGAATTACCGATGCATACTGAATATGTAAATAAAAGTTCCCGCATCGATTAAATTTGTAAGATATCCAAAGTTAATATTGATTTAAATTGAATATCGTCAATTTGACAATTTGTAATTTACACGAGTGTTCGCGAAATGAGCACGCGACGGCTTTGGAAAAAAGGGTGAGGTCGGACGAGAATGAGACGCGGAAAGAGAGAGAAAAAAAAAGACAAAACGATGCCCTGACTCATTAATTATCGGGCTGAGTTTATTTATGTAAACTGCAGCATGTGAAAAACGATAGCTGTTATGCAACATTCTCACGAATTGGCGAGAAAGAGTAGAAGGAAGAAAACAGAACGAATATATACCTTTAGCCGTGTGTTCTTCCGCTTCTATTTCTCTCATTCCATTATTCTTTTGTACTCTCAAGTTCAAATTCAAGGACATTTAAATCATTGTGGCCAAAGAATACACCGTTAAAAACGGAAGTTCTCGAAATATTTTAATACTTTTGTTTTGTTTTTTGTTTTTTGTTTTTTTGTTTTTTTTTTTTTTTTACTGCGGCTTGGTACCGGCATATAAAGAAGTGGAACTGTTTCAATCATTGTACTGTTTGAGGTTAAGTAACTTTTTTTTGGTTTGAATCCTTTTGGAGGCTACTTTAATTTTTAAATGTACTTTTAAATTCTATTCTTCGCTGAAAATGCGAATAATAGAAAAGAAATTAAAAAAAAGTTTTTGAAGTAAGTTAAAAGATTTCTCAAATCACATAACTGTACTTTTTTTTCATCGCAACATAAAAAGATTGAACTAATATTGATTGATTTTAATTAATTCTGCTAAAAAATTATATTTTTAATTTGAAAACTGAAAAGTTTTCACTATTTTTTTACATACATATATTTTTTATTACAAAGAAAATACATAATGAAAAAAAATACGTCAAAAAAAGTTTGAAAAAAACTTGATGAAAAAAAAAGTATAGAGTAGTATTAATTTTTCAAAACTTCTAAAAAGAATTACTGAATTTATCAAAGATAAAAAGAAGATTACAACAGAAATAAAAAACTCTTCACAGTTTATGTAAATGATAAACATCATAGTTGAAAATAAGTAATTTTGCATAAGTAATGGACAGCAAGTAAATTTAAATTTTCACTAATGAAAAAAATCTTTGTTTTGAGTAATTTTTAAACTTTCAAATAAAGTTGTACATAATTTCAAACTATATATTTTAATGATTCCAATCCAACGTGGTTGGTATAGTGGCATAGCGAAACATTTGGAAACTCGAGCAGAAAAATCTGAAAATCAGAACGTGTAAGTTTTATGCGAGAAAGAAACCGAAATAACCGATGCTGGAAATGAAGTCATAATAACCAATTTAATTGCACGAGAGCCAGAACACGTACGCGAATTAATCCTCAAAGTCTTTTCGATTTCGCGCGCTCGGCGCTCACCGCAAAACTCTCTTCAATTTGGTTGAATGCAGTTTTCCCGAATCACGTTCGCCTTACCTGAAAAAACATTAATTTCACAAATAGCAAATAGGCTAATGCAAGGTTTAGGATCTCAAAAAAAAAAAAATGGAAACATTGCTGGCTCGCAAAGACTAAACTCGCCCGTTTATCTCTTTTTCTCTTTGTGAAGCTGTCGTATGTGCGTGCGTGCACTTTGACCATGAGCAGTGAAACGTTATTACCTACTCGCGGTACTGATGCACGCATCAGCAAAGGTAGCCGCTACATAGACGCTTTCAACCGGGCGCCAGAGAATGGACGCCGCCGCTGGGTGGTTTCAAAAGCTCTTAACGGCCGCTCGCTAACGTTACTCCCGCCTGTTATTTTTGAGCCTTTCAACTCCGGACCTACGATGCGTTTCGCCTTTGTCGTCATCGCACTCAGCTTATTACTAAATCTTTTTTTACTTTTTTGAAAACTACCTAAAAAAAAATAATTTTCACACACCACCAAAATTGATTGGAATTTACAGTTGCCGCCCTTTATTTATTGGTCAGTATCCGTTTGGCACAATGCACGTGGGCGCAACGTAACACTCCATGACACAAAGAGGCGAAGCGTAGGTGTCGGAAAACTACGAATGTTATCTTGGGACCGATCGAGAAGCCACTCGCGCCTTCGGACCGGCTGTCTGTCTGTCGAACACAGGTTTAGAACCTGAAACCGATAAAAATATACAAAACAAAGAAGCTGCCTATTTAAACTTCCCCACGGCTGTAGTTCTCGATACGATTAGCATAAAAAAAAAAAGGCACCAGCTAGCACGACTTGTAAACAAATTTTTCGTGGATCGATTAGGATTGCTCGGTTGTAAAAGCGAATCCGACGTTGGCGTTATGCAGGCGATAATTACAGCGGGAGCGGGTTGTCTAGCCTTGAAATATACGTGCACATTTACGATGCTGCAAATAGCAGCATCAGCGTACAAAGACGTAATTTTGATGAATCCATCATTTTCAAAGTCGTGTTTTCGAGCTCTCAACTCTGCGGGCGCGGGCGAGGCAGATTTAGATTTAGAGAAAGGGCGCGCTGCAGCCAGCCGGGCGTTGTACGCACGCGTGTCAGAGAAAATGAGATATGAGCCGGTGCACTCGGCGCTCATCAATCTGTCGGAGAAGCCAGCCTTTTTTGAAATAAAAAGCCAAGATGTCGTGGAGAAAAAAAAAAAAAAAAAAGAGAGGTTGTTTTCGTTGCTGACGACGAACTTTTTAGTCAGCGGGACTGCAGTGGGACGTCGTGGTACGAAGGGGGTCATTAACAGTATTTAAATGCGAAAAACGGGCATGACACGGCGTGCTCGTCGTCGTCGCAGCAGCGGTAGCGTAGAACAGGGCTGGGGGGGACTAACGAGAAGCCGCGCCGAAAGAGTTACGATGTCGTAGCCTTGTCTCGGGAAGTATCTCGGCTCCAAAGCTGGTCGCTCCATTTACGTTTACGATACATTTGCACCGAGATTCCCGGTGATTCGAAGCCGCCGGGACAAGCCTCGTTATTGGCACGCGATCGGCACCGCGCGCACAACTCCTGCAATTATTTTTCTTTGTGCCTATATATACTTATCTATGTACTGCACCGAGACCAACGTAACAGCGCAGTTTGACGCGCGACTGACACCTTTTTTACTCCTCGCCTCCTGTACAACTAAGTTCCATTGATTACAAATTGGACGAGATTTGAAATAATTGGACTGAGGGGAAATTCTCGATTTAAAGCTACCAGTCTTTTCATTCATTTTTATTTCGAGGAACTCTTCTGCACCATCAATAAATTTTGAAAACAATTTAATTTTGTATTCACTCGTAGATTTTTTAAAAATTTAAACCTGATAGTGGTTTTACAAAAATTTGTATCTGTTTTTCTTTTCAAGTAAAGTCCTCCTGATAAGGTTGTCAAACCGTGACCAACAAAACATTGAGGCATTTAGATCCAAGAATTTTTTTTTATTTTCAAATACACCTCCTGGCTTTAACGGGTCTATAAACCTGAAGTTTTGTGATGTTTAGTTATGATTTAATGGTGCTTGACGATTTGTTAAACTAAAGTATAAATAATTTGCTCTACAATCATAAAAATGCTTATATGCAGCCAGGAATCGTTTCATAGAAAAAAAATCTGTTATCTGCAAGAACACACAAGCGTAATTAGTATTTTGCATTATTTTCAAGAATCAAATTTGAGGAATATTTGAAATTCAGATCAATCTGGAAAATGGGGCAGTAACTATTTAGTTTCAGTAGTACCTTTCTTGTGAAAAAATTAATCGCTGCTAAGGAAAGTTATTAACATCAACAATGTACTCGTAATTTAGATTGTGTGATCTCGGAGTACGGATAATATTAAGCAGACCCTTTTTGTATGACATTATCAGAACTTTTCCTGCAAATAATCTGAAACATTTTTTCAAGTACCACGTATCTCGGGATATTTTTTTCAATTTTATAAAAACTTATACTTTTTTGAAATATATAAGATAAAAAATGGTGTTTGGAAATTAAAAAATTAATAAAAGTTACACACAGGTGCACACGAAGTATACTATCATGCAACTGCGGTCTTTTTTTATCTTTTTTTTAAATTTGTAATTTTCACAAACTACACTCACCGCAGCAATTTGTTACAGGCCCGCAAAAATTAGCATCTAGCAAAATAAAATTGCTGGTCAAATTGCTTGAACGAAATAGTTTAGAAAACGAGCGCCAGTCACGTTCTCATTAAATAGTCAAACACCATGCAGGCCGTCCAAAATTCGCGCGTGCAGTGTAAAAACTTTGAGATATCAAAGTTGGTAGAGGAATTTTTGAGCTTTTATTTTTCATGCATACCTTACAACTACTGCTTCGACTTTTTCTTCAATCATTCTACCGCGATGCGCGAAAAACCGGTATAAAAAGAGTAAAAAAAAAAAAGAAGAAGGAGCCGGAGGAGGAATGAAAGTTGCCCGGCTTGTCGAGGAAAAAAGCTCGGTATAAAGGAATTTTTCATTTTTCATTAAAGAAACGTCGCCCGAAACATATTATACGTGGACCGGCATTGGACAAGAGTCTAAAGCGCTACGGCTCGGTGAGATGCTTGTGCGTATGAGAAAACTTGAGATATTAAAGTCGACGAAGTTGCTGCCTGGCTGGCTGACGTGTTTCGTATCCAACTTTGTAGCCTCCCTCGGAGAAATATTGCTCCGAAGAAATTCATTTTTCACGTTTTCCCTCGGCCCCTCCTCCCCGTTATATTCTATATCTATACGCTCTTACTCTTTCTTTCCTCCTTTTTACCCGCCCCTTGAACAAATATATATGTATACACATCTCGCCTTTTTTACCATTCAAACTTGCTCTTGCCTTGCACAACAATGTTCATTTTTATTATATGCAAGAGTTTTACTTTGCCGCGGCTCTGTTCTCATCAAATACTTTCGTTTAAAGCTTTGAGCGTTTTGTACAACTCAATTTTTTCGCATTTTATAAGTCTCAAGTAAGAGACAGGGGTCTATTTATAACATCCCTGGAAAATTCATCATCTATTAATTTTTCACATTGGTGCGACACAGAGGGATTAGAATATAGCGAAAAAAACTCAAAAAAATCCATACAAAGCGTAGTCGAAGGTAAAAAAGTAAGAGAAAGGAATTTTTAAGACCGCGTGCAGTGTGCAGGACGTTATAAGAAAGGTCTATGGAAATTTAAATCCCATGGCGTCGATTTATGCGTTGCTGCACGCAACGGGATACGCTTTACGTTCAAGATATATGGAATTGCGGTGATTCATAGACAACTCCTTGGTCTTTGGTAATATTGCTATGTGGTTTGCGCATCCTGTAAGTATGAAAAAGTCGTGAAACTTCTTTGCCCGGATGGTTCTCTCTCGCATAATACGCGTGTTCACGCGTAAGTGCATACACGCAGAGCCGCGAGTACCACGACTTATCACTGATTGTGACTTCCTCTTCGTCTCTTTCAAACTGGTATACAGTCAAATGACATGGCCACAATAACTGCTATATATAATATGCTATATTTTAAAAATTTCAATTCAATAACAATAAATAAGCGTGCGAAAGGTTATTCGAATTGGGCGCGGGATCCAATCCATACGAGCGTAATCACTTTGAACGGTCACACGAGGCAAAAAGACGATCGCAGTCGGAGGGCTCGACTGTAACCGAGACAGAGATAAAGACGACAACGGCGACGTCGTCCGTTGTGTCCCAGACCGCGAAGCGGTCATAAATGCTCTTAGGATACCTTTTCCAGGGCCCCCCTAGCATTGTCATGCTGCAAAGCGAGTCTGTTATGTTTAGCCACGAGCGAGCCAAGCGCATCATCAGAGGAAAAAACGAGATGATGCTTCGCAGACTCAATTATGATTCGCCGCCACGTGGATTGCATTATGTACCCACGATCTACAAGATACGGGTGGCGCATCGCGGATCACCTGCGACCCGACGTCACTTTAATCCGTTCTGATTTTCGTTTTTGTGCGTACCGTTAGCTTACAGCATTTTTTTTTTTTTTTTTTTTAGCGTTTAATAATTCTAAGGAGCTTCAGGCTATCTTTTTCTCTTTTATGAAACTTTAACCAATTTCATTTTGAATTTCAATGTTGTTTCTTGTGGAATCCAAATTTACTGATTATAGCGTACAAAGAAGAAAAGCTGATAAACATTTATCTTGGATCAATTCAGAAACAAAAGTATTGGTAACACAAAAAAAAATCAAACTTTGAAAGTTTCACTGACTGAATTAATTATCAGTGTTCTGACAATTATTATAACTTTGAAATAAATGAAAAAATTTCTGACAAATTGTTTTGTTAGGAGAACATCTGTTTGTGGAATGCGTAAAGCGAAAACTTAATTGCCCGTGGCAGATTCTTTTTATATACTACTAGTAGTTTTTCATCAATTTTTTGGTTAATTTTTTTATTGACATAATTTTTAAATATTAGCGAATTAAAGGTTTATAAAATTTACAAGTTAAAAGAAAATTACAGATTGTCCCAGTTCAGTGCGTCTTATTAAAAGGACCAGTTGCTCATTATAATATGACAGTAATATTTTTTAACTTTTTTTCAATCAACTTCACCACTAGTTTGAGCTCATAAAAAAAATTGCAATTACCGTAAGATTATTACTATTCTGCGACTTTCGTGAAATTAGAGCTGATCTGAAGGATACCAATTAAAAAAAAAATGGATAGAAGGATTAACTGCGCACTTGGTTACTCCCGCGTGCAAGCTCGCTATTTTGATAAGAAATGCAAACACGAATGTCAGAGACAGGCGGACGAAGGACCAAGCTACACTAATTACACGGGACTTTTGTGCCATTTAGATTGCAACGAAAAATTCAGAAAGCGCCGCGGGTACGAAGAGTTTTTCACCGGATTCATCGCACCGTATCCCGCAAGTGCTCGGCCCGATGTTTTGCCCGTGCATTGACACGCGCACTTAGCACTCCTCTTCCATAGTACAGCAGCAGCGGCTACAGGGCCCGAGGTGCGCGACACCGTAACGAGCATTATGTACATGCGACGCCTGCCGTCCCAGACTCGTTAGTCTCTTTTTTCTTTTATATTTGTAATTACACACATATGAGTGCCAAGTCATACTCTTTTTCCAGGAATTAAGGTGCTTTTTTCTTATAAATTCAAATCATCCGGTAGAAATTTTATCAAAATAATAAATAAAATACTCTTTTTAATCGACCCAGAAATTCAAAGTGAACATGAAATAAATAAGCAATGAGGCAAAAATATTGCAACATCCGATTATTTAAGACTAGGACAGAAGCCATAAAAAAAAAGAAAAAGGAACGAATAAATAAAGCACCAGATTCAAAGAGAAAACAAAAGGCCTGTTCCGTATACCGCAGGTAAGACAGTCTAAGAAGCACGGCTAGCAGGGCAAGATGTACAAGCTTCTAAATGCGAATAACGTGGTATAAATTGTCCGCTCCGCATGAATATTAAGAGAACAAAGTTCTTATATAGTGCAGTATCAGCCGGTGCATGTTTCTAGTAGCTACCGCAGCTGATGGTAACTATTCTCACGCCGGTGTAGCCGCTGCAGCAGGAGTAATATAACGTTAGGCAAAAGGTTGCCGGGACAACAAGCCGCTGCAGCTCGCTTTTCTGCCGTTCTCCTTCCCTCTCTTCCTTATCCTTTCTTCTTCGGGGACCGAACAACCGAGCCTCTCTCTCCAGAGATCTGGCTAATGAACACAAAACATGTCAACGGCCGTGGGAAGCCCGCTGCCGTTGCCCCGGCGAAACCCCGTGGTTGCTCGCTATAAGTGTTCGTAACCAGCCTTTGTGGACCCATGGAGCGAGCGCTTGACTCTCCTTTATCGCGGGGAATGCAACTTGCATGCCTGCAGCGAGGAACTCGTCAACTCTTAAATTTTACCACTAACACTCTGGTCCTCAGTCCGAGCATATATCTTACTCTGAATATATCACTGTAACAACCATCAGGTTCACGTAGATTCTGGGACAGCTTTATTGACCAGCTTTGTTCGTCCAGAAATTAAGATCTACTCCAAACTGTCAATCCGTCTAATCGTTATTAATTATCGTTTTTTACTTTCTCAATCGAGAAAAAGGCGTGAAAATAACACTACGCAAATGACACGCATTACACGAATACTTGAACTACCTTTTTTCGATAAGCAAGCTTCACTGTACGAGTAAAAAACTTTAGCAACAGGTTAGAAATTATGATTAATTAAGTTCTTCAGTGATTTTTTTTCTCTTTATAAATATTCTCTGCTGCATTTAAATTTACTCACAACCGTCAATTTATCATTGTGTAAGCGTATATTTTAATTTACTTTGATAGTACCCGTAATGATATTCATGATTTTTCATGTTTCTGAGCTGATGAGCCCGAATCAACATAGAAGCTGTAATTTTTATAAATGGAATAGCAGTAATTGAGAGGAAAGAAATAAATAAAATTCAACTTCAGTCCGGTTTTCGATGCGACGATATTTCCTTTTCTAGACGACCACTTTTCCATCAAGCTTATACCAAGATGACTACCGTAGTAGCACGTCGTTTTAAGTGATATGCCTTACAGAAAGATCATCAGATCAAAACCGGTCTAGGATTCTATTTTTTTTTTTTTTTTTTTTTTTTCTCCTCTCAATTTCCGTTTTACAACGTGCAATCATTTTCGCATAAACAATTTTTTTACCATTTTTTGCTCCTTTTTTGATGTTGAAAAACTTGAATCGAGACTACAGGCTAACAATCGACCGCTTTAATTTGGATTTTTTTTCATTCTCAAATCATTACCTGTTCGTAATCAAAACATAAGTCATAAAAACTGAATATAAATAAAATTTAGTCAGTTTTATGCTTCTAGAATTATAATTTACTCAGCAACACCTGTTTTATTGGTATTGCACAATAAGCTAATTAGATTTTACTGATTCGAGTGAACGAAAACTTTTTTTTGCTATGTACAATGTTTGAATCTTTTTGATTTTATAAAAAAATTATTTGTCAACTGCGGGTTAAACGCATTAAATTTTTCAATAGACTATGAAAACATAAGATTTTATTGCGTCAGTATCAAAGAAATTTTACTGTAACGTTCTATTCAAATTATACTTAATGACGATTGTACACAGAGTACAATTGTAGCTTTCAGTCAACAAAACTACTAGCAGTGGCTGCTTGTACGCTTAGCTATTTAACGCTGACAAGTGAATTGATGTTTGAATGTGCAGTTTTACGAACGACCCACAAAGAAGAAAGATAAAGATTGCAGTGCCTTTATGTTCCTAGAAAAGTTGAAGTCTCCATAAAGCGAAACGATAAGCCCGCATGCACTAAAATTTTAGACATAATGTACGCATGACTATTGACATTGAAAAACAGGAGAGAAGAAAGTTGAAAATAACGGCCGCGTAAATTTCTAAAAATATAAATTTGTATTTTATATTTTCGAAACAGATAACGACAGATAGCTTGTTCGTCTGAGAAACTTCGATCAGGTATTGAAGTTTTTATTTTTGAAAGTTCGATATTTGTCAGGTCAATCGCATGAATTATTAAATAATTTTTTCAATGTACTTTGTGTTACTTGATGTAGATACATATTTTACTGATAAAATTTTTTATAAAAATAAAAAAATGCTGGGTTTTTTATGAACTACGCAACTTTAATTTATGTGACAGCTGTTTCAACGTCTTAGCGTTTTCTTCAGACTGAATTGCTAACTGTAACTTAAATGTAGTTTTACAAAATATTTATATTATAAATTTTTGGGTATGGTAAAGCTCAATAAGGTATATGAACAGAAGAAATTACAATCTATCATAAATTTAAGGTAAGTGTGCCTAATATGGCCCTGTGCCTAATATGCCCCCCCCCCCCTGTTATTTTGAATATGCTAGGTATGCGGCATCTCTGCAAGGTAGGAAGAAGTCAAAAACACTGAATTATGAAGTTTTCAGTTGTTTAGAACATTTTAAAATTATTTTTGCGGACGCCTAATAGCTAAAACTCGTTTCGTATACCTCCGTTATTATTTTACGTTGTATTTAAGTGGTCTGCCAAAATATTTAGACGCACCTGATCAAAATTTTAATAAGTAGCTTCGATTCGTTATTGTTTCAGCTTTAAAACGCGACCTTAGTTTTTGTTCAACTCGTTTTCTAACGGGTTTTATTCTTAAATAACTTTTTATTATGCAGTGTACCTAATATGGCCCCCCACGAATTAGTAGAAATACCGATATTAAGAGTCCTTAGTTTCATGTTTAATTTTTAGAAAATCCTATCCTAATTTTATTTAAGAAAAATAAATTTAATTGTTTCAAAGCTTTTTTTCATTTTATAACTAAAAAAGCATTCTAGCTCAAAAAAAAAACTTTGACCAAAATTTAAAGTTGAAATTTTTCTACTGGTTGCAAAGCTTTCAAAAACATTGTAAAAAAGGCTCAGTTTTTAAATAAATCATTTTTAAAATAATAACAATTTTGAAGTTTTTAAAATCTTATATCCTGATTGATTTAAAAAGTAGGAACAAATTGCAATTAATTAATTACTTCAAGGGGGGCCATATTAGGACACAAATTTTAGGTGTCTTAAAACACCGTGTTTTGGTAAATCCTCTGGCATTTGAAGCTCATTGATCAAAATCGAACGTGTAATGTCTCATTTTAAAGCTCTTGAATTAAGCTTTAAAATGAGACCTTACCCGTCAAAAAATATTGATTTGATTGGCCACAACGTCAATTCTCGCTTAGGGGGGCCATATTAGGTACAGGTACCTTATATATCAACGACGAGATAAAATCAAAACAAGTTAAGCAAAGGTGAAGAATTCAAATCTAATTGATTATTCAACAGATGACTTGAGTTTCTTTATCTGTTAATCTCTAGAGACCCTAAAGAATTAAGTAAACTTCCTTTATGGCAAACTTGCAACACTTCATATTCACCATCAAATACATGGTTCTCCTCAATCAAGATGTTTCGCGTAATTCAATCTTTCATCTCAAATATTAAAATCATATTCATATTCTCTGTCGTTGATAATTGTTGATAAATGATTGCAATTTCTTTTGTTTATACACCTTAATGAGCTTAACCACAGCCCCAAATTTATAATATAAATATTTTGTAAAACTACATTCAAGTTATAATTAGTAATTTAGTCTGAAGAAAACGCTAAGACGTTGAAACAGTTATCACATGTAATGAAGCTGTGCAGTTCACAAAAACCCAACATTGTTTTGTTTTTTTATAAAAAATTGTACCTGCTTACAATCCATAATAACTTTTTCTAATTAATTTGAGCTGGACGAATTATTACATTCAAAATAAGTGAAAAAATTGGTAATTATTCGATTTCAGTAAAAATAGGTTTCAAAATTAATTTACTGCCACATTCACCGAATCATTAAAAATCGAAGGGCTGCTTGTGATATGAATCCTTTATACAATGTGTCAGTCGCGAGGAAAAAAAAAAAAACTTTAGAAAGGATCATTCGAGAGGTACACATATGGGCTTAGAGCGTTTCCTACACTTCTCGCGAAGCGGCAAGTGCATCGCAAAGGAGTCCTTGAGGCTACGCGCGCGCTCTCCCTTTGGGGTAGAAAGGAAAAACTTATGGTGGCGCGAAGGCAATGAAAATTCTCTCGCGCAATCTGCAAGGATCCATTAATTTTCTGCCCACGTACGACGTGTAAGGGAGTTCTGTTTTTTTTTTTTTTTCCACGTTTTCGACACTTCGCGGTCTCTTACACTTGCGTTGCGACATCGTGCTCCAAGCGGAGCGCCGATACTTTTTCTCGCTTCGCTAGAAGAAGTATATGTTAAGCGGCGGCAGCGCACTTCTATCTTTGGAGTACTTGCCGGGGATATATATTTATTCAATCACCCACACAATTTTGTAACGTTTTTCTTCGCTTTTTCAATAACAGTTCCCCGTGTAACAATTTTATTACTACACACAATCATCAATGATGTTTCTATTTCATTTGTTTTGAATTGTCTAGTATAATCAGGCATTCACTCACCCACGGTACTATTTTATCTATGAGCATGATCACAAATATAAGATTCGAATTTGAAAAAATTAGAAATCTTTTTTATTTTTACTTAATCCTAGCTGGTTGTGGGTACACCCATATGTTTGTAGAAAATTATAACTTTTTTTTTAAATTCTTTAGTAAGTACTAATTGTATAGTCAAGATACAACAAATATTTTCTATGGTTAGAAAAAAATAAGTTGTTTAAAAATATTATTTTCTGGAGTGCTATGTGAAGACTATGACGTTGATTTAACCATACAAAACTGTTTAAGACGATTTTCTTTTTACTTCAATCTTGCAACTCGCATGAAGGTGTAACGAGTAACAGTGATATTTCAGCCTTCCTTCTCCCCGAAGCAGCCCAACATTTGATATCTAAAACGCGTTTCTGAGAAACCCTTCAATCTCGGTACACATCCTGGTCGGATGCATCCCTGCAGTCGAGCGGTACGCCCAGCTAACAAAAACCAGCAACAACAATCTTCCCCGGCGAGGCTCCCGACGTATCGGATGTGCACCATGCGGGCACACACTGCCTGCACTGCGGCAGATAATTACGTTAGAATCCTTCTTCGTTTTTTTTTTGGCCTACATAATACCTGCAGCCTGCATGGTGCGCCTGTACGATGCACGCACACGCGATCCGGTTTAGAAAATTGATCCTCGCGCTCTTGTTTTCGCAACTATCCCGATGCATACGATATTGGAGAGCTACCCGAGCGCGGATAATTTAGAACAAGACGTTGATCGATTGTTCTTCTTCTACTCCGCGTTCTCGTGCAAAGGGCCGGAAATTAAATTTCTTCTCAAAGCAGCCCTGGCTTCGAGAACGTAGGATTTGAGGAAATTTAAGAAACATAAAGAGAGAGAAGCCAATCTGATATTTTTTTCTGAGAAACATCATTAGAGTCCGCGGAAGAGAGACTACCTGCAGATGTATGCTCCGTGCGGCGAGTGCACAGTCAGGATCGGCGCGCTCCTCTTTCTTAATGGCGAAGAAATCGAATTTCATGGAATCTTAAGTCACCATTATAGCCGAGGCTAATAAAGATCCCGTTGATGTGCCGTGACGCATTCGCTTGGGACCTCCCGATGATAAATACGACTATTATAAAACTCGGCGACACACTTTGCCTTTAGTAGTATGCCTGCAGTACTGCACCGAGACGCTAATTAAACGATCGATAAAACGCACTTTTATTTGTTTTTATCTCGGAGAGAAAAATTTTACCCAAGAGGAAGATAATTATGATGAACGAGGAGAGCTGTATCGTACATAACGCAGCGCTGTTAACCGAATCAAGCGTGTTATTGTGCTCTATTGAGCCGTACTTTTATGATTCGAATCTCTAATTATGGCAGTCAGTCGATTTCACGGGATAAATGATTGTTTTTAAACCATTAAGTATGATGCAGTAATTTCAATCATCCCGCGGTGCAGTAAGAAAATCCTTCGCGGACTTGATTACTCCACCATGATCTTGAAATCAGACGCCAAAGAAACGTGTGTTCCACATTAGCATCCCTTTTTTATCCGTTTTCGGTCTCTCGCGCAATTGTAAAGGTCGATCCGTTAAGCTACTGTTTGCGGCTTATCTCCAGGCTGTTCATTGAAGATGCTAGCCGCAAGTCTCTATTTTTAATCCTGGTAAGGTCGGCCCGATTGGCAGGCTCGATAAGCCAAGCCCTTATTAGGAGAAGGCCTACAAATGTACGACACAGCGCCGGCTGATCGCGCGCTCTCTTTGCCCCGTGCAGCAGCTTCTCGTTTGCTGTTGCTGGACTTTATCTCCGCTTGATCTCTTTGTTTCTCCCCCGGCTACCGCGGGCTGCTGCACTGGTGCTCGCTTTTTCAGAAATAAATGAAAATGTACGCTAAATCCATGCCTATACCGGACCATACGCCGCTGATTTATACCCCCGCGTACGGGTAAAGTGAGATGTCTTATATACCTCATGTATTTTGAAGAATTTATTACTTTTATCTCCCTGCTGCTGAATTTCGCATGTTATTGTCTGTATTTGACTCCCCCAGCTCCTTTCCCTTTTTTACCTCTTGTTTTTTTGAACGACAAGATATGCCTTGGCTTCTGTTTACATCATTAGTTATTTTTACCTTATCGAGTGTACCCCTTTTTATCTTGCCAAATTTATCAGCCGAATGATTAATTTCAAACCCCAGTAGGAATTTTAATCAGATTGTACGAGTTTAAAATTCAAGGTCTGACCGCTGGAAACAGTTGAAACTTACAGTAGTTTAAATCAGTAGTAACACCCGAGTACGGTAAGACAGGCTCGGCTTATAAAAACAAAAATTCAAAACATTCGTGATTTATTCCGTTAAGAGCACAATGGAGTATTATTAAACCGAAAAAAATCAACCCTTTGAGTAATTAGATACAATCCAATTTTTTTGCCTCCGACATAGTGTACCGCACGAATAAGCCAAAGAAAAGTACACTTGGGTCCACCACAATCATATCGTGGCAAACAATGCTGGTCAATCAAATAATTCGATCCCAGGGTCACATTCTAAGCCGGCTGCACCATGACCGCAACTAGCGCGCATTTCACATTGCTCAACCGCAAAGCAGCGGCATTGTCGTCTAAAAATTCTCCGAGTTGAAAATCCGTGCAGCGCGCTGGGAGCGGCTAGCGAATTCCGAAGCAGCCTTTTCTTTTGCGGTTCTCTTTTATTTAGCTCGCGGTGGGTGCCAGTACAGCGTTGAAATTACACAAGTTTTTACGCGACAGGCACTTGACCTCCCTGCTTTCAGATTTTCTGTACTCCTGGCAACCAGCTCCCGGGTCGCCGGGATCATTGGGCCTGGGAACTGGGATGCAAGAAACCATCAAGTGTCTCCAAAATTATTTGAAAGGTAAATTACGCAGTGTTCTTTGGATTTAATGCGGAGACTGACGTTGCATCAGACGTATCAATATGTCCAATATATTATAATTTTATTCATTTTGTAGTTTCACCAAGTCAGTAGATTTTCAATACTCGAAGTTTTTTTCATATTAAACTCAGAGATTGCAGCAACGTTTGGATTTTAATACTCACAGCCCGGATAAAAAGTATGATTTCTGTTTATTTTTTATTCTATTCAAAACAGAAACAAACCGTAAGCGCACAGTGACTCATCAAAAACTTGCGACAGAAAGTATGACTTGGCAAAAGTATCGAACATCGGTGATTACGAGCGAGGTGACATTAGGGAAGTGCCAGGAATAAAAGACAGAGAAATTATGGATGGCGCTGGCCCCGGGAAATAAATAAGTTGGGCGCCGCATGAAGATGTACGAGGTGCCGGAGCGGAGGGAAAATGATAGCGCCTACACGAGCCAATATAACGGCTCCGGAGAACACGAGAAAATTGCCCCGCGAGCGAGCTGCCGCCGCGCAGGGTGCAGCAACTCCAAGGTGTAACGGTTCGCGCGCGCGCTCGCGCTAACGGCCACATGCGAAAGTAAAACGACGAGCCGAAGAAGTTTCTCTCTATTCCGAGTCATGTCGTCTATTTTTACTTGCCGAGCTGGATTGACGCTTATTGACACGAAACTCTGCATATTAGTAGCAAGAGATTATCTCGACCAGCTGCTGCTGCTCTGCATTTTAATATATGCACAGAAACCAAAGGTTGCATTGTGACTTTTCAAAAATCTCAAGCTGAGTATAGTAGATTGAAAAAACACTAATATCAGTAAAAAAAAATCTTAATTTATCCCAATCAAGGGTATAATTGAATTGAAATCGAAACGATAAATCAGTGAGTGCACGGCGCTACGCTCGAAGCGGGAATATAGAAACGTACACAGCTCGGAAGAGCCGAGTCCAATAAACAACGTAACACGGTATGCAAATACATCGAGATGAAGGTATTATCTTGCTCTGATTCGGTGCGCACTATATCATGGCCAAAGTAGCCTGCCGAAGCGGCGGCGACACTTCAGTCGAGCACGTGGGTGTTGGCCGCTGGCACCCGGTAGCGGCATCGCGGCTCGCCCACGCGCTGCAAATTGTAAAAAAAAAAAAAAAAGAAGAAGAAAGCCAAGCCGAAGAGGAGAAAAGAGAGGGTGGAGGAGAGATAGAAACAATCGGTGAGAAACGACGACGTGAACCAGATCGCGATAAGCCAACCTGCACCCAGCCAAGAAGCAGTTTACTTCTGTCGCTCCCCCACCGCGATAAATAAACCGCGGCCGGTATCTAAATCACCGTTTAGTATACCCGTCGTACGTCCTCCTGTCCCCTCCTCCGTACCGACTACCTAATTACCCACAAACCCGAAATTATATTTATGCTTTTTGCTCCCTTACATTTTATTATGCTTTTTTTTTTTTTAATCTTCCTCCTGCCTGCTGTTGCAGCTTAATCGTTAAAGTGTCTCATCACGAGATTCTTAGGCGCAACGTGAATCCTGCATCCTCGCGGTTGATCTGTATTGTCGCCGCCTAAAGTCTTCGTCGTCGTGCAACTGCTTCTTAAATGGTGCCTCCGGATTCCCCATGAGATCTGAAGCGAGTTAAGAAACTGAGCGACGTACGTGCACCGTTAGTCCTTACTACTTTTTCGAGTAGTTTTGCGGTGAGGGACGGGGAACAAAAAGCACTCGAGCAAAAAGATCGGGAGCACGCTTGTGTCTTTCAAAGAACGTTTACGCTATTTTCCAATTACGCTCCTACCCGATAAAAACCCCGAGTCCGAGCCCATATTTTTTCATTACTGGGATTTTCAACTGACCATGTTTAGTTCATTAGTTCTTTGTGTTTTAATTTTTCAATGATTCGATAAAAAAGTTTACTTTCTCCGATGAGCTCGATAAGCTCTTTTTTTTTTTTTTTATACTTATTTATAGTCGCGACTTTTTATGCTCCGTATGGGCTTATTGACGACTTTGTCCCTACACTGCTTCGCATTAGCCCATGGCCCATATGGACCATGTGGAGTACGGGAAACCCAGGGTATGTGCCTCATTCGAGTTAATCGTAAGACCAGCGCTGAACCGGCAGGCTCATTGGGACTTTTTATCCTACATATCGCCCCCAATCAGATAGTCTTGGATTAGACCAGTGCCGAAGCGAGTTTAGCTCATTGGGAAATTATGCCCCAAATATTGCCCCCAGTCGAGATAAACTTACGACCAGCGCTGAAATGATGGCCCCCGGTAAAACCGACTCCAAAGCAGTCGGGGTGAACGTAGGGATCGACATAACCGACGCAACGAACGAAGAAAATAATTCCAAGTTAGTTGCACGGAGAATCGAACCCAAGACCCCTCGAACGACGTTATTTCAGAAGCGAGCACGCTAACCACTGACCCAACGACCGCATCGATAAGCTCTTAAAATAGAAACCAAAAAATCTTGCACATCAATTTTTTAATGTAAAGTGGCGAGCTTGGCCCATGGTATAAAATAACATACAACATCAAAGGAGTTGATGACATTAAGGTTGGATCAGATCTTAGTTGTAATAAAATAAGGATTTATCTTTTAAGATGCACAGTTTATTACCCAAGCTATTATTGCACATAAAGTTTATTGTATAAACGTACGAGTCTGTCAAGCATAAGGTAGATGCAACTTTTAAATAGTTGATGTGGTGTATATATCGCAGATATATTTCTCTCGAAGCGCAGATCGCGAGTCTTCGATTTTAGAAAAGAAACCAAAAAGGCAAAAGAATTAAAAATTCAAAACCTGTTATTTACTAGGACTCTTTTGTCACTCATCATCCTTCGAGGGTCAAGAAATGGATTGTGCAATTGGCCGAAATTTCATACTGAATTATCGTTTCATCAAAAAACACATTAAAATTTCAAAATTATTATAAAAAACATTTTTTGCAGAACCAGAGCGAGGGGCTATGCACTCCAGAGTCACGAATGATTTTTTTTTGATTTTTTGATTTTTTTCTGATTTTTTGATTTTTTGGTGATTTTTTGATTTTTTTGTGACTTTTTGATTTTTTAGTGATTTTTTGATTTTTTCGTGACTTTTTGATTTTTTAGTGATTTTTTGATTTTTTAATGATTTTTTCGATTTATTAGGCATGACCGATCCCGAAGGGGTAAAAAATTGTGCACAGGATTTCTCGCGACCTAATGGATAAAATTGAACGAGGTAAACGGGAAAATGTTCGTTTTGGTGTCCCATAGTTCCAGTTTCATTTTGAGTATGATCGGACCACATGGGTACAAATGGCGCATACCAACACTTTATACAGTCACATTTTACTCGATTCTATAGCTATTAATTAAAAAATTGTGCACAGGATTTCTCGCGACTTTATGGACAAAATTAAACGGGGTGAACGGGAAAATGTTTGTTTTTGTGTCCCATAGTTCCATTTTGAGTATAATTGGACTACATGGGTACAAATGGCGCAAGACCTGAGACTTTAAAAAAAATTTCGGCAAAAACACCGTAGCCAGGCAAGTCATCTGGCCTCTTGAAAGTAGCGAAAGGGCCAGAGGGTGCGCTAGTTTTTATTTATATTTTGCATATGGAGCTGCCGAATCTGTCTCTGTGTGAAGCTCTTCAGTGAAGTTATGTTTTATGTTCCCTGCGGCAGTACCAGCACCGACGTAAAGATTGATAAATTAATTAAAAATTCGCATATTTTCTAAGCTTCAAACCTAAAAAACCCTGGGCATCAAGACTAATTAGTGAATATTTTTTGTTTTCTAGCGTCCAAAGTTAATTTAGACTAGGCTGTTGGTTACGACCTTTTCGGATTGGGTGGAGTTGATGTAAATGATAAAGCTTATTGAAGTTGCTAAAAAATTTATTGAATAAACCAGCAAAACCCATATAGGTACCAAGATCAATAAATAATAAATTTACATATCACAAAACTGATAGATCCACAAAACCCTTGACGCTTAAAAGATCATAGCCACAAAAACCTAAACACCAAGTTGGATTAATTAAATCCTTTGGGAATAAAAAAATCATGTATTTATTAATCTCGGAACCCAAAATTATCGATTTTAAGGCTCAAGTGACAATAAAATTATTTATTGATGTCAGTGCTTCGCGTTTTGCGCATTTATAGAATATAAATTTTAACAAGTTGGATAAGTTTCATTATTTCCATCAGCTCCACCCAATCTGAAGAAGTATTCACCACTGTGATTCAAATTTACCTTTAACCATAAAAAACAATAAAATATTTATTTATAAATCTTGATACCCAGTGTTATTTCGGCTTAGATAAGTAGCAAATAAATATTAATTTATCAATCTCTGCGACGGTGCCGAACGCTGATGCAAAGATTGTCGAACATAACCTCAACAAAGAGCACTCTGAGATGTTTCCGGCAGCTAAGGATTACAACGAGGTTTTCAATTTTTATACGCGCTTAAACACACTAAGTATTTACAACAGAAAACGGTAGCTAAGTAGTAATAGTGAGGCGTTATATAGACATTAAAAATTTCAGGCAACCTTAAGACCAAGGCTCAAATCCTGGCCACAATCTTTTTTTTTTATTTTTATTTTTTTTATTCTTTTTTCATTAGTATTACAGTTAAAATCAACACTTGCTGTAATAAAAATTAAGAAAATTTTAAAAAATTATTAAAATAAACATTAATTTTGCCTATTTTTAATCTCTCTTCGAAAAGTGAAAGATCACTCTTATTAGGGTGACAGAAATCACTCTTTGAGAAAAAGTCATTTTTCACTCAAGTACTGACTCACTTTTTTCTAGATAAAAGGGTGAAAAATGCGAGGAAAAATGACTCCATAAGAGTGGCTTTTCACTCTTCCAGATTTAGAGAGAAACTATGTAATGAATGATTGAGTTTTTAACTTACTATGAAGTTTATGAAAAAAAAAAAAAAAAAAAAATTATTCCCACACAGCGTGCGGATAGCCAATTTAAATGTAAGAATACTTACAAGTAAACACGTCTTCTATTCAAACACTTAAAAAAAATAAAATCTTGTTTTTTAGATACCGCTAACGCTAATTTACTTAAGGTAGGTGTACCTGATATGGCCCTGTGCCTAATATGCCCCCCCCCCCCCCCTGTTATTTTGAGTATGCTCGATATGCGACATCTCTACAAGGTAGGAAGAAGTCAAAAACACTGAATTATGAAGTTTCGAGTTGTTTAGAACATTTGAAAATTATTTTTGCGCACGCCTTATAGCTAAAACTCGTTTCGTATACCTTCGTTATTATTTTACGTTGTGATTAAATGGTCTGCCAAAATATTTAGACACACCTGACCAAAATTTTCATAAGTAGCTTCGATTCGTTATTGCTTCAGCTTTAAAATGCGATTTTAGTTTTTGTTCAACTCAATTTTTAACGGGTTTTATTCTTAAATAACTTTTTATACTGCAGTGTACCTAATATGGCCCCCCGCGAATTAGTAGAAATACCGATATTAAGAGTCCTTAGTTTCATATTTACTTTTTAGAAAATCCTAATGTTATATAATAAAAATAAATTTAACTATTTCAAAGCTTTTTTTCATTTTAAACTAAAAAAACATTCTAGCTCAAAAAACAAATTTTGATAAAAATTCAAAGTTGTAATTTTTCTACTGGTTGCAAAGCTTTCAAAGAAATTGTAAAAAAGGCTCGATTTTTAAATAAATAATTTTTAAAATAATGAAAATTTTGAAGTTTTTTTAATCTTATATCTGATTGATTTAAAAAATAGGAACAAACTGCAATTAATAAATAACTTCAAGGGGGTCATATTAGGTACACAAATTTTTGGTGTCTTAAAAAAACGCGGTTTGGTAAATCCTATGGCATTTCAAGCTCATTGATCAAAATTGAACGCGTAAGGTCCCACTTTAAAGCTCTTGAACTAACCTTTAAAATGAGACCTTACACGTCAAAAAATATTGATTTGATTCGCCACAACGTCGATTCTCGCTTAGGGGGGCCATACTAGGTACAGGTACCTTATTATTTATTTATTCTTTTGTTGGTTTGTTTTTTATCTCAGTTATTTTATTAAGAGATACAATTTTCTCTCGTGACAAATCTTGCTCTATTGTTATCACTTATTAGTTCAAATATTTTAATTAATAATAATAATAATAATAATAATAATAATAATAATAATAAAATTAAAGAGTTTCATTTATTTTTTCAATAAATATTTTTCCTATTACTTGTAATTTACTTTTTTGATCTGTTGATTATTCAAATTTTAAAACAAACTAAAGTACACTAAAGTAGCCGATTGCTGACGAGCGACATCGGTGACCTAAGGTCCTGTACAGTAGCGCTCGTTAAATTAAAAATTTCATATTTTATTATAAAAATTGAAATTTGAAGATAAATAAAGTATCAAAAAAAAAATTTGTTTTCTGAATGATTGTCGGACTCAACTCCATTTCAGAGATTTTTTGGTGATTTTTTGATTTTTTGATGATTTTTTGATTTTTTTGTGACTTTTTGATTTTTTAGTGATTTTTTGATTTTTTTGTGACTTTTTGATTTTTTAGTGATTTTTTGATTTTTTGGTGATTTTTTGACTGACTCTGGAGTGCATAGCCCCTCGAACCAGAGAGTCAAATTTCAGTCAGCTTCAAAGACATATTTTATTTCTTCAAAGCTGAAATAAATTTTAATTAAATTATTTAAATCAGGCAAATATTGAAATTTTAATATTTTTGATTAAAAATTTAAAAATTGAATATGTTTCATAAGAATAAAAGACACACAGGATACCAAACTTTACCTAGGTAAGTACGAAAGTTTAACCTTACACTTTCTTCGACTTTAATTGCTCAGAATATAGTGATGATTAATTTATGGGAGTAAATAGATATAACGTTGATTGCAATAACAAGTTGACAGCTTGGTGCGATTAACGGAGTCAGCGATAAAAAAAATACAGCCACCGTTTCCGGAAATCCTGCTGAGCAAGTAGGCATGTATTATAAATAAGTGTAGTGTTTGCAGGGGCATGTTTGTTCAATGGTTTCTTCGTTTGTGCAGCGTGTCTGATTAACTTGGATAAGTTTTGAGGGGAAAAAAATCAACTGACGATCATACAGATTTTTTTCACGTTATCGTCGTTAAAAATTTAAGCTTGCATTGTAAAATAAAAGTAAAAATTATCGTAGAAAAAATAAAAATCTCAGTGATTCATTTCATCACAGGAGTCCTGTGATGAAATGAAAAAAAAAGTTGACACGGTCGAAAGCTCAGGGATCCTTGTCGGGGCTCATTCGTCGTCAAGTCTCAAACTTATATAGTTCGAAGTCGTAATAGCACCGTTGCAGTAAGAAACTTCTATATACAGTCAGGAGAATGTCGTTTCTAAGCCACAAGCAGGCCTCGAGTGTTCTCCCGTCGCGTCGTGACCCTCGACTGCTGTTTTTCTACTTTCGCGACCGCAGACTGCACCGGCATACGTAAGAGCCATGCAGAGTCCATCTATCCTCACTTTCAACTGCTGCGCGCATCATACTCGGAGAGGCCAACGATAAGCAATATTGGTTCGCATGAGTTATTGATGACCAGCTGCTAAACTTAACTGCTCCTTCTATTTATCGATCATGCGAACTTGTACTTTGTCTTGTTCTCAAATTCAAAGATTTTTATTTTCAAATTAGATTTTGAAAGTTCAAGAGTTTATTGAAAATTGTTAGAGCCAGATAATTTTTATTACATGGTAAAATAATCTTTGATTTACAGAAACAATAGACGTATATATTCAAACTGACTTCAAGGATACAGGGGGCGATCTCTCAAAAATAAAGGTATAAATAATACGATTATCTACGCTCTAGAGAGGCCCGTGCACGCGATTGAAGGCAAAGATTGTTAGGTAAAGCATGTCGTATAACAATTCTCATGTACGCCACGTGGAGTCTTTTGTTTAAACGATTTTCGTACCGCAACCGCACGTGCAAGTACCCATGCGAGCTGTCAATCTCCGGCTTGAGCTCAATAAATGAACTTAGCTCGCGACGAGAATAGACAGATCGAGACTAGCGTACTGACTTTAGGTATGCGCGCGATTTCTTATATTCGCACGCGCTAACCTAGAGTCGAAATTACGCGTGGGGTATTGCTCTTGGAAAATATTTCTTTCGAGTCGATTATCCTGAGCGTAACCTCGTTTTACAATATCGTTTGCTGACTTTGATCTTTTGTTTTACTAAGCTGTACCCAATACAAGGGGTTGCGCATTTAGTCTTCTTGTATTCCTCTCAGTCCTCTTAGAGCAATTTTTTCTTGAACCTCAAGCCAAATTTGTTTCTATTTTTTCTGAGTGCATGCAAAATTGAGATAACTAAAAGAATTTTTTAAGGTTTTTTTTATCTTCATTAGACTTACGATGTCTACAAATATTTTATTCCTGATAATTTATAAGCTCTTGATCGAAACCTTTAATCAGATCTTAAATGTCGAAAAATATTTATTCGAATGGTTACAGCGTTCATTCTCGCTTAGGGTGACTATCTGGTACGCCTACATAACATAAAATATAAAAAAAATCGATTTATAATCTTTGTGGAAAATTACAGTTAAAAACAAGAAAGTAATCTACGAATTTTTTACAAAGGAAGCGTATTTATGAGCTATAAAAAAATGTGTTTTGCGTATACAAGCGATTGTGAAATGGTCCATGATAGCTTTCCGATTTCTTGGCACAGAAGTATAACATAAAACCGCAGGATACTTTCAGCTTAATATTGAGACTACATTCGTGGTCAGTTAACTTTATGCTTATCGAGCTGATTGAGATATTGCAGATATATATTCAATCTCCGCTTACTGTTCTTTTTTTTTATTCTTCCACCTTCGAAGTGGTCGTTTCTATGCTTGGTTGGGTAAAGGATGTTGGGTCGGCGGAGCAAAAATAAAAATTACAATTTTGAAAATTTAATCGACAAAAAACTGAAGGCAAAAATAATATAAAATTATTCTGATTGTAATTCAATTCTAAAACTTGGAATATGTATTTCAAAGATTAAATTTATACAATTATTAATTAGAAAAAATAATAGAAGACGTTACAGAAAAAATGTAAGTATTAGATATTTACTACACTGTTAATTTAAAAGCGGATTAGGCTTTTAATTAAGGCAAGTGTAAGGTAGAACATAAAAAACAAAAAAAAAAAAAAAACCGAAAAACAGCAATTTCAAAGAGGGTCTTCATTCAAACTGTCCTCGAATAATGCACTCAGTGATACTTGCGGGTTGAAATAAAAAAAAAAAAAAGAACAAGCTTCGAGGTTTGGGCACGGGTCGGTCAGTCAGTCAGTCGGTCGGTCAGCGCAATATGCATATCGTACGAATCGACACGTACCGAATCGGCTTTGAGTGTGGGGGTACGGATGCACGTAGGCGCTGCTGACAGCCAAGCCAACAAACGCATTACGAAAGTGCAGTGGTTAATGGCCAACTTCCACCCATGCCTTTAGCCGGACTTTTCCACCTTGGCCGAATTCCACCTAACGCCTACTTCCTGCCATGCCTCTAAAACAACTATCCTCCTGGAGCAAAAGAACTTTGAATACAATCTTATACTGTTTGTGCTTGAGTTAAACGCCTTGTTATATTTTCGTCTTTTCTTGATCCTGATACCACTTTTCCTCCTTATCCTAGTTTTTGTTTTTGTTTTTTTTTTTTTTAGATATAGATATATTTGTAAACACTTGTAGGTGGCGTGCTCAGATCAGGAAGCCTTAATCACATTCAAAGGACCGTGTTCATTTAAAGGAGTTTTTATTTTTGAACGAAATTAGTATTATTATTTGGCCAAATGTCTGAGACCACTTCATCCATGGGAAAATGTTTTCGCATGCGAATTCGTCTTATTGTCCTACCTCCCCTCCTCCTTTTTCTTCTTTAGGTTGCGTCGACTTCTCGATCCTTTTACAATATAATGACTTCTCATTGTCGACGCACAATAAGTATTTATTTGCTTTAATGAAACAGCTTGATGTTAAATGCTTTTCGTGCCTTGACTTAATCTTCTCATTAAAGAACCATTTACCTTTTCGATTACATACATTATTTTAAGTACCTTTCAAAGTGAATCAAAATTATCATAATATTGGTAATATTTTGTTTAAATGCAAAAGCATTAAATATTGTATAGCCCTATCTTAGGTTTTATGAAAAAAAAACGAATAATATCACTTGAGATATAAAAATTTATTTAAAAATCTGAAAAAAATTTTAATTTTCCAATGGAATGTGGATTATTTAAAAAATCTAATGCAATTTTATAGAAACAGTATAAGCTCTAATTAAAGAGTAAGAAGGGTAAAACAAAATCAAATGAGCTAAAAAAGTAATATCGTTGGGTAACTAAAATACTTGACTGAAAGCATTTTTACAAAGCTGATATGCTGTCCCTAAATGACGCAGGCGAAATTGAATAGAAACATACGCTACTTTTAAATACACCTACAGCTCTTTCCAGCGTACATACAACACCCAAAAGAACCAAAAAGTTTTTTTTTTTTTTTTTTTTTTTTTTTTAAAGCAAGCGTTTCTCAAACTCCCGGAATCCGACAGCCGAGCCAGGTTTCTTGGTCCGATATATATGTAAAGGGATTTAGTCACAGGGAGAGAGAAGAATTCAAGTTCTGCTGCAGCATGCCAGTTTAACGTGAAATAATGGCTCTCCTTAATCATACGAACGGCGAACACCAGAAGCGGACATTCCAGGCTCGAGGCGAACCGGAAGTCCTCGAGTACGGGGTCCGAGTCGCTTGTATTGGAGCCTCCGGCCTTTCAGCAACTGAATATCCCCAAGAACTACTCTCTAATACTTTTTCATCACTATTATTTTACAATATCTTATTTTTCAACAAATTGTATTCAAACTTTATTTTTATCGGTACAATTACTACTGTCGAATGATTAATCTATAATAACATTGCCAATGCAGTCGGTTCTAAACAAAATTTTTATCCAAAATTAAAAAAAAAAAATCCACTTTATTCAATTCAGCGTGATCTGGAAGCAAGTAAATATATTTATGTAATAGACTTTTGAATAGAGTCGTCAAATTTATACAATGAGGCACGCCTGTGGTTAAGTATTCAATGTAAAATATTTTAAATATATATAAGACGAGTATTCTTTTGGCATTTCCTTGATTGAATATCATAATTTTTCTACCTCAAGGATCTTCAAACACAAGGAGCAACTGGATGGATTCCAACTGCTGCTGAGACAGAGGATCGCACTCATATCGGGCGGAGTCTACTCAAGATAGGAATCATCACAGTAGCCACTTCTATAAATCCCCTTCTCGCAAATGCGTAGGCAAATAGCCAGCCAGCCGCAGGTGCGTGCTCGAGGAAAAAAAAAAGTGTCAAGGTCGTTTCTCCTCGAAAAAGGGAGTGTACAATAATTGATACTCGCTCTGAAAGGTTTTCAACCCGTTTGTTCATTTAAACTTTGAGTTACATTTAGCCAGCGACCGATAAGATTGCTTTAATTTGTTTATTCATTTATTAAAACCGATACGGTGACTAGGTGTTGAAACTGTATGCGTTTACCGGTTCTGAATGATTTTTTTTTATCACATCGGTTGGTTTGATTAGCGAATGAATGGCTTTTTCAAGCGTTTAAGCTGCATAATAAGATTGTACTTAATAAATATTCAATTAGGTTTAACCTGATTAAAACTTTTTTGTTGTAATCAAAAGTATCAAATTGATGTACAGAAAAAGGAGCGTCATTCAGTTTAATAGCGTTGGCTTTGGTCCTAATAAACTAGCGAGCGTTTCAAAAAGTCAAGCGGTAATATTCATAAGAGCCAGGACCCATTTAGTCTTGCAGGGGTTCGGTCACGATTGAAAGAAGAAAAATTTGGAAAGAGCGTGATGAAGCAAATTAATAAGCAACAAGATACGAAGTCTCAATCGAGGCGCATCTTTGGTGCGCGTCGACAACAATGGGCCGGGCCGTAATTGAATTAAGGTATTGACCGGGCGACGGTCGGGCTAACGACCCGAGCGGCGTCCTCGTCATGCACACGCGGGATATTATTCCCAGGGGTGCTGACCACAGCGGCAAGCTCATTAGGCTAAAACAAGCGTGCTGGCCTTTTCACGCGAGGCAAAGCAGAGAAAAGGAAGACCGAATAATTTACTTATAGGCCCGATGGCAAATTTACCCGAGCGACGAGAAACGTTTTAGAGTATCGCGTCGCGGACGTGACTCGAATCGCGATTACTTTCTCCCGGGCGGCAGCGTAGTGCCCCTATCTTTTTTTTTTTTTTTTTTTTTTTTTTTTGGAAGCTCAGGTAGTCGATTTTTTTTTTTATATATATTCTTTGGAAGTGGTTTGGAGCCTTCTTCCTCAACGTCGCGCCGTATTGGCGGTGGCGCTGCGGGTACGTTCTCTGCAGACTGATAGTCGTGGACGTCTTCTTACCGAGGAATTTAAAACGCTCGGACGGGGGATTTTTGGGAGGGAGACTCGATCGTGACGGGCCGCTCCGATTTTTTTGCGGCATAAATTCCTCGGTGCTCCCGGAGTTGAGCCGTTATTAAATATGATCGGCCATGAGAAGAAAAAAGGAATTCCATCTTTCTTCTCTCTTTTCAGAGAGAAGATGCCTTTTTTATCTCCCAATTACCGGGATACGCACGATACGATTTTATGCAACGAAATCATGTTTATGCATATAATATAGGTTTTTTAAATTTATTTCATTACAATATTTATCATACGGATTTTAATAGTTTAAATTTAGTGTTATTGAGTAACCAAGATGCTTGTATTTATCGAGTTAAAGATGATACGGCTGTAAAAAAACCGGCTACAGATACTCGCACGCTAAAATTAGATGTTTTATTTTTAATTGGATTTACCGAAACTGGTTTGCAAGTGGTTAATGTGCAAGATCGGTAAGGCAGCTGATAATTCTTCAAACCCATACGTACTTCCTTCAATCAATCAACCGATATCTCGGCACGGAATTTTCAAAATAAAAACTAAAATCGCGTACTTATCACTTTAATGTGTATTCCGTATCGAACGTATTAATTTATCAAAAAAAAATCCATATGACGATGATTAATTTAGTGAATTCCTTTGAAGTAGATTAAAATAGATCATTAATCACATATTTGAAATTCCATAATAATTTACAATTTATCATTAATTAGCTTAGATACGTCACGCGATAAAGTTGTTAGAATAATTTTCAAGGCTGTCCGTACGAAAAACATAATTGGCAAAATTGAATTATAAATGTGACGACGAATATAAATTAAATTGTCGCACTGAACTTACACGGTTCGAAAATACTTGAAGTAAGACAATTTCATACTCCCCGTATCAGTCATCAACTCACCAAACACCTGGCAAAGTGGAACTCGAACGAGAAAAAAAAAAAAAAAATCTTCATCGCGATCTATCATTCGAGTGGTGGCGAACTTACCTGGAGAGAAGATTAAAAAACACAAACCATTATTTATAGGGGTCTTTGACGCGAGACATCTGTAAAAATTATAGCCGACAGTTTTTTCATCAACTTTAAATTCCGAGGCATTTTTAAATGAGACCACACAAACCAACCTCGAGAGTACGAAAAAACGACAAGAGCCCCGTAACTAAAATCGCAAGCAGGAAGGGCGGGAGGAAAGAAAAATAAGGCCGCGCGCAATTAATATTACACGTCTGGAATGTAGCATACAAGCGAGACGCTCCGGGTTTTCGGTCCCGGATCACGTTCAAGCGCGATTTAAATTTGCGGAGTCAGAAACTACAATCAACCGGAAGTAGCCATGTACGGAAAAACGCAGCGGCGGCGGTGTCGCCACGGTACCATATTAAGCGAACGCCTTAGCGAATACGTGCTTAGCTTATTTGAAAAAAAAAAGAAGGAGGAGAAGGAAAAGAAGGTCAAACCGTCGGCACCACTTCCTCGCTGGCCTTTTGCCTACGCGATGCGTGTGTGCCATTTTGCGTGAGCGCGCGAGGTCGCGAAAAAAAAACGAGAGAGAGAGAGAGAGAGAGAGAGAAAAAACGAGAACACGAGTGCGTTTTTCACGCTCGAGGGAGTTTGGCACCCGAGGTGCCTTTTGTGTAAACTGGATGGATTTTTTCCTTTTCTTTCTCTTTATTCGTACCATGGGAGCTTCCGCGGTCGTAACCATCGCGGTGGGTGAATCAGCAGTCAACATCATTGGACACTGCTCTGGTTTCTTTGTCTCTAAAAAGGAATAAAAATTTTTAAATTCTGACAGTCGTGGAGGATAAATTTATGAACTTGACATTGCTTTTAAATTGAAACGGTCGCTTGTCATATGTTCCGAGACGCATAAAGGCTGCGCCGGGTAATTGAGTTGAAAATCTTCGACTGCACCTTCTTTATCCGTTACTCGCTGTAATGGAGTTACAGCCGCATCGGAACAATGACCGAAATTGCGTGGCATTAGTCAAACGCAACGGGGACTAGGTTCCGTAGGTGTTTGTTCGCGACCACCAGCCGAGGTAGACGACACAATGTGCCAGCCAGATTCCGTCAATAATTCCCTGATTGACAAATAGCCCGCGGCTTATCCGTCCACCTAACCTTTATAATCCTGCATATTCCACGACGCACGCGGGCATCCGGACGATTCTCGGTAAATAGAGGGATCATCGACCGCCGCGCCGGGCCGCAGATTGACTCACGGGTGTCACCTTCCTATACCTCGAACGGATTTTTAGTGGTTGCGAGATGGGGAGAGAAGACCGACTACTGCATATCCCCTTAATTCGAGGGTAAATACTCAAACCGGAAGAATTATATTGATCATTCAAATGGCTGACGACCCTTATCCTGGCGTTTGAATTATTCAGAACTAGCCGCTCGATCGTCCTGCTAGTATCAGAGATCTATTTATTTATTATTGTTATTTTTTTTTTTTTTCATGTATTTATATGCGGCTGATCTGATGGATGGAACACAAGTATTAATAATGAAATGAAGAGACGAAGGTAATTCAATTAAGTAAAAGGTGTGAAGTTATATTTCACGTAACTCACGTGATGACTAATCAAATTCAATACCAGAATGGGGGATTACCGCTTTGTACCCAGCTGGCACATAAATGTAATTACAATTTATGTGTCGTGAGAGGTGTTTTATTTCTATTTGTTAGAAACGTTAATCCAGATAAACAAAAGAAAGAAAAAATTGGACGAGATTGAAAAAAGATGGGTATAAAATGGTTTGTTTTGGACGAGCTTGAAATATGACAGCAGAGAAGACGATTGGTCAAAGATAGTTTCACTTCCGGATGATCAATAACGAACGTCAAAAATTCGTGAGCTTCTCTGGATAGGCAACGCATGCAGTAAGTACTCTGTCTCCCTTAGGGCCAAGTGATACATGGCTGCACCGGCCGATCATGTCCGTCGCTCCCGTGTGAGATAACGGCGGTGCATTACAGGTGGCTCCGTAGGCTAGGGGATGCATACACGACACCGCTCCAACCTCCTCTATCTCCATACATCGTTATAATATGCAAATCACCCGATGCGCCAGCCTGCAGATGCTCCCGTTACCGATGGCGGTGCGGCCTTACCTTCTCCTGTAGCTATTTTTTATCCGAATGTCGTACGAACTAAATAGACAGCTGTAGTTTTTATTAAAAATAATTTTCGCGCTTCCGAAAAAGTTTTTTAAATTAAATTTCTCATTTCATTTAATTCATCACCCAGTGGTGCTTTATGAGAATCCAGTTATCGATATTGATCACGCCGGAAATCAAATGAATCACAAAAAGAGTTCGGAAAGTTCATTAGATTCTCCCTGATACGACAGTGAAAAGTTTTCCAATAATAGTTGATGGAAAAGAGAACAAAGGATCTCTAATTTATCCGACCTACGACAAAAGAGAAAAAGAGTATAGGGAAAAAATTCATAATTCAATGTTAATTCTCTTCAGGATCTCTTTTTCAGCCGCTTGCGCAGTTGAAAGAAAAAAAAAAAGGTTGAATCGCGTTACTCGCGACTGCAGCAGCGACGGAGCAAAAATTATAGCTGAAACGTCAGCTAAAAAGAGTCTTCGTCGCGTGTAAAAGGGAGGAAGAGTGGGGATAGTAATCAAAGCAACCGCCGCGGCGTCGATGCACATGGACGATCACAGGCTTCCTAGGATCAGAAAAAATTTCACTCCCCGGGTTTGTGCATAATGAAAATCCGCATGCGAAACAATGAAGGATGCCGCGCGTCGATCGATATTTACGAGCGGGCCGTGGAACTCACTCGTGCGTAATTGCGGCTCAATGCACAATGAATAATAATATCTATTGTGGCGGCCGCGGCGCGACCTCGAAACATTTTGATTTCTCAATCGATCGTCTTTGAAGAATCTCAAACGGAAAGGACGCAGAGGATGCAGTTGAACCAAGGGCTGATAATTTAGAGATAGCGTGTATCTCGTCGCGACTAATTACTCTCGAGCAAGCACCAGCCGGGCTTATAACGTTAATGAGGCCTGACGTGTTAATACGCTGTATAGGCTTGGTGCGCACCAGCGGTAGTTGTTAGCTGAGTGGTGGTGCAGGTGCGATGTGCGCGCGACGAAATTCACGCTGCTACTGCTCAAGAGACGCGTATCGAGCCTGTAGGCTGTATTCAGAGCCCCCAGACTGTAGCAGCAGACCGCGCTAATTAGTATCTCCAATTAGCGGTGACGCTCGATGAAAGCGCGAGAGAGCTTGAATAATATATTATACTTTTACTCTCTTCTTTCGCCAACACTCAAACCCATCCTTCTTCGTCGCTATACTTTTTTATTTGTTTATTTAATTTTAATAATGTTAAATATAAATAGTAATTAACAAATTACTATGTAATAAAAGAAGAAATGAAAAGAACTCGTTGTTTGGGATTAAATAAGTTGAAACAATAAAAAAATCTTAACCTTTTTTTTTTAATTTTCAAAACATTAAATTTAATTCGAATACTAAGGTCAGATTGATGGTATCAATAAATAATTACATCTTTTCATTTTTAGCTTTTTTATATTAAATATTTTGTTTAAAGTGGGTTTTAAAAAGTTGTTTTTATTGATATTTACTTTTTAGTTCGTGGAACCAAAGGTTTAATTCCATTTTTACCAAGACTTGTGAACCAATTTTCATATATTTTTCGTTTTTTTTTTTTTTTTTTTTGTTTGATTCATATGGTATAATTTTTTTTCCACAAGTACTTGCTATAGACATATAGATTTATTATTTATTTACTTAAGTTTTTAAACGTGCTTTTATTGTTTTTTGACAGTTTAACAATGAAAAAAGCGAGGGAGAATGGAATAGCTGTTTGGAAACCTTGCCAAAATCATTCTCCTCAAAAGCTATTTGGAAACCTTGCAAAATCATTTTCCTTGGACCTCATCCTCCTTTAAAGCTGTTTGAATACCTTGCAAAATCATTTTCCTGGACCTCATCTTCCTTCAAAGCTGTTTGAAAACATTGCCAAAATCATTTTCCTTGGACCTCATCCACCTTCAAAGCTGTTAGGAAACCTTGCCCATTTTCCCTGGACCTCATCCTCCTTTAAAGCTGTTTGCAAAACTTGCCCATTTTCCCTGGACCTCATACTTCTTTGAAGCTGTATGGAAACCTTAAAAAAATAATTTTCCTTGGATCTCATCCACCTTCAAAGCTGTTTGGAAACCTTGCCGAAATTATTTTTCTTGCACCTTATCCTCCTTCACGATTTTAATTTGATTACAATAATAAGAAATTTGTTTTACATTCCCCTCTTGGGTATTCAGACAACCAAGAATTTAAATTGAATATTAACTAATAAAAAAAATATATGATTGGGTAAAATAAAAATGTATATTTTTAAAAACAATTTTAATTATTTTTTCAAACAATTGTTATACGGTTTGGTTCAGTTTTTTAAAAAAGGTTGATATCGAAAAATATTTGACACTTAACAGACCAGTTTATATGACCAAATTTACGGATTAATCAACCGAGCCATCAACATTTGCTATACATTAAAGCTGGATTTGACTACTTTTATAAAATTATTTACGTTTTTAATGTTTAATATTTAGAGCAATGTAATCCTTTTATAATAATAACACAATTCATTCACAAAAAAAAACTCGTTCATTAAAAGAGTCAATATTTTGACCTTCCGCTCGTATGAGACACCCTCAAGTGAAAAAAAAAAAAAAAAAAAACAGATTGTTGGCGATTGCGGTGAACATAAAAAAATCGCCAAGTGAATTGTTTCGTTTTCTTTTTCTCCGGCCTCGAAAGCCTTATCACCTGTGATCACCGGATTTGAATACGACAGAACGCGCGCGTAGTAGGCCCGAAAAAGTGCTAATTACACACTCCAAAACAATAATGGAACGGGAACAAATGAATTTATCTCTTCCCCGACAAAAGCAGGAGCAGGGTGAAATATGAGCCATCAGAAAGGTAAAAAAGAGAAGGAAAAAAAAAAAGAAATATCATGGCAGCTCGGTGCAGTTTAGCCACTCCCGTGAGCCGGACTCTATCTACATCCCCATCAGCGTGTCAATCCATCCATTTATCTCTTTGAACGCAACTATAACTTTCCCTTTCCCTTTCGCCCGCTGCCGGTGCAGTCATCGTCCTTCGCATAGCTCGGCATGCAGAGATCATCTAGGATAGTGATGGATCGCGACTAGCAAGTCGAGCACCTGCGCTACTCCGAGGAATCTCGCTCTAGCCCCGAAACCGATACCAAATTCCGATAAGGCCATCCAGTCCCATTACCGCGGTAGCTTCTCCCATTCCATCGGTTATTGTACGATATCCCGATATCCCGCGCTAGGCAATGCTTGAGACGTCAAATTCCAGCAAATTGTTGTCGCCGCAGCAGCAGCAACAGTAGTAGCAACAGTAGTTTGTCACCGGAGTCAGCTTTATAAAGTTGGTAGCTGAAATCGGCTCGGACGATCGGAATTAATTAAATCGTTGCACCGCGCCTTTGGGATAACCCCCTTATTTCCCACTTTTCGAGCCAAAATAACGTCGTGAAGGTTATACCTTCTCTCCCGTTGCAATCGCACTCGAAATCTCCTTGGCTGCTGCTGCTGGTGCTGCCCTGCAAAACAGATCCGATTTTTTCGGCAGTAAATAACCCACGTCTTGTTCTGGTTTTTAATCAGTGGCAAGGATCGAACCTTTAATTGTCGACAAGTATGAATGAGATTAAATAAAAATATCACACTGACAATTGAAATAACGATTTAGCTGAAAATAAAATTGATGAAAAAGAAAGAGAGATAAAAAATAGATGTGATTCTCGGGTACAGGCTCATCTAGTCGCTCGGTTCTCGGATCTCGCGCATATCTTTGGTCAGCTCTCACCCCAATTAACGAGAAGCCAGCATGGTGAAAAAGATAGTGGCTTCTCTAATTTGCGGCCGGCTCTGCATATTTTTCTCCCGTACAGTGCAGCGGCTCATACGGTAGGCGTGTGCGCTGCGCCATTATGCGCCAGTTATCACTTATAATGGCCTCGAGCCTCTCGCAGAGCAGCGTAAATTGTTAACTATCCGGGGTATCTGGAATTGCAGGCGACACAGCCGCACCGATAAACAAAAGCCGCATCTGCAATTTCGCTACATGCGTGCGCGTACGCAGGGGAGGAAGTGTAATTGAGAGATCGATAGATACAGCCTGCAGAAAAGGTGCTATGCACGCCAACGAAAAAAAAAACGCCCCCCGAGATACGTAAGAGGATCCTTGGTACATTGTAATCTCTCGCGTGCATCGCGACTACTCAGCCTCTCGAGGTTTCGTCTTATAAGCCTTTGGTCCTTGAGATTTTTGGAAGGCTGTCTGCCTGCCTGCCTTCTGGTCGTGTACATAAATTAGGAGGCTGAGAGACGAGTCCTCGCAATCGCGTCCTGAGATCTGATTTTCTTTCGTTGACACTGCCGCGACGTATCGATTTAATCCTATCTCCGAACTCGATCGCGTCCCTAATTTTCAAGATCTCACTCGTGAAAAAACCTTAACTCGTAGAGATTATGGAGCCATAAATCAAAAATTATTTTCAGCAACTCCCCCTGGGCGCGTCTTAATTAAAGTTCCAACGCTTTCTCTGGGTATGATGGTAATGAAATGACCAGGTAGCGCGTCGGTCGAGCCCCAAATTAATTCAAATTTTGGCAAATTAGGTAAAAACCAGAGATGAATCTAAAAAAAAAACGGACGATCTCATTCGTGGCGGTGGTCGTGCGCTCGGTAATCACCGGGTTAACACTAATAGAATACCGCTTATGAGTTACGACGGGGAGAAATAAAGAGAGAGGAAAAACGCTGCACGCCTCGCGAAACCCGTAATTATTGACGGATCTTCTGCTCTTGCCTTCGATATCCGTGCGCGCGACCGCCACCAACGCACCGCGGGGTAGCTGCATCGGGGCTCGAGCTCCCGTGTTTCATTACCGCTGGACCGCGGACACTGAGTTCGTGATGTATTTTGTTTCATCGCTCAGCTGTATAACTGTGGACTTATAAACAAATGGAGTTGTGATGAGAACGATAATATTTTTCTAAATAATTTTAATTAAAATAATAACACCTATATAACATTTTTTACTCCCCTGCGTTATAAAATGTATAATTAATGCAGTAATAAATCACATTTTATGTTGTTTTTCTTTCTCTCTAAAGATTACTCCACCAGCCATGATTTTAAAAAATGCAGATAATTAAAATATCAAGGATAGCTCATATGAGTGTTAAATTTATTTATTGCTCCAACTGATGAGGTTGATAAATTGATAATTGAATGAATGAATTGCGAGAAATTACTCAGCGTGCGAACCACTCGCGATAACGTTTTAATTACCATTGCACCAGGTTGCGTACTAAATCAAAGTACATATTCATATTATTCATCAGAGTCGTTGCGTTTGTTATTAGTTAATAACTTCAAACATTACTTTAATTAAATTGAACTAGAGAGCATTAAAAGGGAGTAACAAAATCACCGTATGACGTATCACTACATTTCAAAAATATTATAAATCTATTGGAATTTAAAATCAAGTCGGACGTAAAAGGTCTTAATTAAAAGCTTATTCAAGCTTTAAATTTAAACTTTACATCTGTCAAAAATATTTATTCGGTTGTTCTCATTATTTATAAGCTAGAGTGGCCATATTAGGTACCTACCTTAATAAAAACAAAATTAACCTCGAAATTAATGCATGTATACTTGAGTTTCTAGGTATTTGACATGAAAATTTTTTGTATGATCTTGTTTTTTTTTTTTTTAAACATAATCTAATTGAAAAAGAAAAAATACTTGAAGACGAATAAAAACGGAGTTTACAAAAAAAAGTTTTAAAAAGTAGAATATTACCAAGTAATTGTTAACGACTTCAAAAAACTACTGCTCGGGAAAAATTGCAGCCATAATCAGGGAACGATAGTGAGAATCACGTAAAGCAGATGCAAATTAACAGGTAGCAACTTTCAACAATCACCATCTCCCTTATAAAATCAGTTTGAAAAATTAAATGAAGAAATTAAACACAATCATTTTTCAAAAGTGATCATTACGTTTAAGAAATTTGCTTTCCTGGTCGAGGTAGTGAACAAGTTACTTTTTACGATGATTAAAAAGCTAATGGCTGATACAAGGCGTACAAAATTAAGCTTTCTCAAAAAATTTATCAGGAGAACAGTCGAGGCGAAAAAAATGTTTACACTTGTAGTTTTCAACACTCGCCAGCATTGAAATATCTTCAAACTTTACGAGTGGTTCGTAAATTTTAACTCCAGATGTATTTGTCTTAAAATTGAACACCGGCAACAAAATCTGTAGGCCCTGAGGTTTCTTTACGATTAGGGCGTTTACATATCAATCATCCCATTGAGTTTTTTTTTTTTCTTCCAACCTTTACCCATTAAATTATTACTTATTCAAAAAAAGTTAATAAAATAAGTACTAAAAATTTGTAAGTTACAGAAAGAAATCAAGCTTTTCAAAGAAAATTAAGGGCTGTGAGCACAACAAACAAACTAGCAAACGCATAAACGTAGAAACGAAGAAAAAGCTCTCAGACTATTAAAAAAAGAGCTTGAATTTTCTGCAATCATTGAAAAGATAAGGGAGGAGAAGAAGAAGAAGAAGCCATTGGAGAGAACTTCGTGGGTAAGCGAAACGGTCTCTCTGGATTTGTTTTTTGTTCTTTCCGTTTCGTACGTCTTGGGTAAGAAGAAGCGGCGGTGCGCACAGTTCTCATGCGCGGGTTTTTTTTTTCGCCGTAGATCAGAGCTCGCGGTCTGCGTAAATTTTTACACCGTAATTACACAGACGATACATCGACGGAATTCGTAATAGTCGAGCGAGTGAGCAAGAGAGAGAGAGAGGCATACGAATGACTCCCGAGTAGTTTTTTATCCGTGGAATAGAGGAGCTGCATCGATATAACTCAAGTGGCTTCTTCGCTGCAAGGAGGAGGAGAGCCTTTTTTCATACGCGCTAGGCATTAAGCTTTCACGCAAATTGGTAGGCTGAACGTGCCTCAACCACCCCAAGCCGCAATTTGAACTCATAGCTGCCGCTGTTGGAGCAGATGCGTTGTACAGCGCAAAAACGTACATTCGATTCACGAGAGTAAATTAAAGATTGGTTGGTTGTGCTGGCCGGCACGATGAAAAAAAATGTATTATTTCCCCTCGTGCAATTTGACCGCGAAACTTTTTAAAATTCTTGATAAAGGACGTTTGTGTGTGTGTGTGTGTTTTAAATCGAAAAACCGAATGCGCGATAAGGTCTCTTTTAGCGAACACGGCCGCTAATGAATACCTACTCTCTTTATTACCAGCGCACGCTTTAATTTATCAGCGAATAGTCCCTGCCCCCCTCCCGGGTAATCTTGAAAATCGTAGATAGCCTTATCTAAAAAGCATAAATTTTCAGGTCCGTTTGATACAACTTAAACTTCGAACGGTAAACGAGAATCATCAATTTCAATCAGACGGAATAATTAGACCGCGGACGCGTAACTCAAGCTAGACGCGGTGACGAATAATACCGGGAGGATATCGGTCGGAGATAATCGCCCGGTACGTGTGGTCGTCGATGCACCTGAAGTGAAAAAGTGTACAGAGTTCGGGTTACGCGTCCGGTCAGGATAAGGATCGGTCTTATCTCGGTTGGTTCTCAGCCAGTACCATATCGATTTTTCGATCTGTCCGTCCGCGCGTCGGCAAAGACACTTTTCGCGAGCGCTGAAATTGCCACCGCCGCTGTAATTGCGACGCGGCCGCACATGCTGCAGGTGGCGGTATCGAAGGGAAATATCTGGCCAATTTAACGCGAGTTGCATCTGCTGCTGGTGCTGCTACCAAGACAGCCGGCCGTTGACGAAATGTAAATTCTCTGCTATCGAGATGTCCGATCGAGCGACGTTTACCCCGGCGCGGCTAATTATTTCAGGAGTATGTGTCTTTGTAATACGTCAATTTTTCAGATCCGACTCTGTAATTGAGTTTGCGTGCGCGATGCTTTATAAGAGGACTCGGTGTGAACGGATGTCTTATTGGCTGACGATTCCACGCGCGAGAGAGAGGAAATTATAGTTTTGCACGAGAGTGACCTTTCTTGCTTCTTTTTTTTTTTTTTTTTTTTTTTTTTCTTGTTCGTGCGAGCAGGGTGGCACATTATTCATCCACATAGCCACTTATCGTTTCATTTAAAATTGGCTCTTTTGCTGTTTAGGCTCACTGGATTCGAAGCAAGCTCAACATCTACGATGAGTAATGAATATTTATAAAAACCAAGAGAAGGCATCACGTTTTGGCTGAAAATATGGTGAATAATTCATAAAAGACGGTTGGGCAGCGTCCCTTTGGCATTGTCCTCGAGAGTCTTGTGAAACATAGACGCGGCAGCAGGCAGCGTGTAGGAGTCTGGTAAGTAGGGAGCGCACTTCAGTGGAAAAGCCAGAGTCGTGCTCAAGAGTCAGACGCGCCCGTTGGAGAAGAGGCTCTTCTTCCTCATCCTTAGCAAACACGCGTCGTCCTACATCTTTGCGTCACGTAGCCGTCGTCGTCGTTGTTATATTTGCATTGTGTAACGCCCGGAGAATCGAGGACTAACCCTTACGGACTCGCGTGCGTGGATTTACGAAACTTTTTTCTTCTCTGCAGTCGGTCGGTCGCTGCTGCTGCTGCTGCTGCAGGGCTGGAGGATACGATTCTTCATCTCGCCCACTTGTTTCTTTATCTCTCTTCGTACCGTTGCGTGACGTTTGTTTGATCCTCTGCTGGCGCACTCGAGCAGCCCGGGCATCCACCTCGAGATGCGCGTGCAATCGTACTCGGAAAACTTTTTTTTCTACCGCTTTCCTTCCTTTCTTTCTCCTTCTTCACGGCCCCTTTGTCCCGTACTTTTTCTTCTTCGAGTTGCGTTTGATGTCCATTGTTTTATGGAGATCATTTTTCAGCCATAACACATACACATTTGCCTCGGTTCAAATTTGATAAGTTTTTTTAAAATCGTAACAATAGTTCTTCGTGAGGATCTTCATGAACGATAATTACTTTTGTCTTTTGAATTAATTCTCTCAAATACGAAGGGACTTTTTGATTCAGAGATAGGTACGATGACGAAAACTCTCAAGGCTGGGACAAGCGTATAATAGTGGTATAAACTCTCATAAAGCTCACACTCCGCAAACTGAAAGCGAAACAATAGAAGCGGGTGGGTCGTTAAATATAAACTTACAGGCGAATGAGAGCTAGATTTTGGACTAGAATAGCTGGTACGCTCTTTGGATTACATAAGCTTGTTATTGTTTGGGCATGCCAAAGTCGAGAGGATGCCGCAGATGCGGAGGCGGAATTTTGTTTGCGTATTTTGCGAGCGACCGTGATTTCTCAATAGCAAAAAGAAGAAGAAGAAAAAAGAGGTAACTCGCCGAAACAACCCACAGAGGGTAGGATTGTACAGTGCGGCTCGTTTACTCTGGAGAATCCGGCTATTTCGGTCCGACCAAGTGTCGAGCCGTCGCGGATTGTTTTGCTTTCGGGATTGCTTGTTTATCACGCGAACGTAAAGGAACTGGAAAATTAATTGTCGTTTGCGAATCTATGAAAAACATCATTAATTCCTTGTTTGGCCAAGAGTAAACGGAAACGATGTTCCAGCAGTGAATTTCGGATAAATGTGTAAGACGACCCGACGCCCGGAATCCAATGTTTCCTCGGCTAATTGTAGGCATAAACAACTAAAAGGTCTTGGCATTATTATAAATTCCCAAGTTTTATTTTTTTCTTCTGCTTCCCTTTCTGATTCAACTAATGTTTTGGAACTCGTAAAATCTTTTGACATCGCTGCACGGCTGATTTTATTTTTTTGGTACTCTCCTGCACTCCAGGTGACATCGCGTCACGTTCTTGCACAAGGATAATACCAGAAACGACTAGCTTATTTGTCGCAAGATCGAGTTTCATAATTACTTTTTGTATTCGTCAAATAAAATTGAAGCAATTAGTCATTTTATAAAATTCGATATAAACAATATTCAAGTATGATGGACAAATGAAAAAAATTTTCAAAGTACTAATGTTAATAAATTTTTTAAAAACTCATTGCCAGTAGAGAAAAACAAATCAAGATTGTCCAATGCACTATAAAGAATCCAATTTGGCTTCTCCCTCGCGTTACAAAAAAAAAAAAAAGGAAAGAAAAAACCAAGAGTGCGCAGGCTGGGTTTTCGACACACGTGTTAGTTTGTTTCTAGCATAGACTCATTCCCCCCGGCCATAACGAAGTTTGGTGCAGAGATGACGCTTCCTAAATGATTATAAAGCGACGTCGGGCAGCAGCAGCAGCAGCGGTAGTTTATATAGGACGAGCAGGCACCGCGGTGTCTATTTTTTGCGTCCGTACAAATAACCCCGTAACGCACCACGTGTGAGATGAGAAAGCCTAGATTTTTTTTTTTTTCTTCTGCTTTTCTCGTCTGTGTACACCGTAAACTTTTTTCTTCTAGGTTTAGCCCGCCACCCCTTTTGTTTAATCGGAGGGTGAGTCGTAGAAACGCGCGGAATGGTATTCATATTTCAGAGGCTAAAAAAAGGATGAGTCGTAGGGGTGAAGGGAGTTTAGAAGTTTTTTTTTTTTTTTTTTTTTTTTTTTTTTTTTGGACCCAACGATGCAGCGTAATCGAACTTTTGTGATATGCAGATGATGACTCGGACCCCCCAAGCATCCTTTAATGCAATCTCATAAAACGATTCAGCAGCCGGCGTTTTGAAACCTTTTTTTTCTACCTCCGTACCGATACGTTCGTGTAATCTTCATTGTTCTAAGAAGTGAGTTGCAGGGGGCAAAAAAAGACGACACGCCAGGCATTAAATCAATCAAATGCTTCTTTATCTACTATTTTTCCCCGGTCGAGGATCAGCCGCGCGGGGCTTTCACACGAGCTCCATAAATTGCGACTCAATTCCTCTGCTGGCGTCCGTGCCGAATCGAAGCAAAAAAATAGTGGCGGAAAACACAGCCGCGGAGTAAAGTAAATGACATTAGAGGATGATTCCCCGACGCCACGCCCGCGCATCAAGATTAATCAGGTGCCGTGACCACGGCCGCGCGCGGCGCTCGCATGTGCACAGGAGCGCCTCTCTCTCCACTGCCGTGTTACCTCGACCGCACCGACCATCGTCATTATCCAAAATTATGCGTCATCCGAGTATTTTTATGAATTTTAAGGATATTTTATAGCTAACTCTTGTAGGTTTTTTCAAACTGGAATTATTAAGAATATATTCAATTATTATTATTATATAAATATATTTTAAATCGAGTTTTTTTCATTAGGTTGCGGCAGTTGGTAATATGATAATTTAACCAACCGGAAAGAAAGAGACGACAATTCCGAGAAGTAAATAATTAAAAAATGAAGAAAAATTAAACCAATGTAGGTGGAAAGTTTATCGAAACGTTTGTGACGCGAGAGTACAATTATCCATCGGCTTATCCAGATCACACAGACAGTAAATTAATCACGTACCGCGCATATAAACAAACCGGAAAGCGACCCAAAAATACTTTAACTGCTTGTCCGGTATAAATATTCAAGAAGCTATTTAGCTATACCCGTTAATAGACAATTATTTCATGCCAACTCAACCTTTAAATGCCTCTTTGGCGGGGCGTTTAATTTTAATTTAATTTATTACGTATAGGATGCACGTTGATCATAGCCACGTATCATATCTAAATTGGTACTAATTCTGCTTTGATATACGATACACGCGCGTCTATTGATTTATATATTTCACAGTCATATTTTCAAAGTTCACGAGAATTAATTAGATTTTACCGTTATGTCATCTCAAGTTATTTACGTTTGCTCGTTGCACTTTCATTTTCGTCCAGTGTAATATCACTCATAATAAATTTAATTTGATTTACCTCCCAAGTCTCTCGAGTAATAGTAATTAATAGCTTTTCAAAAATTATTAATATAAATTCGATATGGGATTTTTTCCATCGCGAGTTTTATTGATTTTTCTTCGCTACTTTCATTCAATTTATCTTTTTCAGCGGCTGAGTGACACTAGATATTTCGCAAAATCATTCGATGTGTACGAGATTACGTAATGACGGTATATAAGCGTATCATATAAATTATTTTCAAGCTTTAATTATTAGTTGAAAATGTTCAAAACACATCGTGTGTGAAAATAAAAGTAAGCACCGTGGTATAACTAGCGCCCGTTGATTTGAAAGCGAAAATAAGGAAACGTACTTTCGAGGTGTCAAGTTGAATGAGTAATATCAGACTCTTAAATATTTCTCACATCCATCGAGTGAAACGAGAAATATTGTTTTTCACATACTTGGTAACTTAGCAACAAAGCGTATATCAAATTCTGATTGAGAAAAATTGAATAAACCAAAGTTTATAACTTTCACTGTCATACGAGTAAGTATCGTGCGAGAATTAATACGTAATCGAACTTCACACAGGTAAGTTTGACAGCCAATATTGTTGTTGTTGTTTTTGCTGGACATCTTCACCCTAGGTGCACGTAAAAATCTAAACCCAAAGTGACCTGTACACACTAGCGGCGATCCATCATTTATATTAATTGCATCCCCGACTAAAGTCGCAAGCTGCTGCAGTCGACTCTCCCTCTTTCTTCCTCCTCTTTGGCCAGGGCATAAATGATAAAGTTGTGCAACTCGGAGAACTGGCTTTCCATTCATAAATTCTAATTAAGTTCGCGCTCACAATCGTCAGAGGAAGAGACCTACAAACATATTACCTTCCGTACACCTAAGCGCTTTGAACAAGAAGTCCGTTACTTTGATATTGCCGAGGAAGCTGGTTTTCAATAGATGTCTTATCCACTGCGTTTCAAAAATTCTCACTATACACCCGAACTAGTGTTTTAGAAATATTATTTTAAGAAAGGGGATTTTTAATTATGAGTATGCGTTAAACAACCAGCTTCAATAAATTGTAAGCCGAGAAAAAAACCTTCGCATTTAAAAAAAAACCATTAAGCGTACTGAAAACCAGAGAGTGATTATAAAAGAAGCGTGGTCGCGTATAAATCGCTTGATGAAAACGTTTACGCTCGTTAGCTCGCTCTCGAGAAAGAGAAAAGATTATTTTCGTGTCTCTAATGACTGTCGGTCTTTGCGCGTATCAGTGCAAATAGAAACGCGCGCTCATTAAAAGCGCGCATAAAATCTCGTCACAGCCTCGGAGGGTTTAATTGATTCGCGGGTGGGTGAGAAGAAGAGGTGTCACGGGTCAGCCATTGCAGTCGTTACACGGGCAATCGACAATTAATGAGTGCTCAACGGATAAATTAGGCCGTTTGCCTGCGCGAAGAGCAAATGATGCTCGATGATTCACCCGTCCCGGGCCGCGAGAGATTACCGCGGCGTCTATTTTTCGATACTGCTAATTTCTTTCTTTCTCCCCTGCAACTACTTTCTCGCAGTAACTTCCGGAAGAATGTTGATTGAAAATAAATACTTGCGTTAGTACACTTTGAACCGTATGGCTATTTCCAATTTTCAAGTTTCAATTAAAAACGAAAAAAAAGGGAAAGTTACAACCCATATTTCATGCCCCGCTGAAATACATTTAGCTTTTAAGTGATTCGAGAAAACAAAAAACTATTATTTGCGGCGTAAATCATCGAAAAGCTGAAATTTCACAGCTCGTTAAAGTAATGTCTGGCATTTAGCCGAAGAAAGAAAACGTTTACACTAATTATTCGAGCGCTAAGAATTTTGCAAGATAAAGCAATTTACTTTGTGTATCTTGCTATTACTTAATTGAACGCTCGCACGACATTCTCCTGATACATCTGTCGGCAAATTAATCAACTAAAGTATATAACAATTTCACGAATTTAAATTTTAAACTAAGGTAGGTGTACCTAATGTGGCCACGCTAAGCGCGAATGGATGCTGTGGCTTACAAAAATTATGTTTTTTAACAAATAAGGTATGATTTTATAACAAGAAAATTACCCGTTTGATTATGATAAACAGGGTTGAATTGCCAAAAATTTGTGTAGAACCTCATATGGTTAAAAACTACTTTTTGTTATTGGGCAAATGCAACTGTCATTTTCAAATGTTCTAAACAACTCAAAATTTCATAATATATTGTTTTTGACTTCTTCCTACCCCGTAGAGATGACGCACATCGAGCATATTCAAGATAACAGAGGTGGCCACATTAGGTAGACCTCGAGGTAGACCTACCTTATAATTTAAGCATTCATGTACTCTTTATTACTTTTGTCAAAGTACTAAAGGAATGTTCAGTGTTATACTACAAACACTGGAAATTCCAATCATCAATGTTGAGATAATGGAATGATAAAAACTTGAAAAAAAAATCCAACCAATTGAGTGACTCTTTCGGGTCAGTAGCAATTACTAAGAACTATATAGTTCGTTCCATCTATACTTGGTTCAACTGCTCAATAATTATTAAAAATCGCACGAACGAAGTATAGACTCTAGGCACAGTTTCGGCTGTTAGGGCTAGTACCTATAATAGCCATAGAGGCAAGAGGAGAAAAGAGGAGGGAAAGAGAGCTACGTACTCAGGGCCAGGTTGTTTACTACGAGCGATGGGAGCCAAGGCGTGTCGTTGAACTCGGTTGCGCGGGGGGCCAGCCGGGCAGGCGGGCGGGCGACGGCGGCGGCAGCGGCCTTTCTCATCGCCGTATTCTTTCCCTTAATCTTCTTATTCTTCCTTCCTCTTTTCTGCGCCATGCACAAGAAACTTCTTCTCCTCCTCCTCCTCCTTTTCCCCCCATCTTCTGACTTTTTCGTATTTTTTCGACTGATGCGGATCTCGAACTACGCTTTTTTTGCACAGTCATGATTTTTTTCAGGTATTCTTGCGACCTGGGAATTCCAAAAAATTATTTTTGTCGCTACGATAAAACTCGATAACCAGTACGAGGTTGAAATAGTTGATGTTTTACCTCGTGAGACTTGTAGATATTATACTTATAAGTAAAGTTAAAAACAGTTACCCTGAGACTTTCGGAAAGGGCAAAAAATTGGCAAAGTGCAGCATGTAAAGTGAGTAAGAGCCGCTATCATCATTTTCCAAGAAACCACCCAGGAAAGAAGAAGCCAAAGAGGTAAAATTTGTTTCAACCACCCGCCCTCTAATCCAGTCGAAGAGTCGAAATCACCAGTGCTGTTTTCTGCCTTCTCTTTGACTTGTTTTTTTTTGTTCTCTCGCAAGGTAAATAAACGCCTAAAAAATAGGGTGGGAGGTAAACAGGAGGAGGACAGAATTTATGCGCATCCCGAGGGAATCGAACGAGAAGCTCGCGTGCACATATCGTTTATTCCCGCTAGCTTGCGCCGCAAAATAATGGAAGCGCACGAATTTACAATATATATCCTTCCTCTTTGGCTCCAAAGCCATGCGTACATGGCGGCACCGAGAGAAATGCATCCATTAAGTTGGCATATTCATTCGTGGTTGAGAAAAACTTTACCGTAAAAACTTACTTTACAATCTATCCTTAATTAGTTGGCTAAACTCTGAAAATCCATTTAGCCTCGATAACTTTTCTTCCAACTCTCATTAAAAAGCCATTCTCCTGTTTCGCAAATATGACAAACATTTTTGTGAGTCTTAATGTGAGACGCGAGGAACTGCAATTGAAATTGCAATATAAAAAATAACATAAACTCGAATCTTTGGAAAAAAAAATTTTTTAAATTATTTTTCAAAATCTAAGATTACCTCTCTACTTATTGAAAAAACTCCTTCTTTATTGAACAAAGAACAAAAAAATTGACTTGAAACCCAGTAGGGACGACTGGGTGAACAGGAAAAACAAGCAAGCGCTATTTATAGGAAGCCGATATTTGTCGAATTCCCGAAAGCGAGTCAGTCGTCTCGGGCGTCCCTTGGATCACGGCATATTGCAAAGGGAAAAGAGAAGCAGGGCCGATGTAATATCTCCTCAGCCACGGCGTCGTAATCAAAGGCAATCATCTATGATTACAGTCCGTCGTCCTTTGGCTTTAGAGCCGGGCGTCTCTGTCACTGCTCCGGAGGCCCCACAGGTATCCAGCTCCACTCCGGAGATCAGTGGCTTCTGCTTTAGCACACGATGGGACGTCAATTTTCGTGCCCGGTATAACAGGCTTCCTACGATATTAAATGCCACGCCGCGGCGTAGCTATTCCCTAGCCATCGTCTATTTATCCCGCACAAAGCATCGGATTTCCTCGTCTTTGGCGAATGGCGATACCGGACCCAAAATTACATGTTAATTAATCGATCATGCGAGGGGGTAATCGATGTTTTTCATCGCGATCGGGAAATTTTCATGGCGGCAATCATCTCTCGATGACATCGAGTTCCATTAGGTTAAATTTTATTTAAATTTAATGACGTGCTTATACTACAGACATGATGGACAAAAAAGAGGATCGGAATTCCTGAACCTGCGATAGCGATTTACAACTGGCAATCTCTTTTTGACAATACCCGGACGGCGAAAAAAATGAAAATGAAAAGATAAAAAATTCACGAAGACACATGCAGCTCAAAATTTACCAGCTCTGGGCTCGAGAAGACTTTCTTTGAGAATGGCTGGCTCCGCGCATCACCGTCATCATCATCATCATAATCATCATCAGCGGGCTGGTGCTTCTTGCATCACGCGAATTTACAACGGCAGCGCGTCGAGAATAGCCTTCCGCGATGTAAATCACTTTTACGGGAAGCCAGAACGGGGCTACTCCTCCTTGTGGCGCAGGTCGTACCCGAGTAGGATTTACGGAAAAAGAAGCGGCTTAAAATTCAGACGACCTTCCGCGAAAGGAACTTTCTCAGAATAATGGACGTATACGTCTCGTACGCTGGCTGCAGCGTGCCGCCGAAGCACCTTCTTCCACGGGCGTGCGGCACGCTCGTAAACTTTGCACTCAAACTTCAAATCATGACGCTTGCTTCAAATTTATTGATTATTAAGAAGTACACTAGTTTTTCCAAATTTCAGGCTTTATATGAGAAATTTAATATGTTTTAAGCTGCTTTAAATAAAAATCGCTTTTTGATGAAAAAAAAAATTTAGCTGGACATTCAATCAACACGACGGTCAGAGTCCCGTAAAGTTATTGCGACGACATGCCCAAAATACAGCATCAAGAAGTCAGCTGGAATCCAAGAGTCTTTTGGATTTAAATAGGCCACACTAATGAGATTTTAACATACACTCGGTCAAACCAGATCATTGTCAAAAACGAGAAGGAGAAGAAATCAGAGCTAACCTCGGCAGGATCCCAGGTGCGCCAGTGCACAGACAGCTTTTCACTGGCCCGGCGCGCGCGCGTCTTTTTACCGTTCGCCGGGTTTTATTATTCATCCACTATTCAAATATTTGCACTCTGCGCGCGCCTTTTTTTCTTCCTTTTTTCACTCGTCTCCTCAGCAGCAGCAGCCTCCCAATGATTTATGTATCGCCGGTGGCATCGAGCCAGCAGCACGCCCGTGCGTACTCTACACAGCCAGTGAGAAGAAGGTAGGAGGAGAAAGAGGAGGACCCCGAGATTCACCTGTTTTATTTCACATACATAAATAAACAACGGTTTAACATCTGATCTGGTCTGGTTGTGGAGCGTTTAATTTATGTCGCAGCCTCGTTTAAAGTTTCATCAAGCTCCCAAAGCGCGGTCTTCATCAATCATTAAACGATCCCGTCCCGTTCGCTGAATTTATTTACGACAAATGGAGGGAGGAAAAAATAAAACCAAACCGAGCATCACAATGGGACGAAGAGAAGAACGAGGAGAAGAAATACGGTGACAAAAAGAGAGATGAGAGAGAGGCGCGCGACTGCATGAATTATTCCTCGAGCCGCGATCCCGTCTACCACCGACACGCGCCACCGTATTGATATTTAATTAATCGACCTTTTTCAATTCATTATAGTTCGTTTACCCAACTCGCTAACTCCGAGATCTTGAAATCTTGTGTTTTTACTAACCGGGACGAGTTATCTCGGATTATAAAATGAAAAATCAAAGCTCTTTTGTTCTTCTCGAACCGCACAGTTTCAAATTCCAGCCCGAGTAATCGACCGTAAATCAATGATTTTTCAGCAGACTCAAAAGTCGATTGTTTGAATAATGCCAATTGAATTTAGCGGCTTTTCCAAAGGAATGATAAAAAATTTCCAACAATTTGTTTTTATTCAAAGTTATAATATACGAGACCGCGGGATTGAGATAGCATTCAAAGACAAAATTATCCACTAATCAAATAACTATATGGCTGCAAGCGCGTAAACGCCGATAAGCCACGGCGCATAATTCGACTTTGAATAAGTATTGTTTTCTCAAGCTCGGGGTAATGATTTTATTTGTGGCACTATCTTAAACTAGCTTTCACTCTGCCTCGAGTTGTTAATTACTGCATTTGTACTTATATTTATCGAGGATTGGTATTTAAATGGTGCACCGGTGCGGCAATCAGTTTTAATCAATTAAACAATAAACTAGACAGACGTAGAGCGAGCATCAAGTACCAACGTCGAGCCGGTGGTTTTTCTCACTCGAATTTACAGTGTACTTAATCGTGCCGTGATTTACAACCGTATTAACTTTTATCATCCTCGGCTTGAATTATTTTCTAAGATCGCCGATCTTAGAAAATACGTTAAAAAAGCGCCAGCATTCGCAAACATTTTTCGATGATACATACCCACTACTTAAACCGGCCGTCTAAAGAGCGTAAAAGCCCGATCGGCCGCGGTAGTGTAAGCCTGAATTCGTTCTAAAAAACAACAACGAGCAAAGGAGGAATAGGGGAGGTAAAACAAATCGCAGGGTATTTGATCGAAAGCTTCGGATGCGTGTTGTGGGATAGGCCATAAAGACCTTTGGTAAGATATAAGGCAGCGCCGGCATGGGCAGCAGGCAATGGGAAAAAGCCGGGGTTCATTACGAAGAAAAGGACAGGCTGGCTGGCGCCTTTCTAGCTCGGCCGTAACGACCGGATAACGGGACGAGCCCGCGAAGCATATTTCACCCTGCCTCGTTTTTGCCCGTGCTTGGCTGCATGCAGTCCCCACAATTCGTGTCAATCTGCACTGTGCTCGGGTGAGAATTCTCACGACCGCCCACCTTTGTGCGTCCAATGCGCTCTCGAACTTTCACGAATCTTTGATTTCACCTCCATAAATTCGAAAAAAAAACACCGTTTTAGATTTTAGTGTCTCGTGATAAATTTTGATTATCAGCGGTAACGATGATTTGCAGTGGGATCGTGACAGTCGAGCGCCCCGATATACTCCCTGAAAGTCCTTTCGCCGCCCGGCCAAGGTTATTGTCGCTTACGTGAAAAACTAACTTCGCCATATCCCACGTACTCCGCATTTACGAAAGGCCTTAAAAACGCTTTTACATCAGGCGTGAGGATTTTTTATTTTCCGTCTCAATTACACCCCTCGTACACTTGTTATACCAGCTTACTGTCGGAGCTATTGCTGCACGCAGCTGTGGAGTGTTAAAATTATGATTTAGACACTGTAGCTCCTAAGTTGGGAATGATTGATACAATTACACCAATATCTACGACGCAATTAACATTCTACGCCAGTCAAAAGAAAGAGTACGGTAAATTGTACATGAGTTTCACTCCAACTATCAAAGTCAATAATCAGTGCAGTTAACCAAAATAGCAAAATGGTTCTCGAGCTTTTGAGTTTTTTTCAAGATAATCGATTATAAACACGAAACTTCATAATAAAAAATATACTACAATGTAATAAATCATTATTTATTTATGTCAAGTTGATTATAAACTTCAATGCTTCGATTTTTCAAAAGATACAAGTTTTCTCATATCAAATTATCACTTTGATCATAAAAGACCGATCGATTATGAAATGAAAATTTACAATATGCAGCTGATGAAAAAATTAAATAATTTTGAACGATGAAAGTATCATGTATAATTCAAAAAAATTTTGATTTTCTTACACGCAATAAATTACTTTAATGGGAGGATCTTATAATACTTATGCGGATGAGGTTGGCTTCCGAGTATTCCGAATACTATAACAGCAGCAGCAGCAACGCCAGCAGTCATAAATTTTTAAATCTATACATATTTTCATAGTAATTTTGCGGCATAAACCCAAAGTGGATGTCTTATATATTCGCATACTGCATACATGAAAAATTCATAAAGTATAAGTAATCTTACAAGTCATTATCAGCAAGCTTATAAAATTCGTATATACTTTTTAGAAAACGACGAGATCATTATCTGGGTAATGCATGATGAATATCTGGGAAGGTCTCGGGAGGGATCGCTCTGAGAAGAAAAAAAAAAGAAAAATAAGACGAAGAAGAAGAAGAAGAAAAAAAGGCCAGGCCCGTCGTCATTTTTTATTAGTTGCAATCTTATTTTGTTCCTCTTTCGGCGAGACCAATTCGACCCTGGCTCAATTTTTCGAAAGAATCAGACAGGGCTATACTCGAGCACCAGCAGCGCCTTGAGGTCATCCATAACGTGTTTTTCGATTTAACATACCGGCAGGCTCCCGTGTACGGCACCACAAGAAATCACGCATTTTCGACATGGAGCAAAAAAATTCACCTGCAACCAGAATCTCGCCTCGGTAAAAAGATCAAGAAATATAAATATTAGAGAACACGCACTCTTAGCTGCAAGTAGACGGAAGAATAACCAGCAAAAGAAGCATAGTGACTAATGCCGATGCATATAGCTAGATCCGGTATACTTTTACATTTATGATTGCCTGTCGTTTTGAAAAAAAAAAAAAAAAAAAAAAAAACCCACTTTCTAGGCAGTCAGGCAGGCGCAGGTAGGCAAGTAGTTTAAGCATGCCGAAAACGTCCGAGTTCAATTACCGACTGGGAGCCGATGAGATGCTATCGCTGCTCCCGCTGCCCAGTATAAATCTTGCCCAGGGAGCGAGAAGGTGGAGCTCTGGATCCTCTGCAGAGGAGATCGCGAGCCAAGCCATGATAATAAATACGCGCAAACGTCCATTTCAGTTGAAAAAAAACCAACGACGAAGATGCGATGAGAAGAATAAAAAAAAAAAGAAAATAAAAAGTTACACCACCACCATCAACCATCAGATGCAGCGGCCAAAGCATCAGAGAATCTTCCGCTGTGGCGACCTGCTCCTGGCCGCTTTGTCAGCCCAAACGCGTTTCACGCAAATAGTCGTAAAAAGACACTTTTAATGCATCCTCCTCTTCTTCTTGTTCTTATACTTATTTTGCGACCGTGGGTGCAAACGGAATATAATTTAATATAATTTTTTAGAGCGATTTCTACGGGGATAATAACGTTATACTTTTGATAGATTTTACAAGTAGTTTAAAGAAACAACTTTGACTTTCTCCTTTTTCTCTACGAGAATCAGAGATATGACTGCAAAGAATTAGATTTGAACTTTTTGGTCTCTTTTTTTTAACAGCTACACTCGAACTAATGTTATTAAGCAATAAATCCGCAGAAGCTGAAAATTAAAGTAACATACTGTTTTACGATGACCATTGTTTAGGCGCGTTCCTTGTAAAGCAGTCCAATAAAAGTTTTACAAAAATCCAAATGGTCTTTGTATTTCAATTTTACTACGTTAACTAACTAAATTAAAAGACTGCGAGGTAGTCAGAATATTTTACCATTTTTTTCTTTAACTTCTCCTTATGACTTTTATGAACCTATTCCATGGAACCATCCTCTCACGAGAAAAACAATGGAAGTGGAATAGCCATTTGGAAATCTTGCGAAAAAAATTATCCTCGGACCTTATACTCCGTTACAGCTGCATAGAAACCTTGCCAAAATCATTTCCCTTAGACCTCATAATCCTTCAAAGCTGTATGGAAAACGCGCGAAAATAATTCTCCTTTGAAATCATACTTCTTGAAAGCTGTATGGAAAACGCGCCGAAATCATTTTACTTGAACCCTATATTCATTTAAAGCTGTATGGAAAACGCGCCAAAATGATTCTCTTTGGACGTCATACTCCTTTAAAGCTGTATGAAAAACACGCCAAAATCATTTTACTTAAACCATTTATTCCTTTCAAGCTGTATGGACAACGCGCCAAAATCATTGTCCTTGGACCTCATACTCCGTCAAAGCTGAATTGAAAACTTGGCAACATCATTCTAGTGGGACCTCAAACTCCTATAAAACTGTACGGGAAACGGGCCAAAATCATTCTCCTTGGACCCCATACTCAGCGACGGAGAACGATTTTTTTGGGTTTTCCAAACCACTGAAGGGGATTGGGGGAGACGGAAAACGATTTATTCGTAGGAAAATCATTTTTATCAGGTTACCAAACAGCTAAATCGAGATTAAGGGCGTAGCAAAACGATTTTTTCGGGTTTCCAAATAGCTAAATCGAGATTGAGGGCGTAGGAAAACGATTTTTTCGGGTTGCCAAACAGCTAAATGCAGATTAAAGGCATAGGAAAATCATTTTTTTCAGGTTGCCAAACAGCTCAATCGAGATTGAGGGCGTAGGAAAGCGATTTTTTCAGGTCGCCTAACAGCAACACGTAGATTAGGGACGTAGGAAAATCATTTTTTTCGGGTGGCCAAACATCTAAATCGAGATTGAGGGCGTAGGAAAACGATTTTTTTGGGGTTGCCAAACAGCTAAATGTAAATTAGGGGCGTAGGAAAATCATTTTTTTCGAATTGCCAAACAGCTAAAAGAAGATTTAGGGCGTAGAAAAGCGATTTTTTCGGGTTGCCTAACAGCTACACGTAGATTAGGGACGTAGGAAAATCATTTTTTTCGGGGTGCCAAACAGCTAAATCGAGATTGAGGGCGTAGGAAAACGATTTTTTTCGGGTATCCAAACAGCTAAATCGGAATTGAGGGTGTAGGAAAATGATTTTTTCGGGTTATTAAACATCTAAAAGGAGATGAGGGGCGACAGAAAAAGATTTTTTTTAGTTTTCCGAACCGCTAAAAGGAAATCGCGCCAAAATGATTCACCTTGAACCTCGTACTACTTAATTATTTAAGGGCCTCCCTTAAATAATTAAGAGAGTTTCCCGGGCCCTCCCGTTACAAGGAAATTCCTTCTAAAAATAATACGGGGAAACACTTCTTAATCTGGGGTCAGGGTTTCCACGGATCCGGGAATGGTTGGTGAGCTAGAGAGAGAAGAAATAAATTATTACAAAAATTTTAGGTTAAATTCATTTTATTCTTGTCTACGGAAAATCAAGTCTACAATTACAAACAAATTTAATTTAAGAACAAAGGAATATAATTGAAAATTTTGTCTACAAATTGGGGGGATGCCTGTTAAGCTGTATGGAAAACGCTTAAAAATCATATTCTTTGGCCCGCATACTCCTCGCAAGCTGTATGGCAAAGGAGCCAATATCATTCTCATTGGAACTCGTGTCCCGTTAAGCTGTACAGGAAATGTGCCAAAAGCATTCTTTTTGGACCCCATACTTCTCGAAAGCATTATGGAAAACGCGTCAAAATCATTGCCCTTGGTCTCATACTACTTGAAAGCTATATGGAAATTGTGCTAAAATCATTCTTTCTTGACAACCTACTCCTTTTAAGCTGTATGGAAAACGCGCCAAAATACTTTTCCTTGGACCCCATACTCCTTGAAAGCACTATGGAAAACGCGCCAAAATCTACCGTCGATTTCATACTCTTAGAAAGCTGTATGTAAAACTTGGCCAAATTATTTTGTTTGAACCTCATACTCCTTCAAAGCTGTATGGATAATACGCCGAAATTATCCTCCTTGGACCTCATACTCCTTTAAAGCTGTATGGAAAACATGGCAATATTAATCCACTTAGACCTCATACTCCTTGATAGCTGCTTGGAAAACGCGCCTTGGAAAACGAAAAATCATTCTCAATGGACCTCATATTCCTTTAAATTTGTTCGGAAAACTTGGGAAAATCATTCTCTTTGGACCTCATACTCCTTTAAAGCTGTATCAAAACTTGGCAAAATAATTCTCGGTCGACCTAATACTACTTTAAAGCTGTATGAAAAACGCGCCAATATCATTCTCCTTAAACCTTATTTTCCTTGAAAGCTGTAAGGATAAAGCGCAAAAATTATTGTATTCGGACCTCATATCTCTAAGGCTGTATGGAAAACGCGTCAAAATCATTCACAATGGACCTCATACTCCTTTTAATTTGCATGGAAAACTTGGGAAAATCATTTTCCTTGGACCTCATAGCCGTTGAAAGCTGTGTGGAGAACGCGCTAAAATCATTCTTCTTTGACGTCATATACTCCTGTAAAGCTTCATTAAAAAACCGCCAAAATCATTTTCCTTGGACATCATACTCCTTGAAAGCTGTAGGGAAAACGCGCGAAATCATTTCCCTTGGACCTCATAATTCTTAAAAGCTGTATGGAAAACGCGCGAAAATCTTTCCTCTTTGACTTCATACTCCTTTAAAGCTGTCTGGAAAACGAGCCAATATCATTCCCCTTGGACCTCATACTTTTTGAAAGCTGTATGGAAAACGCGTCAAAATCATTTTCGTGGACCTTATATTCCTTTAAAGCTGTATGGGAAACGCCCCAAAATCATTTCCCTTGATCTCATACTCCTTTATAGCTGTATGGAAAACTTGGCAAAATCATTCTCTTTGAACCTTGTACTTCTTCTTTTATACTTACCTGATACTTCCTTATACTTCTTCTTTAAAGCTTAATGGAAAATTTGGCATAATCATTCTTCTTGGACTTCATACTCCTTCAAGACTGTGTGGAAAGCGTGTCATAATCATTTTCCTTGGACCTCATACATTTTTTAAGATGTATGGAAAACGTGCCAAAATGATTCTCCATGGACCTCATACTTATTTAAAGCTATATGAAAAAAGTGAAACCTTGCAAAAATCATTTTTCTTTAAACTTATCCTCGCTTGAAAAAAGCGAGGGACAATGAAGTAGCTTTTCAAATACCTTGCAAAAATTAATTTTCTTGGACCATTTACTCTCTTGAAAAAAGCGAGGGAAAACGGAATAGCTGTTTGCAAACCTTGTCAAGATCATGACCACTTTGACCTCATTCCACCTCGAAAAAAGTGAGGGAGAATGGAATAGCTTTTTGGATACCTTGCCAAAACCCTTTTTCATCGACCTCATCGTGCCTCAAAATTCGTGACTTTGCAAAAGTCCGCTTTGTTATTCTGGATTGCTTGGAGATAAAAAACAGCTCGCGGTACTCAGAAGAGTGTTTTCTCTACCCTAGCACTTTTTTATGAACCTCATCCTTCCTGGAGAAATGCGATGGAGAATGGAATAGCTTTTTGGATAACTTGCTAACAGCCTTCATCAAGGACCTTATCCTCTCTCGAGAAATGCGGCTTTGGCAAGTCGGCTCCGGACGTTTCCAATGGGTTTTTCTTGATTGTTTGACATATCAAACAGCCTGATAAACTTTTTGGATAAACTTTTTGGATACCTTGTCAACACCCTTTTTCATGAACCTCATTATTTCTCGAGTCAGGGGTCGATAAATGTGACTTCAGCAGAGTCATAAAAATTAAAAATGCATTTAATTTAATGCATTCTTCTCTTCTTGTTCTTATACTTATTTTGCGACCATGCTCGCAAACGGAATATAATTTAATATCATTTTTCAGAGCGATTTCCACGGGGATAATAACGTTATGGTTTTTATGGATTTTACAACCCAAGTAATTTTAAGAATCGACTTTGTCTTCCTCCTTTTTTTCTGAACGAGAATCAGAGATATGACTGCAGAGATTTAGATTTCAACTTTTTTTTTCTCTTTTCTTTTTTCTTTTTTTTTTAATACAGCTACGCTCGCACAAATGTTATTGAGCAATGAATCCGCGAAGGCTGAAAATTTGAGTTAAAGACTGTTTTACGATGATCGTTGTTTGTGCGCGTTGCTTTTTAAAGCAGTCCCATAAAAGTTTTGCAAAAACGCAAACGATCTTTGTATTTTAATTTTACTACGTTAATTAACTGAATTGTAAAACTGCAAGGTAGTCAAATTTTTTTTTTTTTTTTCTTTATCTTCTTCTTTTATCATTTTACTGGATGTAATGTCGTCGTAAATGAAATTCACGTGTTGGTTTTAAATGAAATTAGAAGTTTTCATAATCAAAGAACGATGAAAAACGAGAGATATTATTTGTTTCAAGACATTACGACGTGCAATAATAAAGTGAAATCTAGTTACTTACATCGATAACCGAACGTGTTCAGAAGTATAAAAACTCACGCATAGTATGTATATAATAAAAATATAAAATAAAAAAATTAAAAATGTTTCGGTGTTTTTAAACTCTGCATCGACGATTGAATACGCACTCGAAACACGCCGTATCACGAAAAAAAAGGGGAGCACAAGAAAAATCGTCCGGAGGAGTACACGAATGTAGCGGCAATATGCACTAAATTAATATTAATGGGTTTCTCGGTTTTTGTGCGCGCTTACAAATAGCCGTTGAGGGTCGTCGGGGTACAAGCATCTTCCCCGTATACATTTCGCTGCTGCTGCTGCTGCTTCTCTTCGTCAGGCACAGCGAGGTTTTATCTTTTTTATCAAACAATTCATAATACACGAGATCTCGAGATGATAAAGCGTAAATAAAAATAAGGCCCGTTCTTTCACTTTCATTGAGGGAATGCGCGAGTACGAATCAGCTTTCGCCAGTGTAATGGTAAAAAAAAAAAAAAAAAAAAAAAATTAGAGAGAGAAGAACAGTGACCGAGAGAGAGAGTCGGAGACAAGCAACAGCAGCACCGAGAAAATAACATTTATTAAGCCATCGCGGGCGGCATCAGAAGCAAAGCTTACAGCGGGTACACGAGGATACGTAGTACAAGCTGCTTCTGCTCTTTGTCTCTCATCTCTCTTTCTCGCTTTTTCTCTCGTCGTGTCTCATCGTGCTCTGAATTATGGCCAATTACTCGAATTTTTCCATCCCGTAAATAAGGGTAAATCAGCCGTGTCGCTCGACCGCGGGTCAATGACCTTTTGTATTCCCTCTAATGCCGCGGATGAGGTCAGACCCGAGACCCTTTTTTTTTTTTTCCCGACTACTTAACTGGTGAGAATTGGTGTAGCAGTGAGCTGGTGCGCGATTTTAATGAAAAGTACACCCTGTTGTTGCTCGGATCAAATTATAGATCGAGGACAACTGACCGAGTAATTAGCGTTTCTGGGAAAATCATGTACACGTATGCTTTGATGGTTACTCTCTAACTGTATATTCGTACGTTCCTGTCATCATTAGTCATTCAAAATCGTGTTTAAACTTCTTCCTACTGGGTCGCAAAATTTGAAAAACAAAATTTCCCCTTTCGAGCGAGACACATAATTCATAAATGGCCTTTTATTTCATATTTAAAATGTATCTTATAAATTTAACAGTAGTGCTAAGAGAAGTTTAAAAGTTTAACAACAAATTTTACGTAGAGTTAGCTTGTTCTGATTGCTTTTAGCTAAGAATATAACTACATGTTGGGCGATATTGAAAGTTACAAAATATGCCGTTATTTATTGAAAAAAAAAAATTAAGAATTGATGACTGAATTAATGGACGACCAACGTTCAATCCTATTAAAACGATATTTTATATCATGATAACGAATAATAAAATTAACGATAGTGAAATTAATCGGTAAAAGCTGTAATATAGTTTAACAAAATTATAGAATTATAAATCAGTTGTAATGAGCAAGTTATAAATTACAGACAAAGTTACAGGAATTCAGGATATTCAATCTCCCATTTTTACAAAAATTTACTTCATGTACTTCGATGATAATAAATTAATCAAAACATGATTTCTAAGATACCAGTCGATAAATGACTTATAATTTTCGTCTTATGCTGACAAACGTTGTAAAAATTAATTATCTAGATCTTATCTTATTTTTGATTACATAACTTGAAAATTTTAAGCATAATTAAAAAACAAGCACTTGGCGTAAAGAAAACATCCCAGTTCGGGGTCGTAAAAATGTATGGTTGTGAGCAGAAGCTTAGTTCAAAATCTTGCGTTTTAAGAAGCCATGATACACACTTCCTTGTGCAATCTCACTGTAATTTAGCGGCCTGTTTTTTCTTCTAACGGTACATCATCGGGTACCCCATCTTTAATTCTTATCTAAGTCGCTCGACTCGTTAAAAGAAAAAAAGGCCGGGCTTCTTCAGTGGTAATAACGAAATTAATAAGGCCCTGATGACTCAACCGCACGCGAGATATAGCGCCTTCTTTTCCGTGAAATTATAAGATAAAAATTAAAGCCCTTGATGGTGTGAGCCCCCGCACTCGTCTAATAGCGTGTGCGATGCAGTTTGGATTTGGACTCGCGCCAGTGCGAATAACTGTGCTGCAGATCGCGGTTCCTACTTTTCTTGCGTATACACTACTGCAGCATGCCGAACTAAAAATGCCCGCGCAGTCAGGTACCACAAATTTTCTCACTGTTTAATGTTTGGCCTGAAGGAGATGCACCGAAAATAGTGCCTTTTGTTTTTAATGACCAGTTTACGATCGCATCTTGAGCCTTGTTTATTTGAACTGGAGTCTCCCGTCGTTATAAATTTATATGACTACACATTTCAAAATTTCTAAGCGTGTACTCTTTGAAAAAAATTTTATATTTACTAAGAAAAAAAAAAAAAAATTGATGGCTATTTATTAGTCTTTTCTAAAAAAGAAAAGAAACAAAAAGAGAAGGCGCTTGAAAAATAAATCTCGGTTTGACGCGAAAGACAACAATTTGTAGGTCTGCGTAGGCTTGGCGCTGTCCAATTGGTCAGTGGTCGAGCGTTCAAAGACAATGCAATTAAAATAGCCGAACGACATGTGGTGGTTAAACTAGTGTTCTATTTTGTGGACAAGCTGGCTTGTGTCTCCGCTAAGCAAAGTATAAGTGAAGTTGTAATGTCTCTCGAGCGCCAAGAAAATTGTTATTGCTCTCGATTGCACGTATCGCCGTACCACCCCAAATATACATTGTCGGCTCTTACGAGTATTTATTCTCGCTCTTCTATTTACCTTGTCGAGCATGAAGCGGTAAACTATCGGTTAAATGCCGTCTATTTCGAGTCTTTCTATTTTAGACGCTTTCAAAGCTGCAAATAATATATTTATTTTTTGACTTCGAAAAGCTCAATTTCGATCCCTTGTAAATATTATTCGTAGTAATGAGCGCTATAAAAAAGTAAAGCTAGTCGGGATGCGAGAGGTTTAAAATTAACCTCTCAAAGGCTCGTTTCCTGGATTCTCTACAAATACGTACACAGCTGTTGCGGCTCCGTACATAAGCGAGGAGGCGGCGGCAATCGTGGTCAAGACACGTCGACAGATCGTGCAGAGAGTACTGTAGCGTGGCTGTCAATGCCAATTTTAAACGACGTGCAAAAAATCTCGCTCGCGCCTTGTAAAAGCACGAACAGTCGTGCAACGCAGCTTTTCTCTCCCGATATATACGCCGCAAGTTAAGTGCTGCACTCTCTTCCTCCTCCTCCTACTCCTCTTTCGCCTACTTCTGCTCTTATAGCAAACCGTAATTTTATTCTGGTCTTGTAGGGGGAGGGCTTCCTGCTATATTAGTTTTAAAGCCTCGCAAATTTCAAACACGTTTAATTTCTGCTGATTCGTTTAATGATCAACGTTTTTAAAAACTTCAAGCAGTGACACTTTATCTGAGTACTTGTTTTAAGAAATTGTAATTTGAAAATTGGGATTAATACCTTTTAGAGTAAAATATAAAGATCATTTCGAACGTAGGTTTTTAAAGTAGTTTACAACTTTTAAATTTTTATTGATTTCATCCAATTCGTTGATAACATACAACCAATTTTAAATAATTTACTGTAGGTGAAATCATCATAGGACTACAAATAAAAATTATTAGTAAAAAGGCTCTAAATAGTGTTCAAAACATGCTGCTAAAATATGTCACTACGTATCAAGTTTTTTAAATTCTAATGGAAGTAGTTAACTTTTGACTTTTAGCACAATTTTTGATCCAACTATTTTCAGAAAAACCGAGACACTCGTTGAATTTTATACCAAGTCGCTAAAAGAAAAAAAAATTTACTCCAAAATTTGAATTTTGACTCCAGGGCTTTTTTTCGCTAAATTACCGTAATTTTTCACGTAAACGGAATACGAGTTATTTATAAAGATTTAGCTTCCTCTTGATCGAGTATTAAAAATGATAATGATAATGATAATGCAATAACATTTTTGATAATTGTGATTATAAGGATGGGGTTTACCCACAAACCTCAAGCTAAAAACGTTGGATTAAAGTCGATTAACATCTACACTTCTCTCTCTTTCTCTCCCAGGGGAAGTACCCGCACCATGATGCTGTAGGTTGCACTGCACCGGCAAATCTCGGAAAGAAGCAAAACCGCGAAGACGAATTTACGAGCTGGTTTTTTGAGTTCCCCCTCGAGCAAAAATTATTTTTTACCACAACCGCAGAGAAAGCAAGCGAAGCCCTTTAAAAGATCTTAATCAAGTCCACGTAGAGCATGAAATTTTTAAATCACCACGAATCAATCTAAAATCCACCTTGCACCGCAGTTTTCCCGTAGCTCTTGGAAAAAATATACCCGCGCTTAATTAAAAACATGATCATTCCGAGTCGGTGTAAGTAATTTATGACTTCTCTAAAATCCCACGAAACTTAAGAATAATGCATTTAAATTCGACAATTCGCGCGCACACGCAACAGCTCGAGTGATACGCCGAGAAAGGCGATACGCAAAAAAGGACCCGTGAAAAATATAAACCACGAGAAATAATATCGAGTGACACACACACACACACACACACACAGCGAACTCGCGAAAAGAAGCGTTCTATTGTGCAAGTGCTCCTCCATGTGCAAATGAGCACCTTTTTTTTCGTTTGTTTACGTTACTTGGGTTACACGCTGGTTATTCGGTGACGCGTACACACTTCGCGTTCCAATAGTAATATACGCGGCACCAAGTCGCTTCGCACGCTCATTTCGCAGCTACTCTAAACTTTTCTGCGGTCTCTCGCGGAAACCAAAGACCCGAGGCTTGAATATCTCCTCCGCATACACACATGCACGTACCTGCAGCTACAAAGGTAAACAATAATAATGCACGGCCGGGAAGCCCAACTGTTTTGGAAACTGTTAAATTAAAATTTTAAGCGAAGTTGTTTAAGAATGCTTTGAATTCAAGAAAAAAAGAATTCACAAATCTAAACGGTCTAATAATATAAACACTCGGGGAAAATAAGCGTAACGTAAGTAACACAGGTAGTAGCGACGTGTAACACAGTTTTATTGAGAACGCAATTAAGTTGAAAAAGAGAAGATAAAAAAAAAGGACCGAGAGAAACGACGTGAGAAGGGGGAGGGCCGGGTGAAAGCGTAGGATCTAACCGGTTTAGCGACCAGACTGGTAATTGACTTTTAATCGTTCCCGAGGAGTGGGCGTGTTGCTGCAAGAGAACTTAACGCATTTTGAGCGTCCTTTGATTGGCAGTGCATCAAGAGTTCAAAAATCTTGCAAATGTCCACCTCCGCGGGGCAGATATCAAGCGCAGGGGAAAGAAGAAACGACGATAAAAGCGAAAGGTAGCCGTGCCATCATTAGCATCGCTATCATCATCGTAATCATTATTATCGTCGTCATCATCATTATTGGCAGTAGCTTGGCCCGGGGGGCGTTCAAAAGCGTTCCACGAATAAGCCGCTGCTGGGGGCTAAAGTCGTGCAGCACCATCACCGCAACGCCAACTCTATTCCCGGTCTATCGATCTTCCTAATGTGTTTGTAAATACGTGCCTCTATGATTACGCGGAGGGCAGATTTTTCAAGCCCGGCCGCTTTTTTCTGCTTTTGTAGTCTCGGAGAACCTGTTTTTCCGCTGAATTCGGTCTCGTGGCTCATCGATCATTCATCGGCTGCCGCTGGATCGCTCGCGGCGGCGCTTCTTAATTAACCGAGAGAAGCGGCCCAGCACCGATAAGCCAGCACGCCCCCGAATAATTTCTGCTCCATCCAGCGTGTGGCTTCAATTATCCCGAGCGGTGAGTTATTATCGCCGATACTCGATCGAGCTTGTTGGCTTCCCGAAGCTATTGTGGCCTTACTTACAATATCTTTTCCACTCGCCCCGGGATGTCGAATGTAATGATTACTCTATTTCATCCGCTTGACTTACCTCCAGATTAATCCTCGCTTATTGTTTTATTGCTATATTTTCTTGCTGCTCTTGATCGAAGAATTTAAAACAAAATAAAAGTACCTTTGCAAAGAACAACCAGGTTGGTTATAACCAACTTCTCTCATTGTAACTGTTGAATTATTGTAGAAATTCAGATAACCTAAGAAACGGTTAAAAAATTGCAATGAAATGACAGCAAAAAAAATCAAATAACTTTCTCGTTTAAAAATGTAAAGCGTGGTGTAAACAAACGTCAAATAACTGGGTATTACAAATTTTGCGAAATAAGGTGCGAAAACATGTGATTAAAGTGAAATATGTCAAAGTCCAGTGAAGTATTATTAATCGAAATTTCCAGTTCAGATTAACTGCAGAAAAACAGACTCTGCAATTTTCCAAAACCCGGTGATCTAGAACTATAATGAAGGTTGGAAAAACAACATTATCTTTCGGCTGAAAAAAACCACTTAGCGTCAATCAATAGAGCAATAGAGCACAAATTCATGTAATTTATCGGTTACAAAACCAGTCTGGCTGGCACATGGAGATTAGGTCAACAGTAAAATGATATATTGACTCTGGTACTCAATCTGCAAGCTGCAGGCCGAGTGACGGTTGACACATCCAAAAACTAAAGAGGTCAAGAGTGGCGGTATTAGCGTCTGCAGCAGCGAGTCGGTTAAACGCGGAAGCTGCATTGAAGGCAGGCACGAACTGCCAATATTTGTTTAGGTCGGTGGTACTTCGACTTTCCCGTAATATGCAGATTAGAGCAACGATACGAGCTCGCACCAGTCAACAAACGTCTCAAAGTCTGGTGGGGACCGATAATAATATCAGCAGGACCAGTTGAAAAAGAAGAGGAAGAGGTTAAGAGAATGGAGTGGGTATAAAAGGGCGTCGGTGCAGGACTCCTCTTGAGTCGCGAATGGAATTCTATAACTAGGCAGTGGCAGTGCTACTGTGAAAGAAAGGCTCTAGAGGTCCTCAAAGGAGTCTCTCCCCCTCGCGAGTATTGTCCATTTCTTCGTCGTCGTTGTCGGAGGAAGTCGACAATGCACTGTGATACCGTGCAAGAACCTCCTCCCCTCGCAATTCCGCCGCACTCTCGCTGTTTTAGACTAGAGATCCTCGAGAGAGCATTTAAAATTTTGAATTCTCTCCCTCTCGCAGCTCAAAGCTTCCTTTTCAACATCGAGTTGAAGCGCTTTAATAATAGCCGCGACTTTAATATCTCGACGGTCTAGACAAATCTAATCTCGCCCACTCGGCGCACAATAATTTCAACCGTATTAATTTTTCATAATCGTACTCGGTATTAAATTTATTAGTAGTAAATACTACTTTTTAGAAGTAGGCTGTCGTAAAGTGTGCTAAACTGTAAGCTACTTGGTACTTATTCAAGCAAACTTATACGTTGAATAAATCGCACGATTTTCAGTTGGTATTCGGCTCCAAACTTTGTCCAAAGTCGCGCGCACACAACTCATCCCAGAAATAACAAGCCTCGAGAGAGAAATTAAAATTCGCGTATCTCGTCTAGCAAGCGCCTCGTTGACGCTTAATAAATACACGAGGGCACTTAAGCGCCACGCAGGCACGCATCATCCGCACGGCTTATCCGAGACGCGAGGTTTTTCTGGTCTCTCACAAGCGCGTTTAACCATCCGCGAAATTCTCGAAAGTGGGTACAACACCTCTCAAGCGATACGAGGCTTATACACAGAGGAGATAAGCCGACTCCGCTATTAACACTATCGCGAGTGCATTTCCTCCTCTTGTGTACTTGCAATCGCCGCGCATTAGATGCGTTCGTGCTGCGTTGCATGAAAGTCGTTTTGAGCTTTTGTAATTGATCGACATTTATATGCCTCGACTGGGAGAAAGTTGTATCTTGCAAACGAATAGTCCAGTCAAGTTATCAAGATAAGGTCTTGAACAGTACTTTGGATAAGTGTACAGTTAAAGATTGCATTATCTACTAACTGCAGGGATTCCGCGAAGCGATGGCCGTACGTAAAAACTTTTAGACATTTTTTTGCAATAACCGAGAGCTGAGTAGCATCGTTACAATTGTGGATATAAAAAAAGAGAAAAAAGAAAATTTATTAATACTGAGCATTGTTTATCTTGACGACATTAAAGATATAATTCGATTCTCGGCCGGTAAAGGCCGAATTTCAACTTTGTGAGTAAAGATACGACATCGATCCACTAAAACACAATGGCCGAAGAAGAAGCAGGCAGGTACATATACCAAAGGAGAGAATTTCCGTAGGCGTTTGTTGCAGAGAAATGAATAAAGGATAAATTGACGAATCGTGCTCTTCTTTGACTATGAATAGAAAATACTGTGCGGTGAAAAAAAAAGGCGTTCGGAGGTTGGTTAACTCGATAATGACGGTGTCTCACATCATAATGCATCAAAATGAAAAGCAAATGATGAATTCCCTGGAGTCTCGATAATATAGTGCCGTCTCATTTCTCACCTTTCGTTGAGCAAGAGCCGCACCAGAGGCACGGACGATGATGATTATGATGATTATGATGATTACGATGATTCTCCCGGGGGCTTTGATTTGCGGGAAAGCCTTTCGATGAGAAATCGACTGGGGCAGGTAATCCAGGGCAAGCCATTCAAGGGCATCCCTCGGCGTAGCACAATGAACCTTTTCTCCGGTCTTTGAGGATTCAAATCAATCGCTGTCACGGAACACAATGTGTTACCTGCGTGCGCGCTCTTTGTAATCCGCGCGTATGCATATAGGTGGTATCCAACACACCGCGCGCCCTCAATGAAAAGCCATTGATCGGGTATCGATACACGAGCCGAAAGGGGGAACCAGGCCTCGTTTTCCCTTTCGTTGGCGCCTTTTGAACATAAAAAGAAACAAGGGTGGATCCGCGAATAGAGTGCTATTTTATGGGGGCCGGGCCCCTCATTGTACCGGTGTCGTAATGTGGGACCCCGACACCAAAACCCACCCCGTGCCATTGACGTTTATTGTATTGATATTAATCGATCAAGGGTAGGAATAAGAGAGCCCTTTATATCCGAGTCTATCCCTCTCTTTCGTTCATTCTATACCGCTAAGTACCTACCTGTTTTCTACCAGAAGCATGTTTGTTCATTGTCGAGATTTGGGACTTTACACACTTCAACAATTTCATTATACGACAGTTAGGCTACACGTTTTTTCTTTTCTTTGACGTTTTTTAAGTTTAAATTTATCTCAATCAGGTGCAGTGATTCCTCAAATAAAGTTGTTCTAAAAACTAAGACAACATGTACTAAAATATATGTATTTTGAGATTTCTGAAGAAAAAAGAAATTAAACCACAACCAAAATCAGAAGGAATTATCATAATCAAAGTCTTAAACTGACCCGAACTTCTAATAGAATTATATGAGAGAAAAAAAAAAAATTCAAAATAGCAGCAAGCTCGGCAAACATACAGGAAACGAATAACAGACGATCGTGGTGCGCTCCAATAAATAAGGCAAAATAGCAGGGGGGGTTAGGCAGAGGTAGAACGATTGAAAAACAACGAAATTGCAAGCGAACGAACGTGAATGATCGCAACTCACGAGAGAAAGAGAGCGACGACAGGTGCAGTGCTGCACGCGATAGAATGCCGGTGCTGCAGCCGAGAGTATTATTGGGGAGAATAGTGGCGATTTGCTAGTCCATCGCTCGTCCGGTCATTTATCTTCTCGCTCATCGAACGAACGAGCGGAATATTTCTCTCTTCCTCTCTCTTCCTCTTTCCATATCTACACACCTGGCCTCATTTATTCATGTATCGCCGCCCGTTAAATCGTCCCAAGCCGGTCAAATCAGTTTTGGCTGGATATAATGGCTCGCACCGATATTCGCGGGTGGTTACAAGCGCGCCTCTACTATCCAAATCAACGTTTTACACTCGAAATTCCATATATACACTCATATCCCTAAACGGCTTGCCTATCTTTTGTAACCGCTGAACATTCACTGGACCAGCCAGCCCTTTTCAATTCGCGGTTTCAGGGAATTGATTTAATGCCTTCAACCGATATTTTACTCATGTTATCCTTCAATTCGAACCACTACAAATTTTCTAAAATCAATTTCATTATGTTTGTTAATTTTTATCATCTTTTTCACTTTTTTAACTGAAAAAAATTAATCACAATTAAAAAAATTAAATGTAGATGAGAAACTTGAATAAAATTATAAAACTTTGTATTTGGATTAAGTCACAAGTCAGAAATGATTTATGTATTTCTAAGATGAGTCAAACTAAAGCAGTTGACCTGTATCGGAGGATGAGAATAATCAATTATTCATTTTAATTAGGACAATCAATTATTTTGCATAATTAGGTCTGGCTGGACAAGCTCTCCTGACCGCAGAACTTTTTTTAAAATAATTGCCTTTGGTTATCCCGATGAACGCTCGTATACGATTCATAAGTCAAGAAGGAGAAGGAAATGAAGAGAGAAAGAGCATATCAATGATGCGGTTACAGCCCACTTAGCATACGCTAAACCGTCGAAAATTAGCTTAATTAAAACCTCAGGCACGAACGAGAAGAAGGGAGAAAAAAGAAAGGTTGTTTGTTTACTTTGAGCCTTAATTACGACTGCGTCATCATCACGGCCGACCCGGCTATCTCTTCCCGTTAAACATGCACACAGATACACAAAGTAAATACTTTACACAGATACTGTGTTCGATTAATTTTGAATAATTACTAAGTACAACTTAATAATTATACATTTATTTACACCATATACTAAGAAAAAAATTTTGAATTTGCAAATAAAATATTTGTCCTTTTAATCAGTCTGACGTCAAAGAATGACGTAAATTAATTTTTTTGTCGTCATATTATTTGGATTATTAATTTTCGTTGTAAGAACATTTTATACCTGCATCCTCTAGGGTACTTTTGTGTGGGTGAGAATTCATAGTATATGAGTTTAATTATTGTTCAATCCAGTTATGAAAAACTTTCTCACTACTGCGAGTTTTATTGAAGTTAATAATCATAAAACCATTCACTGACTGATTGAAGCCTATTTAAACTTAATATCAATAAAGTCTCTCGTACTATATACAAGCCTAGAGGGGCCTGCGAGGGCCATTAAGCCATCTTCAGTAAACTGAAAGCATCCATTCGCAATCATAGTTTATCGGTAAACGTCGCGGTGTGACGAGGTAAGATCGAGCTTTAGCTTGATAATCCCTTAGCCCATCCTCTTTTGCACACTCGAGGGCATGCAGATTGACGAAGCTTGCAGCAGCAGTCCATCTTCTCGGCTTTCAGGCTTGATTGCAAGAACTCGGCCGCGGTAGGCAGTAATCAACGGCGGAGAGGCTGGCTTTCCTCTTCGGCGGCAATCCATTCCAGTAGCTGCACTGTACAAAGACCACCGACCTCTAAGCGCTCCTTACTCAAGAAGGGGATGATGATGCTCTCGCTGTTGTATATGTCTGCGCGGACCAAGCATTGTCCTTTGAAATGGATATAGCTGCCTCCCGAAGTAAAGGGAAGGCTATATTCCTGGACCATTTTGCTACCGGTCGGAGAGTCCTGCGACAGTCGTCTTCGAAGCCTGAAGAAGAGGTAAGGAAGAAGAAGAGATAACCTGTCCCCAGAAGCAGCAACTGCTACCACCCAAGACAATGCGGAAGATGAAATCGAGGATCCTTATCTCCCTGTACATTGTGCAGCTGATGCGTATTGTGTGCAGCTTCATCCCTCTTCCCTTTTTTAATTATAATAAGTCAGTTAGAATAGTCAGACAAAGGTCCGACAAGAAAATCTCAGCGTAAAACGTCAAGTAATAGCTGTAAGTTTGTCGCAAAAAAGCCACGTAGAGGGCCCTCGAAAATAATTATCAAGCGATTATTGCTCTCGGTGGGGTCTACTTCGAGCCACCCCCGTCTTTATTTTTTTTTCCAGCTTAATGCGCGCCCAGAGTGGATTTTGGTGAAAGGGTTCTTTCGAGGAGAGAAAAAGAAAGAGCAATGCCAAATGGGAGTCTTCTCGCTTTCATACTCCGTTTAGAATTTGTCTTGTGGTCCTGCTACAGGCAGGGAAGGGGGGACGAGAGCAAAAACGTCTTTTTATACACACAATGTAGCTTCCGCTACCCGCAGCACTTGGCGGTTTTTAACAACTACTACTACCACCACCATGATGATGTCGGCGACACCTTTTCCCTTTCAAATGATTTCTTTCTTTCTTCCTTTAACCCCGACGACAACGCCTTTCCTCTCTTCTTTTTTATTTCTCAAAGACCGGGCGTTTTTATGCGATTATATACATACAATATATTATGTACGCATACCACACCTGCCACTAATTAAAGTTATCCCGACAAATGCGAAAAGTTTTATTGCACGGGACCCTTTTTTAAATACGGTGCGAACTCGTCGACGACGACGACGACGGTGGCGGACGCGCAGCCGTCTCTATCGTATCTTTATTTAATAACAGGGCGCGCGCGAATAAGAGACTACAACGACTTCACAGCCGATTCTTGTCTGAAAACATGTGTGTGTATGTGTGTGCTCGATATACATTATTATGCGCGCGATCGTTACCGAAGATTTAACTTATCGAAACGAGCCAGCGCTCCCACCTTTTTTTATAATTATTATTTATCCAGGCCTATTACAGTAACATCTGGTGTACCACAGGGCTCTCATCTGGGTCCCTTCTTATTTCTGCTATTTATTAATGACATTGGAGACAAGCTTGACGCAGTGATGATTTTGATATTTGCGGATGATGTTAAACTATTTTATAAGGTGAAATCGGTATTGGACTGCACAAAACTTCAAAGGGATTTAAGTGTGATTAACAAGTGGTCGATTGATAATAAACTTGAACTAAATATTGATAAGTGTAAAGTGATCTCTTTTTATAAAACTAGTGTTGATATTGAATTTAATTATTTGTTAGGTACAAGTGTATTACAGAGAGTCACCTCTATAACTGACCTTGGTGTGATATTTGACTCTAGACTCAAATTTGACTTACACTTGAACTTGGTGCTTACAAAATCTAGGAGAATGCTGAACTTTTTGGTCAGAACAACTAAGGAGTTCAGGAAGCCAGAGACTTTTATACAATTATACAAGACCTTGGTTCTCCCTCATTTACTTTATTGTTCTCAAATATGGTCACCCTATCAGGCCTATAATATTTATGAGATGGAGAAGGTGAATCATAAATTTCTGAGATGTCTATCGTTTAAGGCCAAAGCTCCTTTAAATCCTATTAGTCATGACTACACTGATATAGCAGCTAAATTTAATATACCCTCAATCAAGTCACTACATAACTACTATGATCTACTGCTAGTGTTCAAGATATTGAAGAAGTTTATTATTTGCCCTCCACTGACTGATCTATTTCCTTATCGCAGTTTGATTTTTAATTTGAGATATCTCAGGGATCTTTTTGAAATTAATACAAACTCTGATTTTCTTTATAATGCTAATGTCAATAGACTCAGGAGAGCCTGGAATACTTCACCCTCAGAACTCAGAGCTTGTAATAATATTAGCAAATTCAAAGTGGAATGTAGGAAAGCGACTACTGTTTTTGGTTAGCCTCCTTGCAACTAATATTGTTAATATATTTTATTTTGAAATTTTGTTAATCTTGTAAAATTTGGTTATTTATTGTTAATTAAAATAATTATGTTTTTGTAAATTTTTCTTTTATATTTGTATATTAAAGGACACATGTGTCCGTTGATGATTTTGAATAAATAAATAAATAAATAAATTATTAAGGCTGCATACGTGAAATCGAGCATTTTGGACGTTTCGATTAAGGCGATTGTAGGCAATTAAAACGTTTGTAGCGCCCGTAAGCCACCCCATTTATATATTCGCGCACGTACCTCAGTATATCTTGATGTGGTGCTTATGTTGAGTAATTATCTGTTCAATTTGCATCGATTATTTACGAGCTTCTTTATTTTTTGCGCACGCGCTACACGCGAAAGGCAATTTCAATTAGCCGAGCGCGGAGTCAATAACTTGCAACGCCGCCGTCACCACCGCCGTCGCGCCTTATGTGAAATGTGTTTCTTATTAAATTTTAATGAGCTGTTAATGACCATTATGAGCCCGGAACCGCTTCATCTTTTTGTCGATAGCTTGAAAAAAAATGAACGAACCTTTTATTCCAACTCCCTTCTTCATTGCTGATTCCTTTTTTTTTTTTTTCTTTATCTTCTTTAAGGTGTTTTAATTGGGTACGTTGCATAATTGATGGAGTTTGAAAAGAGGAATTTCCAAGTAGTTCAGGTAAAAATGTGATAAATAAAAACGTACAGTTGAAAAATAAAGCACTTTTGAAGATAAAATTATATTACAGTCTAATTCTAGATTCCACCCATTATCAAGATTAATGACATCTTAATCCTTAGCTAACATGTGTTCCACATCACACGGATATTAATTTTTAAACTTGCTAAATGCCCTTACTCACTAATTGCCACGAATTTTCGCCAAAATTTAGCTGTGCACCTGGTTTTAAACCATTAATCGTGTTCAACTGATTAATGCTGTGTGCCAACAAAAGCAGAGCAATTAAGACGCTGAAAAATTTTCTGGTATGATTTCTTGATGTTTTAATTGGAAACGGAAAGCACTATTGAATAATAGCGAGTAGCCTTGTAATTTTAATTTATGATTGTTATTTATTGTTCGAAGGTGAAAAAATTATATTAATAAAATTATACTAGATCTTATCGATCGTCAGCTTATTAATCGGTCCCTAATTTCGTAAGAACTTAATAGTAATTAAAAAAAAATTAAAAACACTAATTGTGAAAAATTAAAACATTAATCAGTTGATAAATACAGTAAATAATTGATGGAAAACTCGTAAATACATGACGATAAAAATTTCTCGGGTATAATAAATTGAGGTTAAGCGATATTAAAAGTCATTCGAATGTTCTTTTAAGTCTCAATATTAATTGATAGCTCGTAATTGAATTGTCGGAGGTTTATAATCGAAAAAAAATAAAAACAACGCAAAGAGCTCGCAAGACTCCCCCTGTCTGGGTTTAACTTAACGTCGTGACAGGTGGCAGGGCGTAGAAGGAGATCGTCAAGACAACTCGACGCGAAGATGAGGGACGAAAAAGAATAGGACGAATAACAGCCTAAGACGGGAGTGAATAAACAGAGGGTGAGAAACGAATTAGACGGTGGCACCTCCAAGAAGATGAGCCGCTCGGAGGGGGAGGTTTCCGGTTGCACGTCGGGGGACGGGACGAACATTGATACCGAGACCGACGAGGTTTCTGCAAAGGAATCTGCCTAGAAACTTTATACGCGGGTGCGCTACTTACACCGAACACCCCTGCACCCGTACCCGGACCTAATAGTAGCTGCATGATGGCTTCGGGTGGCCTCAGTGATCTCTCCTACCTGTTCGTGTTTCATCTTGTTTTGAAAATTTAAATGTGTGCTCAGGGCGAGTTGGCGCACTCACCTTTCGTTCATTACTCGTTTCGTAGCTTCGTGACTTTTTTTTTTTTTTTCTTTATAATAAGTTTGTTTTCATTTAAATACATTAAAGTAAAACATTTCTTCCACATTGGAAAAGTTAAATGGTATGGATTTACCTTTGAACTCCCTCCCATCCAGTAAATTATATAATTTCGTGTACTGCTTACCTGAAACAAAAAATTTGAACAAAAATCAGAAATTTTTTTACGCATCAAAACTAAAGTATATAATTTATTTTAGCACGTAAAATACATTTGGTTCAAAACTAAAAGAAGTGAATGATAAAAAATAAGAAAAAACTGAAAGACAAACTCAGCGGGAAAAAAAATGCAAAAGTAAAAAAAAGAGTACAAGATAAAAGAAGCGCTTTATAACTATTTCTTACTCAGACAATGACAAAAGACTAATTACTTTGAGGGAAGGTATTTCTTGCGCCTATATATTATCAGCGATAATAGTGTCCATTAGTGACTGATTAATGCGCATTTGAAAAATATAATAGAAACAAATGAAACGTTTCTGATCTGAATGAGATGTATAAGTTGAACTAAAAAGTACTGATATATTTATGACTATAAAGAATTCAATTTTAATTGATACTTATAATAAATCCAATAAAAAGGTTGAAATTTTTTTTTCAGATTGAAAATATTTAATCAGTGACATTAGTTTATTTAAAACAAAGAGCCATTGACAGCCTTTAAAACTTTGAAATTTTTGCATAGTTCATTGATCGTTTTAATTTTGGAACTTGTTTTTTAGGTTTAATATTTTGACCCGTTTGGAGTAAATCCTTTATTACCTCAACTAAAAATTTCTGACAATACCGACACATCCATTTGCAACAAAAAAATGATTAATTTTTAGTACACAATTGAACGGGGTGAACGGGAAAATGTTCGTTTTGGTGTCCCATAATTCCAGTTTCATTTTGAGTATGATCGGTCCACATGGGTACAAATGGCGTATACCAACACTTTTTACTGTCACATTTTACTCGATTTTAGCCCTATTAAAAAATTGTGCACAGGATTTTTTGCGATCTAATGGGCAAAATTGAAAGGGGTGAACGGGAAAATGTTTGTATTCTACACTGGTATTCTACAGTTTTAGTTCGAGAATAAAAAAAAAAAAAAGGATTGTCGAGGCCTCTTGAGCGTATCGAAAGGGCCAGAGGGCGCGCTAGTTTATTATTACCTTCTGAATGATTTCGTGCAATTTCAAGTTAAAAGATAAAAAATTATTAAGTTGGCAAATCAAGTGTCGATGTATAAGTGTTTCTAGTAAGCAATATCCTTTACTTGCATTTTACTCAAGAAGGATTGATGTACCTACGCAAGTCTCTATATAAAAGATACTTCAGAGTTTGCATTGGAGGAGCTATCAACTTCTTCAATCGACATTTAAAATGAAATTTTATGATAAATCTCTTAATGCTGTCTGTATAAAAACATATTTAGTTGAAACTTTCTCTTAATTCTATTTACATAACTTGTAAAATAAAAAAATAAAAAAATAAAAATAGTGATTGATATAATTTTTTAGTCAATAAACGTTGTCCAATAATCTTAGTCTTCAAAGCGCGAACTCAAAAAATTACAAAATTAACCAAACGAAATAGTCCAGAAATCGACGAAAGTAATTCAGCACCTCCTCTTTCCCCTGAATCATCGGCAAGTACCTTGAGCATCGAGTACGGTTTATTTATTTACCCTCGAAGAATTCCATAAATCTTGCTCGATCGGAAGAGGGAGGGAGGGAGGTGTGTATCCCAACTCTCACACAGCCAGGAATCCCGGTTATGAATTTGCCCGGCAGCCTCTCTTCTCGCCTAACTTCGTGAGGGAAGGAGGAAGGACGATTCCTCAAGTTTCCGGGACCCCTAGAATTAGCGGGTCTCTCTCGAGAGCCGGCCGGCCGCAGCCTGGACAAAGATTGCAGGTTTGCTGCGCGATATTCAAACCGAAATGTTGTGTTGGACACTCCCGGAGGTATTCTGTGATGCAGCCTTTAAGTGTGGGAAAGCACATCGCGGCCTGCGAGATGATAAAACAACGGCCTACACCGACAAACTCTATAAATCCTCCCTCAAACCAGGGGACTCTCATTATTTTTATCATTATTATCATCAGCATACATATTTACTCTAAGCGACAAAACGTCACGCTTTTAGTCTTTTGTTTACCGCTGAATATTACCTCGACTTTTTATGACACAAGGCCCCGTCGAGTCGTCGTGTCAATTTTACCTCGCGTTAAGTTTCGAACTAACGGTTGTTTCCAGCGAAAAAAAAAAAAAAAAATATCAAGATGCACGCGCACCTTTATTATACGTTTAAAAGATGTAAATTCTTTAATGTGTTGAATTTGAATTTCAGTATTTATCGCTGGGAGGTCGTAAGCAATTTCGGGTAAGCAAAATTTTCGCCAGATGCCTGACAGTTTAACAGTCATATGAAAATTTCAATGTCTGTTATTCAACGAAATATAAATAGCCTGTGCACAAGATGACATTAACTGCGTGTAATTTAAAGCCCACTAAACCTAAATCCATCAGCTGGACAAACTGGCAGTTTCCAGCGAGAAACTGAAATTTGATGTCTTCTATACTTGTAAAAATTATCAAAAATCATGAAATTACAAGCGATTGAGAAATTATCATTTCGACGTAATGGACTCGTCCCGAACACTGGTGATTACAACGTACCGCAGTAAGCAGAGTAATAATATTCCAATCACAATTAACTCTAAACTTTGAGCAATTTTGTCCAGCCCCTCAGCGGGCAACGACCGTTTGCCTCGGGCGCAAAAAAGGACATGAAAAAAAATCGGGTAAAAGAGAATTAGCATTTTTGAAATAACGAAGGGTCTTTTTTCTGAACGAAAGCGTCCTTCGAAAAGATCGAGGGCTCAGCTGGCAGCAGCCGTCATTAGTTTGGCACGACAACGGCCGGGCAACGAAATTGGCGATACGCGACGCGTCGTACATGTAAATTGGTATTAAACGCCGAGTCATGCATTGACCGGGTGCAGCGAGCTGGTTTACATAATTCGAAATTGGTCCCGAAACAAGTTACGCGGTGGCTTATTATTATTTAAATTCTGCTCGCACGCGCTGACCCAGTTCTCAAAAAAATGGACGCCAAGAAAGAGGAAGCAGGCCGCGAAGGGTTGAAAGGCTGCTGCTAGCTGCGCGGTTAATGGTGGTGGTCAAAAATTTGCGGAAGATGAGCGGGCGGCTTCCTTTGAGCCGGACAGAAGAATAGCTTTGCACGCACAGCTTCTCTCACTGCTGACCGGGGCGTTTTAAACGTAAACACGTTTTTCGGGTTTTTGACTCCTGAGAGCTGCAAGCACCGAGCCGCGGAGCAATAATAAACTTAAACGGTACTTCCAACGCGAAAACAATCTAGTCACGAGAAGAGCCCCCTGCTCAGCCTTTTTTTTCTTCTTCGAAAAAAATTTTTTGATTACCGGGAGGAAGATAAATACAGTGTTGAGTGAATTTTCATTAATTCTTTTTTTCCCTTTTTTACTTCTTCTTTTATTAATTATTCCGGTGTAAGAGGCGTACTGAGCTAATAACATATAATCAACACTCTTGTTGAAATTTGTTTGGTTTAGAAAAAAAAAGTGTAAAGTCTTGTATTTATTTTTAAATTAACGTATACAGATAACGACGTCATGGAGTAGCGGAGAGTCCTCGCCTCGGTCTATCAATGAAGTTAAGCAACATTTTATGAGGTCAGTACTTAGATGGGTGAAGGAATTATAGGATGATTAGTAGATAAGTGAGGTTATAGGATTGGCATAAGACTCCTCATATATGTGCTGGGAGTACCCCCGCTACTGGACCAATACAGGCTGTAGAGGGTAATAATGTAAAAAAAATTAACGTAATTTAATTAGCGTAACACAAACATAGTATTTTTTTTAAACTATAAAAAATGATGAAAACATATATTTAGTTCCGGGTCAGTAAAATGCAAACAAACAAGCATAGCTCGAGTATAATGGATCGATAACGGCCATGTAAATCGAGTTATAATTGAAAATTCCACAGCAAGTTGATAAACTGCAACAGCGAGAGCAAAGGTTTGCTGCACCCTGAATTTGAATAAAAGGACTCTAGTAAAAGACCGTCGCGAATGATTTATTTATTTGTCCTCCTTCTGTCTTGCATCTCTGTCGTCCCCTAGACTGCGGCTGTCACGCTTTTTGTCCTTTTCTCTTGATAACTGATTTTACTATCACAATTGAATCAAGAAACGGTAAAATTGGAATTATCGGGTACGTTTTTTATAACTACCATACTTTAAGGTTGGTAAACATATTACATTCTTTTTCTGGAACAAAAGAAAAAATTAGTGAAAGTATATGAATTACAAAAGAATTCGAATCGTTGACATAAAAATTCAAACGTAATCGGTAGCAATAGCGGACACGCGTTCGCTAAATTAAAACAAAAAAAAAGTAACAGTTTCCGCCAAGCAAAAAAAAAAGATTTTCAACAATTATACATAAATAACGAGCCCACACACGCGTAAAATAAGCTTAATGGCTGCGCGATCACGCAATCATATTTGCATTGACGCAAGCGCGAATCGATACGCACATAATTGCACGCAACGACCTATGACTTTCACCCGTGCCTCCCAGATAGCCAAAAAATCTCGAGTGAAATAATGGCAAATCAATTAAGTTCCGCTGACGTACGAAAAATTTGGCGCTTTCATCGACATCCCCCGGCAGCTTTCGATGCGAGCTCAAAAAAAAAAAAAATATGACACGCGATCTGTACACAAAGCTTGTCGGCGATTTGCGTGCAGCCTATCGCTCTTTGATGAGCTGCAAATCAACTTTCACGCTTGCTCGAAAACTTACGACCGTAAGTCAATTTAACACGTCTCAAGAAATGCTTTTAATCGTTTTTCGCTTCTTCAGATGAGTTTTCTTGAATATTATTTCAATGATTGGTACAGAAAATCTAAAAAATGTTTTATTTTCCAAAAATCTGTTTTTATTGTACTTTACAATTTGAATAGAAAAACTGCGATTTTTTTAAATATTCAGAACTTTAGTTTTTTGAGAATTGACGAGATCGACAGAAACAATTACACTCGTCAGGATTCAACAAAAGATTTTTGTTAAAAGTTTGCAGTAACAAAATTGATTAACTCTTTCACTTAAGATCTGATTGACGCATTGGTTTATTTTTCGTTTTTTGTCGTTGAGTGATATTTTAATTACATAACTTCAGTATTGACCGGTCGTTTCGAAAATAACTGGCATCCATCACACTGACAGTTTAGGATTTCGTAGATATAATGGAAAAACGTTGTAACGTCTGAGTGCAGCTGTCGCAAAATTTGTGTGCAATCTTTGTATAAAGACGTTGCGCTCTTGTCACTGAATATTTTTCCCTTGTCTTTAACAAAGACAGTATAATAATTTTTTCAAAAATTTTATTTTGAATTGAAGTTTAAAAATCCCTTCATAAGATCATATAATAGATCCCGTTTGCGGTGGTTTAAATTAACAGTTAAAAATATACAATAAAATATTTGTTGCGGAGAAAAAGGGAGAAACCACACAGAGAAGGGAAGGATGAAAGGGGTGAAGATAGAATAAAAAAGATTCTTCCTCTTCCTCCTTTTTCCTAGGCCACGCATGTGTAGAATCTTGAGGCAGAAACAGGAAGCGGAGGAAAGGCAGAAATAAAGAGTCCTTTTCTCGAAGGATGCATTTCGTAGCGATTGAACGATATAATAGCGAAATGGCAAAAGAGCGTGGGAAAGCTGGAGACCGACCGCACCTGACGCACCTCCGACTTATGCGCGATACACTTTACTCGTTTTAGCGATCCGTTGCATATTACGTCGAGGGGCCAAGAGTTTAAAACTCCTCCTCCTTCGCAGACTATGACGATTCATCATATATTGTTGTGATGTATTATGCAGGCGAGGGCGGTTGCGGTTCGTTTTCGCGATGAGATGCCTGAGGCTTTCGAGAATAACAGATAAGACCATCGGAGAGAACAGAAAGAAAAAAAATAATAAAGATGAGATTTACAGGTGTAAAGGTCTTTTGTGCGGCACGGTTATTGTTATGTTCTGTTTTGCAAATGCATGTTGTAATTATTTATCTAACCAATATTTAAAAAAAAATTTTCTCTTATTGATTATTTATTGGCAATGTTTTAGTTTTTATATGCGTCTTTTTAAAAAAAATACTTTCTGAAATGGTTTGAGTAATTCAGACAGTAATTTTTATTTGTAAACTTTTAGGAATATCAGTTACTTAATTTCATATTTTATTTGCACAATGAAATTTGAACAACCGTAAAATCTTTATTTTAACTATATTTTTTTAGCAGTATTTATAACAAAAGCCCGTCTTTTTTTTGCGTAAACGTTGGTCAGTGCAACAACATACATTGTGTGAAGTGTGCAATAAAATACGCTATCGCTAGTGCAATAAGGTACCATATTGATCTATAAATTCAACGTTGCTTTAGCTAAAATTGTTTTAAGCACCTATTGATCAGTTTTATCAAGTCACTTATTGACTTATTAATTAAATTTTTTAAAATTTATAGGCATAATAAACTTAATCGTAAATATAACGAGTCAGAGCGATTTTCTTGGCATAATTTTCAGATACCTATGACGTTGGCACCACCTCTTGAGACAGCTTTTTGGTCTCGGCAAACAGTAAAAAAAATTCAAGCTCTGGGAGTAAAAGAAGGAAATAAAGCTCATGTCACGTTGCACAAAGCCCCATCTTAAGCTCGCGCTCACGTATCTCGCAGCTACGCGCGCGCGCGCGAGAAACACAATATCCGGCGAGGGTGAAAAAAAGGACGAAAAGTCGGCTTGATTTTTCAGACCAACAAAGAGGAAGAAGCGCTCCCGAGTGCTCGTAAAATTCGATACACGCTACAGCCGCTCGCGAGAAGGGTGAAAAGTTTTTGCAGGGGCTGCTTCTTCTTTTTCTTCCTCTTCTTCAAGGAGCGGTTTTGCGCGGGAGGGTGTAACATACAAGGCGGCGAGGGAGGCTCGCGTCACCAGATCTTTCCCCAACTTATACAACAATAATCATACTCAAACTACTTTTCTTTTTTTTATTTGTAAAACTATTTTATTTTATAAAAAAATAAAAAGTAAATAAATTTGCGTTTCTCCTTTTAAAGATTATCTTGAAAAATTTTCAATAAAGAACCAATAAATCAAATCAATATTTTGAATAAATCACATGGGTTATAATTTTAATTTAGACAAAAAGTAAAAATGATGAAATTATTTAAGCTCAATAGTAGCATCAAATCAGATGAAAAAGAAGCGCTAATAAATTATCTCTATAAATGAAGTTATTTATGGGCTCTATATCATATTAAGCCAACCCTCGTCGATACAGCTGCACGCCAACAGATTTTTCTTTCGAGTGTTACCCAACAAGGATCCCCCACCAGTTCCTCTTTTTTATGAGCTGTTATTGATTTTAATGACATTTTCGGGTGAACGACACCTATAGGTACACACGCCTGTAATTGATACCCTGCAGTCGAAATTGACGCCGCGCGGAGATGTGTCGGGGAGTTTTTTTTTTTTTTTTTTTTTTTTTTTTTTTGCTCGCTCGCCACGGGACCTGGACGAAAAATCGATAAGTAAGCAGCGGCTCCCAATTTAGCCCCCGGATTCGATTATGTAGCAGGCGCCGAAGCTGACAGGTGATTTTGCGCTCGTCATCTGACGCTTCTTCTAAACTATCCAAAGTTACGGAGGGGTAAAAGTTTAAGCCGGCTACCAGAAATTCTCCACCAGATTACTTCACGTCCTTCAGAATTTTAATTTTTTCTCTAAACGTCATTTTTATTATTCGTTTATTTATTTTCATACTATTAATATTGATGGATTAAATTATTTTAAATTGATTATTTATTTCATTCTCATGACTTGTTTCAGAACTTTTTCTTTGAATTACTTGAAAAATTTCCCAGGGTCTCAACAATTTGAAAGACTTGTACGTAAAGATTTTTTAGCCTCTTTTTTTATTTTATCAAGGTACGGTAGGTTTAAATTTTATAGAAAACTTTTGGTTAATTTTTTTCAACTAAAATATTCAAAATGCAACATGGTGGGCTTAATGGAAAACTAATCGATAACTAAAAAATTTTTGTCAGTGATAAAGATCTACTTCTGGGCACTTAATCGAAATAACAAGATTGTGCAAGGATATTTTTAATTTAAAGTTAAATTGTATTTTTATCAAAATAAAATTAATTGCAAGAAAAATGAAAATAAACTGATACACAAGCCTTACAAAAGCTTGTACCATTGTAAAATTACATTTTTTTCAGATTCCTACTTTCGTTTAAAGAATCTGCAAAAAAAGAGAAAAATCGATTCTCATCTGATTTTTACGGAGAAAAAGTCTACGAGTTGGGAGAGTGAGGGGGGGGGGGGCTTTAACACTTTTCCTGTCTTCCTCGCTGCTGATCTCTTTGGAATCTTCCTGAAAATATCCAGGCAAATCTGCTTTTCTTATTACAGTGGGGTAAAGATAGAGCCGGTCGGTTGCACGCGGGAGAGGGGGAGAAAAATGGGAGAGGCGCGAGCGACCAAGATAAAGAACACGATAAAAAAGAGAAAAAATAAAGGAAGAAAGAGGTAAACACGACAGGAATACGAAAGCCCCGGCCGGCTGGTCCCGAGAATGTGAGTGGTGGAAGGATTTCGCCCCCCGCTAAGCCGTCACGATTTCCAGCGGGATAAAGCCTCTCCTTCGTATTATGTCGCGCGACACGTACACCTTCTTCATCTTCTTCGTTTTTTTGATCATCCTTACCCTCTCGCGCATGCGTCCTCACACACCTTTATTCAGCGGCAATGACGCTGCGCTTTTGAAAATACGACAAATTGTTTTAGAGTTTTATTTGAAGCTCTTTCTCCTCCTGGAAAATATGGAGAGACAATTCTCTCTCCTCTCGGTGAGCGAACGTACCTTGTCTTCTTTAGCTGCTCCTTCCATTTCTCCTCCACTTCCATTTGAATAAAAGCAACGATAAGAACATCCTTAGAGAGCTGCTCGCAGGTTCTGAATTGTTTCCGCTTCTTAAACTCCGACAAATTTATTATAATAACTACCCTTAGCTCCCAGCTCGGCATATCTTACCCCGCGTCGTTGCCTTGGAGTATTACAACGACCCCCTCCTCCATCTCTTTTTTAATTTTTATTCTACCTTTTTCCAATCTTTCTCAAACTTTCAAGGTATTGCGATTAAGTGCTGAATTAATTATATTCTAAGTGACCCCTTTATGATTTATACAGTAAAAACTAGCGAAGTTTGACCCAGAGCCATGCCTACTTTTATAACTATCGAAATATTATAATTTGTTTAATGAATTAAGATTCTAAAGCTATTCTAAGAGATTCGCCTCCAACGAATACGCCTATTAAACTCGTATTAAACCTCATATTTTAAGAGCACCCTATGTAGTTTTTAATCAAAAAAACAATCAGATCTAGATTATAAGTCTTTTTAAGATTAAATTTTTTTTTTTTTTTTATCATAAGGGATTGTCTTTTTTATGTAAAAGCTGGCACTTAATAAACCTTCTCCATACGAATTGGTATCATTCAGTAGTTGTTAAGTTCGTTCGAGAAAAACCTGTATTTGTTAAAGAAATTAAATGCCCTTTTCATAATTGTCATAAGCAAAGTTTTTTGTAAGAACAAATTTAACATTGTACACGAAAACACTAAAAGTAAAAACGAAAACAAATTACTATGAAGCACTATTTCTAAGTATAATTAAACTTCTAAATTTTTGATAATCTTGGGGAAAATTCGGCCACAAGAGTAAAAAAATCTGAGTTAATTTTTTAAAATACTCAAAATTCTGTGATTTCTCAGAGATTTACCCACTATTTTAGACCTACCATTTTGAACATTCAAAATTTAACATTATTTTTTTAATAAGCTATTCTAAAAACCTCAAAACCTACATAATAGTAAGGAGCAGTCCATTTAAACATGTACAGTACCAGGACATTGTTTAACAATAGGGTGGAGTGGAAAATACAAAAAAGAGTTGCTTGAAAAACAAGATTGGCTCGCAATTGTAAAAAAATTAATAAAATTAGTCGAAACTATAAAATCTTTTATAGGTACTTGTGTTAAACAAGGTCTCATAACTTTTTTTTTACCATCCCTTGAGCTTTGCAAAAAATGGAATTGTTCTCAAAAGTACGAAGAAAAATCAAATAAAAAAATTCACCTGCGCTTGTATTTAAATATTTCATTAAATATGATTATAAACATTCGAAAAAGTGTAGTGTTTTAAAAATGAATGAAAACGAAGTATCAATTTGATTATCTGTTTTTATCGATGAAAAACAATCAAAGCCACCTTTGGTCGTATGGAAATAATCGAGCACCCACTTCAATTGTTAAAAGCCATTGTTTTCTAATGGATCGCATCACTAAGAATTCCAAGACCCACGGACGTTTACAAAAGAACGAGGGAACTTGGAACTTTATGTAGAGAAGAAACTCCACCATGCTGATTGAAGTCGCCTCGAAAACAAAAGAATTGGGAGCCAAGTAGGAGGAGTAAAAGTCGCGAAAAGAAGGACGTGTAGTAGCGGAAGTGAGGAAAATAAGGGAAGCGAACAAGCGCGCATTTGAGCGGAGAAAAGAAAAGAAGGAAGGGGAGACTCTTGATATTTACGACGTCATTTCCTCCGCTGACTGTCAATAATTTCCCTCGGGGAAATGCAGAAGGCACCACCACCTTACGTGCTTGGCAGCTTTACTTTTTTCTTCTTCCTAGCTCTTTTATTACGAGCGCGTTGGCGTTGGCGTCCAACCTCCTTCCCTCCTCTACTTTTTATATCTCTTTACCACTTCTAATGCTTAACGATTCGTTCATTCTGGATTCTTTCGCTTTCATCTTTTTGAATTGCACTGTTTTTCACTTTTATCTTCGAGTCTCTCACTTGAGATCGCGGTTAAGCTCTTGAATCAAGGATTTTTCGTTCCTCTTTTTTTTTGGTTTCTTCGAGTAAGCAGTTGTTTGTGAATTTAGAACTTTTAAATATGATTTATTCGGCGATAAAATTTTTCAGTGCTGCCGTTAACCACTTTTTAATATATTTTCATGGCCGTACAGTGCAATTGCTATTATCGATAATAAAAAGTATACACGACATTTTGTAGTTTTAATGTAGACTGATATGAGCTTTTAGGTTTTTTTTTTTTTTTTCCATTCTCTTTACTTTTTGATTTTCTTTTATACAAAAAAGCGCTTTGATTAAATATTTTTTATTTAATAAGGACTAAAAGTCTTTAGTTTAAAAAAAATATTCGACTTCATTCGTGTATTAACGGAAAATAAGTTTTTTTTTTTTTTTTTTTTTTTTTTCTAATAGATTTCCAGCATGCTAGCAAATTGAGTCTAATAAGCGTGTAACCGAATTATCAGGGGTAGCTGCACTGCCTCGAGCTAAAGTAAAGTTACCACGTCTATACGTCTAGTCGAAAAAGTCGTTGATCGGATTATATCGAAAATCTTAAATAACGCTAATAAATTTTTCTTAGGTAAATCAGAATTTAGTTCGATTACTCAATAAATATTTCTATATTCTATATTAATAAAAGAGGGTTATACAGCGACGTTTGCTTGTATTCAAATTTTAATCCAACTTAATATATTCATTGCAGGAGACATACAGTAATCTTTCAAACAAACATCGAGCTTAAATTGTTTTCTGCTTTAAATGTATAAAGCTAAATTTATACAAACTTACGTAATCTTATTTCACGAAAAATAAATTTATTTAACTAGTGATGAAGATTATTTAAATTTTTCGAAAATTTATTTTTTGTATCAAGTATGAAGCATTAATTTTTGTGCATTATCAACAATAAGTTGGCCGTGAATAAAAAATATTCACAAAAAGTAAAAATCATGTGTAATTTTTTGCTAGGTGGTTCGTATCTTAAAAATTAACCTATGCTTTTAAAAATATTGAATTATGCCATTTTACTATTTTCTGCGGCAGCTCTAGGTTTAATTCCTGGTTATGAGTATTTATAAAGTTAATTTAGACTACATATTTCGTTGACATACTGGCGAGGTATATAATTTTAATCGCCGATCACATAATAATTATGGAAAAGCTTATTGATTAAGCTGAAAAAAGAAACAAAAAGAGAATTAAATAACTGATTTACACTTTAAACAAATTAATATCTCTTTTATGTTCTTTAATTTATACAAAAATTATTTTTATTTTCTCAACATAAAATTAATAAAACAAACGGTATGAAAAACAGATGTTAATTTAAGTACAAGATATAAACGAGAGGTATAAAGGCCACGGAACCTGGAAATATCCTCTCGAGTACGAGTAAACATAAGTCGGGCATTAAAATTCCTCCTGTTTACTCAATATTACTCGAAAAAATCCGCTCCCCAACAGCATCGCTGGCTAAAAGAAGCTCAGAGAAGAGTTGGAGAAACAAACAAGTTGCCAGATTCTTTTCTCGGATATATAACATACCAACTCCCTCGTGCCTCTCCGCGGACGAATTGAAAATCGCGGGCTTGTCCCGCTGAAATAAGTTCCTCCACCCACCCCGTGCTTACAGCATTTGCGGGGACAAATATCTTTTTTTCATATTTTTTTTTCCTTTCTTTTCATTCCTTTTTTTTTTTCCTCTCCACATCATGTAATGAAAAGCAGCGAGGCGAAACAGGGAGAGAAGGCCCTCGGGCTGCTGTTACCGATCCGGTGTCTTCGCGCAAAATAATACAAGGGGAAGCGGAGACAGAATGAAAGCTGTCCGGTGATAAATCAAAGATGGATTGAGGCTTTGTGCTCTGATAATCTTTGGGTGTGTGTTTTCCATAGTCTTCGCATATAAAATATTTTTTCCAACGTTCTTTTTTTTGTCGTCTTTCTTTTTCCACTTTCTGATTGATGAAAAATAAGTGTCTTCTTAGCTTTTGAACAAGCATGTCGAGAAATACTTCTCAAGAGCTGACTTTAGACGTTTTAGCAAAATTAACTCGACAGACATTTTACAAATCCTAGAGAATATACTTTACGAAGAATAGCATTAAAAAAACCAAATCAAGCGTAAAATCTTTCTTCCGTGTTTAAATGAATGACAAGTCTAAATTGAAAACAAAACTTTTAAATTGCGTAAAGAAAAGAACGAGAAAATTAAAAACTAGCAGAAAAAAAAAAAAGAATCTGGAGCATCAAAATAGAGCAGCAAACTCGAAAAGGATTCATCAAGCGAAAACAGCGCTTTGGCAGCGGTGGGGCATCCCGCAGGCTCATTCCAAAAGCACAGTGTACGTAATTGAAAAGTTTCGCGCGCTCCGAGAGAAGCCAAAGCCGACCTTGCCCGCGAGTAGTCTAGTAATAAAAAAACTTCCGCGGCAAGTTAAACGACATTAAAAAAAAAAAAAAAAATCTTCCAGCCGCGGTGGCAGTGAACTCGGTCCGGCTAAGAGGCGCTCAAGGTAAAGGTAACTTTATTAGCGGGGAGCTAAAGCTCGGGGCTGCGCGGTGGAGGTAGCAGCTGACCTTAATAGAGAACATCTCCTTTAACTAATTTGCAATCAGCTCTCCCCGTCTCGAGGGCAAAGAAAAGCGAGTTCCGTGACCCAGAACTCTTTAATTTTTATTCCCCTCGCTTTTATACCTTGATACCACTTTATCCCCTTTAACTCATTAGACTCAATCAATTATTCGAAGCGTTTTTCATTTCTCTCTTCCACCTTATACCTTTTTTACTCTTCGTCCTCCTCCCCTTCTTGCTCCTACTTTTTCTCTCACTTTCTCTTTCGTTTTTCTTTGCTGTGTCTTCGTACTTAATACCCCCAAGACTCAAATTACTTTCTTTGCTTTTTCGATTATCACTGGGAAGCCTTCGAGTGACAATGGCCCTGGCTTGCGTTTAGACTCCGACGGTTCAATGCTCCCTGCAGCTTCGCCTTCTTTTTCTCTCTTTCCCTGTAATTTGCATAATGTTTCGGAAATATGAATGACTCTCTGCTCTGGAACGGACTCTTATTAGGCAACGGGTTTATTATAATCTTCATTGTTATTATTTCCTATCTTTCTTTCTTTTTTTTTTTTCTTCTCTGGTTTTCATAATTCGGACTATTTGACAATCAATTTTTAAGTAGTACAAGTCAATAATCGTGTATAAAAAATTTATTTAACTTATTAAAAACTGCATAACCAACAGTTTAAAGAAGAATTTAAAAAACAGTAATGACTCGGTATAAGCGCATAACTGCATAACTGATTTTTCTTCCCGAACAGGCCACAAGCGTGAACAGGTAAGTGTATTTGAAGACGCAAGAGTTTCAACAAGCGTACTCAAAGTTGAGCCGAAAGTATTGACTTTTTCTCCTAGTTAAAAAAGTTAAAAATTCTTACCGGGTAAAAAGAGACCTCGAGATTCTCTCAGTCGACCCTCGGCAGAAAATTTTCAAGCAGCAAAAACTTTTAGGAAAGAAAGTATGGAGAGAAAAAAAAATAAAATAAAAGTCTCTCTCGCACACGTGCAAGTCGCGATAATATAACAGAGCCCGGAGAGCGCGGGATGGATGTAACGACGTCTGGTACAGTGACATTACGCAGCGCAACGGCGGCAGAAGACAGGAAATAGCGCACGGTAGGAAGGCAGCCTGTGCCACCCGTGGGGTGGAATACGTTTAACGTTAATTTGTACGATAAAGGAATTATTGATTTTTACTTAGGGGCCTCGCGAGGGCTGGCACGTATCGGCGTCGCCGTAAAAATACAGAGAAATGGCGCGAGAGTGCCAGACATTAAGGCACGGGAGAGAGGAGACACCTACCTACCACTGGAAAAATAATATTAATATTAAGAGGCGCGAGGTATGAGATATCAGACGTAATCGTAAACCTTTGGAGCAACGTTACAAATTTAAAGGTTTTATTCGTCATTTTGAGAGATAAGCTTGAAGGAAAAGGGTAAAAAAATACTTATTTTTAAAGTTAAAAAAATTAATAGTCATAAATGTTTTTATAACTCTGAAAATTTTTTTATAGTTAATTAATTTGCTTGAAAATTTTGCTTTGTATTTCTCAAATATATTTGATTGAACTTGCGGTATCAACTTCTTGTACGTAGTTATCTAATACAACAATTTTTACCGAAAATATGGTCTATTTTAATATTATTGTAGCTGATACATGGAGAACAGCGTATATTTGGAACACAGTTTGTTATTAATTTTAAAAATCGCTTTCTTATACAAAAAGATTAAATAAACCACCCATGAATCTACTAAATGGGCTTTCATACCGGCTTTTGAGTTAATTTCATGTAATTTAAGGCACTTTTATAGGTTTTTGCGAGGGTTTTCGCTAATTTTTTTTTGTAAATTCGTGCCCAAAGCTTATCGTGCCTATGGAGTTCTGGAACCTCTCGTTTACATTTTTTTCCATCAACTAGTCTTTTTAGCGCTTAAGGAGGCTTGGCAGCGTAGGGGTCGTACCTAGCGGGGGCCCTTGCGGGTGCATGAAATTGAAAATAAGAAAAAAAGTATTTTTTTTATTTATTTTTATTAGTAAGTGATTATTTATCATTTTTAAACATATTAAAACAAAATTTAAGATAAAAAATTTTTAAAAACGTTAAAAAATTGCATGTTTTGAAGGTTATGTACCGCGATTTTCTATTTTTCTTGTAAACTAGTCCGATAATCTCAAATTTTTATAATTTTAAAATAATCTTCAAATTTTTATCTTTAAAATGACACCTGACTCGTAGTCAACTTGTGGATTTTGATGATTTGCCAAATTTTTAAATGTTTTTTTCCATAAGAGCCCATGTTAAAAAAAAAATTCTTAACTGATTTTTTTCTCGAAAACGAGTCCGACAACCATTGTTGTGTTAAATAGGAAAGTTGTTTGTCTTACTTCAAGGAATCTACAGGAATTTTTTGGGTTCTTACTTTTGGATTTTGAAAAAACTGCCAAGCCACCTTAAGCGTGCTCAATTTTTAATAGGCCATCGAATTTTTAATCTTTAAAGTAATGGAGAGAAAAAATATGGTTTTTTACTACGAAAGCTCATGAAAAAATGATACGGAGGTAGATACGGTCAGAAAAAACCATTAGTGCATGGCAGAAACGCCTAACCTCTATATTTTTACCCTCCCTGATTGACTCAATATCATAGAGCTTAGAGTTTTTGTCATACGCTCATGGTTTTTTTTTATGGTACCTTCATGGTATTTCCTAGTATTAGCCTAAAAAGCACGCTTTTTCCTCCTTGTATAAATAAATGATAATTTTCGCTTTCAGTTTAAAAAAAAGGAAGTTAAAAACAATTTTTTTAGCCTTTTTTAAATTAACCAATAAATAATAAAAACACTAAATTGATCACATATCCTTTGGGATTAAGTTAAGTTCGATATTTTTGTGATTATAGCGTTAAAACATTGAGTTTAACTTCAACACAATTCAAATTTTGAATCTAACGTTCTATATAAATCACGTTGATTATAAGTCGAGGACATTCGATCATCGTTAATCATTAAAATGTGGATGGATAAAGAGGAATTTCCATGAAAAATACTTTCAAATCTCATTTTATTAAATTTGACCATTATGACTTCGGTCTCTTCATTTCTAAAAGTACTTTTTGATTCTTCAAGTGAATAAAAGCATGGGCAATATTATACGGTAGTAAATTTATCAAATTTAAAAACAATTTGTTTTATTTTTATTTAATTTAAAATAAATTAAAAATAAAATAGTCTGCAGTAAATATTCATCCTCAAATAATGATTTCTAGCTAATAGTGGAAAAAGTAAAATAAATAAAAATTCAATTCATCCAGTGCGCATCTGGTACATTTTTATCGACAACAGCTCGTTACCAAAAGGAGAATCTCGTTATTCCCGACTGTTAAAAACATCTCAAAAGCAGAAGAGGCAAAAGAACTCCGAAATGCAGACTTTCTTAGTGAAAAGAGAAGCTATTAAACTTTGACAAGCGTAGTGCAATTGTCGCAGGACACTTTTCTCTCGCGCGTACCAAAGAACGTCGCCTTCTTCTCTTTAGCTTCCTGTCTATTCTCAAAAAGCATTTCTAAGTGAAAATTCTTGCAAAGAGAGTGAACAAAAAAAAAAAAAGTTATTTAACGTACTCTCTCTCTCTCATCAGCCCCCACCAATCTCGACTTCTGAGGATGTTTTGAAAAAACGACGCATAGAAAATCCAAGCCATAATATACAGAGAAAAAATTTCGTAGTAATAGGAAAACTCTATGCACAGGGCTGCCTCGCTTGGAAAAGAAGTTCAATCTGAAAGAGGCGGGCTTGGAAAATGCTCTTTTGGCTCCTTTGATTCCAGGGTCTCGCGGTGCGGGCGCGCGCGTGTATCCACGACACTCGTTCCTATTCGCGGAGGAGAGCTGCCACCGCGGCCTTTAGCGCCAACTCGCTCGCTGCTGAGAAATTCTTCAGCGCTCTTTTTACCCCTCTCTCTCTTCCCTTACTTTTTTTAGGGGCGCGGAGAGAAATAAGTTCTACCTCCTGACTTTACCAAGTTTCTGCTTCGCGGAGTAATTTTACTTTTATAGTATATCTGGCGAAATTCGTGCTTAATATTTGATGCTTTGCGGCAGGATGTGACCTTTTTTTTCGTGAATTTATATACTCGAGACCAGTTTATTGCTCTACGAATTTTTTTCTACTTTTCTTTTTTTATTAATTCTGTTTTCATCTGAGAAAGGCGGATGTTTATTACAAAATTTTAGTAAAATATTTTTTAATACATGTTTTACTCGTTTAATGAAATTAAAAAACTACAATTGAATGATACAATCTACGATTTGAAATTTAAGCTATTGCAAACAAGGGAAAAAAGCATTTTAATTTGCTACGTGTTTGAAGCTAATTTCTCTGATACGACCGAGTAAGTAGTAACTATACGTATTTGGTCATCCTTCAACGGCTTTGCACTGCCGACTCTTTCTTTTTATTCTGTATTCGATCAAGATTTTTTTAATGGCTCTAGTAGACTTATAATGTTAAAAATAATATATCTATCTCGTTTTTGAATCATTTTTTGCAAATTAGAAATACTAAGGAATCTTGTCTTGAAGATCCTGTTCATGATTTTATTAAAAATGAGAAAGCTTGATTTTGACGAAATGTGTTGATAGAAAATTAAAAGAAAGAAAAAACAACAGACGAATGGAAAAAAAGAAGGAAGGAAAAAACCAAAAACCCATTTCAATTTGGCGCAGTCCTTTTAACTTGAATTCGCTCCAGCAAAGGTAACATCTGTACGTGTACATCCATCATGCGCATTCCTTTTTCTCAATATCGTTGGGGGGCAAAAAAGGTTGGAAATTGCAACGAAAAAAGAAAGAAAGAAAAAAGGGTCGTGCACAATTCTCGGGGAATAGCTGCTCCGGGCGGTAGTGGCGAAAAACGTGAAAAGAAGAAAGAGAGGGGGGCGGGGGCGCAAAAAAGAGGACCCGAGAGTGCCACGAGCATCAGCCAGGATGAGAAAAGGCAATAAAGAAGCGCCGGGGTGCAAAAAAGAAAGCGCCGGGGCAAAAATACACGAGAGGAGGACGTTTTATATCGACGTCGCGGGGGGGGGGGGGGAGTGGGCGCGTCTATCGATTCCACGCTGCAGCAGCAGCACGCAGGGAATAAATTTACGTAGAGAGAGAGAAAAAAACGCGAATTCGCTTCTCCGGAGAATTTTCAATACGAAAGGAAGGAAGGAAGCGGCGCAGCTCCTCCCATTCCCCACCTGCACGCGCGATTCGCCCAGGATATGTAGATTCCTGGCTCCGACGGCTTCTGCAATTTCGCCGGCGCTCGCGCAAGCGCCAGGGAAAATAAGTTTTGCTCCTCCGCGGCTGTCAGCCTGATTTTTCCGGCCGGAAAACTTTTTCGTCCCTGCAAACAAATATGATGGAAAAGTTGGGGGAGCTTTTGAGAAGCGAGGAATTTAATTTAACTCGGGCCCGGTCATTACGAGCAGCGATGATTGGCGGGAATCTCGTTAGGGCATTACGTTTGAATAATGAATAACGCTCCAGATTTTCATGACTCGATTCCTTCGGTGCGTAATGACGCGTGGAAAAAGTCTTCTACTTAACTTTTGGACTCGCTCTTCAGACAATAATTTCTCCTCCGACAAGCAGCAGGAGCAGGAGCAACGCGCTCTTGGGCCATTCTTCACCCTCTGTTTCGCTTGCGCGAGCTCAACTCCCTCTTGCTACTCTTTTATCTTTCGTTTTTGCGTGGTGGCGCGCGATCATTCCTCGTTACCCCGGCCAAATTCAATTTTATGTTAAATATTACCGAACCGAAGCAGGGATGCGGCCGAGCCCTTCGAACTTCATTTATCTTGGAGGTCGGTACGCGTGTTCTAAATTTTTTTCAGCTCTTTTTGCTGCTGCTGCGAGCGTTATCAATGAGGAGGAGCCTGGAATTATTGAACTTCGGCAAGTAATTTTTTCTTCTTATTCTTTTTCTTCCCCTTCCTCTTCCTCCTCTTCTTCTTTTCGTCGTACCCAGGAGGCGATATTACATTATCATCAGGGGAATATACGTTTTACGCTCTAGAGACTTTGAATTTACTTTCATTGTTTAGTTTAACGAGGGGATCGCTTTTTAATTCGATCAGCATAATAGCTGTTAAATTTGAATGATACTGCACTTGATATTCGATTTTATACATTCCTTGTAAGATTTGCTCTTCGGTGAAGGAGGATATAATTTGAATTTAGTACTAAAAAGTAGTAATTTTAAAATTAAAAATTTTATAATTTTTAAAACAGTTAAATGCTTTTTTTTTTTTTTTATTATTCATCAGAACAATTAAGTGTGCACAAAGTTTATCAATATTCAAAAATATGAAAAATCGTTTTATGAAACAAACCGCTACAATTTTAACAAAGAGCCAAAAAGTTAAAAATCTACGTTTTTTTAAGTTTACAGTTACTTGCAAAGAAATATTATGACTAATGAAACATTCATTTGAAACATACGTTTTGCCAAAGAATAATCTAAAAAACTTATTTTGCTAATCAAATTTTTCAAGCGTTCGCCGTATCCACAGTTAGAATTTTAGAATGTTGTTCTTTATTTTTCTAAAAATTTTCTAATTCAATTTTAAGAAGTTGGACATCTTTTATTAGGGTGAATGTCCGGGATTATTAGACACTTTTCAAGGGAGGATCTTCGGTTCATGCTTGATTATTACAGTAATACTGCATGAAAATCGATAATTTTTTCATAGGATGCTGAAAAAATGAGTCAGGAATAGGGCTCAATGATTTTTTCATCAATTATTCATCGAAAAACTGTTTAATTTGCCATAAACTAATGCACATTTCATGTCCACGATTTGGCACCCTCCAAAAAATTTTTTTAGAAATGTCATCCCAAACCATCCCCCAGAAGATCAGACACCCTTAAAATTCACGTTTTACGCATATTTTTCTTATTAAACTCACTAACTTTGATTGAAAATAGATCAAAATCACATTTTCACCGCTGTAGATAGTTAAAATCATTCGATTTTAATTCGATATCACTTAAAACTACATTTAACATCAGCTCCACAGCAAAAGATCATGAACAAAAAACTCAACTAAGGTTATCTTCACCCCTCGAGGGGTTTTTCGTAAAAACTAGGTAAAAACACTTTGAAAGCTCAGATATAAATTTTCTGCATGTTTCAACTCAGTAAACCTTTTTTAAAGTGTGTAAAGATAATATTCAAGAATTTTTCTACGTTAATACTGATGAAATTATCGAGGTAAACAATTGTAAAACTTGGTGATTATTCATAGTTTCTATTAACACGAAACAAATAATTTGGCGCAAAGCCTATTCTGAAAAATCGATGGAGGTTGAAGCTTCGGTTTTAAATTGGAGCTTTTCGAAAGCTTCCACATCATCGAAGTAATTATGTGTAAAACAGGAAAGGGATAAAAAAATATTAGTCGGGGCAGTGCAGGAGTAGTGAAAGATACAATGGGAACATTAATCGCGTCTCTTCCCTCCAGTCAGCCAGAATTCTAATCAAATCAGAGGAGGATCGTCGAATCAAATAAAACAGCGCGCATCGTAAGATCAATCTTTTCCTTCTCTTTTCACCTCCACTGCACGTATTTTCTATTCTTCTGGTGGTGTGGTCCTCCTCCTCCGGCGTACAGCATGCAGGCGGGCGGTAATAGGAGCAGATAAAAAAGAAAGCTCCACCTAGTAGTGGCTTATATAGCTCGCGAGATTTATTAAGCGCGGGGGGAATACCCATTATTTTACGGATTACTTCAAGAGTCTCTCTCTCTTTTCCGTACGCGTCCTCTCCAACACATATATATATGTATGTAAAAGAGGCTTTGGGAAGAGGAGGAGATTGATCGATCGCCCGCGCGGACTTTCATCCAGGGGCTTCATTCTCCTCCACTCTTTTCTTGACAAATCCTTCCTTATTCATGCGCTCGCTCGCTCGAATCTCTTTCGTTTTATTCGCGCTGCACACCTGCGTTTCCCTACTATACGAGAGATAGCACGTTCGCGATGTACGTGCGAGCTGCCGCCTCCTCTTTCCTTTATCCCTCCTCTTTTTTTTTTTTTTTTTATTCTCGCGGAGCTGCTGCACAAGAGCCCGCGTGAAAAGCCTTTGATGAACGCGCGCTCCGCGCAGATAAGACGCACTCGCTCACGCCCGCCTTTTATTCCGGTGCTGATGCTGCTGCTGGTGCTGGTGGTACTGGGTGCACCTAATATCGATATAAAATCCGGAGATTGGCTTCTTCTTCTTCCTCCTTTTTTACTTCACTTTTCTTTATGGCTCAACTTTTTATGCTTACCTATACCGGGAAGAAAAGAGCTCGGATAACGGTGAAACCAATTTATTTTTTATAAATATTATATAATCCTCGAAAGATCGTTTTTCAAATCAAATTTAATTTTTTCAATGTAATGACGTAGTTTACATCTGGAGTGATTTGAGGAACCCACTCGATCCGAAGGGGCAGAAGGCGAACGACCGATTTTTTTTTTTTTTTTTTATCTTATTTCTTCCAAAAGACGCGAGAGAAAGAAAAGCAGCGGGGATGCTTTAAATTTCACGAGCTGTTCAATTACCAATATGCCAATACACAAAGAACTCCACCTGCAATTCAAATCGAAAAGACATTCCTCGAAGCTGGCTTCGTTCCAACTACTTACTATACTTACGACAACTCGCCCTCTTTTCAATCTCTGCCTATCTAGCACCTTCGTTTTTTTTCATTTCTCTAGTTTTTCTCTCTCACACTCGTCGCGTGCTTTATCACCTTGAGAGAGATTGGCTTCTTCGAGTCGTGCTGGATGTATTCAATTTTTCCGTCTCAAGTTTTCTTCGATAAAATAAATGTACCCAGACTGAAGATGCAGTAGTAAAAAATAAAGAAAATTAACCATACGTTCTATTATAATAAAGCATTCCTCTCGGTTTGTTGAATACTTGAGAGTCGAAAGCGTTACTACTTGAAAAAGAAGCACGATCAGCAACTTTCATAAGGCACACACGCTACGGACCAAAGAAAAAACTTGCGGGGCGCGGCTGCTAAAGAGTCGAGAACGGAGAAAAGAGAGAGAGAGAGAGTCAGCGGTAGAAGTCCTAATGCGATTTCGATATCGTCCCGGACGTTTCACCCCTCCCGTTCCAGCCCGCCTCGTCCTAGGTATAAAAGCGTGAGTCGAAATTGCGAGCGAAAGGGAGAGAGAGGAACTTCCTGCGCAAGGGTGAGGATGCCTGCAGCGGGTGGGAAAAAAAAGGACAAACTTTGCAGAAATGGAAAAACGGATGAGGGGAAAACCGGTGCTGCAAAGGAATATTGCCACGGGAAATGGCACGAGAGGTGGACTAGTTTAAAATTTCTTCGGTTTGAACTGAATTTTTTTAACGCGAGAGTTTTTTCCAAACTATCCTACCGATTAAATTGAAATTCCAGGGGCCACACTGCCATCGGTTTTTTCGAAAGCATTCGTTTTAAGATAATAATTTTTTTTTTGAATAAACAAATAAAAATTTTTGTGTCGTCGAACCAAAAAAGTCAAAGGTTTTTTTCATTTTCAAGTAATCCAGTGGTACACAACTATTTCACCACACTGAGAGAAGAATTTGGTTCAAGGAACCAAATATATTTGGTTGAAAAGAAATCGGATAATTTGGTTGTGGGAACCAAATGTTTGGTCCAGGTCGAGCTTTTATTTTTTATTTTAAAAACAAATTTTATTTATTATTGTATTATTTTATTGTTTATTGTTGTAATAATTTGCTTAAATTAGTTACCTTTATTCTTGTTAAATGTATAAGAATATATTTTAATTTCAAATTTCAGTAATAAATTTTGATAATTAATTAAGTTTATGTAAATATGAGTTTTCTCTTTATAACAAAATTATTTTTCTCTGCGAAGTTAAATCAAATTACTAATCGTTTTCAATCTAATATAGCACCGATCTTTTTAATAAATTTTTCGTGAGTTCGTAATTTTCTGAATAACCGCTAATAATTTTTTGAGGTTATAACAGCGAACTGTTTGACATGACTGTGATCTATACATTTGGTTCCTGTAACCAAATCATTGGTCGCATGAACCAAAGCTTGGGAGAAACCAAAAGTAACCAAATCTTGGTTCACACAACCAAATTTGGTTGCGTGAACCAAATCCTTCTCTCAGTGCATTTTTGGTAATTAACCTTTATTAGCTAATGTAGATAAAAAGTCAACACTAAAAAATAAGTTAACGGTAAAAGAATAAAAAGTTTTTCGAAGTTTAAGTCTAGTCTCAACTCCAACGATAAGCATGAGAAAAAAATCGAGGGATCCACGAAAATTGAAAAGCCGACGCAATTGCAAATAAAAGAAAGTAGAGAAAGAAAAGTGGCAGAGTTGAGAAGAAAATTCGTACGCTGCGTCAAAGAATAGACGAGAATCGAGATTGGATTTAAAAGCAAGAAGAGGAAAGGCAAAATGAAACTGCCGGAGCAGGATAGTAAATTTTCCGAGGACGCATCCGAGCTTTCAGGGCCGGCCATCTTGGAATCAGCGTCGATCAGCCGTAAGGAAGGAAGGAAGGAGGCGGGAGAGCTTTTATTCCTTCTTTCAGGGACGTGCGTGCGGGTGGCAGCCCCGTCAAGTCCGCCCTCCTTCCCGCGAGCTACGACGAATGCGCGGCCACGTACGTTTTTGCCATCTCTCGGCTCCCGCGTACGAGTCATGCGTACCTCCCCGAGAGCGGCCTCGCCTTCTTTTTTCTCACTCGATATCGCGGGAGGATACTTTTAGACTGCTTGTTTGCGATTGGCTGCTTCCTGGATTCTTTTTTTTTTTTTCCAACCGCTTTCTTAACGGCTTTTTATTCGCGAGTATCACAGTTTCACATAAACTTGAGACAGTAAGAACCAACTTGGTTGCAGCGAAGGAGTGCATCAAAATTTTATGATAATGTAAGCAATATCGGCTACAAGATTCAAGATAAAGCTGATTACCTCTCCGGATCGCACATACTTTATACGCGAATGCAAATGAGCATCGAGCTACAAGCCCTCTCCCTTTTTTATAGTCGGTCATTAGTCCATTTTCGGGTGAATAGGTGAATAGGCGCGAGGAGAGGGCTGTTAACGACCAACGTATATATAGTATTTTGAATAAAATACACGGACGGGAATAATAATAGGCAGTCTATAAGGGACAGCTGGGGTAGATAAGGTGCAGGTTCGGTTCGCCATCCGTACGGCTGACTCGTGCGCGGATCGCGATGATTTATAGTTTATTGCGGTCCGACACGCGAGGTAGTCGCCGACGTCCGGAGCACGGACTTCATCTTTGTCCCCCCATTGCTCGTCTTTTTCATGTGCCCTCGATTCAAACTTGAGAAATGAGCCTCATTGCGATTCATCGCGTTTTCAATACTTTTAAATTAATCTCGTGTTGTTGTCCATACCAGTCTGTGAGGATATTTCACTTTTGTTTTTCTTATACCTGGTTTAATTTCAACCACCATTTTTAAACTACCGTTTAAATTGTTAAAAGAAAATGATAAAAAAGGATAATGAAATAAGTAAAATATAAGGCAAAAATCAGTCAAGAGAAGTACAAGAGAAGAGCGCGGAGTCACCCTAGCAAAGCCTTAAAGCAGTCCGAAAGCCGATAATGAGAAATAAGAATGTCTTGGGCGGAAGAGGAGGGGGGGCTCTTAAAGAGGAAAGAAAAAGAAGAAGAGAGAAAAAAGTAAATTGTGCCAATCGAGAAATGAATTCGGTCAGTGTGCCTCGGTTTCTCTGAACGACTTTGCCCCTCGAGGGGTTGAATGAATCCCCGCGACCTTGGCCTGGGGTGGGGGTTGGGAGCCGAGGTAATTAAATGCCAAGGCCGGCGTGGCGGGGTGGTTGGCTCCGGGTGGCGCGCCAGTAATGGGTAAGATAGCGGCCGGGCGGGCGGCGAGGCGCTGGGGCTAATTGGCGATGCAAGGAGAACCACCCCGGGGCTGCGGGGAATATCGACCGGAGGAGAAGGAGAATTGCTTCGAGTCGCTCATTCCACCCCCGGAGTTAAGCTTCAATTATTCGACGAGCTTGCGCTTTCTTTTAATAGGTTCAAGCCGAACGACCGAGACCCAAACGAGGCTGTTGCGCGCTTGTTTCCATTAGTACTCCTCGAACGACCTTTCGGTTTTTACCTTCGTTTAGCCTCCATTATTTTTTACAATTTTTTATCTTTTTTATTTTTTCTTTTTCATTTTTATTTTCATTGGCATTTTAATATTTTTTTAGATTGTTTTTTTTTTTTTTTTTCAAAGTATTAAATATAGTTTCATCTGTAGATAAAAAGTTCGATTTAGTGATACGGATATATTTGCGTCTGAGACTGATTTTGTTGCCAGTATTTGGCTAACAACCAAACAACCAATCACTGCTGACTAGATTTTCAAATCAGATTGCCTTTGGACCAAGGCTGAGCAAAAACTCGGAGTCATAATTCAATTTGTTGAACTCTCGAGTCTAGAAATACAGACTCTAGATTAGAACACAAATTTCTCTTGTGGCTCAAAGTTTTCAGACTCTCAACATTGAACTTTTGCTTATGAATACTGATATTTTTTTGTAGTTTAAAAAACATGTCTCCAAGATAAATAAAGTTAGAGACTCTTCATTTCAAAATTTAATAACTTATCTTTAGCTTTAGTTAACGGTTACTTTATTAAAAAAACAATAGTAAATCAAATCTTATAGCAAAGTTATGATAAAAATTTAATCAATTCTAAAAAGAAAAAGTTTGAATGAAAATTGATGAGATTAACTTTGGAAATTGACGCTAACAAATTTCAATTTGAGAACAAATGAGAGGGTGTGAAATTTCATGAAGCTAACTTTGGCAAACTAACCTTGGAAAAAGAAGGAAGGAAGGAAGGGGAAAAAACAATGATCAAACTATAAAACTTGTTTCATAAGACTCTCACTTTTAACTTCGGCAAAGTTGTGCCTTAATGCGCGCTTTCGTACTCGTGGAGAAAAAAAAAAGTACGAGAAGACGGAGGTAGGAGAGAGAAAAAAAGCCGAGCTGTTTAAGAAGTAGCCCAGTTACAAATTAGCATCCAGCAAGCATTGCCCTTGGCGTCTACGGCGGGAGGGTTTTATTTTTCTCCTTAAACTTTTCTCTCTCATCTCGGTAGGACGGACTTCCTCCACTTCTTAATACTCCAGGTTCGTTCGAGTTATTAAAGAAAGCAACCTTTGGGGGTCACGGCGAGGCTCGGTCACGGCGACGTTGTATAATGAGAGTGTTTTTACGGTCGCGGGGGTTTGAAGAAATTGCTAGAAAAAGAGGAGGGAAGAGCCTTGGAAAATGAGAAAACTGGAGAAAGAAAAGAAAGGGAGATAGGATGAGAAGGAGGTTAGCGAACGTCTTCCATTCATTATCCTCGTCCTGCTCCTCCCTTAATGGAATATTCGTGTTGTCGCTGGTGCGCGGTAATTTCTGTTTTACTAAACAACAACAGCAGCAGCCGCAGCAGCAGCACCAGCTCGTTTGTAAGCGGGACGACATTGTCGGCTTATTTGCTCGCTTGGATCTAGGGAGGTCTTTTACTTTACTTCTTCTTCTTATTTTTCTTCCTCTTTTGTCGACTACTACAACCTGCTAAATAATTGCAGCGAGAGATAAAACGAAGACCAAAGTATTTGAACGACGCCACTGTTTATTCTCTCGGTTTCCTCCTTCTTACGAATTAATTGTCCTGAATAAACGTGCCGCTTGTCAGCTACAGGTGTACCTTTGTTCTTGACGGTTTTAGAATATACAATCTTAAACTTTTTCCTCGTTTAAACTCAATTCTTATAAGATCGTCTGAAAATTAACTTATACAGAGTTGTCTCTATCTTGGAATTTATGTAAATAAGCATAAATTTAACACTAAGACTCTAAGGTAAAATATTGATCTTAAAAAATCTCACCTCGTCCAAAATCACGAAAGCGCGAAAATAATTTAGTATTTAGTTGCATGTACGCAGCGATACTGTCTTGTACATTTCTGATTGTTACTACTGATTCGCAGTAGATAAAGCTTACATAATTATTTAAGATTATCGTGCTCGATTTAAATTTAAAGCGCATGATCTCGTTGTCTCTCAATCTGAAAGTCAAGCACGAAAAATGTTGGTCAGCAAAAATTCCAAATCTAATCTCGCTCGAGCATTATCGCAGATCCGTTATAAAACATCCAATAAACTTAAATATTCATCAATTCTTATCAAACCTACACAAACACGTGTTCGAAAAACAAGCGCAAAGGCTTAGCCTAATCACATAAACAATTCACAAATTATTATCGCTATTTTTTATAAACTCAGGGCGGGGTCAAACGCGGCTGCACGCATGTTAATTAAAATAAAAACAACCTATCGCAATAACTTATCGGAAAACGCAGTGCGGCACGAACAAGAGTCAATGAGAATTGTTACAAAATCGGTCGTAACGGCAAGCGTTTCTGGTCATCGAGGCGTACAAGTACATTGAACATTTTCATTCCAGGACAAAAGCAAGCTCCTTACTCGCAACAATCGATAATTAGGTTACCGATCGGCTGCACAAATTACCAGTGTCTCAAAAAAAAAAAACAAAAAGAGCTTGTGACTGAAAGTATACAAGCTCAGTACAATTGCAGAAACTTGGGGGGGCGCACATAAAGGTCGTAAATTGAATAATCAAGGAACGGTCGTCGAATTTCTTCCTTCAAACGACTTCCTGGTCGTTCTAAAAGTCGAGTTTACGGCGCATAGACGCGCACACGTGGGGATAAACGGTCCCGCAATAAGCAGCCACACCCAACTCGATGTCAAAGTTCAAGCGGCACTTTCGCGTATTAGCGCTCGAGCTATAACTAAGCGACGTAGCTCTTGGAAAGGAGGAGGAGGAGGAGGCGAGAAAACGAGCTTAAAGCGTTACGGGTAAATATTGCCGGTAATTACGTGATTTAAGGCCTGCGCCTCCAGCCGATGCGGTTTTTTGATCTACGGGCTATTTGCATCGGGTGCCGGACGATAACGGTTACGAGATAGGGAAAAAAAAATGATGCCGAAGCCATTTTATATACGCGCGGAGAGACGTGGCGGATCGTTGATCTTTGCCCCGGCAGCGACTCGAGGGTGTGGGCGTTGGTACCTCGAGTTACCGAGGGAAAAATACTCGAATTCTGATGAGATCGGTCAATAACTCAGCCTGTAGTACTACTGGAGTGTAATTTTTTGTCGGTTCTGAGCTATTTTGATCAGAAACAGATTCCTCAATTTTTTATTGAAATTACTCTCGATTGATTTCTTGGATGCTTTCCTCTGCCCTCGAGCTTTTAATATGTTTACAATATCATTACCTGCCAAGACTGTACCTCATGTTATTTCAATTAGATTGGGTGGTTATGCAAGGTGACGCTAGGCTAATGATCATGGTTCGCGAAATTTAATTAACTTAGGCCTCAACCAGTCTGATTAGCTTGAAGTTGAAAAAATTTCAAATTTCAAAAATCTGATTAAAGTCGATTTAGGTTAAGATGCAATTTAAAAAGAAAATTCTTCATCAAAAAATTTGTTTGATGATATTATTTGTGTTATTTTAAGATAAGTATACTTTTAGATCACAAATTTTTAATTCAAATCTCTTTTAAAATTTGAAACGCTATTGTACTCGAGCAGCTTTAACAGAGTCTTAAGGTTTAAATGACGCTGAAGGGTACTACATAATTCATGTTGCGGAGAATATTTTATTGAAATTTATGGTACCTTCGACTTTCTCAAGTACAGATCATTGTTTCATTTTTTATACTTTTGAGTTTTTTGTTTTCAATCAAGTGATGTATTTATTGTGCCCTTAGGTACAGTGAAAATAATAGATAGCTTTTTTACATGCAAGTTTTAATCGAAAACACCGACGAAACCAATCAGGTATATCGCTCCCCTATTATTTATCGTCCAATACAATTGTAGTTCCAATTATGTAATTTCAACTGTCAAATTGATTTGAAATTAATTGTTCAATTCAACTCGTTATTGGTGAATAAAAAGGGTTTTAAATAATGATAAAAAATATACATACATATGAAAAGAACAAAAAATTGAAATTATTTATTAAAATTCCATTCTTTATACAAAATTTTTGCATTATAAGTGCCACAAAATAAAGATATTTTAAAAAATTTCAATGTTTAGTGAGTTGAAGACAGAATCGAACCCAATATAGGCATCTTTACAAAAAAAAAAAAAATTCTCGACTAATCTAAAAAAATAACTCAAAAGATTCGGTAGAAGAAAAGTAGATGATAAAAACTCAAAAATCGTGAAAAAAGTTATCTCGAGATCCCCGTAGTCCGAATCGAGGAGAGGCGCCTCGGGGCCTCGACAGCAGGTGAGAGCAGAGCCGGCCATACATCACCGCCGCATCAACGGAGCCCGCGAAAAGCGGATAGTGCAAGAAAATAAAGGGGGAGGTATAAATTTTCCGTGAGTACGTACCGGCTTGGTTATTACTTGAAGCCACGCGGGCCGGGGGACCTCCCGCTGGTCACGCCAACACCTGGACTATACCTGCAGATGATGCGTGAGTGTGAATTCTAAATTTAGTTCGGTATAATTCCTTTTACCTTTTTTACTTTTTTATTATTAATATTTCAAAGCTGTTTCTTCAAATGCACCTTACTTTTTAGCGTTTCCCTTATTTAAGTTTAAAAGTTACGAATAACTTGTTTGTTCAAAACAGGCTGAAGAAGTTATTGACGTTTCGTCTCTCAACAATTTTCAAACTTGCGTTACAATGTAATGTAAAATTTTCAATTTCATTCTGGTAATGAAGTTTAGAGTTTTTTTTTTCTGCTACATTCACGACTGTAAAGAATCATACGGTTTGATACTAAAAGTTGGTTTAGTAAGTTGAGTGCACTAAGCTTTCATGCAAACCAGACTAATTATTTTATTTAAAGAGGCACAATATTAATCTACAATAATTTTTAGAAACTGTTAACAACTTTAATCAAGCATTACATTACTGCATAAGTTTTTTCTATTATGTCAGCATACTTATAAATAATGGTAATTATTTTGTAAACTTATTTAGTTTTGAGTAATCAATTTGAAGGAAAAAAGAAACCGACGCCTTCTGCACCGGAGAAATTTGCAAAAAACATTGTTATCGACGCAAAACAAAAAGACAGTATAAATATATGTTATAAAATTGCGCTCTTGTAACAGTCAAAGTTGCAGAAATCAATAAGAAAATGTGCGAAAATTTATAAGTAATAGGTAAGATTTCAATGTAGGTATACACTTAAAGTTGACACTTCTTGATGGAACGATTTTAAACAATGGAAAGAATAACTTTCCTTCAGAATATATTCACCTCAATTTTCAAGAAAATGTAAGGACCTAGATCTGGTAATGCTGTTCTATAAATATCGATATCATTGAGTCTGAAGGCATCCATATTTTAGTTAAATTTTAATAATTGAACAACTCTAAGTAAAAATAAACTGATTGACAATCTACCGGAAAATACATAATAACAAATTAAGTACTCTGAGAAAAAGAAGGATCTGAATGAACATATGCAGATGATATTCTGTTGAATTGTCGTGGTAAAATTTCATTTTATGACTTGGTATGTGAAAACAAACTGAAAATTATTCGAATCTAATACTAGTATTTAGGACTTCAAAGATGAGACTCCAATGTCTTTTAAGAAACAGCAAATAGAGAAGAAGTGCAATGTGAAGAAACAATGTAATATATGGATTCAAAGTCAGAATGTAAGACAAAAGTGACTCGAAACTTTTATACCACTCGCAGCGAATTGCTCTGAAAATTCCACAATTATCCACTAGCTGACGAAGTCGATTTTTAAATCTAAAATTAAATTCCATCATTAGAAAAAAAGTCCAAGATGGATAAGCGCACTCTGAAATATAAGGGGAAGCTTTTTTCTACGAGGATGAAAAGAAGGCACGTGCACGCACGAAAAAGGGGATAAAAGTTCGAAGGTGCCTTTAAAGGAAGCGGCAGGATGGGTCGATGCCACGCAACCCTTTTCACCCTCGCTGTGCCTTCTTCCTTTTTTTTTTTTCATCCAACCCTTCTACGATAGCCATGATAAAACACGCGGTTCGCATCTGTCTTTGATTTTCATTTTTTTTTCATCTTTAGCATGCACGCACACAGGAATCATATTAATGAAAAGAGCTTTTTTATAAAAGAATCATTACGCATACACACTGGAAAAATGAAAGGGTATACTTAGCCGGAAGCATGGTGATGAAAAAAAAAAGCCCCACTCAATTATATCTCAGAATCGAGAATCGTTAGCGGGAGATCAGGAGCTGCTCGCGATAGTAGCTGGAAAAAAGAAAGAAAAAAAAAAAACATGAGTTTTCAGCTTAAATTACCATGAGTCATTCAACCTATTAGTTCGTTGAAGTTAAGGGAAGTAAAAATTCTTTTCTATAGCCAACGTTAAAAACTAATCGAAATCTTATCTGAAATATCGAGCAAAGTAAATACCTTTAAAAAAACTTTCCCACGCATAAATTCAAAAATAAATCCCTTATTTATGGCATCCCGATAAAGTTTTAAACCCTGGAATTCATTACCCAGGACTAGCATCAAACAAAAGTCAAAGAAAACGACACCACGGTAGGTAAAAAGATCTACCCTCAAAGTAAACATTATTATACTTTCTACCGTGGTACAGGTACAAAGTAAATAAAAATCCCATTATCCGTCTGGCTTAGGCTTAGGCTCAACCCTTTTAACGACGTAACTTTTAGTAGGCTTACTCCTTGGAGTTTTTTTTCGCTACGGGCGCGCGCCGTTTTCCGTATTGAAGATAAAATACACGACTCGTGGCAATTAATTAAGCGGTAAAGCTGCTGGAGTCGAGTGGTAAACAGCCCGGAGCATCAGCGGCGCAAACGGATTATTACGTTGGTGAGATACACGCACGGTGCATGTACCGGCGAAAGCTTGATAATCGATTTACAATGTCGTAAACAAATCCAGATAAGTTTTTTACTTCGATCACAAATACGCGAGTAGAAATTACTTTGAAAAAAAAAGGTGTTCAAGACGTGTCATGGAGAATCAGAAAGAAGAATGAAAAATGAAATAAGGCAAAAGCAATCTCGCTCTCGTCATGCAAAGCTTCACCCTTTCTCCGGACGCGACCTATCGCTCACTGCTATTTCTCATTCTTGCTTGCAGTTTTTTCTTTTTCTTTTTTTTTTTTTTTTTTTAAATAAGAAAAAGTTTGGGAGAGAAGAAGAAGCCAGGCAGCGGGAGCGCATAGAAATGAAAAATATCGCCGGAGATGAGAAACTTGAAATATACGCCAGCCGCTGCTGTTGGGAAAAAGTCACGGGGGCGTTGGAGTTTTTTCTTTCCCTCTTTCTTTCCTTGCAAGGGGCTTGTGCGTCTTCGCACTCTGAATGGTGAAGTATTATCCAGGTGGTTTGAAATTTTTTTCCTCGCATTGTACTTTGCTTGCATGCCGCCACAGCTATTTCCACCACCGGGGGAATGTGTATGCAGAAAAGGATGAAGGATCGGTGCTTTTGAGGGGCGCATGCGCCCGCGTGGGCGTCAATACCAAAGAAGAAGCCACGGCGGGCAACCCTTACACCGAAGTTCTTTGGCCCATGCGTGTCTGCGGCGCCCATTGTCGTCGACGCTCTGAAACTTAAAACTTTTTTTTTCCCTTTTAAGTACAAATTTACTAGTTTATTGACGCTTCTTTAAGTTGGTTTTTCTGTGTAGATGGCTTTTTTTGGAATCACTGCATTTGGCACGAAGAGAGAGCTTCGAAGCTGTAGTACAATCGATTTCTCCACCTAAGTAGACAGTTTAGAACTAACGGTAGCGGACTGGAACCAAACACCCAATCGAAACAATACAACTCGAGTCGAAACAATGATGCAACCCAGCCAGACTGTGTGCGTTGGCGGGTGGTTACAGCAAACAAGCATTAACAGCATCCAATCTAGGTTGCTCGTACCAAGTCTGCCTACATGCAGATTCGCCTTAAATATAAATGCTGCGCTCTCTCGTATTCATGCGCAAAAGTTTGCCCAAGCGGGCGCCTCGTTAACTTTACATAATAAGACTCCTTGCTCCCATGATTCGGTTATATCTGCTCGTCGTAAACATAAACTTGCACCACCTTCGCGAAAAATATATAACTTTTATTTTCATTACCCGAGTGATTTATCGCGCTCTCGTACGTACGATAAATTGGATCGTCGAAACTTTGTTACCGGATAAATTATAATCAGCTTTCGATATTTACCTATACACGATCGATACCGATAATTGGACTTTTATAATTACTACAGAATATTATAAAAGACCTGAAGTAACAATACCCATATCCTAGTTTACATAACAATCGGCATTTCTACGTGGACCCCCCGAATAGATTTTGACAGCTGTAATTCAAATTCAATAAGGCAAGGGCCCTGCAATCAATTAAGTTCAAAAAAAGTTGTGCGGCGACGAGGATTAAATTTTCAATTAAGGGTAAAAAAAATCTTGACACAAATATTCTTGATCCCAACTTGTAAATGAAATTTTTAGTCAGCGAAAGAAGAGACGCCAAAGTAGAATTTTCTGGCGGCCGAGGAGGCGCAAGTAAACTTTTAAAGGAAATTAATCAGCCCGGGTGTACATTCACGTGCATCGCGTGCTTGGTAATTTCTTTAAAACAGTTTGGCAATTTATTATTTTCCAATTTCGCGCAGAGCCAGCAAGCCAGCGAGGTGGTACGACAAACTTTGACGAACCTCGGGACTCGCAGGCCGGTAGCTGGAGCGCGTTCCCGGCTTCGGGACTGCAAACTTTACTTCCTCTTTCCTACCTCGTTTAATTATGCGATTCTTACGGACTCTGCGGGAAAAAAATTTTCCGAATAAAAATCGAATTTACCAGATGGTTTTATTACGCTTAAAACTCTTCTAACTCCTTGCATAAACATTGGTTTTTTCAATTTCCAGATTCGAAGAAGGTGTTTATGATAATCTTCGAGATTATTTTTTCGGAATTGGTTTGCCAAGGAGGGGAGGTAAAACTTTACCAACCACTCAAAGTTCCTCGTCGTGAGCAAAAGTATAAACCCGAGTTCGATTAAAAACTCATTTGAAACTAAAAAAGTATGAAAATGCGTCAATGAATTGATAGTGTAGCACCTGCGTGAACGTCAGGTAAACTACGGATCAAAACCAACGTAGGGGAGAGGTGAGTCTAGCCCTGAGTCAAACTCCCCTAACATTCGGAGCCTTCTCTTTTTCTCGACCATAAACGAGTAGGTATGCCTCTGACGCGGCCCGCCGTCGGCTCCCCTGCTTTTAACCCTTTTAGGGTCGCGCACGTAACTATCGATTTTCAGCCAGAGACAGCAGATGAGAGAGCCACCGCCGCGCGCGCACACATACACCTTTTTACCTTTTTTTTTTTTACCGTAGACACTGCTTTGTTCCTTACTTTGCGTATAGGAGTTCCTTCTCTTCTCTTTTTTTGGAAAGTTAACCTCCTCGGTGAGTCATAGAGAGTCCTTCAACGAGGCCGTCGCGTCGCCGCGACTCTGCGTGGACGGCCGAGGTCGCCAAAGGGTGTGGGACACCCCCCCCCAAAGGCTAAAAAAAGACTTGACGAATGAAAAATAAAGATATCGAGCGAACTGGACAGAGCTGGCTAGAAAAATCCATACCTAAATTACAGCACTAAAAGTACTGTTTGCTCAAGGAGCTGATTCATTTCACTAGATTGTTTTCCTTTGAATTAAGGCATAACTGCATATCGTTGGAATTGATTCAAATAAAAATTAGCCTACATTCCCGGATGGCCAAGTGTGGATCAATTTCAAAAATTCAAGAACAATCAAATGATATTTAAAAAAAAAGTCATTAGTATAAGTTTAAAAAGTTTCGCAGCGACAATCGATCAAGTGTACTTCGGAAAATCAATAAAAAATCCTCTTGGCCAATAAAACCAGTTAAAAAAGACTAATTAATTGAGAGCGGCACGTCAAAGTAGTCCGGGTGCAGCGCGCGATAAATCTGGCATGAAAAAAAGGTATCGCGTATTCAGAAGCACGCGAGAGGTGAAAAATATCGCGTTCCACCCGGCGCGTTCGATGAGCCCGATTTGATTGATTGTTTGGGTGGAGTCTATAGCCGTCGATAGCTAAGACAGTTTTTCCTGCGGCACACACACGCGGTTGCGGGGGTAAGAGGGATGTCCCCCCCTTCGGGCGCGCCAATCGGAAGCCGGTGCTTTTTCTTTGCCGATACGCCGATGTCTGCACGTACGAGGCGTGGTTTACCCACCCACCCGTGTTCTCCCCTTTTTTCTTCCTTCCTTCCTTCCTTCCCGGCTTTATTTTCCCGCAAAGTGAAAAACCGTTTTGCCAAGGGCTGTGTTGCACCCCGGCTGCACCCATGCAATTACGACGATTGGCGCTTTCGAGAGCCGGGACACGCAATTAATATGCATCGCACGCTTCTACCTCCAAAGTTGCTACGATTAAGAGGAAGTTAAATTTTTTTTTACGAGAATGTTTTAATTTAATTAAGATATACTAAATTTCATCTTTCTTACAAGTGAATATTCATTTGATCTTGCATCTGACCTTTATCTAATTTGCAATGAATAAAATAATAAATTAAAATAATCTTTAACAAGACCTTTATTAAAATTGTTTTGTCAATGATTTTACATTTAATCTAATTTGAAATAACTTTAAAAAAATTTAATTCTGAAATTTCGTGTTATTACGAGCGCATAAATAATTAAATCTAAAATTGACAATTGATTATTTACAGTTGATTTGCGACGTAAGGTAAATAATGCTTTTCCGTTACATTTTCCCACGAAGCGGCATCACCTCCCCATAGGAGATCAAATTATATTAATATTCATGGTATATGTTTGTGTTTGCTGCGTTTTATGTTACATGGTTTTCACGTTAGGCACGGCTGTCGTTCCCTTCTGAAATCAACCCGATATGTAAAGTATCATTATAATTTTTCACCGTCTCTATATCTATCTGATTATTTATCGAATTTGTAAAATAACATTTGAATTTTTTTACTTTACTTGAATTTATTGTACAACATTACTAAAATTAATTTGACTTTTTAGATGCCCCTTTTTAAAAATAAATATTTTGAATTTGGTGCAATTCTAAACCTTAACTTTAATTTTTTAAATATTAATATTTTTGAATTTATTTTTCTTGTTCAGCGGTTAGATTTGGAAAATTTGATAATCATTTATAAACACGATCGTCAATTTTACTGAAATTATACTTGTTCAAAAACTTAGATTTATGTTTTTTTCTAAAACAAATTAAATAAATTCAACAGTTCAAGACTCAATAAATTTCATAAAAACTTAACTAACATAATGATACAATTGCAGAGTAAGTAGTGTAAATTTTTGATCAAAATCAAACTTTGAAGTAACAATAAAGTACGCAACAAAATTGAAAAAAAAAAAAATTATTAAATAAAGCCACTGAATTATTTCCACAGTCCAAGTACAATAAACTGGATCGGAGACTGGTACACGCTACCCGAAAAAATCTCGATTTACGGTAATGAAAAGCGCTACCAGAAGGCCGATGGAGTAAGATAATGTAGGTGTAAAGAAAAGAGCTCGACACGAGGAGAATAACTCATTACGAATTCCTCCCGCGAGCGGCCGTCATTATTTTACATACGTTGCACGGTAGCCGCGGACGTTTTATCTCGCGCCTCAAGCTGCCGATTTTTGGCGGCTCGATCAAAGCATCAACCGAGAGATGCAATTTGGCGCGACGTTTATGACGCAGTCCAGCTCGTTCAAAGAATAATAAATAAATTTCAAATCTACATGTAATGGCCCTTAAATCATACCTTTTCCCTATACCTATACATGAACCAGTAGCCGATAGAAATAAGTTGAAATTATTATAAAAATTTAATGTTTCGCCAACAACCGCTTATACGACTTTACTTTTTTCTTCATTATACTCGAGGAGGATTCTTATCGGTAAGGGAGGAGCTGGCCGATGGCCCGACAAAATCGACGTCGACGGAGAAGAAACGATGGGCCATATCGCTAAACGCTTATCTCTTTCACTTCGCTCCTCGAGTTTTCCATTCTTTCGATCTCTCTCTTCTTTTTTTTTGAGCCTGTCGCGGGTCTCTTCTCTCTTTTATCGCCGGCGCTTTTGTACTTTTTAATACGCTCTGCAGCACGAGAGCGCGCTCGTAAAAACGTAAAGAGGGTTGGGGGGGAGAGAAAGAGAGGCCGGGGGAACTCGTGGCCGATAAAAGCCCGCTACGAAAAAAAAAGGGGTGGATTAATGTATTCCGCTACTAGGAAAGTCTCTGCAGAAGTTCGACTAATGACTCAGCTAAACTGTAAACCATAAACTTTGATATTAATAACCCACTTTGAGCAATACATGGCTGGTACGGTTAAATTCCTCAAGATCTATTGTCAACCGGTCATTAGTAGTACAGGAGCATTTTCGGGGCTGGAATTCTTCTCGCTTCTCGAGACGGAAATCGAATTCTCTCGTATGCAAGGTAGAGGCTATCCGGTAAATGCATCCATTTTTCTAAGGACCGAAATCGGCAGCTCCAGATAAGAGAAACTGGCGGAAAAAAAGAAAAAAGAGAGAGGGAGCAATCTAGGGGGGGTGGGTGGGCTTGATACGATATTGGAAAATGGCGTCGTCACCGATGTGTGCGCAGGAGGGAGAGGGAATGGGTGGAGGACTGGAGGAGGTAAAAATAAAATAAATTGCTCAACATATCCAATAAGGTGGTGCTGAGTCGTTGCCGTGGCAACCCGGGGGCAGCTCCTCCACCCTTTGCGCTTTTCCTCGACTCGCGGATTTTTCTCCTTTGTTCTCCTCGGGCTCTTACGTGAGCGCACTTGAGACAGTCTTTTCCTCGCTCGCTCGCTCTAATTTCTTATTCCTCTTTCTCATCCTGACGCTGCTGCAGGACCGAGATGGGATATTGTTATTTTTTCCCCTGTGCATCCCTACTTCGATCTTTTTTTTTTTTTCCAGCCTGCAGGCGCTCTGTCGCGTACGCAATAAGGATCATGATTTTTTCGATCCTTGGAAAGTTACTTTAAAATTGCTTTTGCATATTTCATTTTTCACGTGACATCGCTACAATAAAACCTCCGGAATAATGAAATTTTCATTTATTCTTCTGCTAGTTTCTGTAATAATCCGATTATTCTTAGCATTAAATAGTAAATTTTTGTAAATTTTCGTTATTTCAAAGCACACGAGATATTTTCGATTAAAAATAATAAAAATCGATTAGTCAAGTCAGCCTCTAAGCTTCTCGGTTGAAAGCCGATTAAGAAAGCGCGTTGTCGTACTTTCAGAGGTTTAGTTATTAAAATGTATTTTAGAAGTCCAGGAAGGGGGCTCGAGGTATTGCCTTTACGGAACTTCTTTCATCCGACTGGCAAACGCAGAAACTCGACATCGGTATTTAAAAAAGCATCAATTCTACCTTTAACGGTCGCGAGCTCCCCCTCTTAGCTAACAGCAAAATAATCTGACATATTTTAAAAAGTTCAAGTGTCGCCTCGAATCTCGAGATACACACCCGGGTCTCCGCTCGCGCGCTGCTTTCTGCACTTGACTTTGGTACTAAGCCGAGGAGGGAGAAACTTGTAATAAGAAAAGGGATCAACTTCCTCGTAAGACCATTAAGGCTGAGAAATCGTAATTGATTCCGAGCTCACCCCCCCCCCCCCCCCGTGTCATTTATTATTCTTTGTTGTTGATAATAAACGAAAAAAAAAGTATTTAAGTCTATTTCGGCCGGGAGTTTTTAATATCGCGCGTCTGCCAACTGACGAGTAGAAACAAAAGCGGAGGTGGAGGTAGTTTTTTTCATTTCTTATATTTAAACGCGCGCGCGGGAAACGTGCTCTAACGAGCGGGAATAAAGAAAGCCGCCGTGGGATATTATAAGCCGCACTTGGCGGGGTGTGAGAAATACCACGACTATTTATTTATTTCCAAGACGGGGCCCCAACCCGAGCCGTAATAATAAAGTGTATCATCTCAGCGGGCGCGCAACTTCCTCTTTCCTGCAGGCCGAGCTGCAGGCCGCATGCCACTTTTTTAAAATTCCAGCTCCTCCAGCTCAGACGGATAAACGACGGGGAGTAGTGCGCGATCATACAAAACACTTAATCACGCAGCTGGATTACACTTGCGCGTCCGCTGAAAAATTTCAACGATTTGTGAAAAATTATGCGAGAGCGCTCGCTTACCTACGTGACGCACCTGCTGTTTCGTAAGTACACCGCGACCGGCGCTACCTTTATAATGACAGGAAGGATACTATTTGTTTCCATTGTCTGTTTATTTTTATGAATAAGCCTTCCCAATTATGTATTTTAATTTATCTCGAGTTATTATCAATTCTGTGAGAATAACTGGTTTTTTTAAAATAATTCTGCGAGACGCCCTACGTGCAAAATAATAACAACATTTTTTTGTTCGCGTCCATCCAGAGCATTGAAATGAAAAATGAAGAAACGTTAAAGTTGCGGAACTTGCGGAACAAAAGTTAAAATAAACTTGAGCCCGAGTAAGGTTATTTGAAAAACAAATTGCCCAAAGCTTGGGTAAAAGCGTTGAATTACATCCGAAGCGAGGAGAAAGTATAGAAAGAGATACGCAGGTATAGGTACTACTTGCGAGGGCTGAGCCCGAGGTTAGCCGAGTGAAGTTAAGTAAAAAGGACGAGGCGAAAAAGCTGGGAAAAGCACCGGTTGGATATTGCGTATATATGTATACACTACTCGAGCGCCAAAGAGAACGCGCGACCGAAGTAATAAAATCGGCCTAAAGCCGCGTGCGCAAATCCTTTTATTAATCCACGCGCCCCGGAATCGGATATGAAACTTCTCTCTTCCTTTTAAATCTTATAGCGGAGCTTTGACATCAGCACTTTTCTGTGTAGTGCGAACCTACCGGGATTATAAACTGTGTGCTTATATCAGCAGATTGATTTTCAAAATACTTTTTTCAACAAATAATCATTTTTTATTAAATTCATTCCAATTTTTCATTTCAAACCGGTATTTGTTGATTTTTCAGCCACGAGTATCTTTACTTTCAGCTCTGATTTTATTTTTTAAATTTTAACCTTTCGTACTTTGATATAAGTTGTGACATAGTAAAAAAAGTCAATTTAAAATTAGCTCGAAAATTAGAAGAAAAGAAAGAAAATTTCTCCTTTATTTTCATATAAATTAATATATAAATTAAAAGAGAGTAATTCTTCCTGTTTTTCTAATTACATATCTGCTGAGAGTCTCGTGGATCAACATTGAGACACCTTCGAGTCGGCCAAGAGTTTGCAGACCGATCGTCGTTTGTCACTTTTTGATTATTCGTTGCCGTGGATGGGAAGAAAGAGGTTGGAAGATTGTGAGAGTTTTGAGGAGTACGTTAAGATTGGGAAGATTAAAGGTTCGGTTTGGGCTTTTATTGTAAGTAAAGTAATTGTTATTGTTAGTGTTATTTGTCAGACAAGAATTCGCGTGTGTCAATATTCAATATAAAAAGTGTAATTTTTACAATTCACCTTAATTTGCCGCCCGATTGGCCTTAGAAAATAAGCTAAGCTGAGACTTTGTAAAAATAAATTAGTGTACGGGATTTTGGGGAACTTTTGAATAAATGTTGATATAATTTTAATAATTGTGTTGTCATTTAATTCCTAAAAAGAATCTTCATTACAAAGTTTAAAAAAAATTTCAGCTCAACTGTGTTAATTGGATGAAAAATAAAATGTTGGCAAGTTTATTTAAAAAATGTGGTGCTATCAAACTACTAAAGTTTTGTTTTCATAATCTACAAAGAAAGAAAAGGTGATTGTACATGTTAATATTATATAAGGTAGGTGTACCTAATATGACCATGCTGAGCGCGAATGGATGCTGTGGCTCACAAAAATTAACATTTTTAAGCACGGTTTGACTTTAAACCCTGAAACAAGATCTTACACATCTGATTATGATTAGCAGGGCTAAAATGCTAGTTTATTGACTAAAACATTTGTTTTTTGAGGTACCAAAAATTTGTGTACCTCATAAGTCACCTCTTCCACCATGACTTTTATTTTGATCTATCGATTCATTTCAGGTCCTGGAATAGTTTTTACTAAAAAATAATGAAAAAATATAAACATTTTGTGACTAAATACATTGTCATTAGTTGTTTTAACTAATTTAATTTTTTTTTTCAGTAAAATAGAGAAAAAAAAGTTATTTTATTAACTTTAAGGAATAAATTTCGCCAAACACGGGCCAAAATGTGCTCTCAAGCTTAATTTCTTGATAATTTAAAGCACTAGAGCCATTCGGATTATTTAGTACCAACATACCAAGTTCAAATTAAATGAAGTGGCAATACTAGGTACACTAGAAATGATGTAAAGTAAATTTTTTACTTTAGTGTTAAATTGCTTGGGGTGAAAAATAAAAACGGGTTTGAAAGGCGGACAGATAAGAAATCGAGTCTACTAATTATGATATCGATCAAGTGCACCCTTTTTGTTGGTACGCCATTAAATGTATTGATGTTAATCAATAAAAAAAAAACAAAGGTGTTAAAAACTATTTTTTGCCAAATGCAACTGGTCATTTTTAGTTTATTATTTTTAACATTTTCCTACTCTGTAGAGATGTCGCTGATCGGGCTTATTTAAAGTGTCAGGAGTACCCACATTCGGTACATAGCCACATTAGATACACTTACCTGATATATTTTTTCAATTATTAATCAAACAGAGCCATTTTACAATTTTTTGCTGTATTCTTATCGTTGATCAGTCTGAGTAATCATTTTCATCCACAAGTTGGGGAAAAAAGAAGAAAATTTAAATTTTAAATGAGTGAAAGTAAATAAATTACGGAAGAAAAAAAAAACTATTAAAAAATCCTGAAAACTTTCACTAGCGTTAGAAAATAAAAAACGACGAAGTATTGTAAAATCTTGCTCATTAGTCTGGTTATAAGCCGCATCTTCGAACGTGCTGCGGGCACTACGCACATTAACTTTATTTTCATTCTTTGAGAGCTGCAAAACTCATCACGCGTGCACGTTCGATTGCGAAAACAGGTAGAGAGCTGAGCAAAAAACATTGGGAAAAGACAATGAAGTTTCGTAAGACTAGGAATAAAAAGGTTTTAAAGAAAGAAGAAACGAGTTTAGGGGCTACGATGCCGGGAAATCGTGACAGAGCAACTCCGACGAATCGATTAAGCGTCTGGGCTGTAGAAAAATGCGGCTACAGTAGCCTCGTAGCTGCAATTAGTCGATCGCTAATGTTTTCTACTTACCGCTCAGAAACAGCTCTCGAAGAAGAAACTCGATTCAACCCTTAAATGGCCATGGCCGCGCTCCCTACGCCTACTTGCGCTTTCAAACTTCGAGCTCGCTCGTTTGTATGAGAACTGGTTTAGAATTCATTTTTTACCCCTCTTTTCCAACCAAGACGATTTCGAGAAACAATTCTTCTTCTTCTTTTTTACTTCGTACTCATTGTTTATCGAACAATGGAAAAAAATTTTCTTTTCACATTGCTTCCTAATTAGAATTCTTTAAATGTAGTGCTGATTGTTTTATTCATGATTGAGTAGAAAATAAAACTCCTTAAAGCTTAAAATTTTTTCAAATAAAATTGTGCTTTTTACTTATTTACAGTAGAAAAATCTTCTGCTGCTATCAACTAATAATAATAATAATTATTATTATAATTGATTGTTTATGCAACATCTTTTTTAAAAAATCAAGACTTTTTTTCATTCTTATATAATCATGCAATCTTCCTGTTATTGTGTATGAACTTTAAAATTCTATATTTTTTAATGAATTATTAGTGAATTTGTCTAATGACATAATCGTTTGACGAAAAAACATATGTAACCCCTTGAACTTAGCAATGAAAATTACAGAAGATAAGATAATAATTATCAATGCAAGGTCAACAAATAATAGTGAATTATTCGAGTATATATAAAAGCAGACAACAAAATCAGATTCCAAATCATCAGATTTTACGTTAATGTTAGAGCAGATTAAAAGTTAAAAAAATGTTGGCGCGAGTGCTGCTGATTACTATTTTCGTCATTGCTTGTGCTTCACAACTTGTTCAGGGTATGTCAAAATCTTTTTCATTTTGTAAATACAAGTTATAAATGCGATAATGTAAGTGATTGGAAACTACTTAAAGTGCAGTTTTGGTTTATTAATATAAAGTGACTGGAAAAATTTGATTACACTTGAAAGGAAAAGAACAAAATAATTTTATAAAATAAAATTCTAGACATGTTATTCAAACAGAAAATTGGAAAGAATAAGTTCTGAAGTTATTGCCTAAAGTTATATAAGACAATTAATAACTTATTTGATGACAATAGCTACTTTTTAAAACATATGGTTTTTTAACCATGGATTAACTCATATTTAATACTTTCAAAAATTTCTACATTTCAAATTATATACTTTATTTACTTAAAAAAACAAAGTTACAATTTTAATTCTTTGCTTGAATTAAAACAATACAAATTTAATTATTTTTTCAGCTTATTATGTAGATCATTATCATCACCATCATCACATTGTATTTTGTGACAGGATTTTAGAAGATGACTGTCAAAGGTTGTGCAAGACGTCATGCGATGTCAAATGTTTAGCGTACGAAGACTCTGGTTTTCTTTATAGATGTTCTTGTGAAATTTGAAGATATAAATTTCTCGTGTTTTAAAATTCTATTATATTTTTCATCATAAATAAAGTTCCGTTTTTTCAAATGAGAATTAAAGTTTTGTTGTATCAATCAAGTAATAATCCCGACTGATGAGACACCAAAACTTTTAAGAAATGTAATCGACAGTACAGAACTCAAATCGTAAAAAAATTAACTCTTGAAAAGAAAAAATTGTTGCAATTAATTTAATTGAGTTGAATTTTTTCTAAAAACAAGATTTAATTAAACTTATAACCAGCCGATTATTGTAACGAATCTGATTAAGTGACATTAAAATTCAGTAAAATCAAAGTAAAAATACCCTGCTAGAAATGAGTTAAAAATTTCAGCTCATTTTAGGCAGATCCAAGCAAATTTTTCTTGCCTTCTGGTGAAATATTTGTTGAAATTTCTAGCAGGGTCAGATTCCTTGCCAATATAACTTAAAAATAATAATTTTTTTTGAATTTGCGACTCATATGAACGAAGTAGTCTTGACGCGGCGGGACAGTAAGAAGCAGCATCATTATGAGGGAAAAGATCTTCATTCATTTGATTAACCACGGAAAGTCGATTTGAAGACGCAGGATTATATTTTCATATGAACACAAATGAGGAACCTCCTGAATCCAGTATCATTTCTTTATCTTGCTGTTCTTCTATGAGTCTATGAGATCATCGTTCTATCTCGACGTGTACAATTTCTTCTTCCACACCTGCTACAACAGAAGAAGAGGATGAAGAAGTAGAAGAAGAAAAAGGGTCTGCCACCATCGCGGCGTCTTTTCCATAAATTTATGTAGGAAATTACGCTTCGTGAGTTTCATTCTGAAATGCCTTTATCCGGACACGTATATACACCAGGCTCCGCCGCCGCGCCCGCGAGGATAGGGACGAGAGAAAAACCAATTTTCAGTTATTCACGCGAAATAGCGTTTCAGCTTTCTGCACCGAGCAGCCGCTGCCTCTTCTTCTTTCTCTACTTCCTTCCTTCCTTCCTCGCTGGTATCCTCCTTTTTCTTTCCCGACAAGCTTCTTGATTCCTTTTTTCCTCCTTTTTCACTTCAGCAGCATTTTTAATATATCTTCGGCAAACTAATCTTCCCGAGGATTGCGATGGGATGCAAGGAAAAGTATTATTAGCTAATATTATTCTCCGTCTACATAAAATACCTTTGCTTTTTTATAGCGAGATGCTTATTTTATTGCAACTCGAATATTCCAATGTTTATTTATTTATTTTTTAATTTAAATGGAAACCACGCTTTGGTACAAACAAGTCCTTGATATAATTAATCGTATTGGCAATTGTTTTAAACATATCGCGGCAGGTACGAGTAGCAGATCAGAATGTTTAAAAGGCAACAGCAGCATCAGACTCGTCGGTATCGGTCGGAACTCAGTGATTACCAAGTCTCGTTCTTCCTTTTGTTAGACTCCGAAGCGGCGACGATAATAACCATTTACTTGATGCATGTATACGAAAAAAAAATGCGCGCAAAAATTCCGGTAGACCACGACGCAACGTATGATTACCCCTCTCGGCTCTGCCGCTGCAGCACGGTAATAATTTAAGAAGAGAAGAAAACGAAAAGAGAGTGAAAGAGGTAGGTAGAGCCGGCTCTTTGGACATTGCCTATCAAACAGTTATTTAGCGATGGCGCATAATTAGATCGCGGAATTAATTTACCTAACGCTCCGAGGTGGTTTGAAGGTGACGGGTATCGATAATTGGTTATCAATTATCTCCCCGGCTCGATACGATGATTATTATAACGGGGCCCTCCCGCGTAAGATGGGTTTCGGCGGGTGTAAGCAAACAACCGTTATGAACGCCGATAATTGAGTAAGCGTCGATGCCTCCGGGGGTTATACTCGAGGTGTTTACAGAACCCTCTGATTTTTAAACCTTTTTCGTGATTAACTCAATGAACTATCATTCTTCGCTTATGCGCCACCCTGCTTTTATTTACGAAAATACACGAGTGTTTTTTTCGTTCACTAAAAAGAATATTAATTAAATTTAATATTAAATTTAATATTAAATTTTATTAATGCTCAATTCAATCGTAGGATTTCACTTCCGAAAAAGATTCAATATTTTCTTTAAGCATAAAAATTACACCACTTTGCGAGTGTTAAAATATAAAAGAATTCTCTGTAATTATAGAAAAATATAAACTGACGTAAAATTTTGTCTAACTAGTAAAAGCTTCGTAGCAATAAAATACTGTATTTTTTCTACCTGCTTTGTTTACTCAATAATCATTTATGCGCGTAAATAAATATAATAACTTTTTATCAAAATATATTTGTTATTGAAAGATTACGAAAATAATCTGTAATTAACAAATTTAAAAATGAACAATTTAACTTTTTAAGCTCTGGGATTCCGACAGATTAAAAAAATTAGATTATCTGCTAGAAAATTAAGAAAATAAAATAAAATGACGTAACGATGTTCGTACAAAGCCAAATCCCAATCATCAATCAGGACTACAGTGCATCAATCATCCAATTCGAGTATTAAACTTGATTAAAATGAAATTAAAATACACATCTGTACTAGCTCATATTATTCGGGCGCGGATTTAGCTGTCAATTAAAGTACAAAGGTTGCGCTTATTTTGATAAAATCGGGGGCTTGGATTTTACAAAATGAGACTGGAAGCATAAATTCGATATTGAATTTTAAAAAATATCAAGGTAATAATCGAACGAAAAAAAGAGGATTATAATTGCCAGATTGGAGGTAGTAACTCGCAAAAATTAAACATCGAATTCAGTTGTAAAGGGCGGGAGGATGGAGGGAGGCATTTTCAATTAGCCAACTTTGACCAGGGTATGATTATCAAACAAAACATGGAGATCCACCCCCCCGATGCCTCGCGGCCAAGAGGAGTCGTCATTACACTGCGCAGCGCAGCGCGCATGAATAACGCAATCACAATAGCAAAGGACGAGGCGTGGTTCGTGGAGTACATAAACGTGCTGCTTCCTCTCCAGCAACCTTTTTTTTTTTCAAACTCCCTGGAAATAATAATGAATCGATATGTAGAGTGGCGGAGGGTACACGGAACGGATGATGATTTATCGGAGGCGCGTTCATTGTGATGATTATTGGCTGCTCGAGGTGACTTTACGTTTCGAAACGGGGGGCTGCGGTGCAAGATATCGCGGATGTAGGTTCTAGAGAGAGCGAGGAATATTTACAGTTCGTGATTTAATAAGGAGCTGCGTACCCTCGAGTGCCTCGTTTGCTCTAGAGCCGATAATAAACATGTTTCATTGAGATGTTTTCTGAGCTTATGGCTCGAGAACCACCCACACCTTCGGCTTATTTTTACTAATTTTGATTTAACGCTTCTCTTAATTTATTCAACTGCTACTTTCGCTAATTTTATGCCCCGGGCACTTTTGTTTAACATTGTCTATTTCATCGTTCCATCTACGATTTTGAATTTCATTTAAATAATTTTCAAAATCGATCTAGTGAATGATATAATAATTTTTAAAAAATGAATGTCGAACTTCCATCTTGTAAAACCGTTGTTATAACAAACTACTCGGTGTAGGAGCCGCGCCACGGCCATTTAATGGAAAAGCAAACAAGAGTGTGGCTCGGGAAATTTTCGCACTCAAAGTGGTTTAATGCAGTAGCTCGGGGGGAGGTAAAAAAAAAAAAAAAAAAAAAAAAAAAAAGAGGGAACTGCGGCCCGTCGACGTCGTCGTCGTAAAGTCTAAGAGCGGGCACAGCTCGTCGACCTGTTGATTTAATAGAAACTATTTGCACTGCCATTAGTGGGTAGCACCTCGCGGTAGTCCTTCATTGTCGCCCGTTTGGCGCGGTAATTTACACGACGCGGAAAAGCACGAGCCGCGAAAATTAAGGAGAAACTCTCTCGACTTGACTAATGGCCACGGCATCAGCGAAGCGGTAAGGAAAATTTTTTTTTTCCCCTCACTTTTCCTCCTGTTCAAATAAAGACACGCTTTTTCACCTGAATTGCGTCGATATTTCGCAAGGTTAACGAGTCAAGAGGGGGCATTTAAGGGGATGAAATGTAATAAAATATAAACTGAATTTTCGGAATACCCTGCAGAAGTACTTTCATTTATGAGAGTAAAATAGCTCAAAAAAGTCACTTTATCTCTTAAAAAATTGTTTCAAAAAGTTTCAATTAATAGATTTGAAGTGAAAAAATGGAAAAGAACATTTATGATTAATCCATTGGGTTACTCTCTTTACACGAAACCATACGTCAATCGTATTGATAAACTCCCAGACGACAAACAGCTCAGCCATTAGCCTGAATGAATATAATAATATCATTGCTCCCCGGCTGCATATCACGCGCTGCAAATAAAGCAAGTGGCTGTTGCACCTGTCCCGAGATGGACGTGTGTGTTGATCTCGTCGTCGTAGTCGTCGTCGCCGCGCCCGATGCATTATGCATACGCTCGACCGCCCGACTGGCCCTCGTTACTCGCACCCCAGACAGCCACTTTTCCATCGCCACATTGTTTCTTTTTTTCTTACTTCATACTGCCTCAGAATAATAACGAGCGCACCCCTCGCGGCTAATATATATATACACGTATGTGTGTTCAAGTCGTTTTAGATTTCGCCTCGGCCAAGAAAATTGGATGCAGTCTACTCACAAGTCCTTCAGGAGGATATAAATGATGATGTTCTGGGACAGCACTTTATTTAACGGCCTTCGCGAGACTTAGCCGAACTATTATAATCGTTATTTTCTTTGCATTTGCATTTATTGGATCCAATGAATTTTGATAGGGTGATGAAAGCCGTAAATTTTTCCATAATTGGTCGACAAATTTTCTTACGTCTTGAAACATCCTCTTAACAATCATTGATGCATAATCTTATTTGAACTTTTGATATTAAAAACCAAAGCTTTTCTTGGTACCGTGCTTCGATAAGTCCCAAATATGGCATTTGAAATTTAAAAAATTTTGAATTCAAAACTAAATTTTTTTTTTTCAGAAAAATTATTATTTTATGTACTAAATTAATAATTACCTAAAAATGTAATCAGTTTTTAATTTTTAAATATTGGAAACTAGCAATTGAAAATCAATACTGATTTTCCAAAGTCAGAATCTGAGTGATTAATTTAATCAATCAATTTTAAAATAAATAGATAAGCATTCATCGAGATTACAGAAGCTACATCCTGTCAAAAGCTTATCTCATTCCTGCATCAAAATCAACAATCAGAACAACTCAACACCGCACCGTTTCCTTGCACTTTCTATTGATTAATTAATACTTTGCAAGGACCAATAAAACCTCGCAGCGTGGTCACAAAACAACTTTATTCATAACGAGAGAATAAAAAAAAAAAGGTAATAAGAAAAAGAAGTAAAAAAAAGCTACAGCTTCAGAATGAATGGAGCACAAAAGTCAAAGGCAGCGAACCGTGCATTTAATGAGCTCAACATGAGCAATCGATCCTCTTCTTCTCTCTTTTTTCAACATTTTTTTTTCTTTTAAACTCGAGGTGCAATACTAACTTCTTTCGCATGATCGATGAGTCCAAAAAGTATGCCATGACAACCCTCGCACGTTGCAACTCGCCTCACGATTATTATACTCACCTCTAGCTATAAAACACAGCTCATTGTAAGCATGTTAAAACGCATTTTTGCTGAGAATAAGTTTTCTTTTAATGATTATAAAGCCATTTTAGAGTTTATTACTAATAATTTGAAAGCCCAACTGATTTTTAAGCTGATTTTAGTTGATTTTAGTTCTTTACGCTAAATCATCTTATACAAGAAAAATTTTTCAAGAGTCTTTACAATTATTATAAATAATTCCAAGTGGTTGCTCTTAGCGGACAGGATTTATTTTAATATAATATAGTCTGATTTTTCGTTTTCATTATCAGGACAACCTTTTCAAAGCTAATGAATTTTATAAATGCATATTCAGAATAAATGAGCAAAACTGTTTGCATTCATTACAGTAATTTGTCAATTAAAGTTAAAAAAGTTACAAAATATATAAAGTATTATTGCACATCATAAACTAATAAAATAATAATTAGTTGGAAAAATTCCATTAAGAGTTTGAGTGCAAGTTATAAGCACACAGTGCACTACGTTGTTTCAGATTTAGATTCTAGAAGCGCATAGACCAGAAGTAGAGCAATTTTTCTATGTGCAGTACCCTTGTATTTTTGTGTTCCTAACCCCATCATGGTGATTAATTGAAAGAAAATAGTGTAATGGGAAACACTTTATCTTTTCCATCTAAGTACCAGATGTCACTTCCAGCAAGATCGCGTAAGTTTTCTCAGGCTCCGTATTCCAGAATTCTGTCCCACTTTAAGTTACACAACTCGTTCTCGTACGAGTCATATATTAAAATCACCATTGGGGGTTTTTCTACATTCAAATTAGATAAATGCTTTTTGGAGATGAAAATTTTTAAATGTGGCTTCGCAGAAAAAACAAAAATTATGTTATTCCGTACTAAAACTTGTACAAACTTTCTTTTGCCATCAAGCTTACACGGAGAGAAGTATTTGAGAATGGCTAGCCAAAATAGGTTACGTAATATATAATCCGTTCGTGTGAGCTGTTTACGATCGGGCAGAACAGAGATTTCTGCATAGGCTCCTGTGAAGCTCACACGGCATGTACAGTAGGGCGTTTCATCGAAAAATTTTTTTTCGAATTTCAAAACGCCCATGGTGGCATAACCTTTATGAAGGTAAAAAAATGAGCCATGAATTTTTTCAAATTTTTTCAAGGTCATTTAGAGGTCGCTAAACTTGTTTCAAGGTCAAGTTTTTACGTAAAGTTATTAAAATAAATGATTATGAGGTTTTATCGTTACTTTCAAGTGATATAAGCTACGAAAATGACTAGAAAATTTTTTTTATTGACACAAAAGTTAGAAAAAAATTTTTTGAAAATTTTTAAAGGTCATTTAAAGGTCATGCAGGTTAAAATAATTGATTTTTTTACAAAAAAATGCGATTTTCGTTACATTTTTGCCATGAAAAAGCTATTAAGAACGATTTAAACTCTTTTAATTGATAGAAATGATAGTTCTTGATTAGAAAATATTAGAAAAAATTTTTTGAAAATTTTTTAAGGTCATTTAAAGGCCATGTGAGCTTAAAATAATTGATTTTTTTACAAAAAAATGCGATTTTTATTACTTTTTTGCCATGAAAAAGCTATTAAGAACAGTTCAAACTATTTAAATTGATAGAAATGATAGTTCTCAGTTCGAAAATATCAGAAAAAATTTTTTGAAAATTTTTAAAGCTCATTTAAAGGTCAAGCGAGCTTAAAATAATTGATTTAAAAAAAAAAAATGCGATTTTTATTACCTTTTTGCCATGAAAAAGCTATTAAGAACAATTTAAACTCTTTTAAATGATACAAATGATAGTTCTCAATTCAAAAATATCAGAAAAAATTTTTTGAAAATTTTTTAAGGTCATTTAAAGGTCATGCAGGCTTAAAATAATTGATTTTTTTACAAAAAATGCGATTTTCGTTACATTTTTGCCATGAAAAAGCTATTAAGAACGATTTAAACTCTTTTAATTGATGGAAATGATAGTTCTTGATTAGAAAATATCAGAAAAAATTTTTTGAAAATTTTTTTAAGGTCATTTAAAGGTCAAGTGAGCTTAAAATAATTGATTTTTTTACAAAAAAATGCGATTTTTATTATTTTTTTGTCATAAAAAAGCTAATAAGAACAATTTAAACTCTTGTAATTAATGGAAATATTAGTTCTTAATTAGAAAATATCGTAAAAAATTTTTGGGAGTTTATAAGGTTGTGTAAAATAATTAAATTTTTAATATAGAATGTCTTTTTTTAATTTTAATTCATTGACAAATTTATTACTCAAACTTAGCACTGTTTAAGTTATTTATAATTGTACTTTTACGATAGTCTGAAAATTTTTTTCTATGATACTCAACATTTTGATGCAAATTTTGTTGATCATCTTCTGTGGTGGTTAATTTTTCACACTGGGTTCCAGAGTAATTTAAGAATTTTTTAAATTGGCGTAATTTTAATCGTTATACTTTATATTTTTTCATCCCTAGACTCGTAAAAAAAATTAGTAACGTGGTTTTCCACGTAAAATTTGATACTCTACACAATGAAATTAGTCATATTTACTTTTTTTTTTTTTTCATTTTACACCTAAATTACAGCCAGACACTTTCTGCAAGCACCGTAATCTCACTGTTTAAAATAAACTCAATTAAACTACGGTTTAAAACGCACCGAAATATAAGCTTACTGCAAGCACCGACTTAGTGTTAAGAACTGCACGTGATAAGCTCTGACCAGGTAAAGGAGGGGGGAGGAGGCGGGTTCACCAAACCTCACAATGGAAAAACATAAACAATCAGTTCACTAACAAATTTCTCGGAAAAATAAACAAGAATATGGAAGCACGATTTCCTACTTCGGAACTGAGTAAAGAAAAAATCAAAATATTGCTTTTGGATTTATACGCACTCCTGGGGTGACATGCTGTAAAATATTCCTTATTTTACAGCATGTCACTGCTGTAGATGAGTTTTTTGGATCATGAAGTAATTAAATATATAATATAATCAACTTACTACGTTATACATGCTGACAAAACGTAAATTTTCAATTGGATTTAAATGTTATTTACAGTTACCAATTAATGGTAAGTTGTTAAAAAAGTTTTTTTTTATATTAAATCGATAATTTCTGATTTGTAATTAGTAAAAAACTTTATCTCATACTGTTTTTATTGAAAACTATTATTTCCATCAGTTACGAGAAATTAAAATGTCAAAAATGTGATAAAAAACGCATTTTTATGTAAAAAAAATCAATTATTTTAAGCTCGCTTGACCATTAAATGGCCTTTAAAAATTTTCAAAAAATTTTTTCTGATATTTTTGAATTGAGAACTATCATTTCTATCAATTAAAAGAGTTTAAATTGTTCTTAATAGCTTTTTCATGGCAAAAAAGTAAGAAAAATCGCATTTTTTTTGTAAAAAAATCACTTATTTTAAGCTCACTTGACCTTTAAATGAGTTTTAAAAATTTTCAAAAAATTTTTTCTGATATTTTTGAATTGAGAACTATCATTTCTATCAATTAAAAGAGTTTAAATTGTTCTTAATAGCTTTTTCATGGCAAAAAAGTAATAAAAATCGCATTTTTATGTAAAAAAATCAATTATTTTAAGCTCACATGACCTTTAAATGACCTTAAAAAAATTTCAAAAAATTTTTTCTGATATTTTCTGATCAAGAACTATCATTTCCATCAATTAAAAGAGTTTAAATCGTTCTTAATAGCTTTTTCATGGCAAAAAAGTAATAAAATCCGCATTTTTTTGTAAAAAAATCAATTATTTTAAGCTCACTTGACCTTTAAATGAGTTTTAAAAATTTTCAAAAAATTTTTTCTGATATTTTCTAATCAAGAACTATCATTTCCATCAATTAAAAGAGTTTAAATCGTTCTTAATAGCTTTTTCATGGCAAAAAAGTAATAAAAATCGCTTTTTTTTGTAAAAAATCAATTATTTTAAGCCTGCATGACCTTTATATGACCTTTAAAAATTTTCAAAAAATTTTTTTCTATTTTTTGTGTCAATAAACAAAATTTTCTAGTCATTTTCGTAGCTTATATCACTCGAAAGTAACGATAAAACCTCATAATCATTTATTTTAATAACTTTACGTAAAAACTTGACCTTGAAACAAGTTTAGCGACCTCTAAATGACCTTGAAAAAATTTGAAAAAATTCATGGCTCATTTTTTTACCTTCATAAAGGTTATGCCACCATGGGCGTTTTGAAATTCGAAAAAAAATTTTTCGATGAAACGCCCTAATGTACAGGTCTGTTCACTCTGTGCACGCTACACATAAGCACCGCCTGGTTAAACCAAATTTTAAAATTTTTTGAGCTACTAAAAGAGTTAAGCTTTTGAGTTTATCGTAAGCTACGCTTACATTAACTGATTGTTTCTGGAACATTAAATTAACTCCGTTAATATCCTCCAAGATTGGCTAAACTACTGTTAAGGCCTTATCAAAGCCTTACCGCGTATCAAATCGAGCTTTAAGGCAATGGTTGGACAAATTTTTTGATATGCCTTATTATAAAATGTTAAATATATAATAGGCCGATTTCAACAACAAAGGAATTTATTTCATTTTTCGGTATCTGGTGTCCAAGTTTTACTCGATTGAGTAACTTTATTTTAAAAGATATCAGCTTAAAAAATAACGCATGTGTATATTTAGCTGGTAAAAAAAAAATTCTGAAAATCGCAAAAAATCTAGTAAAATTTTAACCAACCGCAGAAAAAATCGCAAATCGAAAATCAGAAAAAAAACACGTTTGAGGATTTGAAAATCGCACAATTTGCGATAAATCATGCAGTCTGGCAACACTACCTGGTTTGAGTACGACCGATTGCCCGTGGCTCCACCTACAGCTCTTGACAATCCGATTGTACGTAGAGTTAGGCTCGATCACAAACGGCTCAAGCGAACGGATTATAACCTATTTTGACTAGCCGTTCTCAAATACTTCTCTCCATGTGAATACTCCGCCTCAACTGTCTGAATGGAGGGGCAGAGCTGACTAATTTAAAAGTAGGAGTCAAAAGGGGTATCTCAATCAGAAACAATTTCACCTTTGGCTTTGAAGCTTGTCACATTGGAGAATTTAGGAACTTAGGATTCGACAGTTACTTCTAGTTACTCAGTGCCTTCAACGCCATATCTATTGATATCGTCTATCAATATGTCTACAACAGCTTCGTCCACTTTGCAATCAATCATGGTAATGGTACCTATCGAAAATAATCGCAACCAATGCAGTTGTCCAAACTGCATAACTGGAGCGAGCAGAAAAATGGAAAGCCATGAGAAGCGGCACATATGTCACATTTTAAACTGTGGTAAGAAATTTAACAAACCTTATGAATTGAAAAATCATTTAGTAAGGCATATTGATGAACGTCCTTACAAGTGTAAATATGAAGGCTGCAGTAAAAGTTATGCGTCAAAAAATGGTCTAAGAATACATAATAAACACCATACCGGAGAAAAAACGCATATATGTCAGATCTGTGGGCATGTGTCCCTCACGAAACAGCAGTTCAAAAGACATGCTGAAACTCATCTTAGAATATACAGAAATTTCTCCGTGCATCAAAACCTGCAACTGGAAGAGCAAACAACACTAAAGAATATAGAAACTGGTAATAAATCTGACAAACACAAACAAACAAATTTTATATATGCCTCAGAGATATTGAACTTCAAATTTGAATAATTTTTGTGTTGACATTTGCACTATAAGCACTTATTATAAGTACTGTAATTTAAAAAATTTATATTTATCTGTTGCATAGTGTTAACTTACTTATGTATTATACTTCACAATGACTGTAAGTTATCATGTGTACCACCACGAGCGTGGCAGGGTTTACCCTACGTTTGGAAATAATAATAATTAAATCAATCAATTAATAAATGATGTTTCAGAATTATTATTGAATACTTTATAACTGTTTGAATAAATCTTTGATTTAACTGATAAGTTTGAAAATTAATTTTTTTTAGGTTAAATTGTGGCATTTGTACGTGCGGATTATTAGTGCGAATCGAAATGGATTTTTATTATTAAAGTTTAGAGAACTTTTTAAAAAGTTTTAAAAAATACTAAAAAATATGTTTTTTATAGACGAAGATGATATCCACCTCAATTTTTTCATAAAATAAATCATAATTTAATTAAAAATAATACCCTTACTTTAGGCTCGCACAAACAGCCTAGCATACAGTCATGACTGTTAGGGCCGGGACTTAGATCTTGCACAGTCCTTTGAGCGTCTGTGCAGCTCACACATACACGACCTGTTCAGGTTAGGGATCTTACAGGGAGGGATCGGACGAAGCTGTTTTGATCGTTGATTGGTGGAGAAAACGGTGCAAGAGAGAACGATGCATTCGCTTAGTGAGAAAGAGTGAGAAAGAGAAAACGCTAGAGGTGTATCTATATATCTCCTGGAGTGAACAGAGTGAGCGAGAGAGCTATAATTTCAAACTAGCGTGCTCAGCACGGAGTTAGAAAGAGACACCGGCCTTCGTCCGATCCCTCCCTGTAAGATCCCTAGTTCAGGTTATACATGCGCGCCACCTGGTGTTAGTGTGCACAGACCGTGTAGGTGCGAGATGCACAGACGCACAGGAGGGCTATGCAAGATCTCTATCCCAGCACTTAGTGCGACTAACCTAACCTCAAATAGCCGGATAGACCCTGGTAAGAGCCTTAGCTAATTGCTCAGCTGGCCTTCAAGGTGATCACAGAAACTTTGCGTCGACGCACTTACGCAGCGATTTGTATACCACAAGTTTGTATACCTGTATTTCAGGTAGCTGACGCATGGACGCCTGACCCCTGCGTATGAGGACCTGTAGAAATATGCGGCACTGGGGGGCGCCACTGGCAATAGCCTCCTCTCCTTGCAGCTTAGCACGCAGCAGACGTTTGTTTGTGTGTACATGCGTGTGACGACACACACACACTCAAACATATGTTCCATGCCAAACTGCTGGGAGAGAGGAGGCTATTCCCAGTGGCGCCCCCCAGTGCCGCACATTTCTACAGGTCCTCATATACAGGTTTACAAACTGCTTGGCGTCGCTGCGTAAGTGTGTCGACGTAAAGTTTCTGTGATCGGCTTTAGAGTACAGGTATACGTTTATAAACGTATTGGCGTCTTGCACGAGGAGAGGGGGAATGAGGGCGCTATTACACGTAATCTTATGGAAGAGCCCACAAATTCGCCAGTGGCGACCGCTCGAACCAAAAATTGCTTCATAAGAATTAACACGGCAATAGCCTACAAACCGAGGGCGCTGCAGTCGTGCTAGATGCCAATAGGCATGCACATAGAAAAAAAAAGTGGAGTTTTTCCCATTTAAATTAGGAGGCGCTGTGCCCTCATTCGATTGGAAAATCTAATAGCAAAAATAGGAGTTTCTCCTATTTTTTTTTTTTGGGAATTATCAATTTAAAATTCATCCTTTCTGGCTAGATTAGAATTTCCGAAGACGGTCGTAAAAGTGTAGGAACTAGAAAATAATTTTCCAGACCCGGATTATATCGCTGATAGCATATATACTTGGAGAGTACACCTAGGCCAACCAGGTCTCCGAGACTTCAACTCAAATTTTCTTTGAGGTAATTCTGGTGCTCGTTTGCAAATTCTAAGGTATGAATTAAGACCTGGACAATCAGGTCACCGATGAAGGGGGCTGATGACCTGGGGGTCATCTCTGAGAAGTCGAATTAAATTTTCTTTGAGTGGACTCTGACGATCGTTTTCATGCGGCTCTGCACTCGAACTCCTGGAGACGATCCCCGAGTATAGTTATCATCGTCGACCTGGTTTTCCAGGTGTAGCTTCATGCCTCAGCAATTGCAAACGATCACTAAAGTCATCTCGAAGAAAATTTGATTCGAGTTCTCGGAGATGATTTCCCAGTGTACTCGTCGTCGGCGACATGGTTATGCCAGGGTAGGCTCTCCAGGTATACCTATACCCTCTGCGATCTGTTAATCCGAGTTATGGAAATTGTTTTCAATTTTCTATATCGTCACGAGAATCATCTTCAAGAATCCTAACCTAGTCCACCTTAGCTGAATCTTCACTGAATTATTCAGTGAAAAAGCGTTTCATAGTTAGCTGAATCTTCACTGAAATTTCAGCTAATTCTTAAATTTTTAACTATTTCTCTGCTTACATTCAGTGAAGATTCTTACCAGGGATACAATACAAAATTAAAGTTTAGAAATTAAAAATTTATTGATTTATTCGGAAAGTAATAAATCTCGACTTTGAGTAGACACACTGGTAGATATCTTTTATTTTTATGAACATTTTAATGTACGCTATAAATTAAACTTACATAATTTAATTGTTTATGAAATTATAATAGAGTTAATCATAGAATAAAAAAAAATTAAATGTCTTGTATTACAATTAATACAAAATTTTTGACTTATAATGTCACAAAAACTCTCGTAAAAATTTAGTTAAACTAAAAAATAAAAAAACCCAAACTCCACGCATAGTAAAGTTGTCGTACCTCTCCCTTTGGCGTCTCTTTTTTTCCCCCGCAGCTTTATTGTCTCATATTCCTTGCTGAAATTCTCTCTTTTTTCGCATGCTGCAAGGGTCGTCGTCATAGTCGGCGACGGTGGCGGCTCTAAGGAAAAAATCCCAAATAATCCGGGTGCTCGGGTACGGAGATAATCCGACCCTTGTACGCCACCTCGAGCGCTTTCATATACACGTAAAGTCTCCCACCCCCTGGCTGATGCACATAGGTATATAAACCTTTGCTGGTTCTTACAGGCACAACAACGAGAAAGAAAGAGAGAGAGAGAGTCAAGCCCTACTATCTTTCGGCGTTATCCGCTTTTTCTTGAGAGACACGTCAAAAATTTGCCGGAGGGGTCGCGTATATCTGTCCTCTTGAACCTCCAGCCGTCACGACAAAGAACCCAGCGAGCAAGTCTGCCGCCTGAGAAGATCAACGAGAAGATGATGAAAACTAATCGGATGACTGATGCGATTAATTTGTTTTTCTTTATCTCCTTTTATTTTTTATATTGCCGTTTTCATTCTTTTGTGCGGTCCATCTAGTTCAATTTACTTTGACCTTTTTTTTAAACCTTATTTTTATTTTTCGATGTTTTAACCGAATAATTTTTGTTATTAATGATAATTTTTTTTTACATTGTTAACAATTATTTTCTCTCAATTACTGCTGTTATTGTTACTAAAAATAATTCTGCAAAAGGTAAGTCTCATTTGATAACCAAAACAGCTTTCAATTATTTTTGTGCAAGCTAGTTGAGCGCAAGCTGATAACACCATAACAACAGTGTTGTTAGAACTCTTTACTATTGTATTTTTATACAAGGCAGGTATAATTATTATGGCCATACTAAGTGTGAATGGAATGAACGATTTACCATGCTTTAAGTTACCGCAACTATGCAGAGATTATTCTAAGGGAGGTTTTGTAACTACCCGAACATTTGAATGAGCTAAAAAAAAAAATATCAAATCAAAAAAAATCAAAATCAAAAAAAATATCAATCAGATGAGTTAAAAAATTCGTAAATAAAAAAAAAATCCAGTTTAAAAATAGAAAAATTTATTTCTATATTAAGCATGTCAAAAGATCAATAAAAATACAATATTTTACAATGTGCCTGCTACTTTTCGAAACTTATACTTTTGACCTGCCTTATGCTACGAGTAGATCTAAGGGGCAGGTCTCAAAGAGTAGGTAGCTCTCCTCTATACTTAATTACATTTTCAGAAAAATTTGTTCTTTATATTTTCTTCAAAAAATTCATTGTCTCAAATAATATTCAATTTTAACTGATTCAGAATTTCAATCTAAGGTAAATTTTTTTTTTTTTTTTTTAATTAATTTTTTGTAACTACCTGAAATGAGCGTTTGAAACTACCTATTTGAGTTTGTAACTACCCGTTTGATACTTTTGGTACCTTTAGGATAACCTCTGGTTCAACTATGTTATAAACTATCACTAGATGATTGTAGGACAGTTTTCCCAATCCATTTTTCCCAATACACTAGATACTTTCAGAGCCTTTCAGGCTCTTGGTTAAAAGTTGATCTTAGAGCAATACCTCACTACATCGACGCGTATTAGCACTCGAAGAAAAAACTACTATAACGTATATCCTTTTAAATTAAACTTTCGCAGTGAATTATTATTTTTCTTCAATCCCGACAATATCTACTCGTTGCTACTTAAACCACACAAGTTGGAAGCACTGCTGTAGGGAGAATTTACTGAATTACAGTTTTCATGAAGTTATTTAAGCTGCAATTTTCACCGAAACAACGTTAACTCAAATGTGAAGCCAGTAACTACGCGACAGATTAAGGTGGTTTTCTACCAAATGCATGACAATAGAGAAACAGCTCAAATTTTCTGGAGGTGTTTATTATATATTAATAAACATTTCTACGAAGTCTGATCAAAATTGACCATATAGTTTAAAAGTTATAGCAAATTAAAGATTGAATTTTTTTCATTACGCATATGGACGCTACGCTGAAAAAGTGTACTAAATTATTGATATTTGTCTTATTACAATAGAGATCCTTTGGAAAAACTACATACATATAGTTTCACTATCGAAGAATTCATTTCTTGAAACTGCAAAAAATTGACCTTTTACAAATTTTACAATCATTTTACAAAAATAATTTTCACGTGAATAACCTCCAAAACTGCGATATTCAAAGGTGAGGTTAAAAGTTTAAAAAAATGTTTTGTTGTGATAGTCAATGTTTTTTTGGTAGAAAATAATTTCAGAAGCCATAAAAAGGTAAAAATTAAATTTTAATAAACAATTTTTACTAATTTGGTGAAACAATTTTTTTTTAGTCTTGAAGTTGACTAGCTCTGGTAGAAAACCACCTTAATTGCTCTGTTAATTATAACGCACTGATGAAAATTACATTTTTCATATTTTTTTAAGGAAGGGTAACGAGCAAGTAAACTTGTACATGTAATTTTCGGTTGAAGTACGACACGAGTTTTAAGATGGAACTTTGAAATTGTAGTCGCTGAGTAAACACAGACTTTTCGGAAGAAGAGGGGGAAAGAAAAATGTGTAAAGCAGCAGCATGAAGGGGAAAGTTCGTTTTATTTGTCTTTCGTGACAAATTGTGGAAAGAATAACAGGAGCAAGATAATGCTAGACCTTGAGCCTTGAAATTAGATACTTTTTACGATATTTTTACTTTCCATCACCCTTAGTAAATATTATATATTTACATCCTAGCACAAACTAACTTTTTATGTACCGTATCTATCTCTTTCTCTTTTTTCGATTCATTTGAACTATTTTTGATGCTTACATTTCGATCTGATCATGTAGTCTGAAAATTAATTAGATGAATTGAAAAACGGCTACGTGATTTTTAAATAACATAATAATCTAAGTTGAACGCGCTTGTTGTGTGCTCTTTGGTAAGCTAAGAGGTTAAATACGGTTTATTAACCCCCACGGAAGAGAGCCAAGGCCTTATCACGTACACGTGTAAAATTCTCAGGCAAACACAGTACGACTCGTAAATTAATTCGCGATCGGAGGATTAATTTCTGAAGCCTATATTCGTTCGACTCGAGTACGCACACACGTACAGCGCCGAAGACACTCCCTTTATCGATCCCCTTCTCCTCCCGCGCCGCCGCTGGCGCAATTCGCCTCGCCCCCCCAGCCGACTTAGGTGGGGGCTGGTGCGGTTGCCAAGGCTCGAGCTACCCCTGCAGGTCTTACCTACCACCACCACCATGAGCCGGGGTGCGTTGTACGTCAACGTCCGGATTTAAGATGAAATCGCATGGGTTTCGTAATCGCGACCCGATTTTAAAATTACACTCGCCGGAGAATTTTACCTCTCTTTCTTCCCTTTAATTCGACGCTTTTACGCGAGATTGATATTGAATCGACTTTTTGAGGGGGAGAAAGGAACTACGCGAACGATCAAGCTCCCGATTTCATTTCATTTTTTTTTCGTCCAACACGCACGTACACATCCAAAACGACAAGTATGGTAAAAAAAAAAGCGCTCTTCCTTAGTCGACACTATTTTTCTGCAAATAACACACACACAATATATTGATTCACACTTAAAAACACCTTGTTTTATACTTTTACGGAATCTTAAATGATAAACTGATCGTTGAGTGTACAGAAGTTGTAAAAAAGCACAATGGTAAAGCGAGAATAAAGAATCAGCGAAGAAAAGCTCTGAGCTAAGATGGCGGTCGGCCGGGCGTCTTCCGCGAGGTCCTTTGTACACTTGTCAGCATCCCCCAACCGCTGAGAGAAGCAAAACTTAACAGAACTAATCTTAACAATGAAAAATTAGCAAGAAAATTAGTAAAAAATTAACAATAGAGAAAAAAGAAAGAAAAAAAATCCTCGAAAGAAGGAAGAAGAGATGCGAACTCGGGCACTAGACTTGGTAGTCTGATGATGGTGGCGGCGTCGCTCCGTTCGTTAGCGGGGCCCGCTTGGCCGCCCGTATTAATTTGCCTCTCCTGCCGCTGCACCCTTCTTCTTCTTCTTCGTCTTCTTCTACTTGCCTCCAGCCTCCCCTTGCTCGAAGCAGCGGAATCTCTCTCTCGCTCTCGCAAGAAGGGAGGCGAGAGAAGGAGCCCCTCTCGAACGCCGCCCCCCGCGCTTCTATATAAGGGGAGTTCGCTCGCTCGCTCGCCCCCTGGACGCTCTCGAGTTAGCGGCGCATGCGGCGGCGCCTCCGGTTAATCACTCGCCACTACCACTACCATCGACTCTCTGTCTGTCTGTCTGCAGCTTTCTGGCCATTGTCGTCGTCAAATGAATCATTCTTTGAACAAATTCACTCGTGTTGCAGCAAGATAAACTTTTTTTTCGCTTTTTTTTCTGATTGTGCATCTGTTAAGTATTTATGTGAAAACTTCATCTGAATGTGATATTTGATTGCTTATCTTTCGAAATCTGTATGTGCTTTCGAGAAAGCTTAAGCAGGTGTATTTTTTCTACTGTTTTAGTCTTCTTCTTCTTATAAACAGTTGTCAATCTAATCAATCATCTGTTATATAATCAAATATTTTATTCGATTTCAGGACGGTTTTTCAACCCTTTATTCTGAAGACCATTTTTTCCAAAGCACAGTTTTTCCAGAAATGGTTTTGATCTTGAATCTTACTGAACTTGATTTTAATAACAAAGGCATATTAACAGCAAAAAATTTTAACTTTTTACGAATCATAAATTAATTTTTGAAATTTATACAATTTCCAAATAATGTCATAAAAGAATAGAATTGAAGTATGTTAGTGATAGTTAATACAGAGCATTTAATATGTAGTAATCAATTACAGCGCGAGTTTATTAAGTTTATTTCAGAAAATTATGATTATTATCATAGTTTTATAATTTAGTATTTTTCACGTTTTAAACTTTTTATAATAAAATTTTTTTTTTCTAAGTTAAATTATTAAAATTTAGATGAGTTGAAAGTGTAGTGACTTTTCATTTTGCAGAGCAATGGTCGTTGATTACTGACACAGTATTCCAAAAAAGGTCAACGTGGTCAACAATTGTTTTTGACAACTTTTTTTGCATCATCAAGACGGATAAAAAGTTTTTTATGACACCTTGAGCCGGAACAATTTTTGGAATGAACATTGAGAAAAAATTATTTGTTGAGCTATTTTAGTCAGTGTTAACTGAATGAAAAATAAAAATTTATGGTATTCATTAATTTGACTAATAGACGTTGTAAAAGCGTGATCAAAGATTTCATTTACGGTTGGATTATTCATTTGAACTTTTATAGCTGAACACTGCTGTGTCGGTAGTGGCAATAAACAGTGGTAATATAAGAAAAGCATAAAAAAGCACAGTGCTTTGGCAAAATATAATTTCTCAAAGTCGAGCATCAAAGATAGTAAGAGTCATCGTGTCCAGAGCCAAAGAATTTATTCAAGCGAGATGAAGCACTAATTAGCATGCAACCGGGGGGGATTAACGACGAGCTTTCATAAACTGTTGGTCCACCGCACTGACAACGTTAACATTAGGCGAGTTTCCGGTTTCTTTCATCCTCCTCGCTTCCTCGGCTTCTTCCTTTTCTCAACTCAACGACAGAGGGAATGCACTTGCTTGCTTGCGCATATATATAAACTGCACCGTGCCCGGCGTATATGTTAATGCAAAGACGGTATGCAAATAAGAAGTCTGTTGCAGTACCCCGTTCGTTGGCTGGCTCACTCGCTCGCACGCGGCAAAAAATAAAATATGCACTCTTTTTTACCGCAGAACCAGCATCAGCATCGCGGAATATTTTAAGGATTTAATAAACTCTGACGGTACAAATCATTATGTTCGTGCATACGTATATGTGAAATCTCTTCGGGATTAGCGATAGCCGCGCAATAATTCTGATAACTGCAGAAAATTGAATTTTTTTATTCTTCTTCTTCCTGCGAATAAAGCAAGTTTTATCGTGGGTCGTTGCGGCACACAACGTATAGAGAAAAATAATTCCCGAGAATGCGCCGGCATAAATGAGCGCTGCGAGATTAAATTTATGAATCGTGCTACAAATTTATTAAACGCCGGGAGAATATTAGCGAAGCTGGATGACATATTTTATGCTAAATATAAACATAAATTCCATTCATAATGATTAAACGGCCGCTAAAGAACTCCGTAATTTATGTCCCGGGGTATGATCGTACCGCTGCGTGGCTGTTATTTACACAAATATTTGTGACAAAAAAAAAAGTTTTAAATTATAAATACGCATACTATATGTCTTTGATTCAATCGTACGAAAAGAGAGTTAAGAAAGAAAAAATTTTAAGGTTTTAGTTTAAAAACTAAATCGAGCTTGGTACGGATCCGCACCCGAGCGGACGAGTCATTAGAGCCTGACGTGAAATTATACGCGCATCACGGGTAATTCTGACCACGGAGGACTTGAAGCGGCCGAGAAAATGTGCTTGCACACAAATCACTACCACTCCTCGGTAACTCGTTAACACGGGATAAACTCGTGCTAAAATCTCACAAAAATACGCAAACGCCGCGCGACCGAAGACGCTGTAGGGCATTTGTTTACACGCGAGGCTACCACTCTATTGTGTTTTAACAAGAGCATTATCAACGCCTTCGGGCGTCTTTGATTTAAGTACGCGTCTCGCCAAATTGATATACTGCTGGTAACTATTCCCGTTCAATAGTTGAACTCAATTTTGAAGGGATAAATAATGAAAATTTCTGAACTTCCAACCCGATTCCTCAAAGAAAGTTAGCCGGAAAATAAAAACAGGCCGACAGCGAGCCGAAAAAAAGAGCAAAGGGTCGGAGAAAGAGGAAAAAAAAATGAAAAGCTGGAGTTGCCGCGTGTTGTCGGACCGGTTTGGTGAGGGCGAGGAGCTCCGAGCCGAGAACCGGGCGTGCGTAAGCTACCTGTGCGTCGTAGAGAGATATCCCAGAGCATCCCGAATAGTAGCGATGATTTTCGACCTCGCTTGATTTTTCCGGGCGTGTCTTCCCGCTCGGACGATCTCAAAGGCATGGGAAACCGTCCGCGGGGAGCAAAAAGGTTTCGGTGCGTGCTCCTTAAATTAAATGTTTACGTGCAATGGCGGCGGCACCGCGCCGAGGGGGGGACAACCGGTTCGGCTCGTCCTCGCGCGGAGCCCTTTAATGCTCCACTCGCGCGGGTTCACGGACCTCGGACGCGAGAGAAGAAGTACGCTGCGATCTTGCGCACCTTGCAGCTTCTCAACTTATATTCGGCTTATCACCCCCCCCCCCCCTGCACGTACTCCGTTGAATTAATAATCGGCAATAATATTAACTTATTTAAGGGCTGGTTCTTTATTTTGTTTAAGGCCGCTGTATGCCGCTTCCCGATCTTCAAAGACCCGGTTTGCCATTAAATTTTCAAAATGCGTCTTGAAGATAAGTCCTCTCGAGCGAGGATGATAATCGGACGCTTTGTGCGGCTTCGCCGGTAGAATGAAAAATTATAATGATAAACACTTTTGCTGCGGTTATTTCGGTTTTTTTTTTTAACATTTTAATGAGAACACTTTGTAGATTACAACTATTAATTCTATTTTATCGAATAATTTGTAAAGTGTTATTCGTTTAATTTTTTCCTTCATTAAAAAGCATTTTAGCTTTTAGTTGTGGTCAAACAGTAATTTATAGATAACCTTTTTTTTTTGCATAACCAATTAAAGCCTCTATAAAACTACATGCTTGAAAAAATGTGTGAATTGACTTTTTTAAATTACCTTAAAATGGAGAAATTGCAGGGCCCTCCAAAATCACTGATGATTCTTTTTGATTCTTTTGTAAAATTTGGTGTTTTGTGTCTCTGAATTATCTTTGAATAATTTAATATTGGATTGATTATATCGATTTCAATTTGTGATTCTTCTGGTGATTCAGAAGTACATATCCAACTGCTTAAAAAACTTTCAAATTACCCTATACTTTAGAAAATGTCACTCAATGCTAATTAGAACTCAAATACGTGGATCCTGGTCTACAAAGTTCATTGAAGCCATCGCTACGCATCTCGATAAAATTCCACATAAAAAAATGATTTTCTATAAAAAAAAAGTACTAATCAATCAGGTTTGAATTTAAATTGAATGATAATTGAGTCAAATTAGGGAACAAAACTTGATTTATAAAATTAGACAAATAAAGTGAACGTTAAGAAAAAAATTGGCTGAGAATTAGGGTCGCGATTAGAGCAGATTCTTTGAAAGTGGTTTATAAAGTACAATCGTGAGGGGGGGTTCGGCTCAAGAGTGCCGCTGTAAATCGCATGTCGCGAGGCCATAACGCTCGAAACTCGGCTTTGCTCATTAGTATAGGATCGCTATCGCAAACACATTTTATTATCGAGCACTCTTGTTGTCCCGTTTAAACCAAAGGGCCTCCTGGCATCTGGCCTAATCCCTTGTTTAGCCTATTTTCGTCCCGGTGGTTGTTGAAAAAAAAAACCAAATTGCACGGCACAATGCCTCAGATTGATGATTGAAACGATCAAGACTTAAAATTTGTCGATTACGTTTTCCATTAAGTGGGAACGTATTTTTTAAATCAGAGTTGTTATTATTTTTGAGCTTATGCGCGTTCATTATTCATTACATTCGCGTAAATTACTAATCTAACTTTAATAAGTAAATAATTATAGAGTCTGAGAGAGAGAGAAAGGTACCTGCTCTCTAAAGAAAAACAACTGCAAGGTAAAAAAAGTTGCGCAGGCCATGATTTCAAATTACCAACATAAAAGAGATTTATGGGACACTAAAAATTAGCAGCAATACGGACCAAGCCAAATCCACTTGATTCAGGTTTTTCTATAAAGTTCGAACGCTATATTGTACGAATTTTTCAGGCTTCTTGAGAAAAAGTCGATTGAGACATTCTTACTCACGGTTAAATAAATCGCAAGCGCATATAGGCAAAGAAGAATAAGAAAAATAAGAAGAAGAAGATGCGAAAGAAGAAGAAGAAGGAGGAGGAGGAGGAGAAGAAGAAGGGGTTCCATTATGTTGCAGAGTAATGAGTTACAGGCTCGAGATCGCCCAACGCGACAAAAAATTCCTCGCAAAGACACACGAGTCCCTTTATTTCCTTTACTCTTTTTCTTCTTCTCTCTTTCGGCTTTTTTTTTTTTTATTCTTTTCTGTCTGATTCACTTTCGCTCTCAATTTTATTTATGACCGTTCGTTTAAAGAAATTTCTCGGTCCAATTTTCTCGGTTGTTTTCGTAATTGGCGAGCAAATTTTGAGATCCCATTTAAATTGGGTTGTAGTTCATCGTGAAATGATCGAATTAAGTTATTTCGAATAATAAATTGCGATAAAAAATGAGTGTCTGGCTAAGATTAGAGCCGTCGCTAACTTTTTTACATAATAAATAAATTTTTATTGTTTTAAAATGAGCAAAAAAAAAAAAAAAAAAAAAAAGAATCCCCGATGCTATTTGGGTGAAATGTGATTGGCCAATTGATAGCGATTTCCCCCGTACAATCGCGAAATTTTCATTACCTGTTATTACCGCGCTTCCGCAATCGCTGGCACGCACGGCATATATCAGAAAAGCCCAGTCGGCTGGTGCTGGATTTATTTCGTATCTCGCGCGGGACGTCGCTTCGTATGATAAATTGCCCAAACTATGCGGGACTCGCGTCACGCCAGATTAGTTCCTCAGCGCTATCCGAACCAGCTATTTATTTGAATGTAGTTTTCAAGTGAACTTTTAAAAAGTCGACGGATACTTGTAAGCTTCGTATGATCTCAATCCACGATCTCAATCTTTATTTAAGTACTCAATCAATTCTACGGGACTACAATTTGTTTTTTCAAAATCTCCAACATAATTTATTCATCGCAAAACTGTACGGTTATAATAAATTGCGATAGTTGAAGGGATAAACCAGCAGGAGCGGCAGCAACCCACGCTCAAATTAAATATTTCAAAAGCTGAAGGTACGTAAACGAAAAAAAAAAAAAAAATAGTTAGTCAAGTTTATTGAAATGTGGCGCAAACGAGTGATTGAAAAACAACCGAGAGGGTAATTGTACCTGTCAAAGCGACTGCATAAGTAAATTACAAAACTATAAAAAAAAAGATAAGACATTATTTATAAAAAAATTATCCACTACAGTTTAGTAAAAAATTTCCATAATCTGTTTAAAACTACTAGGTACAAGATTTCTTGAATTTCTTAATCTCCCGAGTGCGTCTCTCGTAATTTACAGAGTAAGCGTAAGCGCAGCTGATTTAAACAAAGCGTCATGAATCATCCACGGGGCGGCAGGCACAATAACCAGCATTAAAGTGTCAACGAAATTTTAACCCCGAACGCGGAGCATCTCCATCAGGTTCGCAAGAATAATGCAGGCCGGACCGAAAAAACTTAACTTCGAGATAAGTACAGACTCGTACTTACGCGCAGTCGCCTCGAGCGCTGCATTCGAAATATCGTTGCGTAATGCGTAAATCAGCCTTTCTTGTAAAAAACGTTCACGCATCGTTAGTGCACGCGCGTTCCTCGAACGAGCGGGGGCGAGGCGATTTAAACGCGCGACCGAAAAATTAAAAACTTCCGGGGCAGCTATGCCGAGCAACCCTTGCCTATGCACCGCTCGCCATATGCTCGACTCGGCGGCAACTGCAGTTTAGCGAGGAGTATAGAAACTTATGACCCTAATTATACTAATTTATCCACGATGCACGAGCTATTCTCCCTTGGCGACATGTCATTTCAACTCTTTTATTTTCTTTTTTTTTTTTTAAACACGAGTACTGATAATTTCACATTTTTATTTTTAAAAATTAATTAGTACTGTTTAAAATAAAATTTAGTTTTTTAGTTTTTTCTCAGTTTAAAGAAGTTCTGACCCTCAATTCAGTAGGTACTTTGCAAAAGTTATTCTTGAGTTTCTGCTCGGAGCCATTTCACATCGAGTATAACCTTACATTATTTCCTGGTATTTAACCGGAGAGATTTCAAACGTCTACTCGAGAGTGGCTCCACGCTGTTGCAACGCGTGATAATCAAAAACTCATTCGGTCGTGCAGCGTAATTTTTCTTCGCGAAATTTCGAGCGTATGATGCTCCATATATTAAGAATCCCGAAAGCCGATGATAAGTGTGATTCAATTTTAAAAACTATCATTTAAAACACATTACCCAGTCATAAAGAAGCGACTATGATGAATTTTCGAGTGTAATTCGCACGTTTTGTTTGTTCGCTCGTACTGATTATACCCGATAAAGTATACGCTTTCACACCACAATGATAAATACCTCGGCAATTCGAATAAATAAAAAAAAAACCACCTGTTTTGTATCTTTTTTTCTTCTAATAATCCACTAGATGTTGCTGGACCGCGCACAAAAACAAACTGAACCTTCGCAAGGGATTCTGGGCCCCGGAAACGATCGCTAAAAAGATTTTGCATCGAAAAGGTTAGAAAAAGAAGAACAACCCTCTTGATATCATCGTCGTGATTATTTCATGCCACCACTTAAATAATTTTGCTCGGTCAGCACCATAACCTATCAAGGGAAAAACCGCTGGTGGCCCTTTCAATTGTTATACATTCCGGAAACGAGTACTCTCTTGTGGTAACGCCCGGGGATAATGCTCTTTGATTCGCGTAACGAGTTCACCATTTTTTTAGCAATTTTTGACTGCTGGATCTAAGAAAAAATATTCCCATCGACTTGAAAATCCATAGCAGCTGTCGGGGAAAGGTAGGAAAGGAAAAAAAAAGAAACCCTCAGATAAGTATTTACGAATAAATATATTCTCATAGTTCTCACAGCGGTGTTTTCTGCACGCACAACAACACAAGTTGCACTTGCTTATGACTTTCGAGAAGGGCTTGCAAAAGGATTTTCTGCATATGCAAATCCGACTAGGAGATTGTGGGAAAGGCCAGCGCCCGCCAAAGAAAGTCGTCGAGCCCGCGGTTGTTGCTGTCGAGAAAGAGCTGGAGAAAAAAAAAGAAAAAAAAGAGACTCCTGTGGGGTGAGAAAGCTACCGGTGGTGGAATAACGTATGCATTTCCATGGATAAAAACTAACTAATGCTAATCGGGCGTGGAGCATGCACCCCATACGCGCTATGCATACGCTTACAGGCGCAACCCCCTCGGCCAACCTGCGAAGGTGAGGAGCATACTAGCCGTGGAGAAAAAAAACTTGAGGACCCTGAGAAAGGGGCAAAAAATTATTATGATGCGTGAATGTAAGAAAAGAAAGGAAAAAAAAAGAAGGGAGGGGTTGCAATTATGGACGCCTATTGTGCTCTTAATGTTGCAGGGACGTTGCACCGTTTACAAGACGTCGCCTCGTGGTGCACCCTAGTATTTCAGCTGAGTGCTCAAGTGAGTGTCTAGCTAACTATCGAACTAACGTGACTTTGCCTTGGTTTTTTGCTACTAATAAATAAAAATAATAAATAATTGTGCTTGGATGGGGTTGAAATTAAACAAAGGTAACTGAAAATGATAATTGAATATTTATTTTAAATTACATCATTTGACAATGATTTTTTTACTTGCAGGTAATCAGGGTTGTTCCACATCTGAGCCTCACATTTCCCGTAAATCAAAAAAATAAATTGGAGAAAAAACTTATTCCAGCCGTTAAAAAAAAAAACTATTTTCCATTGATCGACAGCATTCTGCAAAGTATTAATAAATTAAAATATAAAATAATGAAAAAATAAAATTTTTGTAAGATAAAGTACTCACTGGATCAATAATAACTAAATTTATAAAATAAGGCGATACGAGACCCACCAACTGATTCATAGTACCTCCAATTGCAGTAACCGGCGCTACATAATTAGGAGTTAAATCTATGTAATTTATCTGTGTGCTGCAAGTAGTAGCACTATTGAAACTTAAAGCTATAACTAAAATACTGACAATAATTAATTTATTGGCTGTCGTAAGAACGCCAATCGCTATCATGCAAAGAGCTGGAATCCAAAGTCCAATGACTGCACAAACTTTTCTAACCAACTTAATTGAGGCTCCTTTGCGTATTGCATATTCTGATAAAAAACTAATTGGAAAACCCATCAACCAACTTGCTATATAAGGGAGAGCTGAAGCTGCTCCAGCCTAAAGAAAAAACATTTTTTCACTATTATTGTCCGTGTATTAGAGATTTTAATTAAATTCAGCAACGTACCTCAGTTACATCGTAATTTAAAATGAATTTCATATAAGTTGGTAACTGAGTCATGAATATGAAGACACCCCAACTGTTGCCTAAACCAACAATTATCGCCGCCCACAAAGGCACTGATTTTACCATTTCTTTCCAAGGCACTTTGAGTTTCTAAAAATTTTTTAAAAAACCATAGAAAAGCGAGCAAAAAAGAAATCTTTCTAAAAAATGTATAACATTTTTTAATCAGTACAAACTAGAATAAATCCGTCAAAATATTTCCTGAATTTACTTTATTTTCAGCGGAATCATTGAGAGAATCACTGAGATTATTCTTTATGTATTCAATTTCTTTAGGACTAATTTTCGAATGATTTGATGGATAATCCGAGGCCAAATAATAAAAGAAAATACTCCAAAGTATTCCAATTAAGCCGAAAAAAAAAAAAAATACTAGGCCAGCCAAATCGTGATCCTGCTAAAATTCCAGATATTGACATCCCTAAAATAATACCTAATGGTAAACCATTGAGCACTGCTGAACCTAAAAATTTATGACATTATTTTCTATAACAGAGTCGATTCAACGTATCTTTTTAAAAATTAATTCATTATTTAAGTATATTCAAGATTTATTGTTGAAAATCAGCAAGGTATCTGACCTAATCGTGCCCTTTCAACGATGGAAATTACAGCTTTAGATTCAAAATTAGCCAACCACGGTATAAGTATATTCACCAGGGAGCTCAAAAATATTCCTGCAGCCAATATAACCGAGGCACTTCTGGTTCTTGCAAAATAACCTGCTGGAATTTGTGTTACTGCACTTCCCCAAAAAAATGAACCTAAAATTATTGTTGATGCAGACTGGTCCCAATCATACTGCTGCAAATGATCATTTAGTGAACATTTTTTTTTCGAAACAATGAAAATCAATTTCTGGTCAGTTTTTAAATGAGTTATTAACACGAGGTTTTTTAACGTAGCCAATACTTATGCAATCGGCAATAAATCTGATTTTATTTTTATAACAGGAGTTAATACGCACTGGAAATTTTGAATCAACAGTTGAGTTTCTCATTGCTACAATTGCCACTGATAAGGATACTCGTAATGTGTAGGCTATGGTCATGCCTAAAAGGAGAAGTAAAGCTTGTACGTGTCTCCATCCGTAATTATCTAAAATTTCATGACAACTTTTAGGCACTATTTTTTAAACGAGATGATTATTTTTGAGATTGAAAACCTAAATTAAACTAAACAAATTGACATATTTAATCATTAAGATTATTCTAAATTATTCTGAGCAATAACGCATGAATATTGCTGAAGGGCAATATACGCATTATTTGAGCTCCGACAACAAAGGCAGTGTCCAGATTTATATTCTTGACCATAATTATTTTTTATAACTTTTTTTTTTTTTTTTAAATTGATCAAAAATACTTTTAAAAACCTGAAATGGCAAGTTCAAATTTCTTCTCATCAAAAATCAATGTATTAACGATAACAGAATTTAAAAAAAACATTGAATCATGTACCAAAAAAAACAAAAAATAAAATTGTAGTGAAATTTTTAAAACCCAAAAAATAATTTGAATAAAAAGCGAAATTGATAAATCAAAAAAAATTTTTCAACTTACTTGGTACAGGAAAATCATTTTTTTCGGTATCTTTCATTGCAAATTCTGAGTCTTCAAATGAGTAATAAATAATAATCTTCAAATTATTTTTCATCACCTTACATATCAAATCTAATCGAATCTTCCACCTCCAAAACAAATAAAAAAGAAGTAACAAGACCGCTGCATAGGTACTTGCAATTCATAATTTATTACCTTGAAAATAACCTGTCAAATTATCGCTAGCAGTTAATTGGCAACGGAAAACAAAAATAAGCCGAGCGAACCAATTCTTGGATAACGAACCCTGCTGATGGTACATCGCTATTCGCAATATTCAAAACCTTCCTTCCCGTACACATACGATATACCTGCAACATCCACAGTAGTAATAAGAGACCAAAATAAAATCGACATTCCGCTATCTCATTAAAGGCAGCGGAGTAAGAATTGAAAAACAACGCTGCTGGTCTCATCTCGCAGGCAGAAAAGCCATAAACCTGCAGCACCTATGCTCTACTGCAGAGAGAGAAGGGCAGCAGCAAGATAAAAAAAAGGTTCAGCTGATCCTCGTTAAGATCAGCGGTCCGAATCAGTTGGGCGACATCTCGAATCGTAAATATTTCGGGCATTCGGAGCGGTCGTCTTATTACCGTTGTTGCTGTGAAGATGATGATTATAATGATTCGCCACCACCTTGGCGAGCTGATCCTAATCTCGAAATTCATCCTCTCCTCCCGAGCTGCTGCTGCATAAACTCACGCACCCGGAGATTCGAGTTGACAAGATCCGCAGTGTAAGGCAGCAAAAATCTTGGCTCCTCGAGCTCCGGAAAATCTGCTTTTCGGACACAGCTTATTACATCCACGGTGCGCCCACGAACGCCGCGGCCGTCGCGGCGCTCCTCGCAGGACGGAGATTGATAGTCTTCTTCTTCCTGCCTCCATGCAAGAGAAATTCCAATTTATGTTTTTTTTTTTTCCGTTTGCCTTAGTCCCATTGTTCTGGTTGAATATTGTGCCATGCGCCTACCTCTTATTGTTTGTTTAAACAATGTTTTATAATGGCAAAAGAAAAATTTAAGAAATTTTGAAATTTGGTGGCTACTAATAGAGATGGTGACTGAGTGCAAAAATTATAAAAATTGAGGTAAAAAAAAAAAAAAAAATGAACAAAAGTAAAGTGAACGAGCGGGTTTTCGAGGGCATTACTAAAATTGCATGCAAATTCGCAGTAAATTTGCTTTTAGCGGACGTATTGCCGCAGCAGCAGCAGCAGCTTGAAGGTATACTTCTAGCAGCATAATCGTGGCGGTGTGTTGTGTACACACAATATCCGCGTCACATTGCAAGCCTGTATCGACGACAACCGTGCTCCTGCTGCTGCTGCAACAGCAAAGTGGTGCTCCTCGACGTTAAAAAAAAAAAAAAAAAAAAAAAGTTCAAACTTGTAGTACAGCAAGACGAAGAGCGAGGGGATGTAGAAAGAAACTACATAAACACACGCAGCAGCGTGCTCGAGTTGAAGTGCCATTAATGGGTAATGCTTAACAATAGTCCAATGTCCCCGATACCTCAATTTACCCATTGCGTTGGGCCACGCAAGCCCACTCTCAAAGGACATGCCATGTGCCATTGCAAATTTGAATTGCACCAAATGTTGTGCACCGCACGTGCTTAGAACTAAAGTAAAAGGAGCCAGTGCTGACCCCAAAGCTCATTGTACTTAAACCAGCTAATAATTACCCTTGAGGGAGAAAGGAATACGTAAGTATTTTCGTCTATTCCTGCGAAGCATGCTCATAAACCGACGCGGCTTGTTCTCGAGGCAAAGCTTGCTTTATCTTTTGCGCTAAAATCCATTATTATAATATTGGCTCACCTACTGCACCACATTTTTCTCCCTTTTTTTCTTCATTCTGAATCACCCGAAGCTACAATAAGTACTCTGAAAATCCGATATTTTTTATGTCAAGTTATTTTCTCGCCAAAGAGATTTTTTTTTAAACGAAACCGAGCTCCAAATATATTGTTATCTCGGTACAGATCTAAAAAGATTTTCTATTTTTTTTTTTTACCAAGATCATTCAATTATCTTGGTAAAAAACGAGAGACTAAAGATTCTCTCAGCGCGCAACGCGATCATTATTTAATGCTCCAAGCCTCCAACCAATTATTAATCTTCAAAATAAATATACAATAAGTAATTTTCACCATCAATTTCAAAACATGGAAGTAAAAAAAAAATTTCTGAGCGTTTTTCAAATCAATCTATGAATAATAATAACGCGAATTTAGTTGAAAATTACATATAGTTTGCAACTAAATTTAGCTAGATAATAGTCTGGCTGTAGCATAAATAATTGTGGTTAAAAAAATAAATATTCTTATGTTATTTTATTAAAAATTTTACAAAAGATTTTTTTTATTAATTTTAACGTAATATTCCATGATTCAAATAACTATTAATAAATCAACTAATAATAAAGGAAAAAAAAAAAATCTTAATAACATAATATTCAACATTATAACAATAACACTGTTCAAATTTTGAATCAAACGTTCTCGACCAATCACATTATAAATCGAGGATATTCGATCATCATTCATCATTATAAAAAGGGATATCTTTATTTCTAATAATATCGTTTGTAAATTATAGTTGTGATTTTAAGAGACTAATCAATTCGCGAGTACACTATTGTTCATTAAATTAAATAATGTGTTATGGAATTTTAAGTTCTACAGGAAATTTAAAAAATTGTAGGCGATTAACAATAAATACAAATAATAGTATTTAAACAGAGCATGTACTTTGACAATTAACACTATGAATGAATCACTTGTTTCATTTATTTGTTTTTTATTTGCAAAAAAAGCTTATTCGAAAAATCATAAACACAGTTGAATGCTTGTTTTCAAACATTACACACCTCTTTCAGTTCACGAATATGCCACAGAGGGAAGCACTTTCCAAGCAGTGAAGATCGAGTTCAGCGCCAGAATGAAGAGAAGAAAGCGTCGAAAATCTAAACCCCTTTCACTTTTGACATCGACAGATAAAACAGTTTGGGCGCATCGATTATGCAAACTTTTATTTTAGATACCAAAAAATTTTTTGTTAAGCTTAAAGTCAAAAATAAATTATCACGATCAAATATTTTTAAGAACTTCCAGTTCGCGAGATAAATGTAACATTTAAATCTTAATAAAAATAATGTTATTCGGTCTGAAGTGGACTAGTTATAAATAAGTGTTATAATTTACAAGTTTCTTATTAATAAACAACGGAATGGATGAAAATTTATTTTGCTGGTTCGAGCGAAGAAAAACCTTATCCGAAAACTGCAAATTTAAAATTGCCAATGAGAGGCTGAAATGAATTAAAAAACTGGAAAAAATTAAAATATGATTTATTGGTTACCAACTTTTTAAGATTCTTGATTTTTTATGATATTTTAATTTTCTACAACCCCTTATTAATAATTTTAACGTGGCAGAATTTCTTAAGATTTTTCTTTGCTGCGACCATCGATTTCATACCTTTGAAAGAGCAGTGTAAATTTTAAATTATAATATTATTCAATTAATGACATAATTATAATTACATTTTTAAATTAATAAAAACACGCACTTTTCAATTTTATAATTAAAACTTTCTCTCAAAAACGGTTACAAATCATCTTTTTACCTTTATCTTAGATAATCGATAATCAATCTGATTTCAACTTTATTTCAATTGAAAATTAAAAAAAAAAAAAATTAGTTTAAATGATATACTAATCGATTCCGAGGTTCAAAATATTTTAAATTTTCAAAAAGAATCACATAGCCTCTCGTTTAGAATACTATAAAATTTTCCATATTTGTAAGAATATCTTTGCGCTCTACAATTACTGAGTTTCAATTAATCTCACTCACGCTCATGTTTGTAATAAAATTAAAAAAAAATTACTAATCCAATGTTAAAAGAATTTTATAGATTTGAGTAAATCAACGCTCTAGACTAATTATTGAGTTAGACTTACTAAAAACTAAATGATTCATGTAATAATGATTATTAAAATGTACCTTTTTGCACTCTGGCTACAATATTACAATAAAAATGAGAAAGCTACCGAATAAGTGACGTAAGCATAAAAAGGTGTTGCAGAAGATAAACATCGATGCGTTTAGCGTACGGAAGAAGATGACTTTATTCACGCGCGAGCGCTCGGCCCGAGGCTGGGGATATTACGTGGGAGCCTGCGGTCGGGATAATCCAAATGACGACTGCTGCTAGCCCCGTAGCTTATGATTATGCGTTGTTTGCGAGAGTGCAAAGAAGTTGGTGTTTATTGGAAACGCGCGTGCATGCCTCGAGGGAGTTATTCGTTACACTGTTTCAGACATACACTCAACGAATGGATCATTGATTTAGAGCCGCTCATTTTCACGGAAAGGATGGACTTTTCATTCTTCGAGGATCTGCGTTTTACTGGAAGCTATCCCTTTAGCTACTATTACACCATGATACGCGGCCGATTCATCATCGCAGATTGTCCTTGAAAAACAATTAAGCAGCCATTAAATCACAACTTTTTCTCAATTTAAAATTTTAATCACAAGACCATTAGGAAGCTATAAGGAGCGGAGTAATAGCCTCAATTAAAAGTAATATCAACATTTTTACATCGATGTAAAAGTTAGAGTAATAAGAGCAAGTACTTGAGAGACGGGACGCGAACGGACGTTGGGGAAGGGTCCCAGCGCTCGATTTCGTTTTATCCTCCGACAAATGGCTCCCATAAATTCACGCAAGAAAGTTCGTTAAAATAATTTGCCGTTGGTCGGTCGTCCGGTGATCCTACCGCCGCATGTAAATCGCATCAGATTCGAAATTGATGGCAAGGTCCACGCCTCGATATCGCGAATTTACATATAATAAGCGACCCATGCGTATGATATAATTGGCCTCTTTGAAATTTAATTCTCTTACGGTTGCCCGCTAATTCATCAGCTACCCACAACTCGCCATCCTACTTGTCCTTTGACAAGTACTCAATTATCGGCACGAGTGTTGTTTGTTCTGGATTAAAATTTAAGCTCTCGTCGGAAATTTTTAAAGACCCTAGAGTATATAGAAGAGTAGAGAGAAGATGACGTATTTTCGTACCTCGCCCTGGAAGATCGATTACCTTGCGATGTATTACCGATCAATCAGTTCGCTACAAAGTACTTCCAGCTCAAATTGAAATTCCCAGCTTAAACCAGACCTCCCCATTTTAAATTAAAACCAAAAGGTTCGAGAAGATTAAGAGGGCTGTAATGTGTACAGCTTGTGTATGCTACAAACAATTTTAATTTATGCGCAACGCATGCAATGCCAACTCCCTACGCTCGATAAACCAATGCGCTAAATGTTCTAGATTATAAATGACTTGAATGGTAATTTAATTTATCTCCGGCAAACGTATAATGATGACTAAATGCTTCGGGAGTATCCGGAAAGGACCGAGCCTTTTTTTTTTTTTTTGGATTAAATGGTAATTTTGTTTTATGTTTGACTGTACATCATCTGCGGTGAAAAAAAGAGAAAAAAAATAAGAGTATTCTTCGGCTTAAAGAACCGGTTTCAGCTGCATGCAGCTACCATCTAATTTCTTGTGTTACCTTTTCAAGTGATAAATTTGAAGGAGATAATTGTTCATTGCATACGGGAATACTCCCTTATGTTGCAGAACAAACAAAAATTGAACAAAATACTTTCTTTCTTTTAAAAATAGGCACTTATTACGCATATAATGTAACAAAGTACATTTTTTGAAATCTTCGATCCCAACGATCAATTTGATCGTCATATGTAACAAAAAATGTCAAATTCGACAAACCAATAGAAAAAAGTTTTGTCACAATTTTAATATAAAGTACCGTTACTTTTAAAAATTATTTCAAAGTATTCATCTCTCGATCTCGTAACTGTGATGTGAAAAAATTGAGCTCTCCTTGGTAAGACCGGCTGAAACGATCTCGATAAAAGGAAAATCTTGGCGGTTCGCATCGAGAGACGATTTATCGCACGATTCAAGCAATCCCGCTAGACTAGACGCGTGCAGAGGTGTAATAGCGGTAGCGTTGTTTTTCGCACGCAATAAAGAAGTGACACCTGGCCGGCACTTTGGCGTTATCGTGATTCAGCTTCGATCCAGCTTGAGCCGCTTGGATCTATTTGAGAAAAAAAAAAAACCGATATCTAGATGAGATTGCAGCCCCGAGAGGAATTTCTTATTGTCCAAAGCGGTCGTTTATCTCGATTCGACCAAGATTCAAGAGTGAAACTACGCCTGTGGGAATCAGACCGTAGAAAAAAAAATGATTACTCGCCTTTTGGGGCGGAAAATCAATAACTTTCATAAGTACTAAACTACCAGAGATTAATAATCGATTTTAATTTGAGGGTAATTACTAGTGTACACCACACTTGAGATTTTTTGAAAAAAGAAACAATTAAGTAACGTCTATGGCTGTGAGAGAACAATCAAAATATTGTTAATCGTTTGACTATAAAAGAATAGCTACGTTAATTACAGGCAATTGAGGATTAAAGTGGACACGCTACCACACCGATTAAATCATTAGATCGGAATAATAAATCTATAATGAGAGTCTTATACGTGTAACTTTCTTGCGGGCGTGCGCGTGCGTCATCAATGTTCTAGCAAATTGATTTCAATATCTTACCGTAGCTAGTAATTGTTCGACATCACGCCAAAGATTGATTACAATTTACAAGTACGGAGGAAGGCAAATTTTCGAGAGAAAAGAAGGGTAAAAAAATTACGCAATTATAAGTCTCCTAGGTTTGCTAGTCAACCGAGAAATACTCGCGAAGTCGAAGTAAGATGAGAGATTTATTCATCGCGCGTGCATAATATATAAAGTCGACGCGAGGAAGAATTCGCCATGTACATAGCGTGATTTCATCCGGGTTAATCTCTCAATTCACTCGGCTTCGTCGCTTAAGTAAACGACGCCCGGTTTTGTGAAAGAGAAAAGGTGAAAAAAAAAGTAAAGGTATACCGTTTGTGGCTTTGAGAATTCGTAGCGATGAACGCGGCAGCCTTAATTAATACATCTACGTTGCGAAGTACACGTGTCAATGGATTTGAACGATTAATGAAGATGCCTGTGCTCAAATTTCGTCGTTTTATGGTCTACACATACTGCAAGTTTTCCTTATTTGGATGTTGTAACTAATTAGTCATAGAATTTATTAGAGAACAGGTAGGGTTAAGCTTCTCAAAATTTCCTTCGAATGGTTTTGAAAATTAAAAAACTATTCGACTTCGGATTTTTTTAAAATTAAAAATCATCCGCCAAAATTATAAACTAATCAGTTCTTTTAGAGTTTTTTTAAAGTTTATATCCAGTTTTTCAAAAATTTGTTCAAACCCTATTATACTTAAACAGTTCTATTATCTTGAATTTTTTTTTCTTTTCATGAATTTAGAAAAAAATATTTGAAGATCCAAATGGCAAGAGATCTTAGTGTTTTAGTTTATATTCAGGCTTAAAACGATCCACTGAGTTTCAACAAGGTAAGTGTTCCGCAAAATGTTACTTCTTATTGGTGTTACATATAAGGCTAGCATAGAGACCTTAAAAGAAACAATTAGTAAAAGATTATTTTCCTACCAAAATAAAATAAAACGACGATCAACTTTAGTATTCTTAAATTTTACATAAACTCACCCCTTACAGTACATCAATACGTTATAAACCATTAAATCGTTAGAAAAATAACTAAATCGGGATTAAGAGAGAAATTTGGGGCCATGGTGACTCGTTAACTAATACTGCAAGTATTCACAAATACGTTTGTGAAGAATATGCACATATCTCATCTATATAAAAATAGAAATGTAAAGAATAAAAAAAAATTTTTAATTTAAAGCTGATTAATTAATAATAAAAATGTCGTGAAACATGTCTGAATGACGTAGATATATATAGGATAGAAATCAACTTGCAAACTTCAATTTGAAATTAGCTTTGAGAGAAAGAGAAAGAGAGAACGAGATCACGATTTAACGCAGATACCAGACTTTAACGACCCTATCCAACGCTCTCTGCTCCATTTTCCGCACTCTTGCGACTCGTTAAATAATAAAATCAGCATCATACCCGTAAGACAATTTATTTATTATCTAGACGCGTACGTGTCCACGAGATTTTCCAGGTGCTCGCAGTAAAAAAGTCGGCTTCATTAGGGCTCGTTTTACACGCGTATATGCTCTATTTATAGCCCCTTCCTTTTGAACTTTTAGCAAAAACAGTATAAGCCGTATATCCAGGCTTCTCGTAATTGCCATCTGGCTGATATCAGTTGCGCCGAGCCGATACGTTATTGCACTTAAGCTACCTGAGGGAAGATTTTTACCTCTTTTTTTTTTCAAAACAGGGGCTATACGTAAATATCTATCTTAATCTTGGCTAAGTTGCGTAAGCTTTAACGTGCACGTGGGCTTTATGCTCGTTTATGGGGGGTTATGCAGGCGCGCTCGTGACTTGTCGTAGGTGATTTTGATGGAAATGAGCTTTGTTCATGGCTAAAAGTGCCCAAGCTTATCCTGGTAAACGATCATCGTTTCGTTTTATGCTTGTATCATTCGCGGCCTTTTTTTCTATCGAGCTATTCGTCTATGAATTTCACGATTAGAAACCAGACTCTGTAAAAATAATTTCATTTTATTTTTGCAGGGCTTGGCAAGCTAACTATAAACTCCATCTAATAATCTCTTTAAGAGGCTACGCACTCTGAAATCACGAAAGATTTTTTTTCCGTGATTCCAGAGTGTATATCCCCTTGTAATATGAAAAAGTAGAAAATTAATGTTTGAAAAAGAGAGACAGGGAACAATAAAAAAGACAGCATGGATCGGAGTTAGACAGTTTTTGGTGACCTCCACTGCATAGCTTTTATAAAATGAAAAATCGCGTCGCGTATTTTGAGCTTATGCCGTGAGCATGCCAACAATCTGAAAACAGGCTCCAGAGTGCATCAAACAGTACCATATGAATATGCATTGCGTCTCATCATAGCAGCCATTCAGAAACAATGAGCCTTTTGAAGATGTCACTGTTTGTGTATTTACAGTGATTTGAAATTCATCTACCGCTGAGAGAAACTTTCATATGAACTATTTTCGTCGAAGGTGACTGTTAGATTGCAACGACTGATGAATAATTAAACTGATTTACGTTTATCACGGCTACTACTGCAAATCACAAATAGCTGCAGCACGATTTCACAAATCTTAAGGTAGCAAATAAAAAATTTACCGATTGAGTTATTTACAGTGCACGCATTTTTCAGAGACTAATTCAAACCTCTATGCCACAAGAGATTGTAATTTACTCTCATTTGGATAATTATTTTAAACCATGAAAATGATCAACGAAAAAATTCTACAAAATTCATGCTCAGTAAAAAAAATTCAAGATACTAGTACTCGACCAAAGCGTTATTAAATCCGGTTCCAAATAAATTATAGTCACCTATTTGAGCTAGTATAATTTACCTACATATCAAAAACTTAAGTATGCAAGAATGAAAAAATAGCAAGCTAAGGTAAAAATTTTTTCTTAATAACTAGATTTTACAATATAATTCACTAATTTGCGTATGCATATGGTATACGAAAACCTTTTATACTTTCGAACGTATAAAAAATAACTATTCACTGGATTACGGCTATTATAAGTGCTACAATAAAAAAAAAAATATTTAAAAAAAAATTTGTAATTGTTTTTAATAAAAAAAAAAAAAAAATCTTATACATAAAGTTTGAATTTTTTTCTATAAGTCTCGCGTATATTGAATTCCGTAACGAGCAATTCACTAAAAAATATAATTTAAAAAACGTGCTCATCGAATTCGCACTATTAAGTTACACGATTAAATTTCTTATTGTTTTTTTTTGTTCTCTTGTCTTCCTGAAAAGTTCCAGGGTACAAAAGATCGTCAATGAGGGTTAATCGAGTTAAATCCATGAAGTAAAGAGAGAGAAAAAAAAGAGGTAAAAAAAATGGTCAAAGGAGTAGGGTCAGTTCGTTGCAAGACCGACCTATGTGGTAATAAGACGGAGGAGAAAGAAATAGAGAATGAGGAAAGGAGACGCAAGAGTACAAAGCAGCGAATTGCCGGCCGCGCAGCAAGAAACAATATACATTGGGCAGAGATCGTTCATTGTGCTACGAGAACTTGCGAAAATAATCGCGTTGGTATGGTATGGATAGGTGGCCGCGTACAGGCCACACCGTGAAGTAGCTTACGTATGAAAGGGGCAAGAGGAATAATAAAACTCTAAAGGAAGGGAAACCATTGGACGTCTGAATGAACAATGAGCGTAAAAAAAATCTATGGAAATGACTTCCTGAGCCACCGCACGCGTGGCGCAAACACATGGCGACATTCCGTATCCGATAAAACCCTGGAGAAGTGTACCTTGGTCAACCAGTTTTTGCACCACCAAATGCCGACAAATCTCCTACTTAGTTTTTATGCGTCTCCATTCATTAGAAAATCTGCCTTTTTTCAAGTTACTCTACTGTTTCGAGTCTGTATAAGACTTCACTCATTTCAAGACTTCAATTTCTTTTCATGAAGAATCAAATTTTTTAAATCGAGTTTTTAGCCTTATGTGTGGAGGTTAAAATTTAAATTTAAAATGAAATCGACGAATAATGATGTTCAAATCAATCAAAAGACAGCATACTTCAGATGGGTGGGAATTAAAGCTCCTCAGAGTTATCTACGGCCGTTGCTCGTAGAAAGCTAGACTATCAGTACGACTCTTAGGGTGCAGTTACAACTATAAACCTTAAACAATGTAAAACAAATTATTTAGAGTCTTACGTTAACGAAGAAAAATCCTTAAAACTTTTTCCACGAAAGTACTTCTTGTGTCTCGCAAGAATAATAACCGATTACCGCAAAGGATAATGTTGCGTACTCGATAGACTTCGTTTCTCGGAAAATTCGAGTATTGTAAAAAAAGTATGAGCAGGTAAGTTGAGATGCCAAAATAAGGCACAAAGCCTAGCTAGAAAAACAAGAATTTTTCCAGTATTGTAATGTCATTTATAATTTGATTTAGTTTTTATCAGGTCTTACCTGAACTATTTAACTTATCCGAACTCAACGTTTTCGTAATTTACATTTTAAATTTCCGAAGCTTTCATGGAGTTGTAAAAACAGGATTTGAAGAATCCCATTTGTACAGACAAGAAAGAATTTAAAGTCAAGACTTTTATTTACGGCTCTGTTTAAAAACAATTTTTCCATAACTACCATTAGGTCCAAAAAATCTATTGCAGTTGCTCTCTAATATACCCGGGGAATTGATATTATTACGAGATGTTGACAATTAATTAAGAGCAGATCAAACTTAGTTCGCAGCTGCGCATATTTTTAGAGCGCGAATACAGCTTATCGTGATTCAAAAGATTAAGACGTGCCTACTGTACGGTACGTAATGAATTATAAAACGTATTCAACGTGGCTGTTTTTCATTTTTAATTAAGAAAGGTAGCAATGGCCTAAGAGCCTCAGTAAAAGTTCACCGACGCTCATTGTAAAAATCAGCTAGTCAGTATGAGTCTTGAAAACAAACAACGAAAATAATGAGTTTCAAAAGAGATAAATGATAATTAAGTCTTATGTATCAAGAGAACACCCTGCCCTCTGATAAATCTTTGAAAAGCTTGAAAGTATCTTCATCGCTCTAATTAATTTTATTTTAATTGGACCTCGATTATCTTTATAAACAAAATTCATTAACGAAGTTCAAAAGAATTTTTTTCTGTACAAAGCTATCAGCGTATCGGTACTCAACAGCTGCCTTTACATAATTAAAACAACACCATACTTCAGCTGCGAGATATCAATTTTTAATTTACTTCGGTGAAAATTGAAAGATGCATTTTTATAATTATCACTTACATCTATGAAATAAAATAAGATTCTTATGATTCTAACCGGCAGATTTTAAAACTTTAGTCAACGTGTGAAATTTCCTCGCTGTGGTGTTATTAAAAAAATTTGATGTAAGTACCCTAAGTCAAATGTATAGAAAAAACGGTAAAAAGCAATAATTTATAACGAAGCTTAAGCAATTTGCGTCGGCGATGACTTTTTTCCCGGAATAATCTTATATTACGCAACTCGCGTCTTCTCACGGTTCGTCAAAACGTAATATTTCTAGCATTTACCAACAGAGTGACGGTTGAAAAGCCTTACCTACCTTCATAATTTACTGAAAATCAAGGATGGAAAAAGTAAAAAACCACAAAAAAGATGAAATAGCTACGGCACACAATATAAAAGCGCATCGCGAAGACGCTGCCGCGTGCGGAAGCGAAAGGAAGAGTTTTAATCATTGGGGTCGAAGGGATTTTCACATTCTCGCGCGCTCGCAACTTTGCAGAAATATGCTAATGTCGTTTGGTCGCTGCTGCTTATTGGTGGGAGTTCTCATTCATTTATCTGAGTTATTGCTGTGCTCTCGCGACTGACACCGTCTTATTTTCTTCCTTCGGTATGAACTCTGCTCGGAAAAATTATTACTTTTATTCCTCTGTCTTGTATACACAAATAGTTATTCAATTTTAAAAAAGTAAACTACATTTAAAATTGGTGAAATTTTAACGTAATTTTTTATCAATTCCACTCCTTTTAGTAATATATAGTTGTGGACCAGAAAAAAAGAAACCGAAATTTTTTGAAACCCTAATAAAGTTTCTAATTGTATTAGTTAATGATATTTGATTCCATTAGGTACTTTCGGTTTCGGTTGAAATCGACTTAGATCTGCAGGATCCTTGTCCTGTAAAATATTATTCCAACAATTTATGCAAAACCAAAAAATTTTTTTTACTATCGACAATGTTTTTGAAATCTTTTCATTATTTTCGTTGGATTAGTATATTGACAAAAAAAATAAAAAATAGTACGTTTCAAAATCGGTCGGAGAGGGTTGATTTGTCCAACCGAGAGATTTGTGCATGAGACACCGAAAATAAGGGGTGAAGGTTTAAATGCAGAAAAGGGTAAATATCATTGTATGTATAAGTAATGGAAATAATCAAGGGAAATTCTAAATAAACCCAAAAATGAACTTAATAAAAGTATTGCAGATAGATAGTGTAAGGTCGTCCGCAATAAGAGGGGATAAAAATAATAAGTATCGGGCGTCAAAGTTGTCCTCGAATAAGTACCCCAAGGAGGAGGAGGAGATAAGGCTAGCTTGATTTACATTTTAATTGAACGAGTGAAAGCCGAAGCACGATGGATGATTTATGGGCGCGGTGCGGTGCTGCTTGCCGCCTCGGGCTATTGCTACTGTCACGCGCGCCGCTGATGATCTATGAACGAAAATCAATTTCACTAAAAACCGGTTCAACCCCATTCAGGCTTATAATACTAGTCTGTCGCTTGCATCCAGAGGTGGGCACTATTCGGACGCTAAGAATTTCGAATAAATTTTTTAAAAAATGAATTTTTCGACCGGATTTTCATGGATAAATCCGTTTTAGAACTTTTCTAACTCAACTGTATAAAAAACCGGAAGTATTCGAAATTTTATTCGTCGAATAAATTTTCGAATAAAACGATTATTTGAAATTTTATTCGTCGAATAAATTTTCGAATAACGGAAGTATTCGAAAATTTATTCGACGAATAAAATTTCGAATACTTCCGGTTTTTTATACAGTTGAGTTAGAAAAGTTCTAAAACGGATTTATCCATGAAAATCCGGTCGAAAAATTCATTTTTTAAAAAATTTATTCGAAATTCTTAGCGTCCGAATAGTGCTCACCTCTGCTTGCATCTATCGCAATGCATGCGCACACCGGCACCCAAAGAGACACACTTGCACTCGCTGTCGATAAAACATTGCTAAACAAAAATACAAAAACCCTTTCAATTAATTTTCCTTTATCATTTATCGAATTCTTTGCGCTCATTAAATTATCTTTCCCAAATGGATTGATCTCATTCTAATCTGTTCATCAACCGCATCTGTTTTGGACTTTTTTTTATGGTCAAATCTCATGATCTCTCGGAGCTTTTTGAAAATGAAAAAATTTGGTTCAACCTATAAGTAATGTTAAAACTCAAGGGCATTAACAACACTAGAATGGCATACCAGAGTACACGGTAACACCGTCCTAAAAGCACTCAAGCATGTTGGTAGCATCGGTAGTTTTGTACTTCCAAGCAGTTAATTGCAACCACACACCTCGAAGAAAAAAATGATGAAAGAAATTAAAAATCTGGCTGATTGTGGTTACCACCGAAAGAGCCGGTGCTGATTAATCACGCGTAATTACGCGTTGCAGGTACTCATGGTGGAATTGGGCGGTGTCGGACTCGATAGTCGTCATGACGACGCGCCGCGTCGCCGGTGGCAACACCATTCAAAGAGCGCCACCCTTGCAGGGCCAGCAGCATGGCCGCCCGGTGCCGGTGCGGAGGATCAAGCCTCTCCGAATGCACCCAAGCACTCGGTAAAGGAGTGAGTACAGACTTTTTACCCTCGACTTTTTTTCATGCATTTTATACACGACCTTCGCGCCCTCGAAGTTTCCCTGGCAACAGCCAGTGACCTTTGAGTTTTGACTCTGCATTATGTCAAGAACTTGGCATAGCTTTTACAGCGAGTAATGCTAAACTTACTTCGTTACTACGACTCTTAACACATCTCCAGCTCTAGTTGAAGTAAATTTTTATAAAAACTGTCTGACCCAACTAGCCCTTTGATTTACTTTAATAACGAACTTCAAGATTGCGATGTTAGAATGCAGCATTCACGTCTCTTTTAATCGAAAGATTAATTCTTAATTTTTCAATTACTGCTTCATTGTAGAAGATATAATGAATAATAACGTAATAATGAATTTCTGCTTAATTAAAACTGTCTAATCTGTCGTCTGAAATAAAAGAACGTCGCTAATTGTATTTTGAATGAAAAGTTTTTAATCTTGTCTACTCTCCGTCACAACAAATCCTTAAAAAACGGATACAGCACAAACTAATGTTATTAAATGAATAATATTTCACACGATTTTGAGTAAGCGATTTCGATTTTCGAGTTCAAGATTTTATTTTTTAGCCTATTGGTCATCGTGAACTTGGTTGTATTAATCAATTATAACTTATTGAAAGATTGTACTTTTTCAAATTCTGCGGCAGCGTGTGCGTGCCAAATCGACCATTAGTTTTCTTTAAAATAAAATCTTATATTGCTTCAAGTTAAAAAAATTTAGAAGAGAAAGAATAATAAGGTAAGTGTGCCTAATATGGCCCCTTGCCTAATATGGCCCCCCCTGTTATTTTGAATATGCTCGATATGCGGCATCTCTACAAGGTAGGAAGAAGTCAAAAACACTGAATTATGAAGTTTTCAGTTGTTTAGAACATTTTAAAATTATTTTTGCGCATGCCTAATAGCTAAAACTCGTTTTGTATACCTCCGTTATTATTTTACGTTGTAATTAAATGGTCTGCCAAAAGATTTAGACGCATCTGACCAAAATTTGAATAAGTAGCTTCGATTCGTTATTGTTTCAGCTTTAAAACGCGACCTTAGTTTTTGTTCAACTCGTTTTCTAACGGGTTTTATTCTTAAATAACTTATTATTCTCCAGTGTTCCTAATATGGCCCCCCGCGAATTAGTAGATATACCGATATTAAGAGTCCTTAGTTTCATGTTTACTTTTTAGAAAATCCTATCCTAATATTATTTAAGAAAAATAAATTTAATTGTTTCAAAACTTTTTTTCATTTTATAACTAAAAAATAATTCTAGCTCAAAAATCAAACTTTGATAAAAATTTAAAGTTGTAATTTTTCTACTGGTTGCAAAGCTTTCAAAAAAATTGTAAAAAAGGCTCAATTTTTAAATAAATTATTTTTAAAATGTTAAAAATTTTGAAGTTTTTTTAAATCTCATATTCTGATTGATTTAAAAAATCGCAATGAATAAAATACTTCAGGGGGGAGAGGGGGGCCATATTAGGACACAAATTTTATGTGTCTCAAAAAACCGTGTTTTGGTAAATCCTCTGGCATTTGAAGCTCATTGATCAAAACCAAACGTGTAAGGTCTCATTTTAAAGCTCTTGAATTAAGCTTTAAAATGAGACCTTACCCGTCAAAAAATAGTGATTTGATTCGCCACAACGTCGATTCTCGCTTAGGGGGGCCATATTAGATACAGGTACCTTATATCTAAAAAAAAGTTTTTAAACACAAAATCGAAAGTTTATGCGGTTAATCTGTCATCACAAGACGGGTGTATTTTTATGTGACAGATGACTGAAAATAAAAAAGTTTTAATCAGAAAATTATTGTAAATTTATTAATTCTTGCATTTAAAAATTAAATACATACATCACTAATTTTTTTTTTTTTTTCACCCATTGCTTTGTTTATTTTATTCAATTTTTATTTTTGATATACATTTACATTGTACATTAGATTGAATAAACATGTATTTATAAACGCTCTTGAAAATGCACATCCGCTAGTTTATCATAAAATCTCCGATAGTGTTAATTATTTTAATCAGACAAGTTGTAGGTTCTAGTACTCAATTTAATAAAACCTTGCACCGTTGCACGTAATTAAAATGAACCACACTTCAATGTAGCTAAATACCAAATGATCTTACATTATGAAGGTGAGTAAAATGATTTACTGTTCAATTTTCATAGTTTTCCGAAGTATCAGTCATAATGACTGTTTTGCGGATCTTATAATTTCCAATAAAAAACCGTTGCAGTAGCAGCAACTATAGATTTATAAAAGAAATATTCATGGTGAAAGATAAATTACAAGTAACTATTTTTTTCGAATTCAAAAAGCCATGTAGGGTGAATAAAAAATAATAATTTAATTAATTGCAATCTTAACAGCCTCGGCAGCAGCCCGGAAGTAAGCGAGAAATAAAGGAAACAGCTTGCGGGAGTCTCAAAGAGCCAGACGTGCTGCTCAAATAAGAAGGGCGCAAATTCAGATGAAAAGGGAATACAGGGCGTGCAAGAGGGGATTAGGTACTGCAAAAGTAGTAACATTCCCACAAAAAAAAATTTCCGAGTCGCACTCGGCTTCGCGCGCGTTTTTCAGCGCACAGACGTGAAAGGAGAAAAAAAAAAAAAAAAAAAAAATGGAGTTTTACTCGTTTTTTCGTGACTATTCTGGCGAAATGTTTTAATCCACGTGGTTTCCATGACTACGGATGTAGCCAGTACGACCCGTCGGACTCTTGATGATACTGTGGGATTCTGGACAAAAGTCCGGCGCCATAATGGCGCCTACTCCCCGTGCAATCACCGCACTCGTAGCTCTCTCGCATCATTTTTTAATCCTCTCGGCAATGACTTCACGTAAAGCTCATTGATGGGTTCTCTTCTGTATTGAGCCGACCGGCTGGCGCTTTTTTTTATTTAGCTTTTGGTGCATTTACCTTTACTTTTTCATTTACCAGACAGAAATGAGAGTCTGAAAGCTTAAAAAAAGCAAAAATAAAAAAAGATTGATTTCACGGCGAGCCTTTCATAAAATACTGTAGAATGTCCGCACTGCATTTTTTTTTTTAATTACTGTTTTAATTTTATTTTAAAAATGTATTTTGGGCAAAGATGTGGTTAAATATGTCCACAGTAAAACATTTTTTTTTTGAGAATTATGATGTTTATTTATTCGAAAAAAAAGTTAATTCTTAATTTAGGCCTAGGACCATTAATCCCCGGCCAGGTCATTACCTCGACTCAAGATAAACGTCGGCGAACTTGATGGCATACGTCGTCGATCGAGTTGCGAACGATAAATTAACGTCAGTCAACAAGCGGCGACGGAAAAGCATGTCACGTAATGCCAGCAAATCCGGCTTTTTAGTTCCGACGTTTGCGAAAGAGCCGACAAAAAACTTAGCGTAAGAATAAGGACGCGGGGGATGCTGCGGCAGCATGAAGCTAAATTTGAATTTATTGCCCTCGCCAATCAAGCCCTGGCACCACCTGGCGGATGGTCTGTACTCGACTAAACGAGTTTATCTTTAGAAAATACGCGTACTCGGGCCTGTCGGACAAACACTCTTCCTCTTTTTTTTTGAGAAGGTGATGCTTTGACGAATATTTATTACCAGTTTTATCACAATTTAATTAACGCCGATGAGTTTTGAATCTTTGATCTGTACTTAAAAGCCGCATCGAAATTGCCATTATTTCAGTTTTAATAATTCCCTGGAGGATCTTTATTCCATTCAGCTTGCGAAGCGAATGACTTGCGCTTATATTTTTTTTACAAAGAATGTTCATCGAGATCATCTAGAGAATATTATTATGACCAACGTGACAGGCACAAAGATAATATGTACACAAACACGTGTGTAAATTTATGCGAAAATACTGTACATCCGACAATTATGTTTTATTGCGCGACTGTTATGGAGTTAAGAAGAAAAAAAAAAAGATACGAGTAAACCGTGTGCCTGACCAAATATCAACACCTGCACGCGTCAAACAAAAACCAATAAAAAAAATAATAATAATAATAACGACAACGACAATAATTGTAGAGAAAGTCATGAGAGCTGTGGTAGCGTATGTTTAACTTTATCTTAATAGCCAATTTACAGGGCAATAACTTTTTGCCCAGAAACGTAAGTGCAATATAATGTGGCAAGACTCGGGTATCGTATAATGATACAAAGCTATCTCAAAATAATTTGGTTGTCAGTGCGGCTGCGGCAAACCCAAGACCGGATATGTAATTAGGTATGCAAGAAATGTAGTTCACTATTAAAACAAAACAAAAATTGGCCAATTTAATAAGCCGGTGGTCGTTTCCATGCGCCGGCGACAAATCTAATGGCCGCACTAGCTCACCATTAGCCGAGTTAATGGCCGTTGTTGGTGTGCAAGAAGTTTGTGATACGAAACCTCGTGACGATTAATCTGTAAGATATTTTTATTCGGCCGACAAGATAATATATAAAATATTCCCGTCTCACGGCTTATACTTGCAATCGCGCCAGGTGGAAAACGTATCATTATGCATTGCTTGGTAATTATGTCGTGCAAATAAATGATACCGATTGCGACCTTTACTTTTATCAATGCATGTTTAGTTTGAACCAGTCGAAAAAAAACATACCTATAAAAAAGCCTTGTTTTACAACTAATTTTAAGATTAAACCTTTTCACTAGACTTATCCAGCCAAATTAAATAGAAAAAAAAAATGTTTCTGTTAATTGATAAGTTAGAAATCATATATTTTACTAAAACTTTTTTATTTTTATTTTTATCATCCTAGGTCCTTTACACTGTATTACATAAGAATATATAAATAGAGTTATATAATTTTATATGTTTCTATAAATTTTATATGATAGACTATCAATAGTATCTTGCAAAATTTTTAAATAAATTAGCTTTTTAAATAATTTTTATTATCTGAATTTACAACTTCATCAGGTAAACAGTTGTTGTTTCTTTTTAGTCTATCAATTAGTAAGTAGAAATCTGAGTTCAACCTAGATTAATTTTCGATCGAAACTGGTTTTTTAAATCTGATAATATATCAATCAAGTTAAAAAGAGTTTTCTATACCAGCAATATCCTGGTAATTATGAAAAAATTCAACAGGAGTAAGACCAAATTCAACAGCTATTATTGGAGTATAGTTACGATCAAAAGGATGCATTGGTTTACTTTTTTTTAAAGATAAATAAAATAATATTAATAAAATAAATGATTGTACTGTAAGTAAATAGAAATTCAAGTTTTTGTAGCCGGTGACCCTAAATTTCAATTTCAATTAAATCTTTGAAGAATACAAATTTTATTGGACTTAAGGTGGCTTGTAAGTATTTTAAAAAAACACTAATAAGTTTCGAAAAAAATCAGGTAGATTCCTTGAAGTGAGACCAACATTTTTTCTCGATGACACTAGGAAGGTCATCGGACTTATTTTCGAGAAAAAAATCATTAAAAATTTTTTTTTTTAACATGAACTCTTATGGGAAAAAACATTTAAAAATTCCCCAAAATGTCTAAATACACTAGTTTGCTAAGAGTCAGGTATCATTTTAAAGGTAAAAAGTTAAAGATCATTTTAAAATTATAACAATATGGGGTTATCGGACTAATTTTTAAGAAAAATAAAAAATTGCGGTACATAACCTCTAAAACATGAAATTTTTCACTGTTTTTTATGTTTTTTATCTCAAGTTTTGTTTTAAAATGAATTGTAACGATCATAATAAATAGTAATAATCATTAAAAATAGGAAAAATTGCTTTTTTTTCTTTTTTAAAATTTTTGTAAACTTATGCACCCGCAAGGGCCCCTGCTAAATACGGGGCAGCACTTACAAGCCACCTTAAAATAAATTTTTTAAATTGAAGTTTCTTTGTTATTTAAAATTCTTTATGAATAGGCCTAAAATTTTTTTTATTTTATTATTATAGGCTTTGCCGCTAGAAAGATAATCTATAGTTGAAATATAACAAGTTGATTTATAAAAGTTCCCACGACGAAAAAAAAAAGCATGATAATTATGAAAAATTATGTTCCCAAAAATTGTCAAAACCGTTGAACACCAATTACTCACAAGGCAGCAACGAATAAAATATACATCAAATAAAATATAAATCAAGAGAAGCTGAAAATACAAGGAAGTTATACAAAAAAAAAGCAACGCTCTTTTGCATCGGTTACAAAACGCTGTACCTTGCTTCATTTTACATAAACTTCGCGAGTCCATTTATATTTAGCTTACTGCAGACCCTTAATCCATAAAGATTATAATGTTTCCCGTCGAAAAGTCACCTTGCTAAAATAACAACAAAAAAGGCAGTCCAACGATAGTTAAGTTTTTACTGCAGCCAGGTGCGATCTTCTGGTGAGTAAAGCGCGCGACCGAGTGTCGATTTCACGAGGAAGCCTGCAATCAATCCGTCGGTTGATGGTGCGATGGTGATGAATTTTACTTTACCAGACATACATCGGTGATGTATGTCATGTCATTTATCGATTAAAACTTATTCCAAGCATTACTTTTTACTTCCCGCGAATAACCCATGCACCGAACAAAAGCATATATGTTTTCTTACCAAATGGCTGCAGTTTGAATTTAAAATAACTAATTTTCAGCCAGTTTATTTCGGTTGTTTCAATAAATAACCAGCATCATTTGAAAATATTGGCTGGTCACTATGCTTTTCAATGGAATATATCGAGATACACAAAACTTGAATAATACCTGATAAACTATTTTTTTCATATAACTTTTCCTTTGTAGGCAATTAAAATAGAAAGTAAAATTTTGATTCAAATTAAAGTAATTGTACCTAAAGTCCCCCCCCCCCCCCCCAAGCCAAAGCTGTTGCTAAGGGTGACCATATTAAAATTTTTGAACGTGCAAGGTTTCATTTTAAAGGTCAAAGTAAGAACTTCAAAATGAGACCTTATTTTTTCAATTCCGATGTACCGGTTCGATATGACTGCTGCTTTACTAATATTTAGTTTTTCATCAAATGAAAAAATTGTGTACGTGAAGTGACCCCCCCCCCCCCCCCAATCCTATTTACTATTGACATTTAAAAGTATTCTAAAGGGCCTGAAGTAAATTTTATCTTAAAATTTAAGAAAAAGTAAAGAAAATCTATGGTTTTAAACTTTGGTGAGTTAACTAAAAATGAATTTTGAATTTTTTCAATAATATTATTTTAAAAAGTACTTTAAAACGTATTTACAAGGCAAAACTTACATGTAAATCACACAAAGTATAGACTCTTACTAAATTTTCGATTAATTTGAGTTTTTTGACTATTTCACATCGATTTATGATTAAATATTATAAAAAAAACGTCAAAAAAATCAGATAATTTGATGTTGAGATATTCATGGAACAAATTTTATTACACACACACACTTATATGCACTTTCAATTGTGAGTGTAAAATTTTTTTAATTTTTATCATTAAAATTACTTTTGAGACTTGTACTTTTGTTGAGTAAAAAGTTACATTTTTTACAAAGGTGAAAATATTAGGCTCTTCCGAGCTCTTAAACGTCGGTCGTGCTTAAAAAATCGTAAAAAAGCAATTTAAAAGATACATCAGATTTTAATATGAAAGGATAATTAATTATAAATTATTTCGGATATATCAAGGGAAAAAAACATCATCAATCAAACTCAGAGTTTCTCAAGTTTCTTTATCTGTAGCAAGTAGCAAGTGTTGACCAAATCGTTTTTCTTTGGTCAGCACCAAAATATTTGTGCTAAATCGTTGCCGTCTTCGTCCCCTGAGATACATCTCCATTAATCACGTCGGCCGTGGATAATTTGGGCAAAAATCGTAAATCGGCCGTTTGCACCTGCAGAGATTCATAAAAAAGAAAATGCAGTAACAGAGCAAATAACCGTATAATCGAAGAAGAAACTCGTCTTGTGGACTCTTGGCATTTTTTTGCCACAGCTTCCATCATGCGCGTTATTCCTCCCGCAGTGGTTGTAAATCTTTGAGATGCTTCCACGCGCGTCCCTGACTTTTTCAACGCAGCCACGCTTCCTAGAACACTTACTTACGCTCGCGCCATGACCGAACGATAAAAAATTTTCTGATTTCAAACGATTATGGTCCAAAGAACGTTGTTCAAGCATGATTGCCTATTAAACTTTTTCTCGATACTCGCTTTTAGTGTCGAGCTTTCTGTAATAAAGAGTAAATACTCATTTAACTTTTTTACTACGTGTAAAAAATTAAAGGAAAAAATTAAGAAATCTATTAATATTTACTAGCTTCTATACCTCACTGCGCTAACGCTTGCTCGGTTAAGAATTTAATTATTTTTATTTTATTTTTAAATTAAAACAAAAAGTTTAAGAATATTGTTATTTAAAGTATCTAAAATAAAATACGAAAATGAAATATTTATAAAAAATAGTTCATACCGAAATATATTAACCCTAACAACCTTGTTCATTTTGAAAAAATGCTATTAAAAGTAAATTTTTATCTCAAATAAGTAGTCCTTTAAGTAGACCAAATTAAAAAATAAAGGTCAGTTTCGTAATCAGCAACCTAAAAAATCCCCGTAGACAAAGTTTGAAAAAGATGCTATTAAAAATAGATTTTTATCTTAACTAAGAAGCCCTTGCATGGGCAAATTCTAAAAATGAATATCAGATTCATAATTAGAAACCGAAAAAACCCTTTATACGATGTTTCAAAAAAATGCTATTAAAAATGAATTTTTACCTTACGTAAGTAGCCGTTTACGTAGGTCCATATACGAAGTTTCAAAAAAATGCTATTGAAAATAAATTTTTACCTTTAGTAAGTAGGCCTTACATAGACCAAAAAAAAAAAAAATAAAGGTCAGTTTCGTTATCAGCAACCCCAAAAACCCCTGACTACTCAATTTATAATTAATCATAGAAGTCAAAGTCTGAAAAGAGCCTGAGAAAAAACAAATTTCAACCTTGAATAAGTAGACTTTACATAGGTCAAATTTAAAAATGAATGTTGGATTCGTGATCAGCAGCCCCGAAAACCCCCGAGTACCAAATTTCTAATTGATCTGAGACGTCTAAGTCACTTTTTTTTGAAAAAGAAAGTCGACGACGACGAAAATAAACTTCTTAATATAATAGAGGATTTTATTTTAAAATATCGTTTTCAAAAATAATAGTTATAAATAATTTTCAACTGTGAAAAACAATCTACTTTATTTGTTTTTGATAGAAAAAACTTCAAATTAACTTTTTAAAAATGCCTTTTTATATCAAACAGATAAATACCCAATGTTACGTTCAAATCACAAAAAATTTATAAAAATTTATAAAAATTTTATTTTACTAAAAATGATATTAGCAAGTTCAATTGATGCACGTAAAATAAAGAATTACGGACTATGTTTTTTTTTTCATTACTTATGGTATGAGATGAAAAAATAGAAGTATCATCTACAAGCATCATCTTCATTTTCACTATTGAAAAATTTATTGAGTAATTTTCTTGACCTTTCAAAAGCCTTCAAAAAATGAGCGAGGTGAGTAGCCAAAACCAAAATTTAAGTACTAGCATACTATTTTATTTTAGTGTATACTAATTTTAATTAAAATTATAGAGGTGAGAAAAGTATCATGAAGGATAGATTTTCAATATATATATGGGCAAAAGTCAAAAAGTCGGCCACTTCTAGGATAGTATTAATAAAAAAAAAAAAGTTCTCTAAATTCATAAATCACAATTTATTTTGTTGATACTAATAATAAGGTTACTAAAAATTTATTTGGCCGCGAAAAATAAACATTTATATTGTTCATATTAGCTAAAAGAAGTTTAAAAATGAACACGTATAAGTTGCAGTAGAATTATAAGTTACTCTATTTCTTCATTCCTTTTTTTGCTCATTGCTTATTAAAAAACAAAAACAGGTACAAAGAAAAATTTGTCACTGATAAGTAACCACATAAAACCAAACAAATTCAACAGAGTAAATGCGTAGGGAAAAATCTCGTACGTAAAATCACATATAGCAGACGACGTCCAATTCGCTTTATGCAGCTGCGGAATTACAGGACAGAAGTCTTCACAATTTTTTTTAAAAATTGTTTGTTTATTCGGTGTTTAAAGACTAAAATGATTTCTAAAGTACAAAAGATTTAATTTTAAAGTCTCAGGAATACGTTTTTGGGGTTTATTTTAGTGAAAAACAAAGATTTATACTTTTTTTCCCTGCAGAATTACAGGACATAATAAAGGTACGCTTCACCAAAAGCATCTATTAGTGAGATTTTTTGATGTAAAAATAGTATATACGTTATTTTAAACATAAAAATCTATTAAACTGCAATTTTTAAAAAATTATAGAGCCATTAAAAAATTTAATTAAATCTTTTTACATTGTTTACCACTAATTAGTTGTAATTATCATGGTTCGACGTAAAAAACCGAGACAAACTTATTTCGCTTGTAAAATTTTTTCTTTTGCATATTTTGAAAATTTTAAATCGTTTTCAGATAGCCTGAAGAGCGTACTTGAACCCTGCTGATTAACATTTCATACAAATTTCGTTAACTTATGAAATTTAGTCATGTTAAACGTAAAAACGTGGTTGGGGGCCCGGGGCGCTCAAATGGCCGACTTTTTGACTTTTGCCCATATATAAATATAAAAGCAAGCCCACCAAATTCAAACTTTTACTGTCCGGGGCAAGTAGACAGTATTTTTCAGATGCATGGTTGATAAATAATTTAAATTCACACATTTTGGGATTGGGGAAACAGATGTAGAAGCTGAAAAGTCTATGAAAATGTTTAAAAAATTAGATTTTATCTAGTAAAACGCAAAAAACTCTGTGCCACCACAGCTGAACTGCATTGATTAGTAGAGTTTTTCTTTTATTAAAAAGCTATCATCTGGTTTTTTCAAAAGATGAAATAAGAAACGCTTCCGAAATTTTGACTAAAATCTCATTGTCGGTTACTAATTTCCATGTTAAAAGTATATTTCGCATCACCTCTTCGAAACTTTGAATAGTTTACGAACGTCCGTACTTTATTTCTTCTAATAATATACATATTATTAATTATAATATATTATGATATATATCATCTTACTTAATTTGTGTAAAAAATTGCATTTATCTTATAAAATTAAGAATGAGTAAATAATAAGTCCTTACCTGATTGTTCCACTTTCTTTGTGTTTTCCGATAAGAAAATTTTTTACTCCGTCAACCATTTGATTAGCCCAAGGTGGTTTGACCCAAATTATATTACTAAAGTGACCAGCATATGCAGCAGGAAACATCCAATTTTCTATGCTGATTTCACTAATTTACACAAAAATAAATATTTTATAATTTATTCAATCAAAACTCTAATTTTATAATGTTTTTGAAAATCTAGGAACTACTGAAATAATTCCGGTGCTTGTGGGCTAGTGCTTGGCTATACACGTTAAAAAAAAAAAAAAAAAAAAAAAGCTTCTAACACACTATTTTAAACATTTTTTTTTCTAAAATATACAAAATTGTTCTCTGTTGTATTTTTATTTTTTGACTGAAAAACGTAAGTAACCAATCCCAGTCCGCCATCAGAATACAAAAAAAATAAAATGATATGTAATTTGAGATCAAGAGAACTGGATTTTTAGTTGATTTTTTTAAAGGTTATTAATAAGTATATGTTTATCCAAGGTTCGATCAGCTCATACAATTTGTCTCAAAATAATTACTAAATTAATCAGAATAAATCGTTAAATAAAAAATAAAAAATAACGTTAATAACGATTAAAAATATTGTTCTACTCACTCAAATAATTCAGACTTTTTCCATACTGTATCAGCTGGCATATCTTTGGGTACAAGCATGTCAGGATGTGAATCTAGATGCACAAAAGTATTACCTTCGTACGGAAGACGCTTTGACCCAATACACCGATAAATGAATGGTAATATCTGAAAAAAAACAAAAATTTCCAAAAATTCAATTAATATGATTAATATTTGTTTTAATAATAGTTATTCATGTACCTGGAGGAACAAATGCGCGTTTAAACCTGAGATCATCCCTTGGGGAAACAAGGTTTTTTGTTCTCGAGGGGCCGAGCAAAAAAAGCCGTGTTTCCCAAGGGTTGCTTGAGGATTAGCGGCTTGGTCCCGAAAGGTGCACAATAATTATTTATTCTCTTGGTGATACATCTCCTCCGAAGTGACCAAAGAAACTTTTGGAGTCAGAAATGCAAACCTGGAGAATAAATTCTTTTAAGTCCTGAAGGTGCTATCCGAGGTCAAAAAAGCCTCAAGAACTCTAATGATTTTATTCACCTCAACCACTTATACGCACCAGTTTCGAAATATATTTTTTGACCTATCCGCAACGTAATAATTAATGAAAAAAATAATATATTTATATATATATATACTATTGCACTCTATATGCTTTTTGCAATATTTTGATCGCAGAACTTCGGTACTGCTATAGAATGAAAAGAAAAAAACGCACAAAAGTTTAGTCTCAATTTATAAAATTATATATTTGTTGACTTGTTTCAAATCACGTGTACTCAACGTCATTACAAAAAGTCGAGCAAAAAGTCAAAATACCCAAAATTAACTGTTGCGTTTTCAGTTTATAAATTTTGTGTAAAAAAAAAGGTACAGACCTCTGGTTAAGTTTAAAATCTTCCTTTTACCGTAACGAACAATCCCTTGAAGTTTCAAGTAAATCGGTTAAGAACTTTTTTAGTTATGCTCGAACATACACTGGGAAAAAGTCGGGCGTCATTAGTCCCAACTATGGGAGCGCTGCGTCCCAACGCCGTGGGTAATATTCTGCCCACAGACGGGAGAAATGAAGAAAAATCAAGTTGTCGAGGCCGCCGTAGGCGGCGCTGCTTGACAGGCTTGGGAGATACGCTTCCCAGGTGGGCAGAATACTGCCCAACACGATCTCCCGACTTTTTCAAGTGTACGCGACATGTTTTTGGTAAATCTTTTAAAAAAATCAAATTTAAAATTTATTGGTTACAACTTTTTTTCTAATCAAGTTTGGCTTAAAACCTTTTTTAAAACATAAAAAATAATCTCTAAAAGTATGAAGTGAATCGGTCGAAAACTTCAAAAGTTATGGCATTACATAGACGAAAATCAATTTTGAATTATACATAAGATTTTAAATATCATCTGATAGTTGAACTTAAGAGCTTTTCAACGGTATAAAATTTTATTTAGAAATGTAAATTAGAATGAAAGTTAAAAACGAATCATAACTTTAAAAAAAATTTGCTAGATTTAGTTCAATTTTAGTGGGGTAATCTAAGTTTTGAATTGTGTGACTATTTTTTATTTATTTATTTATTATTGTTTTTAATCATGTTCATAATAATACATAAAAATGCTTAATTGTATACATTAAAATAACAGCAATAGTGTTAGCGCTTATATTTTAAATATCGTGGTCTAATATATTCCTTGAATATAATTTCTTGTACGAATAGATAACTGAAAAATAGAACTTAATAATGTACAGAAGAATTTAGCTATAAGACATCATTACCGTAAGAGTTTAGCTCGTTATTTCAAATTGTACGAAGAACTTTTTGTTTGTCAACAAAAATTTCCATTCGCTCAAAAATATCGCATTCGATGTAGAATCATCTTCAAAATTTTTTTTTAGTGGTCCCCTGTTGAATGTCCACACGTGTGGCACACGTAAAATTATTTTCAAGTAGATTATTATAAAAGGGAATAAAATATGGATATAGTGAATTATTCAATGATTTTATAGCCTCTTATGTCATAAATAATCAAAAAATTGATTTTTTTTTTTATTTTAAGTGCTTTTCTTTAACTCGCAATGTTTCGTCGTCGTCGTCGTACGTTCAAAACTGCCAAGCTTTAGAACTTGGAGCTTGTAAGACCTGGAGGTCTGAAATTTGGCAGAGGGTCTAGGTTCGGATGACAATACATGAATCCATAGTCACTTATCGACCTGGATCTCCAGGTCGCCGATGACGGGGGTACCTGATGGAGTCATCTCCGAGAGTTTGGGCTAAATTCTTCGGGGATGACTTTGAGGAAAATTCTAGAGTATTTATCGAGGCAATTTGAACCTAAGTACCAAGGTCACCGATGATGGGGGTACCCGGGGTACTTGGGGGTCATCTTCGAGAATTCGGGTCGAATTCTTGGGATATGACTTAGGATAGATTTCGGGGGTGTTTTAGAGGCATATGAGGAAGTTTGAACCTGGAGAGTCAGGTCGACGATGACGGGTGTACTTAGAGAACCTGGACGTCATCTTCGAGAGTTAGGGAAAATTTCTGCGGAAATGACTTTAAGAGGTGGTATAGAGTATTTATCGAGGCAACTTAAACCTAGGTACCCAGGTCGCCGATGACGGTTGTACCTGAGGAACCTGGAGGTCATCTTCGAAAGTTTGGGCCAAATTCTGCGGGGATGTATTAAAAGTTCAGCATTCTCGAAGATGACCCCCAGGTACCCCGGGTACCCCCATCATCGGTGACCTTGGTACTTAGGTTCAAATTGCCTCGATAAATACTCTAGAACTTTCCTCAAAGTCATCCCCGAAGAATTTAGCCCAAACTCTCGGAGATGACTCCCTCAGGTACCCCCGTCATCGGCGACCTGGAGGTCCAGGTCGATAAGTGACTATGGATTCATGTATTGTCATCCGAACCTAGACCCTCTGCCAAATTTCAGACCTCCAGGTCTTACAAGCTCCAAGTTCTAGAGCTTGGCAGTTTTGAACGTGCGACGACTACGACGAAACATTGCGGGTTAAAGAAAAGCACTTAAAATAAAAAGAATAACCAATTTTTTGATTATTTATGACATAAGAGGCTATAAAATCATTGAATAATTCACTATATCCATATTTTATTCCCTTTTATAATAATCTACTTGAAAATAATTTTACGTGTGCCACACGTGTGACACAGGGTCTGATTTCAAATTAAGAGTTACTCCAACCCACTCATTACTATGTTTTTACAATATCACGATATTCGTAGAAATCTTGAGTAGTCGTGTGTAAAAAGTAGTTATTAATCGAATCAAAATTTCAAGTTGATAAACTAAAAGTTTTTAAAGAAAATTTCGCGTCAGTTTTCGAAAACTTTAATGCCAAAATAAAAAAAAACGTTAAAAATTGTTGTTTGAAATTGTTTTTTCTATCCTGTCATTATAAAATATTAAATATATTTATGATATTGCTAAAAAACTGTTTTTCACTGTGGTTATCACTTTAGCCTGGAATGAAAGTTAAGTAAAATAACTTAACTAAATTGAAATATTCAAAATATTTGAAATTTTTTTCATTCGCTATTTTTCTAGTCTAAGTAAGCTATAAATATTTAGCAAATTTTTGAATCAAAAAATTTGTAGCGGCCTCTGTATACATTCGCTTTGTGGCGACCCGTGGAAACCCGCCACAACAAGCACAGCGGCAACCGCGCAAGCAGAAGCTAGCACCGCGCGCTGTGTACTGTGCAGCGCACACAGACAGCGCCTGCACTAACACCAACGCAGCAAGGCAGCCCTTTTTGGGCCTGAGCGTCCCTCTCTGCTGGGGGTCGCTCAGTCCTGCATGAGCCACCACCAAGTGCACACCGTGCAGCAAGCGACGCTCAACCGAGTAGCTTGGCCTCTTTCAATATAATTATTTGTAATCAATTAATATCATTTTCCTTTTTGCAATAAAAGTGCAGTTAAATAAATAAGTGTTTTCTTAGTTACAAATCCCTTTTCTCACTCTATCAAAGTTAGCACGCTTAAGTTGAAATCAACCGCTCGTCAAGCTGGTAACTTGACGGTGCCTGAACCTTAAAAATACCACATTGGTGACCCCGAGTTTTAAATCATTTGGTGAGTGAAAAAGTGTGATTTTTTAAAAAAAAACAATAAACTTTGTGAACGTTCGAAAGTGAGAAATCGACGCGTCGCTTAAACTCCCCGCGTCGGTACCAAAAGTGAAAGTGACGCCGCGTCAGTGGCCGCCATTACGGCGTCGGTTTTTCCCTGAGTTTCCCGCGCCGGGACAGCGTCTCTCTCCCTCCCCCGCAGGACGCTACCACCCCCACTCGGGTTTTCCCGCCTTTGCTCCGACGCGCGCAAAAGGTGGCTCGGCTGCGCGACGTGAAATGTGCAGGTGAACGTTCTCCGCAGTGCTGAATCATCGAAACGTACTTGAACAATACCCGTGCTGTACGTTTATGGTGACTTATGGTTTTGGTGCATAAATGCGGCACATGATGTGTCATGTACCACACACCCCCACGTACACGCGCTGCTGCTAAGCGACAACCGGACGACGCTGCTGACGGTCAGAGTGACTCTAACACTCCCTCCGGCGAGAAATCAACCAGTGCAGCCCTACCTGTCATTGAAAGCCTTGCAGGCGAGACTGAACAGCCGGTCTATCAATCAGTGACGCCTCCCCCGGCTCCTAACTACACCACCCTGGCTGACGCAAGAGCTAGCTCAACTGTCCCTCCGCCCTCAGCACCTCCGCTAGTGGAAAGGCAAACCATAATGGCAGCCAAAGATGTGCAACTGCCTCCGTTCCTCGAGCTGCAGGTGGAGGCATGGTTTACCTGTGCTGAAAGCATGCTAGAGGCAAATGGCATCACAGATGACCAGCAAAAATACTTCAAGGTCATCAGTCAGCTGGCGAAAGAGCTTTTGAATGACAACCCGGACATCATGATCAATGCTCCGGCGACAGGTAAATTTGATTATTTACGTAAAGAATTAACAGCCAGGTTTGCAGATTCGCCTGGCCAGAAGCTGCACAAGCTTTTTGGAGCTCTGACACTTGGCTCAAAGACACCATCGGCGCTGCTCAGAGAAATGAAAAGCTTGGCCAACGGCAAGGTTGACGATGAAGCCTTGCTTGTCAAATGGATGGAGATGCTGCCGCGAGACCTACAGGCCTACGTAGAGATCCATGGTGGCAAGGATCTCGCTGAGATCGGCGGTTTTGCTGACCGGATGATGGAGCGTGTAAAAAGGGGTGGAACAACCACCCATGCCGTCTCTGCATCATTCGACGCCGAGCAGGCACCGACAGTATTTGCAGCCAGCCACGCTACTCATCCTTCCACGGTCCAGATCGAGGCTCTCACTCGGCTGATGAGCCAGGTACTGGAGTCCAACACACGGATGATGGTAGAGATCCGCGCACTGGCTCAACAACGCAGCAACAGTGGCAACAACTGCAACCATGATGGACTACATCAAAGTCGCGGTCGCAGCCAAAGCCGCAAACGTGCTCGCAGCCCTGCTGCACCAGGTGGCGTCTGTTTTTACCACGCAAGGTTTGGCACCGCTGCAACACGATGCCAGCGACCTTGTGCCATGGAGAGCCAACCTCTTGCCACGAAGGAAAACTAGGGCCGCTGTCGTCTGTTTCGGCGGTAGACGACAGACAACCCCTAGTTGACCACCCGAAAGAAAGCCGCCTCTTCATCTGGGACCGGAATTCTAACAACACCTTTCTGGTGGATTCCGGCTCAGTTTTATCTATTTTACCTATCTCAGCCTTAAAAACTGTCCCACAGATCTCTGGTTTAAAGCTGCACGCTGCAAATGGAACCACCATCAACACTTATGGACAACACTTTCTTGAGCTCAACCTGGGCATCCGAAGACCCATCAGGTGGGCTTTCACCGTCGCTGACGTGGACAGGCCCATCATCGGAGCAGACCTGCTTACTCACTATGGTCTGGTCATTGATCTGAAGAACCAGCGTCTGCGTGATCCCGAAACCACAGTCTCGTCTGGAGGCTTCACGCAGAACACAAACTTGCACGGCATCTCGGTCGTCACGGCGTCGTATGTCACTGATGCCCCTCCACCGTACCATAAGCTGCTGCAAGCGTACGCGCAGCTTGCCATCCCCAAGGCAGCACCTAAGATGGCTCCTCACTCGGAGGCTATGCACTACATCAAAACAACTGGCCCTCCTGTCTTTCAAAGAGCCCGACGACTGGTCGGTGAGAAGGAAGCTGCAGCACGCCGTGAGTTCGACCTTTTGGAACACTATGGCGTTGTTAGGCGGTGTCGCAGTCCGTACGCGAGCCCCATTCATCTGGTCCAGAAAGGTAATGGATCCTGGCGCACCACTGGTGACTACAGGCTCCTCAACGCCCAGACAGAGCCAGACAGGTACCGCATCCCTCGCATCGAGGACCTTCTCAGCACCAAGCTGCACGGCCGAAAAATCTTCAGCACCATTGACCTGGAGAAGGCCTTTCATCAAATTCGTGTGGCCCCGGAAGACGTCCACAAGACTGCAGTCACGACGCCTTTCGGAAATTATGAATTCCTTGGCATGCCACCTGGGCTCAGGAATGCCACGCAAACCTTCCAGCGCTTCATGGACCTCATTTTTCAGGGTCTTGACTTCGTGGTTTGGTACATAGATGACATATTAGTCATGTCGCGTAACCACGAAGAGCATCTCAAACACCTGCAGATCATTTTCGAGATCCTGGCCAAATACAACCTCACCATAAATTCAAGCAAGTGTTCTTTTGGTCAGGAGTCCGTAAAATTTCTTGGCTACCAAGTCAGCAGCACTGGCTACTCAGCACCAAAAGCCAAGGTCGAGGCGATAAAAACCTTTCCATTACCGGAAACTCGCCATGATCTTCGTGCCTTTTTAGGAACACTTAATTATTTCAGAGCAAGCATTCAAAATGCAGCTCAACATCAAGCTGTTCTCAACGACTGCTTGAAAGGCTCCACAAAGAAACGTGATATGTCACGCATAAACCATACCCCAGAGACGATAGAGGCCTTCGAGCAGTGCAAACAAGCTATAGTCAATGCCACTGAGCTTGCGTACCTGTCACCCTCTGGAGAACTGGTGCTCACAACCGATGCTTCTGACATAGCCATTGGTGGGTCCTTGGAACAACACGAGGGCAATGTCATCAAACCGTTGGGTTTTTTCTCTCAGAAGCTTACCAGCACGCAGAAGAAGTATAGCCCATATGATCGAGAGCTTCTCGCCATTTTTGCGTCCATAAAATTCTTCAAACACATCCTTGATGGACGCGAGTTTCGAACTCGAACCGACCACAGGCCGCTGGTCAGCAGTGTCGTGCGAGATGGCGAAAATCTTTCACCAAGAGTACTCAACCAGCTGGACTACATCTCTCAGTTCAACACGAAAATCGAGTACATCAAAGGAGTGGACAACATCGCTGCCGATACGCTCTCTCGCATCAACGAGATCACAATGCCCACTCTACTCGATGCAGCCACCATCAACGCAGCTCAACAGCTAGACGACGAGCTGGAACAACTGGTTGGACAGTCCTCGCTAGACTTGCAACTCCTGACTGTTGAGAACACCGAGATCATGTGCGACGTCTCCACGGGTATAGTGCGACCGTACCTGCCCGCCACCTTACGCAGGGTCACGTTTAATGTCATCCATGGTCTCTCACACCCCAGTGGTCGAGTTACAGCACGCACGCTCGCCCAGAAGTTCATCTGGCCAGGAATCCGGAAAGATGCCATTCGCTGGTCACGTGAGTGCGTTCCATGCCAGAAAGCAAAAATTTCTAGGCATAACAAAACGGTTCCACACCACATTGAGGTACCCGGCACAAGATTCAACCACATCCATTTGGATATCATCTTGCTGCCGCCGGTCGATGGTTTCAAGTACTGCCTCACCATCGTGGACCGATTCACTAGGTGGCCTCAAGCCATTCCAATGAAGGACATGCTTGCAGAGACTGTCGCCACAATGGTCTACAACCACTGGATCTGCCAGTACGGGACCCCAATCACTTTGACAACAGACCAAGGGACTCAATTTGAGGCAGAGCTCTTCAAATCCTTGGGTCGGTTAGTGGGCCTCTCCAACAAGATCAGAACCACATCCTGGCACCCACAGTCAAATGGCATGTGTGAGCGGATGCACAGAACTCTCAAAGCAGCCCTCATGTGTCATAATAATGACGTTCCGTGGACTCAAATTCTACCAACGACTCTGCTTGGCCTGCGAACGTCATACAAGCCTGACCTTGGCGCATCACCAGCCGAGATGCTTTATGGAGCGACCATTCGCATCCCTGGTGAGTTCTTCATTACTCGAGATCTACCTGTAAACCCATCTACATTCTTGCAGAAAATTCGAGCTCACTTCCAAGCCTTGAAGCCGGTGCCCTCAGCACATCACATCAAACCAAGGACGTTTGTTTTCAAGGACTTGGCCACCAGCACACACGTTTTTCGTCGTGTCGACGGGGTAAAACCCATGTTGACACCTCCTTACACCGGACCACACAAGGTCATTAGGAGGCTAGATGAAAAACGCTTTGTCATCGACCAGGACGGTACCGAAAAAACCGTGTCCACGGAACAGTTAAAACCTGCCTACCTTGAGCACCTGGAGTTCATCAGGCAACCTCAAGTGGGGCACAGCCGTCAGCCGGAAGCCCAGCCTTCGATTTCAAATCAAAGCAACGCAGAGTCCGAGCCACAGCAGCAAGCTGCTCCTCAGCAACAAATAACCAACGCGGAGTCCGAGCCACATCAACCAGCCGCTCCTCCTCAACAGCCAAAGTCCAAACAAACACAACCAGCTACTCTACCTTTCCAGGAGGACCTTGGCCACGAGCTTCAACAACTCTTTTCAGCACCTCAACAACAATCGCAGAAAGCAGACGTGGCACAACAACAACAACATGCTACTCAAAAACCAGACCAGCCTAAAAGAGTTCGTTTTTCGCTCCCTTCGCTCCTTCGTCCTGCGAAGCTCTCTGGAGAGGGGGTAGCTGTGGCGACCCGTGGAAACCCGCCACAACAAGCACAGCGGCAACCGCGCAAGCAGAAGCTAGCACCGCGCGCTGTGTACTGTGCAGCGCACACAGACAGCGCCTGCACTAACACCAACGCAGCAAGGCAGCCCTTTTTGGGCCTGAGCGTCCCTCTCTGCTGGGGGTCGCTCAGTCCTGCATGAGCCACCACCAAGTGCACACCGTGCAGCAAGCGACGCTCAACCGAGTAGCTTGGCCTCTTTCAATATAATTATTTGTAATCAATTAATATCATTTTCCTTTTTGCAATAAAAGTGCAGTTAAATAAATAAGTGTTTTCTTAGTTACAAATCCCTTTTCTCACTCTATCAAAGTTAGCACGCTTAAGTTGAAATCAACCGCTCGTCAAGCTGGTAACTTGACGGTGCCTGAACCTTAAAAATACCACAGCTTGTAAGCGAATCAAAAAAACTTTTAAAAAACAAAAAGTATAAATGAAAATGAAAATATTAAACTCATTGGCGTTTTTTGTAAACAAATTAAGCTGATTAACCAATTTTTAATCAATGTTAGGAAAATAAACTTAATGTTTTCATTACAACTAAGTTGAAATTTTCGATTCATATATACATGTATAGCGGATAAGTGTAACTTTGAGGTTAACTTTGCCGGTTTTATAATTATTTTTTAATTACAATATATTTTAACGAATGTTGAAAATATTTAAGTAAGAAAATATTTTAAAAAGTTAATTGGCAGCAAAAGATCATTAAACAAAATATACTCTTACTTCATTGTGTGATTCGACGATAAATATAGGTGTCTTTCTAAAAGATCTTGTTGTCGCAGACATTTTTCGAAAACTTCTTTCCCAATAGAATAAATAAAATCTTTAAATATATTTATACAAAATTATACGTGCACTTTTCACAATATATGAAACTGTATTTATTTTTGCAAATTGCAAATATGTATCGAATCGTACGAAAACAGATGTAGCAGAAAAGGCGCGCGAGTCTTTAAACTAAACTTAGATTTGAATAGTTCGTCTGCTATTCATAGTACACACACACACACACACACACACATATATATATATATATATAGTAATATATTCTGCGATTATAACTTCCGAAATTTTCTGTTTATCAAGTACTCTTTCACTTTAATTAGGGCACTTTGGTCTTGGATGCAAAAAAATTTACAAATTGAATAAAATAAAAAAAACTTAAATACAATATTAAAAACTTAACATTTATTGAACAATTACAGCAGATTGAAAGCGGTTAATTAAAGTAGTTAGGATTGTGATAAAGAGCATTTACAAATAATTGTGGACTTAATTAGTTCATACTGTAAAAAAGTTTTGCATACATTCACAAGTATTTTACATAATATATTAAACAAATATATCTTTAGGCATTAAAAACAGTGATTTTTTTATAAATATTTATTAAAAGCATATAAATCACAATAGTGGAAATTTCAATTTGTCACAAATTCTTAAACAAAAATCAACATAAATAAAAGAATAAATTATCAGTTTCTCTATTTTAACAAAAAATTTTTAATTATATATGTGAAGAAATTTTTTATTTAACAAGTGCAATAATTAATCACTTCCCACAAATCACAAGTTATAATAAGTACTAATGTAAAAATAAAATTGATTTAAAAACTTTGACATTTATTATGAACAACATTTATTGGCACTATAAATGCAAAAAATTTGTATAATTGTTCATATGCAATCAAAATAAAATAAATTTTTTAAATATTATTTATATATTTAAAATTGAGCTACGACTAGTATGATCTTTAAATTTTCCATCTGGAGGTTCATTATTACATTCAGAATAAATGTTATCTTGATTTTGCGCATGCATTGAAGACACTGTTGTGGCATCATCATCTGATTCTACTGGACTTATTCGAATTGCTTCATACCATTGGTTTGTCAAATCTGTCATTTGAGATTTGCAATCTTTTAATTCTTGTTGTGTAAATCGACGAGTAAAAAAAGGAATAAAAAATTTCAGGTCCCATCGTGCAAATCCACGAATCCTAGATTGAAGAAACGAGACTTCCATTTCTTCTTCAGTCAACTCAGAAAGATGTTCAGAATCGATTGCTTGACCCTTTAAATTATAAATAAGTATTAATTATATAATTTTTAAATTAATTATAAATGTACAAATTATTGCAATCAGTGTAATTTTTTTTTTTTTTTTTTTTTTTTTTCATTTAGATATTAAAATAAATCTGTAAAAAAATTTCGGGACCTGCATTGATTAGAGATATTTTGAAAACAGATATTTAAAGCTGATAAAATCGAGAATTAATATTTAAATTACGTAAAGCGCAACATTGCAAATTTATAAATCTAGTTCATTAATTATTTTGAAATAGATATAAATTATTACCCATTCTCTAGTTTTACTCAAGGAAACTTCCTTTTCTCTACGTTTTCGTCGACTATTGCGTTGCTTCTTTTCAGCCCGCATAAATTTAAGTAGCGGCATTGTAGAACCACCAAATACCAATGTTGTGAAAAGAACAATTATCAAGGTGGTAGTTATAATTACATGACGTGTCTCATCACTGAAATCTAGATGCAGAGATAAAGCATAGGAAATGGCTCCTCGCAATCCACTAAACCACATGATAAACATCATTTTTCTTGTGATTTGATGCTCTCTGAATCGGTTAACCAGTATAGCTAAAGGAAAAATATTAGCTGCTCTTCCTATAAGGCACAAAATGATGGACCAAACGACCAAAGCTGGTTCAAACTGAAAAAATTAAAAATTTTGAATTAAATTGTAATTTTAGGTATCTTAAAAGACATGTAGCAATATATTTGTTTTATAATTTTAATTTGAAAAAAAAAAAAAAAAATTTCTGGATTTTAATGAATTATGTTAAGAAATTTAAGTAGAATTTTTTTTTTTTAATTAGTACATAAATTAATTTTAGATAATTAATATTTAAGTTGGATAACATTAGGATAAATTAAAAAAGTATATATTTAAGAAAATGTATTGGCAAAGTTAAAGCTCAAAATAAAAATATTTCCATTAAAATAAAGATCAAGTTTTTACTGATGATTACAAAATTATTGACAATTTTGTTGTTGTTTCATACTAAAACAGTAACATTAATTTTTTATTAATTTAATTAAGTTAGTAATTACCCTGTGTCGAAAACTGAAAAGAGCTAATCCTAAATAAGCAAACACACAAGTCTCAGCAATGAAAGCTAATGTTCTCATAGTTTGTTGCATTGTTATTTGTGTGACTGTTGAAATATTAAAGTGAGTGTAATGAGACATAACAATTCCATTGAAAAGGATTGCCATGATACCTGAAAAAAACCATTAAAAAAATTATCTATTGCATGAAAAAAAAAAACAATAACAAATAAATAAATTATGATTGCAGATACTATACCTGATAACTGTATGCCTTCTGCTAAAACATATGGTGCATAAGTAAAAACTAACATCATGCCGAATTCTAAAGATGGATTTTTTCGAAGATCAAAATGTTTCAATAATAATGCACTTAGGAGTGCAGAAACAACTCCAATGCCAGCTGAAGCAAAAAACATTAAACAAAATTTGTTAAGTGATAATATTATAGCTTCACCAGCAGTAGCAGCATTATTTGATTCCAAAACAGAAGTTGTTAAAACAATGGAAATAGCATCATTTAAAATAGACTCTCCAAACACTAACATATTTAAAACTGGATCAACATCCAGAGCATGAAAAATAGCTACCGTTGCAACAGGATCTACTGCAGAAATCAATGATCCAAAAGCAAAACTTTCAATAAAACTTAATTTGTAAGCTACTTGTGCTAATCCTAAAAAGTATATTCCAGCTCCGATAACAAAAGCAGAAATCATTGTACCAAAAATGGCAAAAACCATTATACTTCCAATATTTTGAAAAAAATTTCCTTTGTGCAAATTGTAGCCAGATTCAAAAATAATTGGAGGTAATAATACTAAGAAAAATGCTGTTGGAGAAAATGCTTCTTCTTTCCTCCAGTTTGCTATATTCCTGTGAGACATTAAGTTTATAAACATCCCTATGGCTCCACCGAGAAAAACTATGACTACTGACTCAGGTAAATACTGAAAATTAGTTTGCAGCATTAGGTGTATCAATAATATACCTAATGCTAAGACACATAGTACAAAAAATATAGACATTGAACTGTTGTGCTCTTCTTCTGCAGAACCTTTATCGGGTAAAACTGGCTCTACAAGAGAAGGAGCCACCGTTGTCAAGTTATTATTAGTTGAATTAGCCGATTCAACATTTTGCACTTGAAGAGACAGTTCAGATGTATTAATATTTTGTGAAAAAAGTATTGAACTTTTAGGTTCATTGTAAGCATCTTTGGTAACAGCACCAGTCGTTGAAGAAATTGTAACTAAACTTTTTGGCGTTGATCCTTCTATCACTTCGTTTTGACTAGTTTTAATAAACGTTGCATTTTCATTCGAGACTTTTTTCTGTTCAAACTCTTTAGCAAAAGTATCTGTTGGTATGTTTGGCTCTGCTTTGAGGTTAGGGTCTTCATTGCTTAAAACGTCGACTGCTCTCAATGTGAAGATTAATAGCAAAAACGTTAATTTTGGTACTACAGAACTAGTAATCCAAATCTTATTAGTTGAATATTGAACTATCATGACCCAAAACTTCACATTTTTTCTTCAAATGTAGAAAAATAATCTATTGCGTGATGTTTCACTATCATCACATGAATTGGAGTCTTGACTCTTGAGTGCTCTTGAGTCTGACTGGCTGACACGTCAACAAAAGTATAGTCGTCTGCTCCGCAGTCTCAATCACTCTCAACAACTCAACTGGCTTCACCATATCAGCTGATCGTTTTTGTTGTTAAAAAAAAAACTCAGATTTGTGAACTTACATAATTCTATTTTTTTTTAATTAAAAAGAATGTTTCTCGATATTTTTGCAGTGGTATGCTTTAAAAATTACAGTTGCCTAAAAAAATAGTGTAAATGATAATATTAAAGTAAACCAAAGGAATAACTACTTACTTATGAAATCGTAAAAAAGTGAAAATCACAGTTTAGTTATGTTGGTATATATGATCAAAGAAAAAATAACAGAACAAAACATCAATACAAATACTAAATAGTTTTCAAAATGAATATTTTACCAAAGAAAAGGTAAGATTCGAATTTTATGGTCAACAAATTTTTTTGATATTTTACATAAATTATCCAAGCTTTACATTAATTTTTCTTTAGATGGCATGTTCGTACAAAAGAGAACATTGCAAGAGTTCGGCGAGATGAAGCTCTTGCGGCAGAGCAAGCTAAAATTGAACAAGCTCGAATTGATAAAGCAGTATGTATCAAAATAATTCTTCAAAATAACTATATAAATAGGACGTGGCTAAACAGGTGTTTTTGTACAAAAAAGATCTAGTGACTTTTGTAGAATATTTATCACCAGGAAAAGTTTTTGTACAAAAACAGTTTTTGTACAAATAAACAATAATGATATAATCCATCCCAAATAACCCTCCTAGGTCTACTTGGTTCTAGCTTTTACCCAATAATAACCCAAACCAAATAACACTTCTAGGTTTACTTGGATCTAGCTTTTACCTTAAATCCAATAACCCAAACCAAATAACCCTTCTAGGTTTACTTGGATCTAGCTTTAATCTTAAATCCAATAATCCAACCCAAATAACCCTCCAAGGTTACTTGGATCTAGCTTTTAACTTAAATCCAATAGTCCATCTCAAATAACCCTCCTAGATAGTAGCTTTTTCCAAAAATCTTATAACTTTTTCCTTTCCAATTAGTAACTAATTGAAAAATAGAAGACAGTGTCTAGATAAAAAAACCAAGGGTTACTTGGGATGGGCATGGGATTTAAGGTAAAAGGTAGTATCGAAGTAAAATTAAAAAGGCGATTTAAGGTAAAAGCAATAATTAAGTGAATCTAGAAGGGTTATTGGAATGAGGGTAAAAGCTAGGAGGGTTATTGGATTTAATTTACAGCTAGATCCAACTATACCTAGGAGGGTTATTTGGCATGGGTTATTGGAATGAGGGTGAAAAGATCCAAGTAAAGCTAGGGGAGTTATTGGATTCAAAGTAAAGAATAGTATGTGTATTGTTTTTTGTATAAAAATTTTCAATTGAATACAGGCAGAAAAAAATCACTTTGTACGTATAACTTTTTTTACAAAAAATATTTTGAAGAAAAAAATATTTTCAATTAAGGCAGAAAAGTATTTTTTTTGTACAAAATTTTTTTTTTTTTTTTTTAGTTTTTTGATCAACAATTATTTTTACACAGTGTGCTGAAAAAATTTTTGTACAAAAACTTTTCCTGGTGATAAATATTCTACAAAAGTCACTAGATCTTTTTTGTATACAAAATCACCTGTTTAGCCACATCCATATAAATAATTAAAAATTTTAATTATAATCATCTTTGTATGTTTTGTAGGAAAGTGAAGCTAGGGTAAACTTTTTAAGAATTGAATCAAGAAAGAAAAATAGTACTGATTCTAAACAGGAAGTTGTTGAATCAAATTCAAGTCAAACTACTTCAAAAACATCAAAACACATTAATTTTTTTGAAGAGCTAGAACAGGGTTCTATTGATTTTAAAAAAACAAACAAGGATTATGAAAAAGAAAAGAAAGAAGAGCAAGAAAAGTATGAAAAACAAATTGGATTATTGACTTATCTTGGTCAAGGACTTCAGGAAGCAACTGACAAAAGATGGTATAATGAATTACCTAAAAGAGTGAATGATGCAGAAAAAAATGTTGAAATTAAACCAACCAAAAAATCCCTAGAAGATCCAGTGCAAGATATTAAAAGATATCTCAACATTATAGCTTTAAAAAGAAAAAATGATGAATCAAAACCAAAATCTGAGACTCCAAAATCCTTGCATAGAGATGAAATTGAAAGAAATAAAAAGAGAAAAAGTCAAACAACAACTGATGATTTAATAAATGATGTTGATAGATCTAAAAAAAAAAAGAGTAAAATAAGAAAAAGTAGCTCAAGTGATTCTGAAAAGTCTATAAAAAAAAGGCATAAAAAACATAAAAAATCAAAAAAACATAAGCATAAGAGTAAAGATAAACATTCTGATATAGAACAATTAAGAGCAGAAAGGTTAAAACGAGAATTGCAAGAAAAACTGAGAGCTCAGGAATTATTAAAAACTGAAAAGGCTTTAGACAATTCAAATTCACAACCAGGCTTTAAACAGAAATACAGTTCTCAATTTTTTCCTGAACTTGCAAGACAAAATTGCGAAAAGTATAATCGGTCATAAGTTTTTTTTTTTTTTTTTTTTTTTTACAATTCTATTAGACTTTCACAACTATGTTGTGTGTATATAAATAAATAATAATTTATTTTTACAAAATTAAATTGTTTTTAAAAAAGTTTTTTTTTTTTTTTTTTTTAAATCTTAAATATTGCATTTTTCTCTGCTTCCAAATTATTGTGCTAAGACTTAGTTTCACATATATAATTATAACAGCAGAATATTTCACTTTATAAAAAAATTATATTCAAATTTGAAGTTCAACTTATAGAAACTGCTATTTTATTTATTTAACATTGAAAATTTCTTTAACAACTTCCATAATTTGATATCAGGTACTGCATACAATCAAGAAGTGATCAAGAAATAATTTAAGAAATTTTTTTAGAGATAACTATACATATATTTATTTAGATTTTTACTAAAAATTGTTCATATAGCACATAAAACACAATGAAACTTTAACTTTTATACAAATATTTATAAATATCTTAAAAACAAAAATATTACTCCAATTATTCATAGGCGATTCTTGGCAAATGATTATTTTATGTACTGCGTAAAAGTAAATCAAGTATTTGTAATATTTATGGGTCCAAATTTGAATAAGTTTGAATTTTTTTAATTCTTGGATCACCAGGTCTTAGAATCATTGGTCTTAACATATACTTTTGACTCCATCCTCCTTGTCTTTCTTTTCTTACATATCCAAATATAGAAAAACAAACTCCAAGTGCACCAAGACTAGCAGATGCCATAATTTCTGGTATCTCAACCCAACCTTGTCTCCAAAGAGCTTGCACTCTGGCAAGTGGTGATAGCATGGCCATCACTAATACTGTTTAAAAGTAAAAAAAAAACTCTTCAGTTTGGTTCTTTTTATTTTATTTTTATTTATTTATTATTTTATTTGATTCAAATAAGGCTTTTTTAATAAGCAGACGATTTCCCATAACCTTTTATTCACTGGTAATAAAAAATTGCTGTTTTTGGTTGGTTTTATCAAGGAAATGGTCAAAATTTGTTTATTAATTGAATCTTGAAAATTATTAAAATCTAAAAATTACGATAGAAATAATTACAAAAATTTTTAAAGTCTAAATAATGTATATGAAGTTTTTAGAGTGGGGTGGAATGTGAGGGATACAACAAAGATTTTTACATCGACTTTTGAATAGGACAAAATCAATTTTTTTTAATGAAGTCTCCAGGATCGCATAATAACTAATAAGATTTTAAAATAACAATGAAATTTAGTTCAAAAGTTTATAAAATTAAATAAAATTGAAAAATATAATTTCCTATACTTGACCCCCGCTAAATTGACGACGTCTGCTTGTTAAAAAGCCTCATTCAACAATAGCATGAAACAACGAATATTGAATCAATCTTGAACTTACTAAAACAATAAAAGTAAATTAACTTACTGTTATGAACTGTTAGGGCCAAGAAGTAGACAATCTGCTGCAGACTACGTTTTACGCGAAGTTACGTACCTTCCCGTTTCTACGTCGGTTCGGCACTTATGTATAAATATATATATGTGTAAGTGCTCTACTGCTCTGCCATCCATCCATAGTCCATAGTCCATACTGGCTATACGCATAACTTATAGCATCTCAAAGTTAGCAACTTTTTTTTTTTTTTTAATTAAATTATAATCAAAAAAATTACTAGTATTTCACTGATTAAAATGCGCTGAAAAAAAAAAATGCTAGTCGCTTGGTTTTTTTTTAAATAAATAAAAAGTGGTAGATGCTAAGCGACCTTAAAATCGGTTTATTTTAATGAATATTAATTTAATCGGTACATTTTTTATGCTCAATCGAAAGATGATTTGACTATCAATTAGCATCTTTTGGTTTCACGAAGCTAGCACAATTATTTTTTAAGATACATATTAATTAATTTTACGCTACAAACGAGGCAGTAGGACGAGCGTGCGCAAGCGCAATACGCGCTCGATGTTTCAATTCCATTTCATTCCCTTGATACTCCGGGGACTCCCTCGGAACTATGAAATGTATGTATGTACCTCTAACTTCAGGCGCGCAGGTGTAGTTTACAGTTACCCTACGCATAGAGCTAACTGTTACAAGCCACAATATCATTTGTTTATCTCTCTCATAAGTGAAAAAATAAAATTTTTATTGAAAAGGGTGAGCCGACAAATGGTTATTTTTCACTGATTTAATCATAATTCAATATTAAGCTTCACACGCTTCTAACTAAGAATTTTATTATTTCACTTCATCTAAAGATTTATAAACAATAGGATGTTTAAAAAAAATTTTTTTTGCTTAGTTTTGAATTTTTTTTTCATCTATTAGAAGGATCAGGTCTTAAATATCACGATACTTTTTACTTGACCGAGAAAATATGCAGCGTAAAACCCAATAATTCCCCAGGGCAACCATCGGATTCTCAAAAAAAACCTCGTAATGACTCACGTAAATAATCCTTTAGTAGGGTCGATCTGGCGTGAAAAGACCAAAAATATTGATGTAAAAGAAAACTCTCATGTTGTTGTACATACTGGAAAAGTTTGTGTGGACACTTAATAAAAACGCTCCAAACTTAATTTCAGAGGGACCCATTACGGAACATTAATTAATTTATTTACGAGATACGGTAAAAAATAAAAAAGACCCATTTTTTCTAATTTAAATTGAAATAACTTTGAAACGATGCGTTTTACGAAAAAAACCCTCAGATATGAAAGTTTTTCCGTTAAATTTTTTACAAGACAGGCCCATTCTGATTTCAACAATTTTTACAATTTTGCATGTACACGTAATTAAACAAAATAAAAAACCTCGGAATTTTCATGGTTTGTGATAAAATTATATAAAATACTTGAAAGTGATTTGAATTAACTTTTATTATAGATTTGGGTACTATAATAATTATCCTAACCAAATTTTATTAAACTTGTTTATTAAATTTTATTAAACAATCTATTTGTTAACAAAAGACCTCCCGCATCAAACTTTTATATTTTCAATAATTTCCTGGTAAAAAAATAAGCTACGATAATAGATACTAATATTTTTCCTACAAACTTTACAAGCCAAGCTTTGAGTGTATGGGGAATTCTCAAAAACTTTTAAACTCGGTAAAAATTCGTAAAAGTATAGTAAAAATTGGAGCACACTTTTGTAATTTTGACAACTATTTATTATTGTAATTTCTGACTTGAACCAATAATAAAAAATTTATTTTTTAGTTCGCCAAAGAAGCTATTGCAAAATGAAACTATCCTGAACGTTCTGGCTCCGTGATCAAGAACTCTTTTATCAATTTCAATGATTTTTTTCACATAACCTAAGGCTTTAAATAAAAAATATCTGAGAACACTTTTAATTTTTTTTTCCTGAAAAATATGAAACCATTTTTTACAGTGCAAAATTGTGAAATTTTTGAAATTGTTTAAACAATATTATTAGCGCAATAACTTTGTTAGCGGACTTTATAAAAAAATTTCCTTGCGGTTTAGCGTTGGAAATATTGTTCAAAGAAGTGCTTCAATTAGAACTATGTTTTTCTGAATACTTGTACATTTTAAAAGTTTTTAAGAATTCCCTTTATATAAATTTTTGATATTTTTTTTTTTTTTTTTTTAATCACTGGTTTTTGACTTAATAAACAAATGGAATAAGTTTGAAATGATTAATTTTTTGTGAGTACTGTTAATATTGAAAATACTTGACTAGCGCTTAGTTTTTTTCAAAACTCGTAATTATATTCGAAGTTTTAGAAGCGAAGTAATTCGGTCAAACCGAATTGAATAAAATTTGGTGTGGACATTTATCATAATATTAGTACCCAAATCATAAGAAAGTTAATTAAAATCACTTTTAAGTATTTTATATATCTTTATCAAAAAACATGAAAATTCAGAGGTCTTTTCTTTGTTCATTTACGTGTAGACGCAAAATTCTAAAAATTGTTGAAATCGGAATAGGCCATTTTTATAAGAAATTTAACGGAGAAACTTTTATTTTTGGGAGTTTTTTCCTAAGATGCATCGTTTCAAAGTTATTTCAGATTAAATGAGGAAAAAAATGGTTCTTTTTTATTTTTTACCAGTACTCGTAAATATAAACTGATGTTCCGCGATAGGTCCCTCTGAAATAAGCTAGAGCGTTTTTGCTAATAAGGAGAGGACCAGACATTTGAGTCACCGATTTCAATGAAATTTTGGAGGTAGTTTTCTGGTACTAAATGATGCAAGAAACCATAAATATTTCCTCTGAATGGGCCGGTTTGCCATGCAAATCTAAGCAATTTTTATCATTTTTTTCATTTTTAGCTAATTTTTAAAAAATTTGTGTTCGAAGCCTTTTGTACGTTTGGAAAAGCGAAACCTCGCATTTTTTTCGCCTTTCTATGAATTTAAAGCGAAAAATATTTTCAAATCTCAACTCTAAAAATTTAATGGTGATTAATTTATATTACAGGGAGCACTTTTCAACATTTTTAAAATTTCAAAATATAAATTGTTTATAAACAAATTATTTAAATTTAGATTTAGATTTGAAAGTATTTTTCCCTTTAAGATCAAAAACAGACAAAAAAAAAAGCTAAGTTCCTCATCTCTGAAAGTGAAATAGGCTTTGAACACGAATTTTTTGGAAATTACCTAAAAAAAAAAAACAAAAAAGTGACCAATATGTCTGGTCGTTGCGGGTCCTTTTAGCGTCGGATGAATTTTTTGGGTCATCGATTTTAACGAAACTATGGGAATTGTTTTCTGGGATCAAATATGAGCAAAAGCATACATGGTCCTCAGAAAAGACCTTTATACCGGTTCGTCCTGCAAATATATGTAACTAATAGCATCTTTTTTCAGCTATACTTCGAAAAATTCGTGTTCAAAGCCTATTACACTTATAGAGATACGGGATCTCGCATTTTTTTCGTCTTTCTATGAACGGAAAGGGAAAATATTTTTAAGTTTCAACTCAAAATTCATATTTTAAAATTCATAAAAATGCTAAAAAGTACTCCCTGTAACATAAATAAGTCACCATTGAATTTTTAGAGTTGAGATTCGAAAATATTTTTCGCTTTAAATTCATAGAAAGGCGAAAAAATGCGAGGTTTCGCTTCTACCAAACGTGCAAAAGGCTTCGAACACGAATTTTTTGAAAATTAGCTAAAAATGAAAAAAATGATGAAAATTTTTTTATATTTACATGGCAAACCGGTAAAAAGGCCCATTCAGAGGAAATATTGATTGTTTCGCCCATCATGTAGTCCCAGAAAACTACCCCCAAGTTTCATTAAAATCGGTGACCCAAATGTCTGGTCCTCTCCTTGTGAGCGCCTATACAAAATTTTCCAATATGTAATAACATTAGAGTTAGGTCGATAACTTTTGCCACATCGACCCTACTTGAGAGCCATGAATTTGATAATTACGGAACTTATTTCTCCCATTTAAACTTTAACTTTCTGGATAGCTTATAGGTACGCAATTTAACACACTTTTGGCTACACATAATATTTTCCCGTAAGATCCAGAGTCCAAAATATAAGGTCTTGTTAGAGCTAAGACAAGGCACAATTGTCTACAATTGATCATTACTAAAGAGGTTTCTTTTTTAGACTTTAAAAACCAGTTTCTAGTGTAAGCTTCAAGTTTCAATATCCACCCTTCGAAAAAAAAAAAAATAAGTTAAGCAATCCTTCGAAAAGATGAAATCTTATTTTCACCTAAAATAAAACCTACTATAAAAAAAAGTAACAAAAAATTTTAATCATGCTTTTCTAAAAAATAGACTAAAAAAATTGAAATAAAAATTTTTCAAATTAAACAAAAATCTTGCTCGAAAAAGAAGAAAATAATTTTGATTATACGATCTTAAGTTTTGAACTGTCTTAAATAAGCGTGAGGGTACATATATTTTAAAACTTCAAATTTCAATTTATAGTTGTAGAAAAGCGTGGATCATGTGTTCGAACTTTTAATTTTGATCTTACAATTAACATGAGCTACAATTTTCTACAACTATAAATTGAAATTTGAAGTTTTAAAATATATATGTACCCTTACGTTTATTTAAGACAATTCAAAACTTGAGTTTGTATAATAAAAATTATTTTCTTATTTTTAGAGCAAGCTTTTTATTTATTTTGTAACATTTTTATTTCAATTTTTTTAGTCGATTTTTTAGAAAACCATGTTTTTTAAAATATTTTTTTTTACTTTCTAGACTTGAATTTTTTTAATAGAAATTATTTATTATTATTATTATTATTATTATTATTATTATTAATTTTTGGAAAATTTCATTTTTTTTCCTCAAAGATAGTGCCCAGGTACCATCATTGGCAACCTGGACATTGTCCAGGTCAAAAATTTTTTTATAAATTCAGTAAAACATATACAAACAAATTTTTATAATTGCAAAATTTCATTTTTTTCCTCGAAGATGGTCCCTCCTTCATCGGTGACCTGGATCTCCAGGTCTCAAACTGACCACAGATTATTGTATTGTCATCTGATCCTGAGGTCTGTACAAAATTTCAGACCTCTAGGTCAAATGTGCTCAGATTTATAAAGCTTGAAAGAATCCAACATACCAAAAAAAAATACAAGACGGTGAGTTAACGAAAAGCATGTAAAGTTTATTCGGAAAAAATTTTTCTAACAACTTTATAAAACTCAGTAGGCAGCTGCTGTAACCTAATGGGGCAATAAAACCATTACCGAGACGTGACCAAGACGTAGTCCCAGAGCTGATCGTACTTCGCACTAGATGTAATTAGCCGTGCCCCTCCCCTACCTGAGTCGAAACGTAACCCAGGTGTCTTTTGTCGCTTCATGCAAATGTATGTTTTCATGCTTTTGACCGATGTTCTCAAACTCTACGTAAAATTTTTGACGAGATGAAAAAAAAAATTAAATAATAGAATTTCAAGACTGTACTGATCTTGAAGATTTGAAAAATTATACAATTTATATTTCAACTTCTAAATTTTTTCAATATTAATTTTTTTTTTTTTTTTTTTACAAGCAATGAAAGGCATTTTTTTATTTGTTTATAACAATTTCTTGCATTGTTTTGCTGATGCAAATCGGATTCAAACAGTGTTTCTGGACCAATTTAAAAAAAAAAACCTTGTAAACTTCGAATTAAAACATTTTCAATGCTAACTTCCCCAGACTATTCCTCCGCTCAGCTCACCTAAAGGGAACTGCATCAGTGATATTTCCGGATATTTCAAATGCCTACGTAATTATTTTTAGAAGATAATATTTGATGTTTATAGTTCTCTTTTTTGATTTTCATCATGGATTATAGGGCTCGAAAATTCGAAAAAAATTTTCCTAAATAAAGTAGGCCTTATATAAGTCTAATTAAAAAAAAATTAAGGTTTTATTCGTAATTAGCATCCTTAAAAACCCCCATAAATAAATTTTTTTTACCTTAGTAAAGTAGACTTCGTATAAGTTAATTTCGTGATTAGCATTTTTGAAAACCCCTGAATACAAAATTTTAAACAGTTGTAATGCGTCACAGTCACAATTTTATTCAAGTTTAATGTTCTTTGTGTTACTTGATGTAGCTCCACATTAATAGGGTAAAATTAAAACAAAACACAGTTACGTTTTATAAAGACTACACAATTTTATTCGATTCGAATAATTAGTAAGTCTAATCAAAAAATGAAGGTTTCATTCGCTGAATACGAATTCAACATTAGTTTTTAAATTTAAGCTGTGATAGGTCTACTTTACAAATTACATTTTTTTTTTAATCGATGTAAATTTTTGCATAAAAAATACTAATGATTATTTATTTCTACTTCAATCATACAATTCGAGGAAAAAAAAAAAAAAACAAAAAAACAAAACAAAAGGTAAAAAATTTCTGCATCCTTCTAATATATTTTCGTCGTCGTCGACTTTTCTTTTCAAAAAAGTGACTTGACTTCTCATATCAATTAGAAATTTGACTCTCGGGGAGTTTTTAGGCTGCTGATTACGAATCTAACATTAATTTTAAAATTTGACCTACCGAAGGTCTACTAATTCAAGGCTGCCATTTATGATTAATAATTAGAAATTGAGCACTCGGAGATTTTTGAGGTCGCCAATGACAAATCTGATCTTCATTTTTTAATTTATCCTACATAAGGGCTACTTGGTTATCGGAAAAATCAATTGTTCACAGGATTTTTTTGTAAGCTAACAACGAATGTGACCTTGATTTTTAAAATTGACTTGCGTTAGGTCTATTTGTTTAAAGTAATAATTTATTTTTAATATAATTTTTTTTTAACTTACAAGGGCAGGTCCAGACATTTGGGTCACTTTTTTGGTTTTTTAGGTAATTTTCAAAAATTCGTGTTCAAAGCCTATTGCACTTACGGAAGTGCGGAACCTCGCATTTTTTTGTCTCTTTTTGAACTGGGAAAAATATTTTCAAATCTTAGTTTAAATAATTTGACCATGAATAATTTATGTTTCAAAACTCAGAAAATGCTAATAGGTACTTCCAGTATCATAGAAAGACGAAAAAAATGCGAGGTCTCGCATCACTATAAATGCAATAGGCTTTGAACACAAATTTTTTAAAAATTAGCTAAGAAATGAAAAAAATACTAAAAATTGCTTATAATTTACATGGCAAACCGGTAGAAAAACCCACTCAGAGCTGAAATATTGTTAGACTTTCGCTCATCATTCGGTACCAGAAAACTACCTCCAAAGTTTCATTAAAATAGGGTTTTTGAGAGCGCTTGTTAGAAATCTGACCTTCGACTTTAAAATTAACCTAGATAAGGTCTACTTGTTTAAAGTAAAAATTTATCTTAAATAACTTTTTTTTTCAAATTTGGGATGTGTGTTCTTGAGAGTGCAAATTACGAATTCGGCATTTATTTTTAAAATTGACCAACGCAAGAACTACTTATTTAATTCATTTGGAACCAGAGAAAAAACTAAAAAAGATATTAAAAAACTCATTATAACTGTAGATGAGGTACCATGATATTTTCTTGCCGCAGGGGAGAGGGTTCGATTAAAACACCCGAGGGGTTTGCGACCCGAGCCGAAGGAGAAATTGTTAAAGAACCACTCTCCCCTAAGGGATGAATTCAATTTTTCGCCCTTCTAACCGAAAACAAGGGGCAAAGTTCCGATTTGAGATATGAGAGAGATAAACAAATGATATTGTGGCTTGTAACAGTTAGCTCTATGCGTAGGGTAACTGTAAACTACACCTGCGCGCCTGAAGTTAGAGGTACATACATACATTTCATAGTTCCGAGGGAGTCCCGGGAGTATCAAGGGAATGAAATGGAATTGAAACATCGAGCGCGTATTGCGCTTGCGCACGCTCGTCCTACTGCCTCGTTTGTAGCGTAAAATTAATTAATATGTATCTTAAAAAATAATTGTGCTAGCTTCGTGAAACCAAAAGATGCTAATTGATAGTCAAATCATCTTTCGATTGAGCATAAAAAATGTACCGATTAAATTAATATTCATTAAAATAAACCGATTTTAAGGTCGCTTAGCATCTACCACTTTTTATTTATTTAAAAAAAAACCAAGCGACTAGCATTTTTTTTTTTCAGCGCATTTTAATCAGTGAAATACTAGTAATTTTTTGAATATAATTTAATTAAAAAAAAAAAAAAAAGTTGCTAACTTTGAGATGCTTAACTTATGGAGCTATTCTGAAGTCTACAGAAGAGCGCGGGAACCACGTGACCTCATCCCCACTACTCCCTCGCGAAAATATCCTGTCCAAAAAGACGTCAAAAATGATGTCCAAAAGTATGTCCCGGAGCATGTCCCTAGGGACGTCCAAATAACGATTTCGGTTTTTTAAAAAAAAAAAGATAATAACTTTGCCATTTTAAACATGGCAAAGTTATTATCAGATGGAATAGTGCATAATAGGCAAATAATATAACCTGAAATTGAAAAGAGTGACCCCAAAAATCGACAAATTTTATCCCGTTTTGAAAAATCGTGATTTTCGATGAATTTTTATGCAAAATCGGTTGCATGAATCGAAAAAACACTAAGTACATTTTCTTCTTAGAATTTCATGCTGAATACGATAGTATTTTTTGTTTTATAATTATTATAAATTATTTTTTTTTATTAAACTTTTAAAAATTGCCCCTTTAAACGTATGTATAAAAAAATGACGTTTTTCGATCATTTCTTTGTATCAAAAAAAGTTCACAAATAAAAACTTTGCAGGGACTTATTTTAAACTATAAACTACTATTTAGACCGAAAATTAAATCGAATTTCGTGGGGCCAAAAACGGGCTAATTTTGGGGTCACTCTTTGTTTATTTAAAACTTCATCACCTATTGATAAGGCGAAAATTATACAAGTTGAAAAAAATGTTATGAGGTTTTTCAAAATATAGTACCTTGCTCACGAATAAGAATTTTTTTGTGATTAAGTAATAACTGAATCCGAGTGAACACTAATAATTCGTAAACCCAAAAAAAATTTTTGTTTCTTTTTATTATACAATAAAATCATTTTACATTGAAACTTTGATATCACGTAACGAAAAACAAATTGTATTAGAGGAAAATACTATTAAGGTTTTTTTTATTTTCTTTTCGAACATTACAAAAATTCATACATTTCACTCAGAGACAAATCTAAAATTTTTACTTAACATTTTTAAAACCAGTAATGATATCGATCATACAGTATTTCATATACTAGAAATATTTGAAAAAATATAAACATTGTATAACGTTAAATATTACTGATACATTATAAGTACAATTATTAAATTAATAGTAGTATAAGTTTGGTACACAACAGACGATTCGAGTTCCATCGACGACGAAACTTACACAGACAGATTTTATTAAATTAGTAGGATAGTACTGGGAGTCTGGATTTAGAGGTCCAATCCTTTCCTCTTCTATTATTTGCTTTATTTGAGAGCTATTGTAGAAATTACTATCGGATGCCAATTTCAGTAGTCGGCACTTTACAAAGTCTTTTTGATGAGAGGAGTCAACAATGAATTTTTCAATTCTAATATAATTTCCATCTCTCAACAAAACTACTGAGTTATCTGTTTTTGGGTTTTCTTTTAAACAAGAACTATACAAGCAACCGCCAAAAACTAATCTCAGAAAATACCGACTATTTTCCGATAGATTCAGTCGACTGATAATGTTTTTTTCAACCTCGGTGCCCTTCCCGAAGTAAGTTCTGTCAGATACTTTGACGAACTTTTTGACTCTAGTCGTAAGAGTTATTTTACAAAACGCCTTAACAATTTCTGATTCATCATAAAACAGTTTTTTTTCAAGCAATGACACACTATTGCTAAGATTAATGTATCTAAGAATCTGCAATATGGTGCCGTTAGCACAGTGAATAGCTTGAAGAAGCTTGTGGTTTGCGGATTCGTAAGCAAAAGTAGAGTTTGCCCAAAGTGGACCCCAATTTTTCACGCTGTCGGCAACGTGTAGAAGTAAGTGTACGTTGTAACTCATTGCTTTTTTTCCGAAAAATTCCTGAGTTTTTTTAACAAATTGTTTTAACATTGCATCAGCAGCATTTATTTCTTCAGTAGTCATTTCACTTTTCAGCAAAATATGCAAGCTTTCTACTAAAAGTGACCAATACTGTAATTTAGATTCAGATAGCTTGATGGCAAATAATGGAAGGCTCAAGTACAACACCCAATTTTCCCATTCCCGAGCCTTCCAATATTTGTTGTCACTGAGTAGACGTGTCAACCGACAGACTTGGTGTGGCAGCTTTAATTTATCTAATAGGTTTTGATAATAAGGAATGTCTGCTGGACGAATCAAGAGGTTTGTGACTTGTTTTGCAACACCTAACAATATACAGTGCATGTAATCGACAGTAAAACCTTTAATAATATCAAAGTCTGGCAAAAAAATCAAAGGAGATAATGCCTTAATCCCTAAATGCTTTTTTCTGTGCATATTTAATGATCGCATGATTTTTACAGTATCTTCATGTGTTCTGAAATTTGGCGGTATTGGTCCTTTTTTGGGATTAATAGGGTATTTCGTTGCATTAATGACCCACTCTGTTGGATGTAGGCACCACCCACAACCCCATTTGCCATTGAATTGGGTTATTCCCTGCATAGGACCTCTTGCGACGCTATCCACACTGCTTGTTAATACGTGTAATTTTATAGAACGTTTTTCACCTTTGATTGTGCATTCCAACGGTTCGTTGTTAATTTCATTAATGAGATCAACAAATAATTTTAAAAAAATAGTCATATTCGGCTTTTTCCTGTTGAACCATAAAAGAACAGGAATGATAGAATTAAATCTGACTTGAATAGGTAACTCATTTATTGAGATGTAAAGAGGATTTAATGCTCTTGGAGATTTTTCAAATGGATCAGCGCCATCTTGGTTGATTGAAACTGAAATAAAAATCATTAATTTCAGTAAGCAAAAATAATTTTATGAATAGAAATAATAAATTCATTTACGACTACTATGGCAAAGATACGGGACTCCAATTTTTACTCTATTGACGATTTACATCTTAAATTTTCTAGAATATACAGTAGGGTGAAGCGTTTTTGGGTCATTTCCGAATATCGACTTCTAATAGCGATAGAAGTTTGTAATTACACCTAACTTGAAAGTTCACGAAGTCCGGACGCGCTAGGTTGAAATTTTCTGTTGTACCAAGCGACATATATAGGATGATCGAAAAAGGTTGGATATAGCAAATAACTCGAAAAATATGCATTTTTTGTATAGCATATTCATTGGGAAAGTTTTTTGAAAAAAAATTTTTCTATGAAATGAACCCAAGAGATTTGGGCCCGGGGCCTTACTTTGGGCCCTATGGACCCAAATTTTATTTTTTTAAATGGGAACCCCTATTTTTGACCCCAAATTCTGAAATGGCGGAAAATTTTATGATTTTTAAGTATTTTTTCAAAAATTTTTGGGCCTTACTGGGGGCCCTGGAGGGCTCTGGTAAGTCTTAATTTTCTAAATCACTATTATCTCGAAAAATACGCACTTTTTGGACAGCACATGCATTGGGAAAGTTTCCTAAAAAAAAATTTTCGACCAAATGGGAACAAGAAATTTGGGCCCTATGGACCCAAACTTTGTTTTTTTAAATGGGAACCCCTATTTTTGACCCCCAACCATGAAAGGGCGGAAAATTTTATGATTTACAAGTATTTTTTGAAAATTTTTTCCCCTCCAGGGCCCTCAGTACGGCCAAACTTCTAGAATCTCAGTACGGCTCTTTAACCTTTATAATCTCCGAAAATACGCAATTTTCGTACAGCACATGTCAGGGAAAAGTTTCTTGGGTCAGAAAAGATAGCTGAAATTTCACCGAAGGCCTCCGATTGGGCCTTACTCCGGTGGTGTAAGTATTGATCTTTAAAAAATGGAAAATTCTACGTTATAATTTAATCACAAAAAAGTAAAATTGGTTTTCAAAGGTAGTTGTAAATTTAATTTGACCTGTTTCTTGAAAAATATTATTTATTTGTAAATTAAAAAAAAAAATTCAAATGGAATTAACGCTTTTATGAGTTCCTATTTATAACACGGAGAGAAGAGTCGGAGATCCGTTTACGAAATTTGTACATAACCTGCTTGTGTTTAGTTAAGCGCGATCGGGCTTCAAACGAGTTCGCAATCTGATTGCGAACTTGGGCGAGAGGCCCGATGTCGAAATGAGATCGTAAACGAAGCGACGCCCTCTTGGGGCGACATTCCCAGATTACGTTCGCCTGTTCGATATCGGGCTTAACATAGACAACCAGGTTAGGTCCCAATTTCGTAAACGGATCTCCGACTCTTCTCTCCGTGTAGTCGTTGTTACGGTGGATAAAAAACTCAAGCCATCAAGAGTAGCAAAATATTTAAGGATCAATCTTTCATTAATCGACAGTTTCCACCTCTTAGCCAAAAAAAAGTATCTTTTATAAAAAAAAAAGGTAAATATCAAAAAATCTTTAATAAAATACTCTGCAATGAACCGCCAAGCTCTTAGCCCCCATAACGCTGGGGAGAGTGATGAATAAATTTTTTTTTTAAACAATTAATTAATCCGCAAAGCTCTTAAACCCCATAACGCTGGGGGGGGGGGCGATAAATAAATAATTTTTTATAAACATTTGAATAAACCGAGAAGCTCTAAACCTCCATAACGCTGGGGAAAGCGATAAATAAATATTTTTAGCACTCTACAGCCAAAATCCGTACCAGCGCCACGGCTTACAGTGCACCTGCATGACCTTTCTCGCACTACTCACACCTCAAAAATTCTTCTACACGTGTTGACAGTGGCGGATTAAAGATTTTGACGCCCTAGGCTATCCAGTTTTTGCCGCCCTTCAAATTTTCAAAAATTCGGGCGCCAGAGATAAATAAAAAAAACTGATCAGCTATCCCCCAAGCTCTGAACCCCAAAATACTCTGGGCACCCAAGTTCAACAAAAAAACTGATCAGCTATCCCTCAAGCTCTAAACCCCCAAATACCCTGGGCGTCGAGTTCAATAAATAAACTGATCAGCTATCCCTCAAGCTCTAAACCCCCAAAACCCTGGGCGTCGAGTTCAATAAACAAAACTTGTCGGCTCTCCCCAAAGCTGTAAACTCCCAAATACCCTGGGCGCCCGAGTTCAATAAATAAATTGATCATCATCTATCCCCCAAGCTCTAAACACCCAAAAACCTTGGGAGCCCGAGTTGAATTATTCCAAAGAAAATATGAGTGCATTTTAGTTAACTTGAGCATGAAATTAATAATTTAGTTACAATACCTAATTAAGCTGCACTGGTGCAATAATACCATAAAGTTATAAATCTGAAATTTTTAACTCCAAAATGGCGTGGTTGACTAGGAAAACACTATAAGTTTTCACTTATTGTTGAACTCTTTGTTTGAAACATTATCAACAAATTTTATTTTTTAACTATAAATTGAATGCTTCTACGAATGAGACACATTTCGAGAAAAGCGTAAAAATTTTCGTTTGTTTATTGGTTATTTATTTTATTATTTTATATTGATTTTTTATTATTTTGTACTACTTTCAAGTGATGGAAATAAAAGTACACCACACCCTTTTTGTGGAACAAAAAAAAAAAAAAAACACTTATTTATGGACTTGATATTCAAATGTAAAGTGCGCTTGTAAAATTATTCCACTCGGTAACCAGAATTTTCGGAGGTTTAGAGCTTGAAAGATTACTAATCAGTTCTTTTTACAATAGGAGCATGTATTAGGGTACTTTTCGATTGAGAAAACGATGGGACAAGTTGTACAATGCCGTCGAGTTTTTCAGCTCGACGGCCTTGTATATTTTTCTCAACGCAAGATGGGAAAGTAAAAAAGGCCATCCAGTAATTTGGGTGCGATGGTGTCAAGTCCAAGTCGTTAAAAAACCCCATAAAAATTTGATTACTCCTAGCTCTTGTTTCCACTTGATAATGTTGGCGTTGCATTCTGAGAATCCTCTATTTTTCTCAAAGTACCCTAATACATGCCCTATTGAAAAAAGTATGGTACCTAACGTGAGTCAGAAGTTCTACTAGCCGTATGAATCTGAAGCCGGCACCGACGAAAAGTAGCACCGATATATACAGGGTGTTCAAAAAAAATTCATAATACAAATTTTTTTTCTATGAAAAGCAACAATAAACATGCAATAATTCTGAAGTAGATGCAACATAAATTTCTTTAAAGGTATGAAAATTAACAAATAACTTGAAAAGCCAACTTTATTCCTTTATCAGAGGGTATAAAATATGACTTCCTTAAACAAAGTGGTCGAAAACGGACCCTTGGGACTTTTCAGCCGATTTAATCATTGGGAATGCACCGAAAAAAAGAAGCGGGAGAGATTACAGTAAACCTGTACGCTGTGACTCTGTCGGTAAAACGCGCAACTATTACACCTATTCTATTGACTGAGTGCGCATTTCGTCAACGCAACCGCTCCACACAAAATCATGTACACTGACTCTCGAAAAAAAACTACACTGAGTATAGTTTTTGTTGCGAGCTGAATTCACACGGCGCGTTACTTTTTACCTGCACATATGAGTATATTTATTGATGCATTTATATTGTGTTTTATCCTATCAATATTTAATAGCATTAAATATTATTATTCAATTATTATCCCTTATGCTTATGCAGCTGCACAGAGCTCTTGTGCAGCTGCACAGACAGCGCCTGAGCAGTTAGTTACACCTTGGGGATGATTTCCTCAGGAAGTTTTGACTCCGGAGGGGTCAGAACGAACACCTGGTGCCCTTGGTGATAGTTACACCTTGGGGATGATTTCCTCAGGAAGTTTTGACTCCGGAGGGGTCAGAACGGACACCTGGTGCACTTGGTGATAGTTACACCTTGGGGATGATTTCCTCAGGAAGTTTTGACTCCGGAGGGGTCAAAACGAACACCTGGTGCACTTGGTGATAGTTACACCTTGGGGATGATTTCCTCAGGAAGTTTTGACTCCGGTGGGCTCAGAGTAAGTACTTTGTGTGTCTTTTAAATGACTACACCATGGAGATGATCTCCTCGTAGTAAACTTGATGATATGACCCCTCCGGAGTCAAAACTTCTTAAGGAAATCATTTACAGAATGTACTCATCGCCAAGTGCACCAGGTGTCCGTTCTGACCCCTCCGGAGTCAAAACTTCCTGAGGAAATCATCCCCAAGGTGTAACTATCACCAAGTGCACCAGGTGTCCGTTCTGACCCCTCCGGAGTCAAAACTTCCTGAGAAAATCATCCCCAAGGTGTAACTATCACCAAGTGCACCAGGTGTCCACCCTGACCCCTCCGGAGTCAAAACTTCCTGAGGAAATCATCCCCAAGGTGTAACTATCACCAAGTGCGCCAGGTGTCCGTTCTGACCCCTCCGGAGTCAAAACTTCCCGAGAAAATCATCCCCAAGGTGTAACTATCATCAAGTGCACCAGGTGTCCGTTCTGACCCCTCCGGAGTCAAAACTTCCTGAGGAAATCATCCCCAAGGTGTAACTAACTGCTCAGGCGCTGTCTGTGCAGCTGCATAAGCGCACAGAAACCTGTGCAAATATCTCTGTCCCGGCCTCAGTGTTGCCGAAAAACCGTACTCAGTGTAGTTTTTTTTCGAGAGTCATTGTGTCAGCTGTCTAATAGAACAGTTGCGCCGCCGCATTAGACTGAATGTATTTAACAGGTAGAGCAGTTACACTGTATTACCGACACAATGAATGCGTTGAGTTTTGTGCAATCTCTCCCGCTTTTTTTTTTCCGTGTGGTCGCGAAAGCTTTAAGGTAAATAAAAAAAATTATAGCGAGTCAATCGTCAATGCCGCTCATCCCTTAATCGGGGGGTTAGTTTTAGACGAGTCGAGTATACGAAAATTAGGTTTTAAAAATTTATGAAACGAACCCTTGGAATTTTTCAGCCAATTAAATGAATGGAAATGGTCATTAAGGAGGTTACTACCCAAAATGAATTACAAGGGGGATTTTAATGAAACCTCACAGAAAGTTTCATAAATAAGATATAAGTTCACAGCTTAATTTTTGAAGCAATTCATGGGATATTTTACGTAATATGAATAAATCAATTTTTGGCTCTTTTTACACGGTGGCTTATGGAAAAATCACATTTTTTACACTTTGACTAATGTTTTAAAACATTTCTATAAGGGAGTTTTTAATAAAAAAAATCACTAGTAGCAAGCAGTATTCACTGAATACAATTATATTTTTCTCATAAAATTTCATGGGTTATTTGCAAAGAAAAAAATACAGCAATCACTAAAAACTACAAAAATCCCGATTTTATCAGCAACATGTCTCTTCAGCTGTTGCGCGCGCAGCTGTCTGCTATGGTAGAGGTCTTCGCTTAAAATCTTTCAAACGTCTTTTTTAACGTGAAATTCATAGTTAATGAGTATTCATCACACTTTTCGATTCATAATAAAAGTAGTTTTTAATAATTCTTGATCTAACTATCGATTATTTTTCACTGAAGTAAGTTCAAAGTAAGCCTGCTAGGTTGTGCGCGCGAAACAGCTGATCACGCTCTGCTACACATTACCTCTCACTCCAACTGAGCGAACTAGCCTAACTTCGACTTGACTAGTGCAGTAAGGTAGTAACCTCCTTAAGGCTTTAAGGTAAATAAAAAAAATTATAGCGAGTCAATCGTCAATGCCGCTCATCCCTTAATCGGGGGTTAAGTTTTAGACGAGTTGAGTATACGAAAATTAGGTATTGAAAAAGTATCTAACGGACCCTTGGAATTTTTCAGCCGATTTAATGAATAGAAATGGTCGCTAAGGCTTTGATGTGAATAAAAAAAATTATAGCAAATTCATCGTCAATGCCGCTCATCCCTCAATGAGGGGGTTAGTTTTAGACGAGTTGAGTATACGAAAATTAGGTTTCAAAAAATTATCAAGCCTACCCTTGGGACTTTTCAGTTGATTTAATCATTAGGAATGGTTGCGGAGGCTTTGAAGTAAAAAAAAAAAAAATTATAGCAAGTCAATCGTTACTGCCGCTCATCCCTTAATCGAAGGGTGAGTATCGAGGGGCTGATCATTCGATTTACGTTATTTATTGTAATAAGAGGTATTTACTAAGTATTGAAATTCTTGAATCATTAAATCCCATTTTCGAAACTATCTCTAATTTTTTGTTTGTTTTACATTTTAAGTTTGTTCCGAAGTGTTGAAGAAGGCAGGATGGACCTGGACACCCAGATCACCGATGACAAGGGTACCCCGGGCACCTGGGGATCACCTCCAAAACTTCGGTATGAATTCTTTGGGGATGACTTTTAAATTTACTCTTGGGTGTAAGTTTCTCCTCCAAAACCCTGAGCACCCGAGTTCAACTAAAAAATTTATCAACTATCCCCCAAGCTCTAAACCTCCAAATACACTGGTTTCCCGAGTTCAACAAAAAAACTGATCAGCTATCCACCAAGCTCTAAATCCCCAATTATCCTGGACGCCGGAGTTCAACAAAAAACTGGTCGGCTATCCCCCAAGCGCTGAGCCCCCGAAACCCCAGGCGCCCGAGTTCAACAAAAAAAATTGATTGGCTACTCCCCAAGCTAGAAGCCCCTAAAAACCTGGGCTCCTGAGCAGGGTTGGGTGGTGTGGCACTTTGGAGACTCACCATGGGGAGCCACCTGGTGTATTGGTGTATTAGGCGCATTATACCGTAGGCTAAATGCGGGTCTGTGTAGTTGATGAGAAAGCTTGAAAAAAATCTTAAAAAGTTAGAAAAGAAGAAATAAAAGGTTAGTAAGAAGTTTAGTATTAAAAATTAATAAAAAAATATATAATTTTGTAAAGAAATGTGAGTAAATTTTAAAATAACCTCTTTGAGGTTAAAATCAATGTTGTTGTTAATCTAATCCCGCATAATTTTTAATTTTATTTAGAAAGCAGCTGGATAACGTGGCTCTGGGCAATAAATAAAACAAATCAGAAAATTGATAAAACGATAGGTGAGTAGTATTAAAAAATAAAAAACTATAAAACACACAAATATTCATGTTTGCATAATCAAATAAATGGAAATAATTATTGGTGAAAAGGAAAGTAGTATAGTATATTATTCCCCGAGGGACTAAAGTTTGCAGTGGAGGCCCGCTGCCATTGCAGCCCGAGACGAAGTCGAGGGCTGCAAATATGTGGACCTCCTCAGCAAACTTGAGTCTTGAGGGATATATGCACTTTTTTAAAGTCCGTTGATCACAAAAAATAACTTGATTCCTCCGATTAAAGCCAAAAGAACGAAATGTTCTCCCGAAGCGCCAGCAGCCGACACGCAGCCGGCCGCCATGTTGCGACCCGAGCGCTAGCGATTGCAGTAGGCCGGATGCGCGTTGATCGATGGCGCAGGGAGTACATTTCGTTCTTTTGGCTTACGTCGGAGGGACACAAGTTATTACTTGATATCAACGAGGTTAAAAAAGAATTTTTATGGATGAAAGTATCAGTATAATTAAAAAACAAACTGAATTTATTGAAAATTATGTGTTGCTAGTGCAATTTGCAAAGCAGCACATGAGATTAGTGGCTATTTTTTTAAAAAGTACTGAAAATAAAAGCATGCAAGAAAGTTAAACAGTTTGTTTGAAATTTTTGTGCAAATTCAAAAATAAAATGTTGAGACTGAGGAAGCAAATATCTATTAACTCAACAAATTTTGCTTTTGCATACTGGTCTAATGAATCATGTCAACATTTTGTGGTATTGTTGAGGAAAGTCCTGGCATATCGATAGATCGCTTCAAAGGAGAAAATGTGAATTCATCAGTCTTTTTCTTAAGCCATTGTCATACAGATCATATGTAAGACTTAAGCGATAGCTTCTAAAAAATGTTTTAAAACAAAAAAATTCATTTCTGTATTGTAGTCATATAATTAAATCTATATTGGTAAGTATACTTTCAGATTCAGAATTTGACTTAAAAAATTATCACTTTGTAGATTTAGACTTAGATGATGCAAAAATAATTAGTTATGTTTATTATAATGTAGAATACTCTTTATCTGTTACTTCTATTCCGGCTGGCCATTGTTCTGGTTCTGTGATGTTTTTATTTAAGTATAAAAATAAATATTATACACCGGAGACTTTCGAATTAATAAAGAGGATTTTTCTAAACTTGAAACTTTACACTTTTCAAAAAAATGTGTTCCTTTAAAAATTGATAAAATTTACTTAGACACTACATTATTGGATCTAAATTTTTTAGAATTTCCTACTAGGTTAGATAGTTTAAATGCATTATGCAGGGCTTCAAAAGATTGGTTAGAAAGAGATCCTAAAAATGTCATAATATTAGAGATATCAGCAAAGTATGGTAGTGAATTTATTTATACAGAATTAGCGCAAGTTTTAAATAAAAACATTCATGTCAATCCTGAAGTTTACCTTGTCTACAATAGAATGGATGTACTAAAAAATTATGTTAAAAATGTATGTGAAAGTACTTCAGTACATGCTTGTCTGAGTAAATCAAGAATAAGAGAATTAAGAAAAAATGGAAGCACATTTTATTCAGAAAATATATTTACAGTTCAGAAAAAACAATATATGTAGATAAAACTCATTCGTATTATTCAATCAAAAGTCGCATTCATCCATTTTATCGTAATTTAGTTTTTTTGCCTTTACTAACTACATTAAACCAAATACCTTTATCTAAGTGTTTTTGCATGTGATATAAGTCTAATAGGTATAGGTCTAATTATGACATAAGTTACATACCTATAATATAAAAAAGGTAGTACTATCACCTACTCAACTAGAATTATTGTACCAAACTAGAAGGTAATTATTGAAAAGTAGTGAAGTTTATTATAAATTTATAAATTTATAAAGTAAATAATTTTCTTTCATCCAACATTTTGTTTTAATAAATTTGAAACTTAGCAGGGTGATGAATTAAAATTTGAACCTAAGCTAAACATTTCAATAATCCAACAATATTTCTTTAATATCTTTTAAAAAATAACATGTAGGGAGTGACATACAGATCCAGATGGATTACACAAATTCCTTCATTTATTCATTCTCAAAACTGTAGGTTAAGTTAGTTTAGGTTATTTCAGTTTTGAAGAATAATTATAGAATTACTCGACAAAAAATGTTCTTTGTCACATTATAAATTTTTTTTACCGATATTCACTACGCAAATTACCTAATAATATATTTTAAGACAGCATTTGAAAAGTTTTTAATTTGGCAAGTATCACATGTGCCTATTTATTGATCGACTCGACCCCCAGATTTGCAACACCCACCCATAACTTTTAAATGAAAAATAATTTTACGTGATTATTTACTCAATTAAACCTAAATAAACTTTTAATTCCTCTACTTACAACATTAAAAAGCAGTGAACCTACGGCGCAAAATTGGTTATCTCGATATCTTTTTAAGATTTGTAAATTATATAAAATTAAATACGTCAATTTGAAAATACATGCAAAGACTATGTTTTAAGCCCAAATTAATTCGAAAATTTTTCTTATTTTCCGAAATATTCAAACTTAACAATTTTGCAATTTTGATGATAGGAAATGAAGACTGTATGCACTTTTTAAAAAGATAAGAAAAAAAAAAACATTTGCTCATATATTGAGAGACAAAAAATTATTCAAGTTTTTAAAGCATTTCCTAATATTTATCAAGTATTAATCTTTTGTAATTTTTTAGAGTAAGCTTAGCGTTAAAGTATTGTCGAATATTCATACACACAAGTAGCACTTGAAAAATAATTGCACAATATTATCAATTTGTTACTGGATGAATGAGCTACCCTACAAAGCAAAAGGCTTGCGTCAAAATGATTTAAGTCTTAATCAGACCAGTATGCAAAAGCAAAATTTATTGGGTTAGTAGATATTTGCTTGCTCAGTCTCAAAATTGTATTTTTGAATTTGCATAAACATTTTAAACAAACTGTTTTACTTTCTTGCATGCTTTTATTTTCAGTACTTTTTAAAAAAATAGCCAATAATCTCATGTGCTGCTTTGCAAATTGCACTAACAACACATAATTTTCAATGAATTCAGTTTGTTTTTTAATTATACAGATACTTTCATCCATAAAAATTCATTACTGCTTCCCTTTTCACCAATAATTATTTCCATTTATTTGATCATGCACACATGAATGTTTGTGTGTTTTTTAGTTTTTTATTTTTTAATACTACTCACCTATCGTTTTTTCAAACTTCTGATTTGTTTTATTTATTGCCCATAGCCACGTTATCCAGCTGCTTTCCAAATAAAATTAAAAATTATACGCGATTAGATTAACAAAAACATTGAACTTAACCTCAAAGAGGTTATTTTAAAATTTTCTCATATTTCTTTACAAAATTATATTTTTATTTCTTAATTTTTAATACTAAACTTCTTACTAACCTTTTATTTCTTCTTTTCTAACTTTTTAAGATTTTTTTCAAGCTTTCTCATCAACTACACAGACCGGCATTTAACCTACGGTATAATGCGCCTAATACACCAATACACCAGGTGGCTTACCATGGTGAGTCACCAAAGTGCCACACCACCCAACCCTGCTCCTGAGTTCAATCAGCTTCTGTGTTAAACTCTGGTGCCCAGGGTTTTGGAGGTTTAGAGCTTGGGGGATAGCCGATAAGTTTTTTTGTTGAACTCGGGTGACCAGGGTATTGGGGGGTTTATAGCTTGAGGGGTACCCAGTAAGCTTTTTTGTTGAACTCGGGCGCCCTGGGTTTTCAGGGTTAAAAGTTTGGGGCATAGCCGAATAGTTTTTTTGTTGAACTCGGGTGCCCAGCGTTATGGGGGCTTAGAGCTCGACTGTTTAATTAATTGTTTATAAAAAATAATTTATTTATCGCTCTCCCCAGCGTTATAGGGGTTTAGAGGTTGTTGGTTTATTTAATTGTTTATAAAAAATTATTGATTTATCGCTCTCCCCTGCGTTATGGGGGCTTAGAGCTTAGAACGGAGCGAGCAGGGGGGGGGGGCCCTCCCCTATTCTTCTCTCACGCTCTCCCCATGCCCTCCAAAAAAGTGCTCAACTAACTGTAAAAGTGTACCGAAATAAGCTTATTTCTGTGTTTTAATTTTTCCTATAATTTTCTAATCGGAAGTATTAAAAAGCACGAGAAATGAAATCATTAGCACGGAATGTGGGTCGCACAGGAAAATAAATACTTTTGCACGGGAAAATAAATACTTTTGCGCGGTTAAATTAAAGAGTGTTTACCTATCAAGCCTAGAAACAAAAGACCACGTGCTCTTTCACTAAGCATCTCTCCACCCATTTTGTTATTGAGCTCAGTTCAACTTACAGTGTTGCCTCAGTCGACGAGTAAAGCAAAGAGCCAAAAGGTGGCTGGTGAGTGAACGTATTTTGAAACTTCTGAGGACTCATCTGAAGAAGAAAATTCATCTGTAGTGATCCAGCAGACTAAAAAAATATGCAGGCGACCAACACGAGTGTCGCTTTTACGTCACAAATACCCAACAGCAACAGAAGCAAAAAGTGCTCTAAAGTTAAAAGAAGTTTGGAAAATATCTTCAACAAAAATGGTGACAGAAGGAAAACGAGTTGAATATCGGTGCACAACGGAAATTCATAGAGTGTCCAGCATTCTTGTACCTCTTATATTATTCTTCGGATACTTGTGTGTCCTTGTACGAAACAGAAGAGGAGCACGAAGATAAAAATATTGATTGTACACGAGGCTTATCATAAGAATTTAAGGCTTTTGTAAAAGATAAATATGCAGATGGTATCACAAAGCCAAATGCACTACCAAATCTCATTCGTAAAAATCAGATGATAGAACCTGCAAAAGAAAAACTTGTTGCATTACTTGGAACAATCTGAAGTGATAAAGGCACTCTTTTCGTATTGGCCACAGATCTTAGAGCTTGGTGCAATGAGCGCACTCAAGTTCCGGATGATGAAGATGTACCATACGTAGTTGATTTCCACATTTTTGCAGAATCTTTTGATTTAGAAGAACAGGATTCGAAAATAATTTTATCAACGCTTAGATTGTTAGTATTGGCCAGGATATTCATGAGATTAGTGCACAACAGATGCGACCTACAACCTGATTTAAAAAATAAATAAAAAACTTTACTAATGTATTAGTTTTTTCTAATAAATATCGTTAATTTCAATTACAGTTGTATAATGTTCAATAAAACAAATTTTTTGCTTGATTTTAATTGAGTTTTGCTCTCAATTCTTTTTCCCGTTGGCGAGCGAAGCTAGCAGGGGGGAACCCCCCCTAGTGTAATATATAATAATATATAATCCATCACAAATAACCCTCCTACGTTCACGTGGATTCTAGTTTTAATCTTAAAATCAATAAACTATCGCAAACAACTCTCCTAGATTTGCCTGGATTAGAGATGTGATATGATCGTCCTAACAAAAATTTGTCCTGGGACTGGGACTGGGACCGTCTTGGGACGTCGGGGACATGTCTTAAAAGTTTTTTAAATTTCTGTATGTGATAGGACCGTCTTATTTTTGTAGGGTCTTGCGATAAGACGTCTCAAATATTTCTGACTCTATAAAATTATATCTTTTATATAGATGTAATAGAACGGTCCTGCCTTATTATGGTTACCAAAACTGTGTCAAAACTTAAATAAATGAATTAAAATAAATATACTGTTTTTAATAAAATTATCTCTCCATCTTTACAGGGTGTATCTTAACCATCTCATGTGAGATATACCACGCGAAAGAGCGGAAAAAGTTGAATTAGGATATAACTATTGTTTTGCTCTGAGCTAATAAATTAAGCTTTAATTAAGTATTCAAATTAACCAATCATAGCGAACTCAAGAAAGATGTGGGCGGGTTCTAGTACAGAATGGAGTGGGACATCTTTGATTCGTAAGCAAAGGGAAAAGATGGGCTTAGGTGAGAAAATAAGTCCAAACATGCGTCAAACATTTGTTAATTTCCAGAGTTTCAAAATTTTTTTTTAAATTGAAATTTTTTTTTTTTTTTTATATAATCGTTTTATTTATAAAATGAGAATTCACGTAAATTTTGAATCGCAATTCTACGATAAAAATTGCCAGAGTTGGAGTATCAAATTAATTCACGACAAGATTTTATTCAAAATCTAAATCAGCCAATTTTTGTGGTACAATTATGATTCAAACTTCTTTGGAATCGACGTTTTACAAGGAATTTCACCAGCTTGACAAAAATAGTCATTTATAAAAAACTATAAAATTGGTTTTTGAATCTTAAAAGTGATAAGTCAATACCTTCCCCCCCCCCCCCCGTGGTTCAGTAAGCCGTCCACCCCGCTCTCTACCTGGCCGTTTCTCTCTCAACAATGAAAGAAGTGGGCACTTATTGACTTACCACTTTTAAAATGCGAAAACCAATTCTATAGTTTTTTATAAATGACTATTTTTGTCAAGCTGGTAACATTCCTTGTAAAACGTCGATTCCAAAGAAGTTTGAATCATAATTGTACCGCAAAAATTGGCTGATTTTGATTTTGAATAAAATCTTGTCGTGAATTAATTTGATACTCCAACTCTGGCAATTTTTATCGTAGAATTGCGATTCAAAATTTAAGTGAATTCTCATTTTATAAATAAAACGATTATTAAAAAAAAAAAAAAAAAATTTCAATTTAAAAAAAAATTTTGAAACTCTGAAAATTAACACATGTTTGACGCATGTTTGGACTTTTATCTCACCTAAGCCCATCTTTTCCCTTTGCTTACGAATCAAAGATGTCCCACTCCATTCTGTACTAGAACCCGCCCACATCTTTCTTGAGTTCGCTATGATTGGTTAATTTGAATACTTAATTAAAGCTTAATTTATTAGCTCAGAGCAAAACAATTGTTATATCCTAATTCAACTTTTTCCGCTCTTTCGCGTGGTATATCTCACATGCGATGGTTAAGATACACCCTGTATATATGCGATGGGACGGTCATAGCTTGTGAGGTCTCAGTTTTCGTCTCAAAATTTGAAATATAATTAAAGTTGAAAAAAAATTAAGACCGTCCTAATTTTTGCAATGGTCGGGGACTGGTCCTGCGACATGTCCTAGGACGTCGCAAAATCTGAGACTAAGACACTTCACATCTCTAGCCTGGATACGATATTTAATATTGAAATTAATAATCCATACTAAACAACTCTCCTAGATTTCTGCATACGGTTGTTCCCAACTTGTAGAAGCACTAGAAAGAAAGGTGTTCCCAACTTGTAGAAGCATCAGAAATTATCATGTTCCCAACTTGTATTTTTTTTTTTTATTGCTGTTCCCAAATTGTAAACTCCCCTTCGATAGTCCAAAAGTTCTTTAAAAAGTCTCTATTTTATAGGTTAGCAACTATTTTAAATCATTGAACGCTTGTTACTGTATTACTAATGGAAATTAATGTGTAAAATTAATGTTTGTTTTAAAGTTTTTAAGTTCATCTATTACTTCGTACAGTAAAAAATGCAAAAAAAAATTTTCTCGTTCACTTGCGAGCGCCAAGTATAAGTAATTAAATACTTCTTAAGTAATTGTATTATCGCAAAATACTCTTAATATTTAGGGCCGCCAATTATTTTCAGGGCTTAATAGAGCTGTTCAAAAATTTTTTTTTCAAAAATATAATGTTTGAGAAAGAAAATTCTGCTTACTAGACTCTGCATGACCATTTCTTCCATTTTTAAAAATTTATCAAAAATTGATAAAAAACGGCCAAAAAGAGTGAAAAAATTTACTTCTTAGGCATGTCGAAAATTTGTACCGACACTACTGGACTCTGTTATCGTAAAAAGGTGTCAATTAGATGCACATTTATTGAAATGATGAGTTATGGGCCTCAAAATAATTAATTTTTATAAAAATCAAGCAGATTTTTAAAAAAATCAAAAAATACGACAAAAATCACATATATGTCGCTTGGTACAACAGTACATTTCAACCTAACGCGTCCGGACTTCTCGAACTTTCAAGTTAGGTATAAAGTCAAACTTCTATCGATATTAAAAGTCGATATTCGAAAATGACCCAATAACGCCTCACCGTAATATACAACAAGGTTCATAGATTCATCTCTAAGTGGTATACAAAAATTTTTGATATCTGTTTTTGAAATTAATCTTATTCGATTCAAGTTTTGAAATTGTTCCGAACCAACCCGAACTAGCGCGGAGTATACCTATATTTAAGTCTGCACAGGTAAACCGCGGAAGCTCGAAGTAACCCGGAACAGTTCCAAAAGTTGAATCTAATAAGGGCATGAAAAAAAAAAATTTTTGGTCATTCAACCATTCTGTCACTGTCACAAACTATGACCGGTATCAGACGTTTCTAAAAATATAGTTTATGAGTTCAATAATCTACATATAAATTACTTTGCAAAATAAGAAGAAATAAAGATTTTCTATATTTTGATAAATGGCCAATATTTAGTTAATTTTAAAATTTTTGGATAAACGGGGTTTTAATGAAAAACAAAGGTATAGCCGGGTAAGATAGTCGAATCGGCCCCCAGCGCGGACCCCTACAAAATATATATCATTCGAAAGGGCATTAAGAAAAAAAAATTTCGGCGCCAACCAGAATTTTTTATACCCCCTACTGCGCATGCGCGGTCCAAAATAGTGATTTTTCGACTTTGATTTTTAACTCGAAATCTAAGAGGGCTAAAAAAACGCGGTTTGCGGCAAAATTTTGTTTACAAAAAATGTAGTTCAGCGATATAAGATTGTTATATTTTTTACGCAGTATGAAGCCGCTAGGTGGTGATTTAGATAAAAAATTTTAATAATTTGGCCTAAACAGTGTCTTCCACCACTTCAAAAAATTTGAAAAAATTTGTAAAGCTACTTTTCCTTAAAATACATGACATTTTTGTTTCCAGAGAGATATGTATAATTGTTTTTTTTTTAAACCCATTTTTAGGGAAAAAAATTCGAAAACAGCCTGAACAATTTTAAAAAATTTCGGCTGAACTACATTTTTTGCAAACAAAATTTAGCCGCAAACCGTGTTTTTTTAGCCCTCTTAGATTGCGAGTTAAAAATCAAAGTTGAAGAATCACTATTTTCAACCGCGCATGCGCAGTAGGGGGTATAAAAAATTCTGGTTGGCGCCGAAAATTTTTTTTCTTAATGCCCTTTCGAATGATATATATTTTTGTAGGGGTCCGCGCTGGGGGCCGATTCGACTATCTTACCCGGCTATACCTTTGTTTTTCATTAAAACCCCGTATATCCAAAAATTTTAAAATTAACTAAATATTGGCCATTTATCAAAATATAGAAAATCTTTATTTCTTCTTATTTTGCAAAGTAATTTATTTGGTAGATTATTGAACTCATAAACTATATTTTTAGAAACGTCTGATACCGGTCATAGTTTGTGACAGTGACAGAATGTTTTATTTTTTCGCTTCTTGTAGCTTACGGATATTTTGTACTTTTATGAGCGGAAAAGAGAGGAGGTGGTTATATTATAGTACTGTGGCCCTGATGAATGTAACATTCTCAAAACTTTACACAACATAGTTAGTCTCTATTTTCATTTAGTATTGCTTAATATATGAAAAAAATACTTTTATAAATAAGAAGAAGTCACGAAAACATTATATATTTTTCAATTGACAAAATTCTGCGGTAAAAAAATTTGAAACTTTATCATTTTTAATCTTAACAATTAAGGCCTCAAGATATTGTGTACAATTTTTTATTTCGGAACATGCAGTAGAAGAAGAGTTAGAGCATTTATTATTCAGACTCGTATGGAAATAAAAAGTAATTTCACCGGGGCGCGCTTGTTTTTCTTTATTATCTTTTCAAAATGGTCGGAAAGATATTAAAAAAAAAAAAAAACTTGAAATCTTCTACAAGCTGCAACAATAATTCTTTGTCAATCTTTAATCGATCTCTGAGTTTTCGAAAGTGTAGCAACGGTCGATTTCATTAACACTTTGGGTTCAATTATGTTTAAAAAAAACTTGGATTTTTTCAAAAAACTAAATGGGACAAAATAGGCAAAAAATTTAATGTTATTAAAATATTAATCATAAATTAATACGATTGAAATTGACAGAACGACTGCATTTTTGAGTAAGTACCCGAACATGGCTTAAGAACACCGCACACTGTTGTATGTTAAAAGTATGGAATTGATAAAAAACACCTTAAGGCACAATAGGCTTTAACGTGAGTGGATAATTTCAATCGGCAACTTTTTCAAAAGTGTAACCTAAGGCAGATATTTTTCACATAAATTTATTAACCAAGCCGTAGCAATAGACTACAAAAGTAGAAGAGAGAAATAATAAATATGTTTACCTGTGGCATAACTATGTCTTTCTTCTAGCGGTTAGAGATTCTACAAAAATTTCTATACAACATGCCGTCAAAAATATCGCTTATGTTTTTTCTTTCGTTTAAATTACCAGAAACTAGTTTTCATAATATTCCTTCGGTGAGTTTTCTAACAGTTCAACAATTTGTTTACGTGGATCTTTAACTATAATTAAATCATCAGATGATGGATTTTTACTGATATTTGATAAAGTATGGCATTTTTGACACTCATAATCCGCTTCCAAATCTTCGATTCTTCCAACGTAGTAACCACAGTTTGGGGCAAGTTTCCGTGAAATTGACAATCACTGTTATCATTTAAAAAATTTGTCGATCATGGTATATTACTACAGAATGGTAGAACTGGATTTTCGAAAATAGTATTAATTAGCGACAAAAGGCGGGTTATTGCCACAGTTGGTAATTTTGAAATTAAACTATACTTTCAAAACCATCCATAGAAGTTCCTCCGGACTTGCTTTTGCTGGCGTGGATATTTTTTTCAGAAATATCAGGAGACTGTAAAAGCTCTTCTACAGTTTTGAGGCCTGTAATTAGCCGAAGTAGCATATGCACCATTACTAAGATCGCTTAACAAGTCTTCGGGTAAATAGTAATAATCATTGTAAGTAGATGCATAGCTCTGTAAAATCCATCTAAAAAAATATATTCAGTTTGAATAATTTTTAACTTAATACTAAGCCTTGCTTTTCATAAGTATCAATTCTATGTATACTGCGTAATCTTTGATCGAAAACTTTCTGATTTCTAGATAGAAAATTTTATAAGTATTTTT